>CM052649.1:27025678-27194956 GCA_028533165.1 Leontopithecus rosalia | reverse complement strand
TCTAATAGGCTTCCCTTTATGGGTGACCTGACCTTTTTCTCTGGCTGCCCTTAGTATTCTCTCCTTCGTTTCAACCCTAGTGAATCTAACGATTATGTGCCTTGGGGTTGCTCTTCTTGAGGAATATTTTTGTGGTATTCTCTGTATTACCTGGGGTTAAATAGTTTCCTGCTTTGCTAGATTAGGAAAATTTTCCTGAATAATATCCTGAAGAGTATTTTCCAGCTTGGATTCATTCTCTCCGTGACATTCAGGTACATTTATCAAATGTAGATTAGGTCTTTTCACATAGTCCCATATTTCTTGAAGACTTTGCTCATTCCTTTTTATCCTTTTTTCTCTATTCTTGTCTTCTCGTTTTATTTCATTAAGTTGGTCTTCGACCTCTGATATCCTTTTTTCTGCTCGATCAATTTGGCTATTCAAACTTGTGCATATTTCACTAAGTTCTCGTGTTGTATTTTTCAACTCCATTAGTTCATTTATATTCCTCTCTATATTGTCTATTCTTTTTAGCATTTCGTCAAACCTTTTTTCAAAGTTCTTAGTTTCTTTACATTGGTTTAGAACAAGTTCTTTTAACTCTGAGAAGTTTCTTATCATCCACCTTCTGAAGCCTACTTCAGATAATGGGACACAGTCCTTTTCCATCAGGGCTTATTCTGTTGCTGATGAGGAACTGCAATCCCCTGTAGAGGGAGAGCGGTTCTGATTTGGAGTATTCTCAGCCTTTTTAGGCTGATTTCTTCCCTTTATTATGAGTTTATCCATCTGTTGTCTTTACAATTACCACCTTTCTAATTAGGCTTCTGAGTGGATGCCCAGTTTATTGATTCCCAGTGCTGGAATCCAAGGATTCCTTCTTAGCAGTTGCCCTTGAAAGGCTTATATCCTTCCCAGGGTCTCCTTATTCCTCCTATTCTGAGGGGACTCCGACTAGTTTTTAATGAAGGATTCCATCCCAAGGTCATCAGGCACACCTCCCCTTTAATCAACTAGCCACAACCTGTACCTTCTGCATCCCATGAAAGTAAGCCCAATCAGTACACCGGAAGTGGGACTCCATATTGGCCCTTAAAGTCAAACCTGTATCCCTTGTGGAAAATAGCTAAAGGAAGTGGAGAAACAGAATACTTGCCTGGTTTTTATCTCTTCTAGGACCTTTAATAGCTCTCTTGATATTATTTACCTTTGGCCCTTGCTTGTTTAACTTGGCAGTAAAATTTGTGTCTTCTAGATTACAACAGTTCCAGGTAAAGGCAATGCTGGCACAGGGCTCCCCAACCCATCCCACCTGCTGACCTGGAGAATAAAATCCTACTGCCTCTGGGCCCCTTAGATTAGGTATCCAGAAATTTTTATGCTTCCGATGCTGGGCAGGGCCTTTGCCCTTAAACTAAGCAGGAAGCAGATACAGAAGAAGGACTTCAGCCCTTCTACAGCACTGTTAAATTTAAGGAGGAATTTCTAATCTCTGAAGAAGGGGTGAGGCAGGGGATAGAACCTGACTCCGGAGGTGGGACTCAGACAATGGACCACGTTGAAGACTGGCTAAGCAGGCTGAAGGGCCAAAGCATCTCCCAATAAGACATGCATACCAGTGTGCCATGTTAGTTTGCCATTGTCATGGCAACAGCTGGAAGTTACCACTGTTTTCCATGACAATGACCCATTGACCTAGATGTTATCACCTTCATCCTAGAAATTTCTGCATAAATCACTCCTTAATTTGCATATAATTAAAATCGTATATAAATATGCCTATTGAACTGGCTCTGAGCTGCTACTCTGAAAATACTGTCTATGAGGTATAGCCCTGCTTGGCATGGAGCAGTACTCTGCTGCTACTATACACTGCTGCTTCAGTAAAAGTTGCTGTTCAACGCCACCAGTTCATCCTTGAATTCTTTCCTGGGTGCAACTAAGAATCTTCCTGAGCTAAGCCCTAATTTTGGGCTTGCTTGTCTTGTATCACATTCATACTTCTATTTCTGTCTCATAGTTCAGATCTTTGCCACATTGACTATCTAATGTAAAATAGACTCTAAAATGGATTTTTTATTTTTGAAAATGTTTGCCTTAGAGAAAAATATTTAAAGAAAATCTATAAAGAAAGGAAATATATTATGGAAACATTGAGTCTGTGCCACAAATATATTATTGTAAAATAATAAATTACAAAATAAGCCAACATCAGAATTAAACATCAGTAAAGGAAATTTAATATTATTCTATCTATCTATCTATCTATGAGATTTTCATCTTCATTCTCATTTACGTTGCTGCTTACCACTGGTGAGACTATCTGATTAAAGAGGCATAGAGTCTGTTAATTGAAATAAATGTTGAATTGTTTTCTGGGAAAATTTCTTAGTTTGTTTGGGCTACTATAATAACATACCATAAACTGAATTACTTATAAATAACAGTAATTTATTTCTCAGTTCTGACATTTGGAAAGTCCAAGATCAAGTCATTGGCAGACTTTGTTTCTGATGAGAGCCCACTCCTTGATTCAGAAAAGGCATTTTCTCTCTATAGCCTCACACAGAGAAAAGACAAAGGGGCTCTCTGAGGTCCCTCTTAGAGGGGTATTAATCTCAACCATCTGAATCGGCCCTTTGCAGGCAAGAAAATAATATGATTTTTTAGAGTTTTTGAAAATTATAACAACTATAACACTTGCTCTAACAATATACAGAAATATGTTACTTTTGTGTCATCAAAATTAAATGACTTGTGCTGTCCAAGGTATAATATATATTGCTCCGCTACTTTAGCATGGAACTTAGATTTTACACAAATGACTGTGCAGTGGAAAGGACTATGAAGATGATGGAAAATGAGAGATGGTGGACTAGAAGGAGTGACTATTAGAAGGAAAGAGAGAACTTTCAAAGTATGTGAAGATGGCAAGAAAATTCATGTGTATTCATAATAACAGTAAAAATTATTTTTTCCTGTTGTGAACTTTACTCAAAGTCCTTATGACATTACTGTCATAAGTGAGATCTCATATGTGTAACCTGAAGTCATTGGAAGTGTTTGAGGGCAATAGAAAAATAGTAGAATTTAGATTTCCATTTTAGAAGACTTACTCTGGTGGCAGGGTGTATAATTCATGTATTTTGAATGCGCGGACATTCGAAGCAGGAAGATGGTAAGAAATCAAATTCAGCAATTCAGGAAGAAAATAATGAGCTCCAAATTAGGGCACCAGTATTGCAAAGGGAAGAATGGAAGTTAAATCTCTTGTCAAGTTGTATCACTAGGATTAGTAAGTAATTGGCTGTGGAAATTTGAAGAACATATGCCTAAAACTTTCTCTGTGGGTCACAAGGTAGAAGGCAGAGTCGCTCATCAAGATAGAGAATGTATTGAAAAGAAACTTTTGTCAGTGAAGAATGTACAATCAATTTGAGTAATATTTATTTTTAATTATTTGCTAAATATCCAAATATAGGCATTCTGTAATTACTGGAAAAAGAAATGTAACTGTCAAACTCAGGTTATAAATATAGATATTTAAAATGTCTCTGCTAGAAGAACAGATTGCTCCTGGAGGTCAATGTCAAAGAGGAATTCGTGGCAGAGAAGAAAAAAACTTACAGGAGCAAAGCCTAGAAACTGGGGAAATCTTTATTAGAAAGACTAACAGAGAAAAAAGAGCTGGAAAGCGATTGAAAGGAGGCAAAGAAGCATTCATAGGAACAATATGGCATCACATTTGAAATTTTGAATACTCTGCCAATTTATATTTTTTTCTCATTAAAAAAGACAGACATAAGTAAAACAATAATCATAATTTAATCTATGAGGATGCTGATTGTACAACTCAGAAAATGAATCTGGGTATTTGAAAAAATAAGGGAAATCAGAGGTTCAGAGGACAATTTGCTATGGAATCTTTGGAGTGTCACTTTTCTGGCCAGACACCTCTGTGGCCAGTGGCACTTTTGCCCTACTTTTGTTTGGGCCCACTTGGCTTGTTCTGCCCATTCAGCCAGGCAGGCTATGCTCAGCTCATGCTTCTGGCCTGGATCCCACACCTGCCAAATGTGAGCCAAGCATAGAGCAGCAAGTGGTGTGTGAGCAAGGGATCATGGGGTCTGGCCACAGTGCACAGTCCAGCATGCCAGCTGCTGTGGGCAGGCAGCTCTAGGTGCCTTCACAAGTGTCACCTCTCTGAGAGACTGCAGCTGGACCAGTCCCACTGCAAGCAACTTCCCCAGGTGACACTGGGGAATGCAGTGGCACTCAGAAGCTTGGAGACACCAGGAACCACAGGGCTCCATAGAGAGAGTCATAGCCCTGTCTCAGAGGACTCCCAGGTCTGGGTTCCCTGAAGGGCTCCAGCTTTTCTCTCCCGCACGTTGCCCACAATGTGGTGAGCAAGGGGTATGTTTCAGTGCTGTTTGTGTGACAGCTCTTCTAGTCTTGCTATTCCATGGGCCCTGAGTTATTTTCCTGCAACCAGGAAGAATGAGGCACACAGACAAGTGGGTGGTATGCAAGAATAAGAGAAAATTTATTGAGTGTTAGAACATCTCAGAGAACTGCCATGGGTAGCTTCTTTCTGCAGCCAGGGTGTCCTGAAGAGTGTTGAGTCCTCAACAGACAGGAGGAGGCCCTGGGGTGGGCGGCTCCTCTTTGCAGGCAGATCATCTCTGAAGAGGGAAGCTACTCTCTGCTGCAGGTTATCTCAACATTTTCCTGCTTTCAGCAGACAGGTTAGCTCCTCTCTGCAGCTGGTCTTCCGTATTCTGCCCTGCTCTGGCTGAGCCCAGGGCTTTTATGGATTTCGGGGGAGGGGGTGTGTGTGTGCTCCTTGGTCCCTGGGAAGCCATGGCAGATGAAGCAAAAGCACCACATCTTGCCACTCCAGTCTGCAGGACTAGCAGACCCATTCTCAGGCTTAAGGCCTTCCCAGGCCTAAAGGTGGGACTTCACTGGGACTTGCCCCCTTCCACCAATGTGCCTGTCTGTCTCCTGCTGTCATCCATGATACCTGCAGGCCAGTGCCAAGCCACCCTCAGCCCTGCCTCAGCTTCCCTTCTTGTGGTTGTCCATGCCCAAAGTTTGGAGGGGGCCTAGGCAATAGGGGTCTGGTATGTCAGTGCTGCCCCAAATGTGTTCACACCCGGCCAAGCTGTGATAGCGCCCAGGCACAGCCTCAACCCTGCTCCAAGATCGGAGCATGTGCTGGGAGTGGGGAGAGGCTAGGCAGTGGAAGCAGACACCCCAAGCCTGTAGCGATGGGGCAGCCCTTCCCGAGACCCCAACAGTGCAGACTGAAGACACATCTGTGTTTTGTGTCTGAGAGGGGCAGCTGCAGCTGCACTTGAGGAGCTCCCACCCCACTAACTCGGACAGGGTGGGATTCGTACTTGTCTGTGGCTCCTGCTGGCTCTATGGAGCCTGCAGCCCCAGCGTGCCTCTGAAATCTGAGTGGGTGAGAAAGGTTGGGAAGCCAGACAGAGGGAGTAGGTCCTTCTGAGCCTGCAAGGCTATGTGGTCTGGTCATGCCTCTCCATTGCAGCTGGTGTCTTGGCAGCAGCCACTCTAAATGGGCCGATGCTGTCATCAAAGTGACTGGAGGTCAGGGGCCACCTGAATGACTTGGTATTCAACAATAGAAATAAAGGCAAGAGGCTATTCAGTGGTCTACCCTGACTCTGCAATGACTTTGCTTCTAACCCTTTCACATTTCATTGTCAAATTTCAAAGTCCCAGAAAAGGACCTGGCTGCCCATCTGCAATACATTCTGCTCTATGACTTAGCTCAGAGAGCCGGAAAAACTGGCTCCTGGTGTTTCTGAAGGCAGCACTGCTTCCTTTGTTACTGCATACAGTGGAAAATTCCACATGAGGGAGATCATAATGTTTGAGGGGAGTAGACAGAGAAACTAGGAATGTTAGTAATATGCTGAGTGTTTATAATGCACCACACACAGAGCTGCAGGATTAACATGCATGTTCTGAGATAATTATCACCATTTGTGTGGCTTTATTATTCTCAATGCACACAAAAGGAAACTGTACTTTAGAGGATCAAATACTCTTTCTTAGGTCACACAATTTATAAATGGTGCAAGAATAAGAACTCAGCAAGTTTAGCTCTGTATACAAATTGGACCCTATTCAGGGCACTTAAACTTTAACAGATCTTATATGATTAACTGGCTTTGGATAATTCAACTAATTAGTGACTGAATTGTAACTAAAAACTTGTTAATTAATATCAGTATCGGGGGTATATAATAAAATGTTCTCTAGCAAGTAATTGAAAATAGGGGAGTAAGAACTAGTGCTCAAAGTAAAGTCGTGAATTAAATATTTAAGGGTCTGGGCATAAATAGGTCTCAGGATATTAAGTAAGGGTTGTCTTTAGCTTTATAATTTTGGTCAATACCGAAATAAGGAAGTCAGGAGACCATAAGTCCCTCACCTAAGTTGAGGGCATATAAAAGGAAGTAAAAAAAATTATTAAAAGAAGATTAAATAATGGACAGTGACTTGGAATGCTTGGTTGAATGCTAAGCATTTTTACTTTCTTCTTTTTTTTCTTGAAAATGTGGATATATGCTTCCTTCCTGTCTGTTATCAATCAAGCAAAGGACTGATTTAAATAGAAGCATTATAAAACATGACCTGGGTGCAGATTGTAAAATAAAGAGATGAGTGCCAGCCCCCTCCTGGAGCAGTCTGCACATAAAGGACTTGATGTGATTACCTGTGATAAGAGGATGCAAAGAGAGCAGTTTGCCCTTCCAGATTCTGGCGGTCCTTCTCAAGATTCAGGAGGACCCCATGGAAGGTAGCTGAGTTTGAATTACCTGGAAAATATACCGGCCCAAGTAAACCAACTACCAATGGGAGTCATCATATCAAGAAAACTGCTGGGGAGTGTGTGAGGAAGGCCATCCAGAAGAAAATTAATTCCTTGTATTAGAAAGAAATATAGTGGAAGTTTAGAAGAGAGCCTAAAAAATTCACAAAAGAGCTTTATAGAATAGAACACTAAAGAGGTCTTCAAAATCAGATTCCAACCACAATGTCCTTAACCCTCCTTCCCTGTGCTTCCTTTTGTCATTTTGGGACCAGGAGACTAAAAGCAAATAAGGAGAAAGCAAATAAAGAAAAGGTGAAAGCAAATAAGGAAAGGTTAAAACAGGGTAAAATGATAATCCTATCATGTCCCACTCCCTCCTTGCTGCAGTCTCATAAAACCAAGTCAGGAACAACTGAAGTTTGAACATTAGATTTGACTGTGCTTCTTTAATATCTGTGCTTCTTTAATATGACTGACATAATGTGTTAGCCAATGAGGGTGTGCAAAACCTCAGAGATATGTCTGAGATTCCGAGTAATCTCAGGGTGATTTGACAGTGAGCACTTAAAAGACAAGTAAAAAAAACAAAAATCCAATTTGACTCCTGCCAGCTTACTTCAGCTTGTTCAAAAAGTAAGCTTTAAATATGAAAGAATAAATGAAAAAGACAAATTTATTCTCATTCTGTGAAGTATAACTGTAAATAAACTGAATTCGCAAACATATTTAAAGAAAGAATAGGCCAACAATGAGAAATGGAGATGGACAGCCATGAAAGAAAACATTTGCAAATGATATTAGAAGACATTATTTCTAAGAAGATAAGAGAGAGAAAAGATGGAGGCAGGGATATGTAATTAAATAAATAATTAAATAGAAAAGTGAATATATTTAAATTTTATTAAGTGCTACTATGTGTGAGGCAGTCTACCAGGCATTACGATGGAGTCACTTTTAATGCTATAAAAAAGAACACAAAGTAATTATTATTCCCATTGTACAAATATGAAACTGAGTCACAGAGAGATAGGCCAAAGTTAAGGCTAGTAAATGTGAACAGACATGCATATAAAGCAATAATAATTAATTTCTGAAACAAACTACATGAGTACCAGGTCTTAAGAGGACAGAACAGAGACACTGAGTTCTCCTAAAAAAAGGATTTGGTTCGGCCTTTTGGCCAATGCCTTTAATCAAGCTAACCTCATTTTTCATTTCACTGAGTCTGTTGGAAATTAAGTCTGATCTCATTAATGTTGTTTAAGCTGAATGCTTTGGGGGAAAAATAATTCTATTAAGCCATAAAGACAAAATTAGCGAAATGTATTAAATATGATTACAATGTGACAAATTATTTCTATAAGCATGCCAAGATTATAGAATCCAATGAATATTGAACTTTACACTATTAACTTTGGAAAAATAAACCCTATTGTAATGAAGCACTTCTGGTTGAAAACTTTTTTTTGTCTCCTCTTCATTTTGAATTTAGCTCAGAGTGGTTTTCAAGGCATATTAAAAATATCTTTCTAGAAAAACAGTATCATTTAACAGAACATTATATTACCTGGTTTGATAACTCAGGATTGTCCTCCAATGTTTTTGGCATGTTTCTTGAAATCAAATCAATTTTTTAATTAGGAAACTATGTAAACATCACAGGCATTTCTACGACTGATATGCGCTTTTAAAAAAGATATTTAAGAGAAATATTCCACAAATAGTTTGAACAATGGTAGCATTATCAATGGAAGCTTATAGCCTACCAGTTAATTACTTTGAAAAGATAGCACTCATGTTGTATTTGAAAAATATCAGGTATGAAATTTTATATTTATACTTTAGCAATAACTTACTTATTAAGTAATATTAAATGCATGCTTATACATTTAATAATAATGGATTTATTTGAATCAAGAGCTTTGCTACTTTAAGATTATAGCATTAGACCAGAAATGTACTATGAGTTCACATATCATATCTATAAACAAACAAAAATCTTAACCTTAGAAAGGAAAACATTATGCACTATGATGGTGTCTGTGGAATTACATACAATTGCACACAATTGGCAACAATTTGATGAAATGTGAAACAACTATAGCTTTATTTATGACCATTTTGTGAATATCATATGGCCATTTTTAAGAGAAAAAGTGACACATGGAAAGCTGAGTGGTAGAAAATGCATAGAACATTTAAAGGGTGGTTGGTTTGTGAGACAGATTTATGGATAATTTTCCTTTTCATCTTTTTAAATTTTCTTTCCTTACTTTTCCTCATGTTTTAAATCTCTCAGCATGGCCTAACATCATGTACTACCAAAATGAAGAACTATCAGTATTCAATACCTGACAGAAGCTGAGTCTTGGCCAATCTCAGCAGCCATACTTGAACCACTTGTACAATGCTGAGTGCTCAAACTGTTCAAATAAGGCAAAAGCCAACCTGTAACCAATCCAGCTGTTTCAGAACCTTACTTGCAATTCTGTACCTCCCTTCCCTTTTTTGTCTATAACTTTGTTCTGACCACAGGCATCCCTGGAGTCTGTCTGAATCTTCTGTGATTCTGGGGACTGCCTTATTCCTGAATCATTCCTTGCTCTATTAAGTTCATTGGCATTTAATTCTGCTGAGGTTTTATTTTTTTAATCAGTATATTATGATATGGCCTCTTCAGAAACTATCTGCTAATAAAGTTAAGACATGACTTTCAAGCAAAGATAAAATCCAGTCTTACAAGAAAAACATGGTCTAAAAGTAAAGCCAAAACCAGAAATCTTCATAAGACTTTAAAGGTATAAGGGACATATCATAGATCCTCTCAATTCAACATGAGACCTTTTATGTTGAGGGTATTCTATCTCAGAAGAAGGCAAAAGTAGCAAGAAAAGATCTATAGTTGTAGCTTTGGTCTAAGGGAGTGATTCCCAAGAAGATTCACAGAAGACATACACATTGTTAAAATAATTAGATATTCAGAAATATCACTAGCATTTACTGAGGAAGACAGAATCAGCACAGACTGAAGAGAGTCCTTTGGACCTTCTGAATTACACTGGCAGAAATCAAGCAGAACGACCTGCTTAGCAGCAAACACATGGAAAAGGGAGCATGGATGGAGAGACAGTTGGATAATCATGACTTCAAAGGGTAACACAAATGCAATGAAGAATTATTCCAGGGATTTGCCACTTATTCAAAAAACGACCAGCATTCGCCTAACTGAATACCAGGATTGACACGAGTCAGTGACTCCTTTGTGCTTCCAGTTGTTTCCATCCGTAAAGTGATTCCTTTGTGTTTCCATCTGTCCCCATTCCAAGACTGTTTGCAACAGTTATCTTCTGTCTATTCCACACTTTCTTTTGAGTGGCTGAGAAGGTAGATAACATTCTTTAATTTCAAAGCTAGGGAATAAGTGAAACTTAAGAAGAATTATTTAAGGAACCAGGAAGCCTCATTCATTCCTAGACCTAATATCGAAAATGAGATTCTGAGTTTTAAGTAGGTACTAAAATTTTGAAAACCTTAGAAGGGTCTGAATATATTTTGCGTATTGGAATGGCATGACTCATGGGTGTCAGAGGACAGACTGTGATAGGTGATCTCTAAAGTGGCCCTCGAGTTTTTTACTTCCTAGTAGTCACAGCCTGTGCAATTACATCCATTTTATTAACTCCTAAGTTAGGAGTTTACTTATAATATTAGGTTATGTTACAGTTTGACCACAAAGACTCAAATATAGAAGTATAGAGTCCTTTTCAGGCCATTTTTAGTTTGCTTTAGCAATATGAATGCTCTAATATATGAAGAGGATTTTCAAAACTATCAAATTTCTCTCTCTTTTATTTAGTAGCTTCTCCTCCAGTTTATCTGTCTCGTCTCACATTTTATTCTACAAAGTGAAAATTCAGGTAACATCTTCAAGAATTTGTTTTTGTTTTGTTTTACTTTTGTTTTGAGACAGAGCCTCATTCTATCACTCAGGCTAGAGTGCAGAGGTGCTCTTGGCTCACTGCAACCTCCGCCTCCCAGTTCAAGCAATTGTCCTGTCTCAACCTCCGGAGTAGCTGGGATTACAAGTACCTGCCACCACGCCCAACTAATTTTTGTATTTTAGTAGAGACAAGTTTTCACCATGTTGGCCATGCTGGCCTTGAACTCCTTACCTCATGATCTGCCCACCTCAGCCTCCGAAAGTGCTGGGATTACAGGCGTGAGATACCGTGCTGGCCAAGAATTTACTTACAAATATTAGACGACCCAATTCATTAGACATGCTAGTTTACTATACTTCATGTAAACTTTATACCACTTCATTTCAAGGATCACTGTGCTACCATTTCAATAAGATACTTGTCACTGTCCATTAAGCCCTCATTAACCTATTCTTTGAGACTACAATCTACACTATGCCCTAGCCACTTCGACTTTCTGCAAATAATTTCTTCAAAGCTTATTGTTCAGTTCCAAAGCCACTTCTGTATGTTAGGGGTTTGTTACTACTACTCACTGCAACCAACACATTTATTAGTTATTTATTACTACATAATGCATTATCAGACAACTTTTAGTATCTCACAATTTCTGCAAGATAGGGCCAGAAATCCAGGTGTATCTTTTTTTTTTTTTTTTGAAACAGAGTTTAGCTCTTGTTACCCAGGCTGGAGTGCAATGGCGTGATCTCGGCTCACCGCAACCTCCGCCTCCTGGGTTCAGGCATTTTTCTGAACTGCCTCAGCCTCCTGAGTAGCCGGGGTTACAGGCACGCGCCACCACGCCCTGCTAAATTTTTTGTATTTTTAGTAGAGATGGGATTTCACCATGTTGACCAGGATGGTCTCAATCTCTTGACCTCATAATCCACCCTCCTCAGCCTCCCAAAGTGCTGGGATTACAGGCTTGAGCCACCGCGGCCGGCTTATTTTATGAAACAGAAGAGCTCATTACATAACAAGTCTATTCAAACTTCTGCTCCAAGAGATGAGCAAATTCTAGCGTGGTTTCTTGCAGCATAAGGCTGTGTCCCTAGGATGACCCTGGTCTCCCTCCTCTCAAGTTAAATCTCTGCTTGAAAAAGCTCAATGATACCAAGAGAATTTGTGGTTTTTCTAGCCAACACCTGAGAATAGGCCCCTGATTTCCTTTTTTTAGAGCAATTGCTGAAAAGGACTTAGAATCATAAATTCTTTATCTGCCTCTTTGAGGTTCACGTGCATCTCCTATAACAGAAGTGTCTTTCTGAAGACCTGAAAGCCATTCCTTTGAAAAGTATTCGTAAGAAAGGATAGGACCCTTGTCTCCCAGCCTTTGTGGGAGAATTTGATCCTTGACTTCAGTAATTGCCAGCTAGTGAACAGACACAGCTGGCCTAACCCATTAACACTGACCAAACCTTTGTAATTTTCAACTTCTCTGACTCTATTTGATCCCTACTTGTCCCCTCCCACCTTCTTCCTTTAAAACACCCAGTCACCTCCGCACAAATTGGAACCCAGCTCGGCTTTCCTCTCCTGTCAGTAGCTACTGAATAAAATGTTTTTACTCCTTGAGCTAATGTCTGACTGTGTTTATGTTTAACACTTAGCTGGATGCCCATAGTTCTCACAGGAGGTTATCTTTGCCTGGAGCTGTCTTTTCATTAGCGATTCAACTGAATGCGTGTGGGAGGAGGGGTGGTCTGAGTCGAAACTCATTCATGTATTTTTGGCGTTTCTTTGCCAATTGTGCCTTGACATGAAATATGGTATCCCCTAGGGTAAGAATTCTGAGAAAGTACACAATAAAGAGTGTCTAAGGGTTCTATTGTATGCCCAAGATGGAAGCCAGTCTAATTTTACAAGTGACATACCATACCTCTTGCTTTATTCTGTTAGCAGTGAATAAAAATTATTTATCATACTCAAGAAGGCGGCATGAAAAAATAGAGGATGCATGTCATGAGGGTCTTCTTAGAGGTTGGTTACCACTATAAGCCTTCCATCTAGTGAATTCACTTCTCGTACTTGATGTGTGGAAGATGTAACTTGACTCACCTTAATGCAGCTGAGAATCACTAAAGCTTGTCTCTAGAAACAACGGAGTAGCAGCTCCAGGTTTTACCATATATTTATACAAATAACTCACCAATTTGCTAAAATGATAGAAATAAGTAGAATATTGAAAACAAACATAAAAAAGGTTTGGGTAGAAAATACAGTTCTTATGATTACAAAATCCAAATGCCAACTATCTTTGTTTTTTTTTTTTTTTAGAAATCAGCTAGCTCAAATAAATAATATAATATAATGCCTACCTATATCTGTGCTTAGTAAGTACTAATTATTACTATGGCTACTATGATTATTATCAAATAAATATGTATTATTTTTAGAAAGAAAATCTTTTAAAAATAGTTGTTGAATGATTAGGTTTGAATCTATTAGACTTTTCTTTTCTCTACAACACAAGGCTACTAAACACCTGGTTAATAAATTGTACTTAAAGAGATATTGCTATCAGCTAGGTGCAGTGGCTCACACCTGTAATCACAGTGTTTTGGGAGGCCTAGGTAGTGGATCACTTGAGGTCAGAAGTTCGAGACCAGCCTGACCAACATGATAAAACTCTTTCTCTATTAAAAATACCAAAAATTAGCCAGCCGTGGTGGCAGACACTTGTAACCCCAGCTATTAGGGAGGCAGAGCCAGAAGAATCACTAGAATCCAGAAGGTAGAGGTTGCAATGAGCCGACATCGCACCATTGCACTCCAGCCTGGGTGATGGAGTGAGACTCTGTCTCCAAAAAAAAAAGTCTATATATATATATAGATAGATAGATAGATACTACCATCTACAATTTATGACAAATAAATATCTATGGTTTGTGTCTGAGTTTTGGAACACAAGAAAATAATGCTTTGCTACTACTTAAAGGTATTATAATTTAAATTTTTAAAAATTATTAAAGCAAAGCATGCATAGTATAAATAGAAAAAGTAACATATATCGTGAGTGTACAACTTGCTGAATTTTCACAATATAGTGATGTAAACAGCATACTAATTTGGAAACATTATCAGTATTCTGGAAGTCCGTTCAGATCTCTACTGGGCTCCATATCCCACCAGTGTAATAACTTATCTGATTTCTTAAACCGTGGGCTTTATTTGGCTACTTTTGAACTTCTGCACGTTGTACATACTTTGGAAATATTTGGGGCCATTATAAATAATGTTGTAATAATGATTCTTACAGATACTTTTCGGTAAACTAATTTGCATTACTTTTGGGGTATACAGTAGATGTCGAATTGTTGTATGCGTTAATTATATTTTAGTGATGGTGGCAAAGAATGCAGGAGAATGTTTGAGAGATTCCACCAGCAGTACTTTGTGTTTGCTCCCATCCTTGAAAATGTTGTGTCATCTGCGTTTTTTCTTTATTGCCTTCCTTTTATTAGGAGCATATTGATATTTCATTATGGATTTAATTTGTATAGGACATAGGCCCATTCTCTTGATAGCAGAAATGTCAAAAAAATTGTAGATAGTTTTAGAAATGACTTAAAAATAAGGACTAAAGAATAACATTCTAATCTTATAATCAGCAGGAAAATATTTATTTAATAAAAATTTCTTAGTTAAGACAGAATATAAGTGTAACAGACTTTATGTAATAAATTACTTTTTATTTGTGTTCAACGTTAAATACACATAGACAATTTTTTTTTTTTGCTAAAGTTTGCTGTGGTGATTTTTAATGTATCTCTTTTCCTTAATTTTAAAATACATTAAAAATATATGCAAAGATGTTCAGGTTTTATTTTATATACATATATTTGAGATATTGACAGCTATACCTAACCCCCAAAAAAGGTTTTTCCAAGATCTTAAGCAAAATTAACAGTTCAAGGGGAAAAATAAATAATTCTACAAGGGAAAGTAGTCATAAAATCTTATTTACAAATAATTAAATTCGTAGTCATAGTCTTCCTTATCTCACTCATTATTTCTAAAACATACCCCTAATTTGAAATATTTAATTATCTAATATACTTATGAATGACAAACGCCAGACTGCAAATTTAGCATTAAATATGTTTATAAGTAGTGAAACAGAGGGAAAAATTTCACAGGAGGTGTATCTGTAGAATTATTACTTGGAGATTTTCTAAATAGTTGAACTTAAAATGTGTCTAAATGATCAATGAAAGCAGTCCAGAAATAGAATTCCAAGCATACCTATAGCATTCTAATGCTAGAAAAGCTTTGAATCACACAATTGGAAACTGGAATAATTACCCAATGTATTCATACCTAATAATAATGAATAATGTGCAGAACTATGATTTAAAATTGTTTTCAGATTCTACTTTAAAAATTTTGCCTTAGATTCTGAAAACTCTTTAAGCAAAAAATGTAAATTGCCTATATCAGAAGAGGCATAAACATTATAATACAGCTATAGATTTTTATACTAAATACATTTGAAAAAAAATGGAAAGGATTGGTTTATAGCCTGTAAGTTGATTTCACGAAAATGTATATAACCATAAAGTATTCTGACAAATTATACTAACAATTAACTGAAATATAAATTAAAAGAAAAGCAAACATGATAACATAAAACCAAGATATGGACTTGAAGCTTAAAACTGTTTTCATTTACATATGTAATTCTGTGTTTGACACAGAATCCAATCAAGATGTTTAGCCAGATTTTAAAATAGACTTTCAAGCATATTTGACATTATAAACAAGGGCAGGCCTGAGCCAGGGATTACAATCTTTGCCACTGATTTTTTTAAATAGCCTTCAGAACATTCTGATTTAGGTTTTTTTTTTTTGAAGTAGTTTTACCACTTTTCTTCTAGAAAAATCAAAGTTTAATGATTTATATTTTAATGTAAATTAATTTTTATTGAGTTTTACTGTGCTAATCAATAGCTATTTGCTAATACAACTCATTCACTTTATGTCAAATTTGTCCTCTACTTAACTATAGCTTTGAAATACAGGCTGCCAGGAGGACTCTTTCAGAACATTTAACTGCTATTATTAGAAACAGTACTATTGACATTGTTTTTTGGATTTTTTCCCCCATATTTACAGCACCTTTTAATCTGTCAGCTGCCTCGTCATTTTTCTTCATTTTTGTTTTTGAAAGTTGCAAAGAAAGTTACGTTTAAACTTATTCAGTTGAAGCCAGGTAAATGGGTGACATTGATTTGAATCATTAAGCTTTTCCAAGAAACAACTCTTTTTTCCTTAGGTGAAATGATAACATTTTAAATTTATAAAGTCAGTTTCTTTAATTGTAGGGTATTATATTCTTTCCCTTAACATATTAATGGCCTTTTAATTGCATATTTTAAAATTCAACTAGTAATAAATTTGATAGTTAAGAAGCTTAATTTGCTTTAATGATGCTTTAAGTTTATAATAACATTTTTCCTGGTTTTAAAGGAAAAACAAAAATGGTATAAAATATGGCTCTTTTCTCATGACATTTTCAGTTTATTTGAGAGATTAAGACATAAAAATTAACGAATTAAAGAATATTTATAAGAATATTGAAATATTTAAATTGTTCCTAAATTCAAAAGCTTAATATAATAGATAATTCATTGTTGGTTGTAATAATTAATGGATTATTACAACAGAGACATGAGTTGACCTTAAAACATTAATAAATGTTGACAATATGAATAGGGAAGAGGGATCATTTTAATTACAGGAAGCAGTATGAGGAATTTCATTAAAAATTGGAAGAACTGAAAGTAAGGAAAGCATCTTTTAACAAAATGTAAATTTACATATATTTTATTTAGATTTAGTTTATATTTTTATATGTTTTATAAATACTGTATATGTGTGTGTAAATATGGTGTTTTAGAAAGAAAGTAGGAATATTCTTCTTGACATTGAAAAGAATGAGTGTACGCATCTTTATTCTCTAGATTTTAAAGAACTGTTGGAGCCACTAAAACTTGTTGAGCATGGAGTATAAATATTAAATATGAAGCAAGTCACCTCTGTCCACTTGTGCTGTTATAACCCAATATCTAACACTAGGTAATTTATAAAAAAGAGAACATTATTTCTCACAGTTCTGGCTGTTGGGAAGTCCAAGAACAAGGCACCAGCAAGTTGGGTGTCTGGTGAGGGTCCATTCCTAATTGATGGTTTCTTTTTGCTATCATCATGTGTCATAAGGGCGAAAGCTTTATCTTCTTATGGCAAAAGAAAGGAGCAGTAAAATGCACTAAGGCTTTCTCATCATCTTCTTTTATAAGAGCACTGATCTGGCAGGGCATAGTGGCTTATGCCTGTAATCCAGCATAATTGGGAGGACAAGGTGGGTGGATCATCTGAGGTCAGGAGTTCGAGATCAGCCTGGCCAACAGGCGAAACCCCATCTACTAAAAATACAAGAAATCAGCAGGGTGTGGTGGCAGACACCTGCAATCTCAGCTACTAGGGACCCTGAGGCAGGAGAATCACTTGAACCGGGGAGGCAGAAGTTGCAGTAGGATCATGCCATTCATTGCACTCTAGCCTGGGCAATGAGAGTGAAACTCCATCTCAAAAAAATAAAAAATAAAATGAGTACTAATCCATGTGTGAAGGAAAATTCCTCATGACTTAATTACTTCCCCAAAGCCCCACCAGTTAATATTTTCACTGTGGTGTTTAAGTTCCAACATATGAATTGTGGAGTGGTAAATGCAATTTAAATCACAGCACAAGCCAAAGGATATTTTAGAGTGCAGAAAGGAAGAAAGCAGAAAAGTTTACCAATACTTATTTGCTAAAGTTTAAGTAGTCAAATAAAACGAAGACATAATCCCTCATTGTGATAACTCTAAGCAAATCCATAAATGAATTCCATACTTTTGAACATCTGTAATGTATTTTAGATTAAAACACACATAAAAATACAAAAATGCAATGTGATCCAAACACAGAAATTCTTTTAAGTGTGCATCTTCTTCCTTATGTTTCAAATAACATTCCCGGAAAGTATGGAATGAAAGTTGTTAAGAAAGTGTGTATGGAAAGAAAGTTGCCAGTAGTTTCAAGTACATTGCTAGAAGAAGACATTTGCTTTAAACTAAGTCTTTCTTCTTTTGCAAATTATAACTCAAGTTACCTACCTCTTATGTGTCAACCTAAATAACAGGGAGATTATTTCATAGAATAAAATTATAATTATTTGGGACTAGGAATTTCAATGGAAATATATGTGCCATTGTAAACGATGTGGGTATTCAGGGAGATAAATACATTTTTTCTTTAATAAAGAGGTTTACCTAATTGTTTTAATTCCACTGTTCTGGGCTACAAGAATTAATAACAAGGGTGGAACCAATATGAAGTTGGGCAGGAAGTTTTTGGGCAAATATCTGCATGAAGTATTTGTGTGTGTGTGTGTGTGTGTGTGTGTGTGTGTGTGTGTACAAGGTCACAACGGCCTTTCTGTAAATTTGTGTGTGTTCATTCCTTTGTGATAGTTCTTGTTATCAGGCATCTATGCATGAGAATGACCCCTCTATGGCTTTCTCAGTTCTATTTGTCAGAATTTTTAACACAACTGACTCCATTTTGATTCTGTCCATTTTCACGCATAGTCGTGTAAATGCAAGTAAATGAAGGTCTTTTTGCCATGGAGGTGGGCTGGGGAAAGCATCTATTTTTATGATTTTTTTTTCTAAATGAGAGACCTACCAACCCCACACTTTACATCCAGGGCCAATTGATAGTCAGGAGACAAGGGCATTTAGGGGATCTAGATATTGAAACATAGGTTTTTTCTCTCTTGAGTTTTAATTTGGTGCCTATTGGGGCCTCTCTTAGATGTGTTAATTAAGTAAGCTATTCAGGATAACACAGAGAGAAAACTGCTGAGCAATATTTCAACCTTAATAGCCCGACTCTGGAACCCTAGCGTTAGCCTGATGTTTATATTCTACAAAATCCTCGGTAGAATTGTCTATGAGGAAATCCGTCAGGGCAAATGCATTACAATTCCTAGCCAGTAAGTACATAGTCTTTATTTACACAGGCAATAATCCCTGGTAGCACTTATGATATTCCTTACTCAAGAGGCATATGTCTGAGTTCAGGCTTTAGTACAATCAGAAAGAAGATTCAGCAGTTTTTTGGAGAACCTAATATACTTTAGCATTTCTTAAAATTTTCGGGAAAGAAAGGGAGGTTGAATTTGGATATCTAAAGTCATTCTGCTTTTATTAATAAATATAGATCACCATTAACAAAGCAGCCTTTCTTTTGAAAAGACGGTTAGTGGGTGGAATAATAGGCTCCTCAAACGATATGTGCAAGTGCTAAACCACAGAAACTGTATTGTGATGTGATTTGGAAGAGGGGCTTTGCAGATGTAATTAAGGATGTTGAGATGAGTTTATCCTGGATTTATGGCAAGACTTAAACCCAATAACGTGGGTCCTTCTGAGAAACATAGATGGTACACAAACAGACAAGAAACAGGTGTAGACAGAGCAGACTGGAATTAGGCAAGAACAAAAGGAAGAGGCAAGAAGCTCATTCTCTCCCAGAGCTCTTACGGGACACACTGTGTGTCTGAACCTTCGATTTGGGACTCTGGCTTAACAATCAGTGAAGGCAAAAATTTTCTCTTCTTTCAAGCCACCCAGTTTACCCTAATATGTTGTTGCAGCCCTAATATCTGACGACAACAAGATTAAATAAAAATCAGCCATTTCTGGCCTTTATAATATTAGTTAAAATTTTAAAACTGAAATTTCTGATACTTATTAATCTCTCACATAAATATGTAAACAAACATTTTAGAATCTTGGCAATATAAGTTGATGGTTAAACTACATCAAAAATTGAATGTTACTTGTTTTATAAGAGATCAAATATCTGAAAGAAATATTAAAAAAAGTAAAAATAGAATAATACATATTTGACTTCCTGATTGGTAAAAATACTCTACAGGTTTTGTTTACTTGTTTTAGGTAGGTATTATTACTATTTCATTTCTTATAGGCAGTAATAAGTTATGGCTATGTGTATTAATTTGAGACAATGTGGGGTAATATTGGGGCTCTACCACTGTAAACTGTGTGTCCTCCGGCAATTTGCCTACCTTCTCAGGATAAATTTACTTGTCTCTAACTGAGCCAAATAAGACTGCCTACTGTAAAGAGGTTCTGATGACTAAATAATATAATGCATTCAATTGTGTTCTTTCTATTGATATCAGGATATTAGTTCCTCAGAGGGGTAGAGAAATAATTGCAAAGGTCATACATAAAAAAAAACATTTAGCAGAATGCCAGAAACAGTTATCAAAATAAACATTTTTTTATTATTACTACTATGATAATATTATTATGGTGTTTTCATTTAATTTAACATTTTTAAATTGAAGTCAAATGAGATAAAAGCTTTGCAGAAATGTAATGTATCCTTTGAGATGGAAAATCCTACATAAAGCTTATCATAACAAATTATAAAGTTTCAGAAATAATTTATTGCATTATATAAAATGTAGCAGCTTTCCATTAAGTAGTTAGTATTTACTAAAGAATAAATCAACACATCGTTAATAGCTTTGATATTTATAATTACCTCTGAACATCTGTGTGGTTAATATATGGCAGATTTCTTGATAAGTTTACTAATAGGAAGCAGAAAGATTAAAATATTATCAGTAGGTCCTTTGTTAGGTTCCTTGGAAAGGGCCAGGTAATTCACATACACGTTAGTCTAAAGTTCTTTTTCTTTTTCAAATAATTAAAGAAACCATTTCTTCAGGCAGAACCTAAATGTCAGTGGAATAATTAAGTAGTAAATATTCTTTAAATATTGCTTACAATGCTATTTTTTCACATAATACGTTTGCAAGGTACTTTACAGAAAACTTCAAATACACTTTAATGTAATTAAGAGAAGAGCTACAGTTTGCTAACTTACCTACTTTACTTATAAATATATCTATTATAATTTGCAATTGTTGGCATATTGGGAGAAGTAGAAATTTCATTTCTTTTAAATAAAATTTGAACATCTTGAGCGATAGATTCATACTGTTTTCTCATCAGTAAAATTTTATTTTATTATACACTGTCTAAAACAAAATATTTGGTCCTAAAATCTTGTAATTTTGAAGATACTTTTCACAGAATACATTAATTTCTTTTGACAGCTTCATCTTTAATATTCTGGATAAGTATTGGCCAGAAGTATTAGGATCATTTACTCTGTGATGTTTTGCTACTTCAAATTTGGTAAGACACCACATTTTTTAGCACTAAGAACTTCATCAGATGAATAATAATTTTGAATAGGATGAAAAATTAATAAAATCCTTACTTCAAAAACTAGCAAATTCTACAAACTTGAAGTTTAAACTGTCTTATATATTAAAGGCTGTGTGTAAGCCCATACGCTCATACAGGCACAAGCACACACAGAAATATTCACTTACAGTATGTTCTAAATAACAAAATATAATTTTCTCTAGCTTTAGCATGTTAAATTGTCTACCTTTATATTAATCATTTATTAATGAAGCAGCTAACCTATTGTTTTGAGCAGTAATGTTTAGCTCCCCGTGCTCAAGCCTTCCACTATATAGGATACATGGGAGGTATTTTTTATATTTTTTCAATGCATATAATCTTTTCAGTGCTTTACTTCATAACTCTACAGCCATCATCTCAACAGCCTGGAAATCAATTTACACAAGAGAACACACAAAAAAGTGAAACAAACAGTTTATTGCTTTGCTCAATAGACTTAGATGATAGACATACAAAATTCACACATGTCCATAAGCTGTGCGCAACCTAGGACATTATCACTGTGCTAAAATGAAAATAGAAATTTCATATTAGACTCACATGAATCAGAGACCTTGTCTAGGATTCAGCCTTATTAATGATTGTAAGGATATAAGGCATCAGGGGACACAGTCAAAACAAGGAGAGGTTTGGGAAATTCAGCCAGCTCCCCAAACCCTTTTATTCATATCAGACACAGAAGAGATTAATTCTCTAAATAAGGCTTGTGGATAACCTTCTGTATTTAAGTTTTGAGACATCTCTTTTTTATAGCGTGGTGTGCCTTATAAACCCATAGATTTTAGGTTTGTTTGCCATATGCTAAACTGGGATCATTCTGCTAAGAGCAGTCCATGGATAGTACTCTCCTTCCAGCAAATGTCATTAATCTGCTGAAAGATTTGTTATCATTACATTTACATAGAGATTAGAGGACATCTATTGCTTACGATCTTTTTTTCTGCAGAAAAATTCTCCTATAATCTGGAGAGAAATCAATCACAGTTTAATTCCTTTCTTCCAGTCACAATAAATAAAATTGTAATTTATGAGTTAGGGCACAGCTTAGACTTAGCTCTTATCCTATTGATTAACATACTTCCTGTCTCGAAATTGTATGGAAGGATCACATTCAATAACACATCGTCTTTAAACCAGACTGTGTCCCAGGAGAAATTCATAAACTTAAAAAAAATGTAAGTCCGGCCTCATGGACTTATATTTCGTCACATTACTATCTTGGTGGCATCAACTAGGTAACATGATGCCACTTAAAACAGAATAATAGTGCTGAGGTAACTCTTCCTGGAGCATATGACTCACTGGGATTTCAGAAATATTTAGAAATTGATGGCAATGAAATGATTCTGAGTATCATTAAGAGTTCTCACCGACAGTTTAAAATTATGTACATTTTGGAAACAGCTTGGCATTTTTAACAAAACTATATCTCAAAATAAATTTAAAATGTCAAGCTATCAACAGAACAAATAGGCAACCTCCAGAATGAAAGAAAATATTTGCAAATTGTGAATCTGACTGAGATCTAATATCCAGTACCTATAGAGAATTTAAACAAATTTACAAGAAGAAAAACAAGCAGTTCCATTAAAGAGTGGGCAAAGAACAAAAACAAACACTTCTCAAAAGAGGAAATACCTGAAGCTAACAATCATGAATAAAAGCTTGATTATCACTGATCATTAGAGAAATGCAAATCAATAACACAATGAGATACCATCTCACCCTAGTCAGGATGGCTATGATAAGAAAAGTTAAAAAATAACAGATGCTGGTGAGGTTGTGCAGAAAAAGGAAAACTTACAAGTTGGTGGGAGTGTAAATGAGTGGAAGGCAGTATGGCATTTCCTCAGACAGCTAAAAGTAGAACTACCATTTGAATCAGCAATCCCACTACTGGGTATATACCCAGTGAGACATAAATCATTCTGTTACAAACACACATGTATATAAATGTTCAATGCAGCACTAATCACAATAGCACAGACACAGAATCAACCTAAATGCCCATCAATGGCATTGAGTAAAGAAAATGTGGTACATATACACCATGGAATACTATGCAACTGCATAAAAGAAAGAGATAATTTTGTGTATGTGTGTGTGTAAACATGGACAGAGCTAGAGGCTATTATCCTTAGCAAACTAATACAGGAACAGAAAGCCAAATACCACATGTTCTTACTTGTAAGTGAGAGCCATATAATAAGAAATAAAGAACACAAAAAAATGAAAAATGACAGACACTGGGATCTACTTGAATGGGAAGGGTGGGAGGATGCAAGGAGCAGTAAAGGTAACTATGGAGTATTGGGCTTAATATCCGGATGATGAAATAATACATAAAACAAACTGAACCACACCTTCAAGTCGATCCCCAAACCTAAAATAAAAGTCAAAAAAGGTCTCAAAGCAACAATTTCCTTATTACTACTTCAGTTGTTGTTTTCTTCTTGTAGCTATTATTTTTGAAATTCTCTGTTTGTTTTTTTGTTTTGTTTTGTTTTGTTTTGCTTTTGACTCTGGTTGCCCAGGCTGAAATGCATTGGCACAATCATGGCTCACTGCAGCCTTGACCTCCCAAACTCGGTTGATTCTTCCAGCTCAGCTTCCCAAGTAACTGAAATTATAGACAAGGGCTACCATACCCGGCTAATTTTGTATTTTAGTAAAGATGAGATTTCACTATGCTTCCCAGGTTTGTCTTGAACTCCTGGACTCAAGCAAGCCACCTTCCTGTGCCACCCAGAGTGCTGGGATTTACAGGTGTGAGCCACCAAACTCGGCCTGAAATTCTTTGTAGACAGAGAATTCGGTAACTTGTCCTTATCTACTTTATCACATCTTCTTGATGGTGTTGCTGTAGTCTGTGAATATGCTATACTAAGTCTAACAAATCTTCCATTCAACTGGTATGTTAATAACATTAGTCACTGATAATAATTATGTTGCCCTTTCTCTAGCAGTGAAATCTGAATAATTAAACATGAATTCTTCTGAAATTTGAAAATCTTCTCATGGGGTTCCTCTATTATTTCTACAAGGCAAAAAATAAAATAAGTCTTTGCATTATATGGCCAGATGATACACAGTATTCAAAGTTTATATTTAAGTATTTACATAGTGCTGATTATTTTAGTCTGTGATTAATCCCATTCAAGCAAAAGAATAGACAGATATCAATACAGAATTGAAGTTTCTTTCTCCAGTCTTCATTCAACGACAGTTTGTTAGTGATAACTGACTTTTATAGATGTTAACTTTGAATATTTTGCTATTCCTCTTGAAGATAATTTAAAAAGACTGTGTACACATAAATATGCTTATATACATGCACAAGTGTGTTTATGTTCTTCTGCGTGGTGTGTGTGTGTCTCCTTATAAAAATATCCAAATTTAGGCCAGGTGCAATGGCTCATGTCTGTAATCCCAGCACTTTGGAAGGAGAAGGCGGGTGGATCACCTTGGTTCAGGAGTTTGAGACCAGCCTGGCCAACATCGTGAAATCACATCTCTACTGAAAATACAAAAGTTAGTTGGGCATTATGGTTGGTGCCTGTAATCCCAGCTGCTCAGGAGGCTGAGGCAGGAGAATTTCTTGAACCCAGGAGGCAGAGGTTGCAGTGAGCCAAGATCACACCATTGCACGTCAGCCTGGGCAACAAGAACGAAATTCTGCCTCAGAGAAAAAAACAATCCAAACATGATCACAACTTCTTGTCTTAGTTCATTTTCTGCTGTAATACCGCCATAGCAAAATACCACACACTAGGTAATTTATAAGAAACAAAAAATTATTTCTTAGAGTTCTGAAGTCTCATAAGTTCAAGAGCTTGCTGCCTTCCTCTGGCAAGAATTTTCATACCATGTTATTCCATGGTATAATAGCAGGGGAAGAGAGCGCCTAAGATAGAAAAAGCAAATCAGGCTGAACTCATCCTTTTATTAGGAGCCCAGTCCCTCTATAACTAACTCACTCCAAAAATAATGGCATTAATCTATTCATGAGGGAGAAACTTCATGACCTAGTCATCTCAAAAAGCCTCAACTCCCAAGGTTATTAAATTGGCAAAAAAAATTCATCATGAGTTTTGAAGAAAACAGTTAAACCATAGCAACCTCAAAAATGAAATTCATAATTAACTAACTGTGACCTGATAAATATTTGCAATAAAATTCTCCAAATACATGAAGTGTAATATCAACATATTTAATAAGTAGAATAAATCTACTGACTACATTGGTTAATATTAATTATACTGTATAAATGCAAGATTAGTGTGATAAATTATAATTTTATCTATTAAAACATTTGACAAGAATAGGGCAATGTTGAGAACTCTTCAACTTTAATTCACATTCTTTTTTTATGAGATTTGAACTCTAATTTATGTCTTTTCTAAAGTTGAAAGATTTTATTTTGGAAGTTTTCAACATGTCTTAAGCACGAGATTTTTCAGTAGGCCTACTTCTGAAATACAAGCACATGGAATTAGTAGCCATATACGTTTTCAACTCTATTTACTGTTTATCTATATATATATTTCAACAATAATATCTCAGTCAAAATGAGCTGACAAATAAAAATGATCATTCTTCTAGACAGCACAGAATCCAGGAGAAAAATATTCATAAAATGAACAACAACAATATAACTTGTGTGACAAATGACATAGATCTACTAGAGGAGAGATACAGCAATGAGAGTAATAAAATAATAAAAGATTTAATGAGATTTAAGTAAATATCACAAATTACTTCCTGGAACTAAATAACAAGTTTCCCAATATATGCTGAATGAATAAATAGATAAAACAATCATTTTTTGTCCTGATTAGTAGGCTTGAACTTCACTGGCAGGGAAATATCCTAAAGCATAAATTAAAATGAAATAACACAAGAATTAATTATGGAAATTATAAGAGATTTGATAAATATATTCAGCTCACTTGACATAGGAATAATTGACGCTTCAGAAACAGAAAAATATAATTAGTGAAGAACAATAATTAAGAACATAATAGAAGATTTCCCTGAGCTGAAAAAAGACATAAGCATACACATTAAAAGATAATTGGGCCAGTAATTTATTTAAAAATTAAAATGAAAAACAACAATTTAGGTATTAGTAGAAAAAATGCTCACTTGCTAAGATAAAACAACAAATTAACTTCAAAAGATAACAAATCAGACTGCCATTGCAATTTTCAACTGCTGTATTGAAGTTATGAGAAAAGGGCATAAATTATCAGAAAAAAAATCAGACAGTTATCAAGAATCCTGTGGCCATCCAAAATAGCATTCTTCTGTCAATTAGAAAGCTAAGTATTCAAAAGTAGGTGATAACTAAAATTATATTACCTGCATGCATCTTTTGACAAGTGTGTTTGTGGAAAGCCGTATTCAAATAAGAAATGAGGCAGAACAAGATAACTACACATAATTATGAGATTATAATTAGCTATATAATGCATCAAGTCAATGTTAAATATGAATTAGGCTTTTTTGGAAAATTCAGGAGCATGGACAGACTAAGGAATGGATCTCTTTAAGTTGTATAATGTGATGTTAATCTTAGCATTTTTTCAATGGAAGGCATA
The DNA here is from genome assembly GCA_028533165.1 of Leontopithecus rosalia. Classification (NCBI taxonomy): domain Eukaryota; kingdom Metazoa; phylum Chordata; class Mammalia; order Primates; family Cebidae; genus Leontopithecus; species Leontopithecus rosalia. Next base: position 27,168,186 of record CM052649.1, on the reverse strand, counting down.
TATGTAAGATCAAATATTAATCTATTTGATACAATTTTTTAAAAGTTTATCATGACCTTATAAGTTGATGAAAATTACAAATGGTTGATGAATAGTCTTAAAAATTATGTTTTACTCTAACTATTTTTAAGATAAAGTTATCTTTTTAACTTTCTTAAAACAAAAGTTCAAGAAAATGTGAGCATAATTTTCTTAGGGATTAATCAGTGAGAAAGGAAGTAAGAGAAAAACGGACAAGAAATAAAAACTGAGAAAAATAAGAAGAATTTCAATTTACTGAAAGGAAGTAGTATTTAACTTTTTGTTGTCTAGAATGAAATTCTGACAATTTCTAAAAAGAGAAGGGTTACTTGTGAATGACACCTACCCAAGTAACCATAATTTAGTCAGAAGGAAACAAATGAAACATTTTATGTGTAATTTCTATTGACTACATTAACTGGGACTAATGAAAGAAAACTCTTGGATTTTCTCATGGTAGACTTTGATCTAATTACTGAGATTTCTGTAATAATTTGGAACAAAATAAAAAGCCTAGTAAAAACAACAAAGGTAAGTACAATTTTGTGCATAATTTAAAAAATAACTGATTCAAAACTAACATATTTTTGACTATTAATCTCAATGAAAATTACTCAATAAATAATATCTAAAATTCTAAATTAGGAGGAGCATTGTGTAAACACTTTTCAAATAGGACAACAGAAGTCAAACTATCCCTATTTGTGGATGACATGATCCTATATTTAGAAATCCCCACTGTCTCAACCCAAAAGCTTCTGAAACTGATAAGCAACTTCAGCAAAGCCTCAAGTTACAAAATCAATGTGCAAAAATTGCTAAATTTCCTGTATACCAGCAACAGTCAAGCCAAGAGCCAAATCACAAATCAACTCTCATTCACAATAGCCACGAAAAGAATAAAATATCTGGGAATACAGCTAACAAGGGAAGTGAAAGATCTCTATGAAGAGAACTACAAGCCATTGCTCAAAGGAATTAGAGATAACACAACAAATGGAAAAAATTCCATTCTCATGAATAGGAAGAATCAATATTGTTAAAATGACCATACTGCCCAAAGCAATTTAAAGATTCAATGCTATTCTTATACATATCACTGACATTCTTCACCATTCAAATGAGAAGTGGTAAACTTTGGGGATATGGAGAATATCAGTTCTACAGAAGTCTTTAACTTGGCCCAAGACTTTTAATTAAATAATTTAAAAATCAAACTAGTTTTGGCTATATAAAACAAAATTATATAACGTTCTTGAATAAAGTGATATATCTACCAACATTACGTATGAATTCCTACTGAAAGACAAAAATAAATAATCAATAGAACCTGAGCAATGACTATATTTTTTTAAACAATAGAGTTGAAAAGATTTACTTCATTCCTATTTTTCTAAATTATAAACATTTGACAATGTCCAAAAACCATAAATGGTCCTATACACCAATAATAGGCAGCCAAATCATGAGTGAACTCCCATTCACAATTGCTACAAAGAGAATAAAATACCTAGGAATACAATTTACAAGAGATATGAATGAAGTCTTCAAGAAGGTTTACAAACCACTGCTCAAGGAAATAAGAGAGGACACAAACAAATGAAAAAAATATATCATGCTTATGAATAAGAAAAATCAATATCTTAAAAATGGCCATATTGCCCAAAATAATTTATAGATTTAATGCTCTTCCCATCAAGCTACCATTGACTTTCTTCACAGAATTAGAAAAAACTACTTTAAATTTTATATGAAACCAGAAAAGAGCCCATAAAGCCAAAACAACTCTAGGCAAAAAGAACAATGCTGAAGGTATCACACTACTTGACTTCAAACTATACTACAAGTCTACAGTAACCAAAACAGCATGGTGCTGGTACCAAAACAGATATATAGACCAATGGAACAGAACAGAGACCTCAGAGGCAATGCCACACATCTTCAACCATCTGATCTTTGACAAACCTGACAAAAACAAGCAATGGGGAAAAGATTCATTACTTAATATATAGTGCTGGGAAAACTGGCTATCCATATGCAGAAAACAGAAACTGGGCCCCTTCCTTACACATCATGCAAAAATTAACTCAAGATGTAAAACCTAAAATCATGAAAACCCTAGAAGAAATCCTAGGCCATACCATTCTGGACATAGACATGGGCAAAGACTTTTTGACTAAAACGCCAAAAGCAATGGCAACAAAAGCCAAAACTGACAAATGGGATCTAATTAAACTAAAGAGCTTCTGCACAACAAAAGAAACTATCATCAGAGTGATCAGGCTACCTACAGAATGGGAGAAAATTTTGCAATCTATACATCTGATAAAGGACTAATATCCAGAATCTACAAGGAACTCTAGCAAATTTACAAGATACAAACAAGTAATCCCATCAAAAGTGGGCAAAGGATATAAACAGACACTTCTCAAAAGAAGACATTCATATGGCCAACTATCACATGAAACAAAGCTCATTATCACTGGTCATTATAGAAATTAAAATCAAAACCACAATGAGATTCCATCTCATGCCAGTTAGAATGGTGATCATCGAAAAGTTAGGAAACAGTAGATGCTGGAGAGGATGTGGAGAAATAGGAATGCTTTTACACTGTTGGTGGGAGTGTAAGTTACTTCAACCATTGTGGAAGACAGTGTGGTGATTCCTCAAAATCTAGAACTAGAAATACCATTTGACCCAACAATCCCATTACTGGGAATATACCCAAAAGATTATAAATTATTCTACTATAAAGACACATGCACATGTATGTTTCTTGCTGCACTATTTACAATAGCAGAGACTGGGAACCAACTCAAACGTCCATCAATGATAGACTGGATAAAGAAAATGTAGCACATATATACCATGGATTTCTATATAGCCATGAAAAAGAATGAGTTCATTTCCTTCTCAGGGACATCGACAAAGCTGGAAACCATCATCCTTAGCAAACTAACACAGGAACAGAAAACCAAACATCAGCTGTTCTCATTCATAAGTGGGAGTTGAATTATGAGAACACATGGATAAAGGGAGGGAACATCACCTACCTGGGCCTTTTAGGGAGTGGGGGGCAATGAGAGGGATAACATTAGGACAAATACCTAATGCATACAGGACTTAAAACCTAAATGATGGATTTATTGGTGCAGCAAACCACCATGACACATGTGTACCTATGTAACAAACCCACACGTTCTGCACTTGTATCCCAGAACTTAAAAGAAAAATAGAATATCAGGCAGTGCATATTATCACAATTTCATCATTTTTAAACACTAAAGCAAAATCTATTTAGTTCATTCCTATTTTTTTAATTTAAAAATTTGACAATTTATCAATGAAGTATTTTTAATTTAAAAATGTAAAAGAAAACATGGTCTTTGAAAAAGAGGATTTTATGTGTTTATATAAATACACAATGCTTTTCAAAAAATTCAAATTAAGTGCCTTCATTATACAGGCAGGAGTAAGTACTATGACAGATATATTTAAAAGGTAATGAACTAAGAACTAATAATTCAAAATAACCTTTTTCAATAAACATAATATATGCTTCTATGAACAGAAATTCAGTTAAAAAATTTTATCCAAGTATGTTCAGGTTGCAAGTCTATGAAAGACTACACATTTAATACACTATTAATAATATGCATTATGTAGTTAAGAGACATATCAAATTGAAATCCAAAACTATCCAGAAAATTGAAAATATGGCCAAACATTTCAAACACTTGCAATGTGAGTTTCGTAATAATAATAATAAAGTAAATTTTTTATCATTTTTTTACTAGTTGTGAGAACACAGATATAAATATTACTATCCACTTAGGCAAAGGCATTAATGTTGTCATTACTTACGGTGCCTCCGATAAACCACAGTATTAGGAAATGACAGATCTTTTTTTAATGTTTCTAAGAAAAGTCTTAAACGTGTTGTGACATGGACAATCATTCTCATTTGACAGTTTTACTATGAGCAAATGAAAGCACACAGCGGTCTAGAAAAGGCAAGCAAAGTTTTAACACAAAAGGCAATAATATGAGGCAGAAGAAAAACTAAAAATACACACACACACACATACACACACACACACATAAACGCACACACAGAGAGCTTTTATTCATAAAATCCTGAGAGAGGCAGGAAAGCAGTATACCTGGACAAGTAGTCAGTCACCACCAGCAAGACGCATCTGCGTCTCCTTTCAATAGAATATGATCAGAATGCCTGTGAAAATATCATACCACTTGTCTTCCAATATCGGAGATAGTTTATAAATAGTAATTTATATGTATACATATGGTATATGAAATATGTGTGTAAATATATGCATCTTTACACACACATTTATATGGAGAGGTATTATCAGAGCCAATTATATTTGTTATCTATAGCTGATTATATTTATGACTTTGTAATCTACACTGGATCTTACCCATTTTCAACCACTTAAAAACATAGCATCACAGTATTGGGTAAATAATTGAGGAATTATTGCTGGATCTTGATAGTTTTTCCAAATATCATAATTTATCTACATTTTATTTTTGCTGCAAATAAACTCTATGCTCTTCCAATTCCTTTTAGGGTTTAGGGCTTCCATTCCCTATACTCTGAAATTGTGGAATTGATTTTGTGTTAGATCATCTCTTAATGAGTAGTCTTTTAGAGAACATTTGTAGAGTATAACAGCAAAAAGGAAATAGAGTAAGGATTATTGAAATAATAGTTCAAGTATCCTCTTACATTGAGGGTTAAAAATAAAAAAATAAGATATCATAAAACAAAAATTTAATATATGGGATATCAAAAAGAGTACCAAAACAACCCAAAGAACACAATCAAAATAAAATTTTGCTCATAACTCGGATTCAGTTGTATTTAATTAATTCCCATCTGATGGTTCTGGGGTAGCAGGCTATCACTCAAAGTCATCTGCTTGTTTCGTTGCTTCTAGATTATTAGTGTGCCAATCAAGAACTCATCTGCTCTTGTACTTAGAGAGTGCTTGGAAGTTCTTAGTCTCAGAATCCTTGGCATAGTCCTCTGTTTTAAAGTTCTAAGGGAGTAATTGTTAGACATTTCTTTCAGAGGAATTAAAAATAGGCTTCCAGTGCATTGCAGAGCCCAGGCAAAATTAAGGGCAAGCCAAAACACCTGCTGATGAAATAAAGCACAAATTGTGTTCTTTTATTACAGTAACTGACAGTAACAGAGTGTCATAGAGAGGGATCGTTATTTAGAGTATATATATGAATGTTCCTATGATTCATATTAAAGATGAGGATTTTAATGTAAGACTATGACAATAGTGTGACTGAGTCCCTCAAATTGTATGCGTTGGAAACTTAATTCCCCAATACAATACTATTTGAAGGTGGGGTCTATTGGGAAGTGTTTGAGTAATGAGGACCACTCCCCCATGTATGTATGTATTTATTTTTTTAATGATGATTATAAAAAGGCTTGAGGCTTCGAGTTTGATCTCTTACTTTATCTAGCCCTCTCTGCACTGCCAGCATGGGAAGACATTGCCAGAAAGCTCTTGCCAAATGCTGGTTCCATATTCTTGCACTTCCAAGCCCCTAGAATTGTGAGCCAATAAATTTAGGTACATTGTAAACCACCTTTTCTGTGGTATTCTATTGTAACAGCACAAAACAGAAAAAGGCAGAAAGTGGGTACCATGAAGTGGGGTGGTTGCTATGACAAACACCTAAAAATGTGGAAATAACTTTGAACTGGGTCATGACTAGTGGGAGAAAAAAATTGGAGGAACAGGCTAGAAAAAGGCTAGATTGCCATAAATGGAGCATTAAGGGAAATTCTTGGGGAAAGCTCAGAGGAGAAGACCTGTGGAGAAAGTCTGAAACTTCCTAGAGATTATTTAGATGCTCATCATCAGAATGTTGGTAAGGGCCAGTCTGATGAGGTCTGACAAAAGGTATTCAAAACCGGAGGAAAAAAAAATCATCCTTGTTACAAATGGCACAAAACTTGTGTGAATTGTGGCCATGTCCTAGGACTTCATGGAAGGTGGAACTTTGGAGTGATTAACCAGGATATCTGGGAAAATAAATATCTAAGTAGCAAAATATTCAGATTGCGTCTTGGCTTCTTTTAACGGGATACAGTAAAATTCAAGAATAGAGAAATTCTTTGAAGATGGGGACTTGCTAACTAAAAAGGAAACAGAGCTTAAGGGTTTGAATGATTTTTACCCTGGGGGTGTGGCAGAGAATAAAAGAGCATTTTCAGGAAAGAAAACCAAGTTTGATAGAAAGATTAGTATAGATGGAGCAAAGCCAGGGGCTATTTATCAGGGCAATGGAAGAATGATCTCATCTTGAAGGCAGTTTGGAGATTGCTGGTGCCACCCTTCCCATTACAGGTGCAGAATGCCAAGGCCTACAGCATGAAGATATGTCAAAAGAGAGGCCTCGAGTAGCCTTAGTACGTTGGTTCACTGCCTAGGGCTACTTCAAGTCTCTGCTCCTTGTATTCCTGGCAGAACTCTCCATCACCTCAGGTGTATCTCAAAGAGCCCAGATGCAGCTTGGGCCACAGACTTGGGAGTTCCAAGTCACAAATTTTGGCAACATTCATGTGGTGTTAAGTTTATAAATTCAAAAATCCAGGAGCTATGGGGGCATGGGTTCTTCCATCTAGATTTCAAAGGATTTCACAATAGCCTGAGGCCATGCAGAGAATTGTCAGTGTAGGGGGAGTCACTACACACAGTCCCAACTATGCCTAATGGATCTATGGGTGCATAACTATCTCTAAATGACAGAGGTATAGGGCCACCAGAATGCAACTCCAACTCAAGAAGTTTCATCACAATCTGTAGGCTTTGAGCAAGAATTTCTATTCATGGTCAGACAGACAATAAATTAAATCCTTTTATAAGTATTCTATTGCAATGAGTGTATCACTTTTCCACTTGCTTGAATATCTGCATGTCACTTTACATCCCAAAAAGAGAACTAAAAGTATTTAAAAAAAGAGTCCAATTAATAACACGTTCCTATGCAACATTAATCTAGTTAATATTGACCTTGTCTCTTTGGTTTGAGAGACTTTCACATTGGTTATCAAATAACAGAATAGGCTTAAAAGACTTGAGAATTCATGCAAATCATATAGAGCATACCAAAAATACCTAAATATTTCTGTCACCTTTCCTTTTACAAAGTGAAAGTGTAAATTTTGTATGCCAATTATTAGCAATAAGGGTAGTGTCTAATAATATTTGAATATAGAACAAACTTTGAGAATTTATTATTTCAAATTTATAGTATGTAATTAACTGGGCTTCACATAATTTGGATCATTTAAATTTAAACAGCAATATTTAGTTTTTATTAAGATATTGGAATTTCACTAATCTTAGGCAAAAATAACTTGAAAAACAGAAGTGAGCAGAGACAAACTTCATTCATGGAAGATTATTGATTCAAAGTATAAAGAATTATTATTTTAGCTTTAAAACATAACTAATCTTAGCTAATTTGATACAATTATTATAATTATTTTATTGTTTTATCAGAACCATATGAAAATTAAACATGTTTATATGTAATGAAGAAATAACTAAAACCTAATGCAAGTAATACAGCACATTTGTATTTTTTTTGTGAATCTTGTACTCTTTAGGAATATTCTACATAACTAATATTTATTTTGAAATACTATCAAAGACTTGAGTGAAGTGCTTCTATAAATCACATAAATTACAGCATAACCTGAAGTTTAAAAGAAACCATTTTTCTATAATGACATACTTCACTTTTTCAAAACATGTATTTCAACAAAATAGGGACTTCTTTAACTCTGAAAGACTTTATAACTTTTCTCTGTGGACTTTGCCTTTCTTACCCATATATCGAATCCTCTGGGTTTTCTTCTGAACAGAAGGATTGAATATTCCTTATGTTTGTAATCCAGGCTTCATCAATGTGATAGATTCATGTTTCCAGTAAGCATTCCCATCAATGAAACTTCTCTATGTGTCAGTCATGATAGTATTTTCAATCCCTTATATCCCAGAGTGAATCCTTTTAAGTTGTGAAATTCTCCCTTGTTCCCTAGTAGTTAAGAAGCTGGCTATGCTATTACTACAATTTCTATATTTTCAGTTTATCTGATACAATCAATCTAAAAATCCTCCTTAACCTCAATCATCAACTTTGGCTGTTTCAGATTATATTTCGAGAATGCAAAAAAAACTTGAGCCTTCAATTACCATGAAGAGGCCACCCTGGAAGCCTCTATCATCCTCTGTGTACTTGTTTCTTTACACCTGCTTTCTTTTGGTTATTATTTTCATGGAATTTATTTTTTATCCTTTCACTTTACCATGCATGTCCTCGAATCTAAAGTGAGTCTCTTGTAGGCATCAAATAATTGAATCCTGTTTTTTTTTAACTAATTCTTTTGAAACATTTGAAAATATAATTTTAATTCATTTACATGTTTAATGTTTAACTTCCTATTGCCATTTTGTTATTTGTTTATGTAATTTCGTTATTCCTCAGTTCCTTCTTACTGCCTTATTTTTTTTTGTAATGACGTTTTAATTTCCTTTTTATTTCCTTTTGTGTACATTATATAAATATTTTCTTAGTGGCTATTACTTGTGATTATATATAATAATCTGAAATTATAGCAATCTAATTTAGTTTATACTTAATTGTAATATTATGTAAAATCATACAAAATTCTACTTTTTTATATCTCCTCCTTATGGTAATGATATCACAAATTACATTTTTGTGTACTGTATGCCATTAATATAGATTTATAATTTTATTGTTAAATCTATCAGTATTTACCATTCATGACTAATTGAGATTATTTTGAAGGTAATTTTTTTTATGTGCAATGACTTAGGAGGTTTTATCATCTTTGATCAGCAAGGAACAATAAGAGACAGTCTTGAATCATTTTTCAGATTTACATATTAGAAACAATGCCATAAAAATTATGCTTTTTCTGTATAATCATTTTATCATTTTAATTAATTATCAATCAATCCTTTTCTCATTTTGATTCCAAGCCTGTGAGTATGGGTAAGCATATGTGTAAACCACTTACTATGAAAAATATTGCAATTCATGAGGAAACATCTTTCACATGTTCTCCTTTATAAGCTTCTTAAAAATAGCATAATCTTTAGCATCAACCTACTTATGGTCTTTTATTTTCTGCCACCCATCTTCTATTTCTTTTTTGGAGGCTATCACGAACTACTAAGAAAAATTGAAGGATTGCATATGGTCTCTACAGTCACTATTGAGAAGATGAAATCATTTTAACAAGACAGAATGGAGAACTGTTACTGGAATTTCTGCTTACTAGGGGAAGATGCAGTCCTGAGAGTTGTGTTATTGCTTAATGCAGCCTGGTATGTGGCTGTAACATATCTTGGTATGAAATAGATACCTAGCCAGATTCTTGATACAAAAATTCCAAGGACACAATTCTGACAAATTTCATTAGGATATCTAAAATCAAGTCACATTCAGAAAGAAGAGACATATTCAGAATGAAATAATATTATAATGCTGAAAATGACAAGATTCAGAAATATAATTGTCTCACAGTTAAGTTTAATTTAGGAATCTTAATAATTTTTTAAATAGAGTTCTAGCTGGCAATTTTCTTCTCAAATCATATTGAAAAACTCATTTTGCTGATTCTGTTTTGCAGATTTGTTTCTGAGAAATTGCAAAGAATTATAGGAAAATAATTACCAATATATTTCTATTTATTCTAATTTATTATTTTTTTCATGCGGCATTTTCATTAAGTGTATATTAATGCATGACTCAGCTACCATCTGCATATAACAATTAGGTTTTATATAAATAAGTAAATTCTCTTTTGTCTAAATTACCAATATGCCATTGTTTCCTTGTTCATGAGATTTTGCAAAATTACTTCCTTGATATTAAAAATTTATGTAAAGAAAAAAAAACAAAGAAAAAATGACTTATGAGATGCAGGAATTATCTGAAAGTTTTGGAACACTAATAATTACTTTAAAAACAAATTCAATAATTTGATTTAATAATTAACAAAATGTATGCCACTTTTATTTTTCCCATCAATCTGTATTTGTTTGGGTATCTATTTATCCTGACAATAATTATTTGCATAGCTAAACATTAGGCTCCCCAGCCTCTTCTAGATCCAACTGGTAACTTTTTTTATAAAATCAAATTTAGCAAAGAACCCAGCTACAGGATACAGCTAATCCAACCAATATCTGACCACCATCAGATCACCATTCTTCCATAGGTTTCTCATACTTCATCCCCCAGATGATGTCTGATCACCTTGACCTCTCTTCAGTTACAATCTCCTTAGGTCGGTTTATCCAGAATTCCCCTTAACCTTGATAATATCTTAATGATTTTCCATCCATTGACTTTTACCTTGCTTCTTGGCTATAAATTCCCATTTGTCCATTGTGTATTAGAAGTTGAGCCCAGTCTTTCTCCTGTGGAAGACCATGTTACAATGGTCCTTACACCTATCACAATGGTCCTGAATAAACTCTGCCTTCCAGTGCTTTAAGAATTCTCATTGAATAATTTTATTTTTTTGAAATTCTGTATTATGTTCTATACAGTTTGGATAAATTTCTATCTTAGATGGTACAAATTAAGCACCCTATTTGGCCCTGAAAATGCCAACTAGAGAAAAATAAATACTGGGTATTGACTTGAATCATCAGTGGAAAACTTTAGCTTAAAATAAAATTATGTGTTTATTCATATAATTATTCAAAAATATTTACTATGTACCCAACGAATGCTTCTTTGTGCTGTCCACATTTTAGAGCAATGAAAATAGAGTTAGAGCCATGAAATTAAATAGGATCTGCTTGCACTTGACAGATATTTAATGGATTTCTAATACATAGAAAAGTAATTTTAAAAATTAATTTGAAATATACAGAATAACATAGGATCATATTTGAAATAAAAACTTTTGAATTATTTTTACTTTTGAAACAAGTTTTCTCTCAAAGTGGCATCCTACTATTAACTATCAGAATATCCTGTGATATTTTTAAAACACATGCTTCTTCAGTTCTTTGGACTTACTGAATCTGTGTCTATGCAAATGAGTTTTATAATATATTTTTTCACAATAATTGCAGTAGAATCTAAAGTATTGTAACAAACTTTGATACATTTCTATATAAGAGATGAGTAGAGGAATGTTCACTAAGCAAAGATAAATGAAATAGGCAGGGAAGTAATAGGAATTTTATGAGAAAGCAGATGAGAGAGGAAAAAGTAAAACAAAGACACAGGTAAAACTTGGTGAAAGAAAGTTAATGAGTTTGGCAATGATAAGCCCATCGTTGGTGATGGTTTCAAATCTGTTATTGAAATGAAAAAATGTATTGGGATATATATTTTTAAAAGGAAAAATATTATGTAAATGTAACAATGGCAGAAAGGCTTTCACTTGTTAGTTTTTCATCTGTTTTGCTGATGTGTGATTTTTTTCTTTATTTGGGAGAAATTTTATAAAGTAGTCAGTGAAATGATGAAGTGAATGAATAATAAAATCAAAACAAACAATCTCATTTTATTATTATATAATTAATCTGTTTCTACTTTGGCAAGTACTTGGAAACACAAAAATGGACTAGTAGATTTCAATAAATCCTTAGGGCTTTAAATCTTGATTTACAGTTTTATGCTAACAGATGATATCTCTATAAATGGGGAAATTATTAAACAATTTGCAGAATGGTATCTTCTACAATTATAATAATTCTTCCTAAACTGAGTATTTTAATAAATGGTTCATATCTGTTATTATGTGTTCATTAAATATAATTTTCTAATAATGAGAAACACGTTAAACTTTTACAAGACACTTGGAAGGTAAAATATGTAATTGGGAGACATTTATGCTTTAATTTTCTTTAAGAAATGTGAACAAATTAATTGATTAGAAAATTATCGTACAGGATGATATGAGAACCCAACATGCTGAAGTTTAGGCCAGCCAGATAATACGTGACCCAGGTTGAAAACCGAAGTACCTTACTGGTCAATTTTATTGATTCTTATAGAATGCAAAATCCTTTTTAAAACTTTTTGTAAGTTTATAGGGTGAAAGTGTAATTTTGCTGTTTGGATATGTTTTGTAATGGTGAAGTCAAGACTTTCAGTATACCTGTTAAGTCATTTCTAATCATTCACCTGTCTTCCACTCACCCCTATGTTTCTGAGTCTCCATTGTTTATCATTTCACACTCTGTGTTCATATGTACACATTATCTAGCCCACACTCATAGATGAGAACATGTGATATTAGTCTTTATGTTTCTGAGATACAAATTTAAGAGTCTTTAGTCCATTATGTACTTCCACAAGTAAAAAGTTTTACCTACAAAATTTTTTAAACCTTTTTGAAATTTCTCTGATTATTTTTTCTCCATCTGTGGCTAAAGTCCAGATAATTTTACACTAATGACAGAGAAAAAGGAATACTTTTATCTTCTATTCAACTCATTAAAAATTAAGTTAACAGGAGGAAATTAGCTTATTTGAAGAGCACATATAGAAGTTGCTTTACCTTTTCACTAAGTTTATAAAGTGGTTCAATACCTAGTGTATGATTTGGTAATACAGTCTTATCATTCAATGCTGTTTGGTATTAATAAGACATCTAACTGATCAAAATCATTTAAAAAGTTGAAATTGAAGTGCAAGTTAAATATTCTTGACAGATAATATGAAGTTTATGACAGATTCTTCACTCTGACAGTGGCATTTTTTTCAGAATCTAAATCACTTTGACCTCTTTTTTAGTATTTTAAATTGCAAAACTCCATAATTTTTTTCATCAAGCCAGAAACTTTATCAGCAAAATACATTACTATCTTCAACTGCCAAGTAATTTATGACCTAATATTGGAGTGAAAGACATTTAAAAATAGATATCTTTTCCAACCAAGTACACAGGACATCTTCTCATCTGACAAATTTAAATTGATATTTATCAATATGAGGAAAATATGGCAAAATACCAAAGTTTAAATTCACTCTATTCTGTGAAGCTATAGAATATTGACCTGTCATGTATGTCAAAGGCAATCACAGACTGAATTTCTAACAGCTTTGAACCTGAAGAAGCATCCTTTTCACTGTTTTCATTTTCAATTCTCACTCACCATCAAATTTTGGTGAGGTTTTAGATATAAGTTTTAACAACATATAATATAGAGGAAAAAACACCTTCAGAATATTTTCTATAGTTTGCCAGTCAAAAACACTCCTCTGCCCCATTAAGTACCCACCTTTCTGAGTCTTATTTTCTACGTTTTCATAATATATATGCTACTATTACTCATTATTTAGATACGGTACATATCACTATTCATAATGCCATAAATGAGATCTGAAAATCTCACTCCTAAAACCATTTAATTTTTATATAAATTAATTTAAATTTAATAAATATGTGTAGAACAGCATATTATTTTCTAGACAGATAGACTTCAGGACATATTAGTAACTACACAGAAAAATACAACTTAAGAGAAATACTTAACAACACAGAATTGTCTTTTTATTTAAATGTTTTTCCATCAAAAAACATTTGTTTACAGATTATTTCAAATCATGTGAGAATTATTAAATGGCATTTGCCCAAATGAATACAATGCTGCATATAATTTCTCAGGTTAATGAATATCAAAATTAAAATATGTTCGAGTCCATTAATTTATGGAATTATGACATTATTTTGTTTATTTCATTGCAAACACATTTTACAATATTTTAGAATTGCAAACAGCCAAGTGTGGTGGCTCATTCTTAGATCTTAGTATTCGCGAGGCCAAATAAGGAGTATTGCTTGAAGCCAGGAATTTGAGACCAGTCTGGGCAAAAAAGAGAGACCCCTGTCTCTGCAAAAAATTCAAAAATGTAGCCAGGCCAAGCAGCACATGCCTTTAGTCCCAGCTATTTGGCAACATGAGCCATGATTGCACCACTGCACTCCAAGCTGGGGTGCAGAGAGACCTTGTCTCAAACAAAACAAAACAAAGCAAAACAAAACAAAACAAAATCATGAACATCATAAAGATATAGCAAGCATTTGTTTATCCATCATGGAATTTGAGTAATATAATTATAAAAATAATTTTTACATTTTTTATAACACTCTCTGATTACTCTCATAACTCCTTTCCCCGGCCTTCCCTCACCAAAAATACGAAAACATTCTAGAATGTGTAATTTGTCATTCACCTAATGTCTACAGGTTTTTACTATATAAGTATATATGTTTGTGAATAACTACACAATATAACATTATTATATTCTAAATGTTAAATTATTGGTGCCTATTGTATCTATTATCTGTGGCATTCTATTTTTAGATGGTAATACAGTGTATTCCATGTCAAATTGATGCTAGGTTATATTTAAAATTGTCTTGTGGATCAAACTTTAAGTTGTTACTATTGCTATTTTGATACAAACAACACTGATAAGAGCATTTCTATGATTCTCCTTGGGCACAGATATAAACAGCTCTTCAAATTGACACTTAGGAATGCAACCACTGTTTTGTGGAAAAAGTATATATAGTTCTAAGTATATAAGATACTACCAAATCTCTCTCCAAAAGTTGAAAAAATTTGCCAAGGGAACATCAGTGTTTACATTTTTATCTTTTTCTACATATTTGATAGTACTTGATATTGTCATACTTCTGTGATTCTTGAAGAAGGATAATGGACCCTGGGTTATGTGGTAATATCTAGAGTAACTCTGTTTACGTTTTTGTTTCAGGTATTACCTGTAAGTTTTCTTTTTTATTGTGCTAAAATGTACAAAGTGTAAAATACCTTTTTAACCACTTTTGAGTATACAGCTCAGTGGTATTAAGAACATTCATTCTGTAGGCATTATCCTGTTTTAAAAGAAAGAAAAATAGCATTCATATTTTTGTGAAGCCATTGCCACTCTGCATCTCCAGAATTTTTCATCTTCCTAAACTGAAACCCTGAACCCAATAAGCACTAAATTCTTATCTTTCCCTCCCCTGTCCCCTGTCAATCACTATACTACTTTCTGTCTCTATGAATGGGAGGGACTATTTTACATACTCCATCTAAGTAGAATCCTATAGTAATTGTCCTTTTGTGACTGGCTTGTTTGACTTAGCTTAATGTCCTAAAAATTCATCTATGTTGTAGCATGTGTCAGAATCTCCTTCCTTCTTAAAGCTAAATAATCTTTCTTTGGATGTATGTACCACATTTTAAAACTCATTCATGCATCAATAAACACTTGAATTGTTTCTATCTTTGGCTGTTGTAATAATACTATTACAAAAATGGCTGTTCAAATGCCTTTTGCATATATATTCAGATGTGTAATTGCTGGATCGTATGGTAACTCTATGTCTAATTTTTTGAGGAATAGATATATTGTCTTCAGTATTGGTTGTACCACTTTACATCCCACCAGCAATACAAAAGGGTACCAATTTCTCCACAACCTCATTAACAGTTCTTATTTTCTTTTTTTTTTTTACTTCATAGTAGCCATCGCAGTCTGGAAAGGTTTGATTGTCACAACCAGAAAGGTACTTCTTGCATGTAGTAGGTAGGGTTTAGGGATGCTGCCAACATCCTACAATTCACAGGGCAGTTTTGCACAACTGAAAATGAGCCAGACCAAGATATTAATAGTGCCAAGATTGAAACATTTTATCATACTATTTTTTAACACTCTAATGAATGTAAAATGGAATTGAAGTATATATTACGATTATACATATACCTATTACATTTACTATAAAATAAAATAGTATTGAGAATTTATGAGTTATATCAATCAACAAAATTTGTAAAATAGGTCTTTGTGATTTAGGCTTTCTAAACCACAAATATGGTAAATATCTGCATTAATTTAGGCCTTTTTGTGTTTAATTTTAATCCATATACTTATCTTATTTTAAATCAAGTTAATATTAATTTTAACTTTGTGTCCTCACATTTTGTGTAGTATTGTTGTTGATATTTAATCTATACTGTTTTAAATATGTATAAATAATGAGTAGAATCTTTTGTTTCTGGATAGAAAATTACGAACGTTTATATAAACTTTATCAATGTATTTTTTGTCACTTTTTCTCACATCCCACTTCTACTTTCCGATATTATTTTCCTTTGTATTGAATTATATCTTTAAATTTCTCACATGGGTTAATAAAGAAAAAATCTTGAAAGACACGGAAGAGCACTGACAGATTCTGTGTGATTGAATGGCAGTCATGCTGAGGATAACTTTTACACACCATAAAGAAACTAAAATAAAGTGTAATAAACTGTTTAAAGTGCTAAGAAAAATAATTATCAAAGTATCATTCCATACCCAAATCACTGTCATTTATAGTAAAAATAGAATAAATACACCTCAAATATAAGAGACAGCTATTATTAATAATTCTCCCCTGTAGATATTTATCATGAAAATAAATAATACTTGGATAAAGCAGTAGGGTCCAAAAAGTTATAGTGAAAAAGAATCTAAGAGTTTTGTTTCAATAATTTACTCTGCTAGTGACTTGGTATATTTTTCAGTATGAAAACAAATACCTTTTTTTTAATTCTGAAAAAAGCCGAAGCCATCACGAGTGCATTTTATTTTTCTGGTATTTAAATCATAATGTTAAGCCCTTCAACTCTTATCTCTTCTTGTATTTTAATTGAAGATATTGCTAAGCACCTTATTTTAACCCCATGACTAACTTCCTTGTGTTATGTTTCAGTCTCTCTGAACAACCTTAAAAGATTGCTTTAGTTATATTTTTGAATGTATTATTTCCTTCTTCAGCTTTGTTATTTGAGTTTGATCTATTATTTAAGTTTATGTTTCTTCTTAAAATAATTTTATTGTGTATACTTTTTATTGGTTATTTTTCAAATTCACCTATATTAATTTTGCAATGTTAAAGTTGTAAGGCCAGTTGCCTTGCTGGGAGTCAAACGAACACATTCATCACTCTCCGTGCCTGATAACTGCGTCATCACCAAGCTCATTATCTGGCTTCCCCACAAAGCTTCCCCGCACTGGCCTCTGCATACCATGCCCAAGCCCACACACTCAGCACTAAATTATGCATCCAACCTCCAGCCCACTGTTAAAAAACCGTGCTAATAAATTTTTTAAAAAAGAAGCCCCACCATTCCCTGCCCAGCAACAGCCTGCCCATATTCCCCCGGCAGGCCCGCGTACCCAAGGTCCTGCCCACCTACCAATGGCAGCTACTTTCATGTACTTCCTACTTTAACTCCATGTACTTCCTGCTCCTCAACAGCCAATAGAAATGCCTTCTCTTTGTTTCCCAGTAACCAATCAATTGCCTGCACACCCCCATAAAACCCCACACCCTGAACAGCTGGGTGTGACTTCTCTGGCCCCTCTTGGACCACTGAGGTTGCCAGGGAGCTGAATAAATTGGTTTCTCATCTTTTTTCATACCTGCCTCAGTTTCCTCATTTTATCTCAGCAATAAATCTTACAGAAGTCATTTTCAATAATTCTTATTTCATCTTCTGTAATTTAGAATGGTTTATAAAAACTGCAATTTTCTTTTATGATTTATAAATTCTAAGATTGTTTCTCCACTTACTGGACATGGGCACTGTATTTAATTCTATATCTTATTATTTTTGTTTGTGCTCATTTGTAGCAAAAGTTATTTTTCTCAGTTGAATTGCAATAACCTGGCCTTATGTGTTTAATACTTCTAAACTAGAATTGTCTTTTATTTTTTCCTTCCCTCCCTTCCTTCCTTCCCTCCCTCCCTTCCTTCCCTCCCTTCCTTCCTTCCCTTCCTTCCTTCCTTCTTTCCTTCCTTCCTTCCTCCCTCCCTCCCTCCCACCCTCCCTCCTTTCCTCCCTTCCTTCTTTCTTTCCTTCTTTCCTTCCCTCTGCCTTTCTGTTTTTCTTTTGACAGAGTCTTTCTTTGTCACCCTGGCTGGAGTACAGTGGCATGGTCTCAGCTCACTGCAACCTCTGCTTCCTGGGTTCCAGTGATTCTCATGCCTCAATCTCCTGAGTACCTGAGATTACAGAATTAGCCAGCCCACCTGGCCAATTTTTGTACTCTTTTTTTTTCTTTTAGTAGAGACAGAATTTTGCCATCTTGGCAAGGCTGGTTTCAAATTCCTGACCTCAGGTGATTCACCCTCCTTAACCTCTCAAAATGCTGGGATTACAGGTGTGAGCCACTGCACCCAACCCGATCTTCTTATTTCTGCAGGGTAAATTCAGACTCTTTTTAAAAATATATATTTTATTGCATTTTAGGTTTTGGGGTACATGTGAGGAACATGCAAGATTGTAGCATAGGTACATACATGGCAATGTGGTTTGCTGCTTTCCTCCCCATCACCTATATCTGGCATTTCTCCCCATGTTATCCCTCCCCAACTCCCCACCCCCTGATGTCCCTCCCCCAGATTCCCCCCACCAACCCCAGTGTGTGATGCTCTCCTCCCTGTGTCCATGTATTCTCATTGTTCAACACCTGCCTATGAGTGAGAATAGGTGGTGTTTGATTTTCTCTTAGGTCAGTTTGCTGAGAATGATGGTTTCCAGGTTCATCCACATCCCTACAAAGAATACGAACTTGTCATTTTTATGACTGCATAGTATTCCATGTTATACATGTGCCACATTTTCTTTATCCAGTCTATTGTTGATGGACATTTGGGTTGGTTCCAAGTCTTTGCTATTGTAAACAGTGCTGCAATGAGCATTCGTGTGCATGTGACCTTATAATAGAACAATTTATAATCCTTTGGATATAGACCCAATAATCGGATTGCTGGGTCAGATGGAATTTCTATTTCTAGGCCCTTGAGGAAGCAATACACTGTCTTCCACAATGGTTGAACTAACTTACACTCCCACCAACAATGTAAAAGTGTTCCTATTTCTCCACATCCTTGCCAGCATCTGTTGTCTCCAGATTTTTTAATGATTTCCATTCTAACTAGCATGAGATAGTATCTCAATGTAGTTTTGATTTGCATTTCTCTAATGACATGTGATGATGAGCATTTTTTCATATGTTTGTTGGCCTCATATATGTCTTCTTTTGTAAAGTGTCTGTTCATATCCTTCACCCACTTTTGAATGTGCTTGTTTTTTTTCTTGTAATCTGTTTTAGTTCTCTGTAGATTCTGGATATTAGCCCTTTGTCAGATGGGTAGATTGCAAAAATATTTTCCCATTCTGTTGGTTGCCAATTCACTCTAATGATTGTTTCTTTTCTTGTGCAGACCCTCTGGAGTTTAATTAGGTCCCATTTGTTTATTTTGGCATTTGTTACCAATGCTTTTGGTGTTTTAGTCATGCAGTCCTTGCCTTTGCCTATATCCTGAATGGCTTTCCCTAGGTTTTCTTCTAGGGTTTTTATGTGTTAGGTTGTATGTTTAACTCTTTACTCTATCTGGAGTTAATTTTATTGTAAGGTGTCATGAAGCTTTCCAGTTTCTGCTTTCTGCATGTGGCTAGCCAGTTTTTCCAACACTATTTATTAAAACAGGGAATCCTTTCCCCATTGTTTATTTTTGTCAAGTTTGTCCAAGATCAGATGGTTGTACATGTGTGGCATTGCCTCTGAGGCCTCTGTTCTGCTGCATTTGTTTATGTCTCTATTTGGTACCAGTACCATGCTGGTTTGGTTACTGTAGCCTTGTAGTATAGTTTGAAGTCAGGTAGTGTGATGCCTCCAGCTTCTTTTTGTTTAGAAATGACTTGGCTATGCAGACTCTCTTTTGGTTCCATATGATGTTTAAGGCGGTTTTTTCCAGTTCTGTGAAGAAAGTCATTGGTAGCTTGATGTGGATAGCATTGAATCTATAAATTACTCTGGGCAGTATGGCCATTTTCATGATATTGATTCTTCCTAACCATGAGCATGGAATATTTCTCTATCTGTTTGTGTCCTCTCTTATTTCATTGAGCAGTGGTTTGTAGTTCTCCTTGAAGAGGTCCTTTACATTCTTTGATAATTGTATTCCTAGGTATTTTATTCTGTTTTATAGCAATTATGAATGGCAGTTCATTCTTGATTTGGCTCTCTTTAAGTCTGTTATTGGTGTATAGGAATGCTTATAATTTCCACACATTGATTTTTGTATCCTAACACTGCTGAAGTTGCTTATCAGTTTCAGGAGATTTTGGGCTGAGATGATGGGATCTTCTAAATATACAATCATGTTATCTGCAAATAGAGAACATTTGACTTCCCCCTTTTCTAATTGAATGTCTTTATTTCTTTTTCTTGGTTGATTGCTCTGGCCAGAACTCCCAATACTATGTTGAGTGAGAGTGCTGAGAGAGGGCATCCTCGTCTAGTGCCAGACTCTTACCAGCACACACTACAAGAATGATTTCCTCATATCTTTGATGTAGGTTTTTTTTTTTTGCATACACATGGCAGGGCTGGCAGCTGTTTTTGTACCTCAAATCTGGCCTATTAGTCAGAATTGATTATTGATTTGCTTTCACATTTTTGAATGCCTGACAGCTATCGGGCATATACGCCTAACCCTTTTCTCACACTTTGTAGACCTTATTCTGTGATTCAGGTCATCTTATAGTTTCTGTGGATTCTTCACCTATTTTCTGTATGGTTGAGTGCTTCCTCTTTGTTTTGGGAACACAGAAATATATTTTTCTTGCTTTTCTATTAGCCAAAAGTATCAATGCTTTATGAAATATTTTGTAAAATCTGGAACATCTATAATCACTGATTGGTCTGCCATGTTCCCTGTAGACACACTTTCTATATTATTTACGAATTATCCAGATTTGCATAACTTCCAGGGAAACTATCTGACCCAAGTTTACACATTTACTAAGTGACAGTTTTAAAATTATAATCTAAATTTCTTATCTCTTTGTTAGCTGACTTTTATTTTCTATTCAGTAATAAACTATGTACTTTTTCCAACCTACCTTCATTATTCTCAAGATAAAGAATTGATAATATGTGTAATGTCTCATAGAATTGCAAGTTTAATTCACAGGCATAATATTCTTTAAACAAATGGGATATACTTGTATAAATCCTGGTCAGAAATTTTATTATTTACCTTAACGTACTAACTCCTTATTTTTCAAAACAATAAGGTCATTTAGTATACATTCTTATTTTTATAGTAAATGAGTAACTGATTTTGTTTATTCAAAGTACACTTGAGGAACAAATACAAGGTGAAAATTCTCAATTTTACCAAATTAATTTGGTAATGGTAATTATTATATAATACTTTTAAAGTCATCTAATATCTAATATTATGCCATTAGTCAGAGTTTAAACAAAAATGAAACAGTTTACATAATATCAACAATTCAGTACAGACATCAAAAATAACCACACTTTTGTTTCAACTGAAACCCATGACATAAATTTGTATATGGTTGAGAAATGTGTGCCTGATTGTCTAAAGGAAATATTATATCATATTTTGTCATTTCATTGAAGTGTTCCCACAAAACTTCTGTTGGCTTTTGTGGAGAAGGTAAAAATGGTTGTAAAACCTCAGTCAGCCACACTATTGATTTTTAAGATTACCTTGGGACTTGAAGTTAGTAATAAGTGGACTTCAAGACAGATCATCTTGCCATGACCAGGTCAGTGACTTAGAAACAAAAGTCAGAGAAAAGCAATGTGAAAGTAAGTCTGAATGAAGGTTAAAACAGGGATTAGGAAAGAGGTTGTTGAGTCTTTCTGAAATAGAAAAAGAAAAGAGACGCTAAACAACGAAGAAAATAACATTTTAAAAGAGAGTAATAGAAGTAAAGAGAAGTTTTAACATAGTCACCTGAATCAGGTTATTTTTAAAAAATTCTTATTTAGAGTCACCTTTTAAATCAATTATTCAGTAACATTTGCTGTCTGTTTAATTCCGCACATGCTTGAATGTGTGTACATGTACACTGTATTTATTTACAAAAAATTTGTTTGGTGAGGGTTTGTGTGTGATATGAGGATATATTGGTGAAAATAAAAAGTCCTGACTTGTTCATCAATGTGTCTTCTGAGCTTTGTCATATTACCCTTCAATGAACAGATATTGAGTGCAGAGTTAAAACCTACCATACATCCAAGAAGAGCCATAGTCAATTTGTTTGCAAAATGCACTAGTTTATTTTCTCATAAATTTTCAACTTGGGCAAGTGTCAGGGGAGTAACTTTTTCTGGTCAAGTTCACATCAGCTAGGGTAGAAGGAATAGTGGCTGGATACAAGAATCTGATGAAGCCTCCCACACTCATGTGTTTGGCTGTTGATATTCACTCAGGGTGGCTGAAAAATTACTAGCAAAAATTAAAGATTGTATCTTAAACCTTTGGGAAAGCCAAAAGGTTTTACTGAGGCAGGCCGAAGGCAGATGCCTCACTTACGTTAGCATAGGAAAGAGTTAGAGAGTATCGCAGGCCTAACCCCACATCCCTTTGTCTCCACTCTGTGGACTTACGTAAACTTTCTGCTACATGGTCCTCTCAGGGGGAGATCAAAGTGGAATTACCTGTTAATAGTGTTTACTCTGGGCCCAGAATCTAAAGCTTTTGTCAGTCATAAAATCATGATTTAAACCATGCTTATTATCCACAAGTGTGTTAACTTAGAACCTGTCTTGTAAAATCGGACTGAATAAATATAATGATGGAGAGAGAGTCTTGGTCAATTGGTTGCATTTTGCCGTCTGAAAGCAGCCAATGGCAAGCCCTAGCCCACTTGTATCACTGTAATGGTGTGAGAGTGCATTCATTCATCCGTCGTTGACTTCCACAGGTGGTGGCCTCTGGCAGTTAACACTGCCTGCCAGTGGGAATCAACTAAACCAGACACTATACTGCAAGAACTACATGTGACCTAAGTGCCTAGACAGAAACTGGATTTTCTATCATGACAACTATGCAAATTAACCAAAATTCAAGAGTTTTAAAATTGTGGCTTAGGTAATATATTGCTATATAAAAGGAACTATACTAATTCTTCTTTATTAGAATATGCAATATGCAATATGACACTTTTAAAATGCATTTTGTAGAATTCTAGGATTTTAGCTTTGCAAAGTGGTTAGATTATTTATAGCAAGTTTCCTCATTTTATCAATAAGACTTGGAAAAGCCATGTGACCTGATCTTGGCCAAAATATTACTTGGATACTGAGAATCATTTGATTCACACTCTTTAATGATTAAAGCTAAACAAATTACATTAACTTAAGCAAAATTTTAACATTAAACATTTTAAATGTAATATCTGACTACTTTTTCTCCTTAAACGTATCTGTCTGTGAACAATTAAAATAAGACTGTATCTGCTTTATTAATTAATACATTCTGAAAAAATTCAGCATATGAGATAGCAGAGTAGTGTTGTAACCATTTGCAGGGAAAGGATAGACTCTATCTGAAGTTTGGATTAGCTGTTGAGACTGATGATACCATACAAATTTATCAAGAAGGAATAAAAAATATTCGGCTGACATGAGGATTCTTTCTGAGAATGTTGGGTGGCCCTCAACTAGGTCTCAGAACAGCTTGAGAAGGCAGACAAAGATTAGCTTGACTCTGGGGTAGAACAGAGTTGAGGCTTCCTATGTGCAGAAAATTGTGTGTGTGATTTTGTTTTACTGTATATTAACATTCTATAATTGAATAGACTTATGATGTTATATGTATATTATGTGAGATGACTAAATAGTCAATCAATATATTCATTATTTTAAATACTAACATTTTGCCCCTCTTGTGTAACCAAAACTTTGAGCAACACCCTTTGAGCAACATCTCTGGATTGACCCCAGACCATAGCCACCATTTTACTTTCTGTTTCTATAAGTGTGATTATTTTAGATTTCACACAGAAATGAGGAAAAAATGGTTCTGTGGGCTGGACTCAGGATCCTTTTGCTCTGTGCAGCCTAGGATCTTAGTGCCCTGCTTCCCAGACACTCCAGCCATGGCTAAAAGTGGCCACTGTAGAGCTCAGGCCATAGCTTCAGAGAATGCAAACCTCAAGCCTTGGCAGCTTCCATGCGGTGCTGAGCTGGCCACAGCACAAAAGCAGGAATCGTGGTTTGGGAACCTCTGCCTAGATTTCAGAAGTTGTATGGAAATGCCTGGATGTCCAGGCAGAAGTTTGCTGCAGGGATGGGGCTGTCATGGAAGGAATGTGAGCTTGAAGCCCCCATATAGTGTCCTTACTGGGACACCACCATCTAGTGGAGCTTGAGAAGAGGGCCACCATTCTCCAGACCCCAGAATCATAGATCCACTGACAACTTTCACCATGCATCTGGAAAAGCCACAGATACTCAATTACATCCTGTGAAAGCAGTCAGGAGGAGGGCTATACCATGCAAAACCACAGGGACAGAGCTGCCAAAGACCATGGGAACCCACCTCTTACATCAGCATGACCTGGATGTGAGACATGGAGCCACAGGAGATCATTTTGGACTTTATAATTAGACTGTCCTGCTGGATTTTTGATTCACATGGGGCCTGTAGCTTCTTTGTTTTGGCCAATTTCTCCCATTTGGAATGGCTGTTTACCCAATGCTTGTATCCACATTGTCTCTAAAAAATTACTAATTTGCTTTTGATTTTACGGGCTCATAGACAGAAGGGAACTGCCATGTCTTGAATGAGATTTTGGACTGTAGACTTTTGTGGTAATGCTGAAATTAGTTAAGATTTTGGGGAGCTGTAGGGAAGGCATGTGAGGACATGAGATTTGGAAGAGGCTAGGGGCTGAATGATATGGTATGGCTGTGTTCCCATCGTAATCTTATCTTGAATTGCTACATGTTGCAGGAGGGACCTGGTGGGAGGTAGATAAATTATGGGGGCAGGTCTTTTCCATGCTGTCCTCATGATAGTGAATAAGTCTTATGAGATCTGACAGTTTTAAAAATTGGAGTTTTCCTGTGCAAGCTCTCTCTTTTGCCTGCTGCTATCTACATATGATGTGACTTGCTCCTTCTTGCCTTCTGCCATGATTGTGAGAGCTCCCCAGTCATGTGGATCTATAAGTCCAATAAACATTTTTCTTTTGTAAATTGCCCAGTCTCACATATGTCTTTATAAGCAGTGTATTAGTTCATTTTCACACTGCTATAAAGATACTACCTGAGACTGGGTCATTTATAAAGAAAAGAGGTGTCTTTGACTCACAGTTCTGCATGTCTGAGAATGCCTCAGGAAACTTACAGTCATGGCAGAAGGAAAGTAGGCACATGTTATTTGGTGGCAGGCAACAGAGAGAGAAAGCAAATGGGAAGAGCTCCTTATAAAACTATCGGATCTTAAGAAAACTTATTCACTATAACAAGAACAGCACGGGTGAAACTGCCCTTATTACCTCCCACCAGAATTCAATTTCCTCCCACCAGGATCCTCCAACACCAGGAGATTACAATTTGAGATGAGATTTGGGTAGGGTCACAAAGTCAAGCCATATCAGGAATCTTGTCCTGTAATGTCTTGCCCCAACTTTGGTATCAAGGTAGTGATTTGAAACTACTGTAGAAGCTAAAGGAAGGGGCATCTAGGGTTTGCTATCACTTGCCCAAGCATGAGAAAGGGATGGGGAGAAAAGAGTAGGAAGCAAGTGATGTTTAAAAGTTGTCAGAAGTCAAACATGTATAAAATTGAATCAGATTATTTAATACAAGTAGACATGATGTTTTTATGTATCATATGTAAGCTTTTGTACATGACATATGAAGGGCTTTCAAAAATCCTTAACTTCAGGCTGGGCACAGTTGCTCATGCCTGTAATTCCAGCACCTTGGGAGGCTGAAATGGGAAGATCACACCTCTGCAGTCTAGCCTGGGTGGCAGAGCAAGACTCCATCTCAAAAATAAAAGTAAAATCCTTAAGTTGAGACTAAGAGTGAAATCATCTTTGTTGAGGCTTGTGTGGAATAATTCGAATAATTGAGATACTGAATAAACTTTTTCTAGCAAAAGCATTATAATGCTACTTAATAAATCTGATATATAATCTCATTTAATTATATGAAGGTACTTGGAATTTGTGAAGTATTTATTCCATTTAATAAATAAAATTTATTCATCTTGGACTGTCAGCCTCAAGAACTATGAATATTACTAAAACTTTAAAGCATTAGTAGTTCTTGATAATTTGAAAACCTGCAAATGTTGCAGGTTATAGTTAAGACAAATATTAACAGTCAACTACAATGGAAATACAGATGATGAACTTGAGGAAATTAATATAGATGACAGATAAAAACTATAGTTAAAATTTAAATTATTATTTTAAAAGCTAAAAAAAGTTGAGTCAGAATACTTTTTGGTTGTTAATTTTGCTTTATTTAGCAGGTTGTGCTTTGGTCAGATGGTATTTGAATTGAGGTGGTATTTTCTAGATTATCAACACCTGTTGTTATTATGCTATTTTAAAGATAATGTTAACAGAGACAGAAAGCAGATTGTAAGAAAACCATTATTTGTAATATTTTAAAATAAAAAATATGAGAAAATTATGTCACTTTAAATTTAAATGACATTCACTTTTAGAGATTTAGACATAATGATTCTTTTTGTATTTTGAATAAGCACAATACATGACATACTGCTTTAAAATGCATGTACTTATATACAACCTATTTTATATAATATGAGAAAAATTTTATTCTTGGTACTTTGCCAAAATTATACCAGAAAAGAAAAATAATGAGAAAATAACTTATGTTTTATTACATAATTTTACTTTTTAGGGCATGCATTATATATGTTAATCACTTTACTTTTCATGTAACTGTTAATATTCAGTACCTACAATCACTTAAATACTCCAAGTAAGGCTAATCACTTCAAATCATCTTTTTCTATCTGTTTTCTTGGTTAAATAATAAGAAGAAAATTATGTATCTCAAAATATTTACGATTACTTCATTTAAATTAAGACAGGCACAGTGGCTCACATGTATTATCCCAGCACTCTGGGGGACTGAGGGGAGTGGATCAGTTCAGACTAGGAATTTGAGATCCATCTAGGCAACACAGTGGGAACTTGTCTCTACGAAAAATACAAAAATTTGCCTGGCATGGTGGTGTTTGACTGTGTTCCCGCTATTCAGGAGCCTGGTGTGGGAGAATCACCTGAGCCTCGGGAGTTTAAGGCTGCAGTGAATTGTCATCACACCACTGCCCTCCCGCTCAGATGACAGAGTGAGACCCTGTCTCAAAAATAAATAAAGAAATAAAATAAAGGAAAAGATATCTAATTTACTTTTAACAATCTTGTATATTTTATTACTACTTAATTTCTGCTTTGGTTTGAATGTGTATTTCCCCCTAAAATTCATTTTGTAGGCTCAACCTTCAATATGATGGTGAGGTCATGAAGGTGGAGCCTCCAAGGTGAGATTAGCACCTTTATCAAAAAAAGGAAGAGACATCAGTTTTCTCTTTCCCCTATGAGCTAACAGAGCAAGAAGGCTGCCATCTGTAAGATGGGAAGAGAGTCCTTACCTAACCAAATCATCTTGAACTTTCAGCCTCCAGAACCATGACAAAAAATTTCTGTTGTTTAGGTCACCTTGTCTACGGTATTTTTTAATAGCAGCGTGAGCTAAGACAGTGATTTTCTCCCACCATCTTGAAACAGCTGGACTGATAGAATACTGAAATGTTAACTTAAAGACTGAGTTACAGCACCATCTAATTGACAATACCTTGCAGGGTTGGTGTAAGGTTTTTCAAGAAGCACTATATGCTCTGAATTAGTATCCATTAATAGTAGTGTGTCTGTAAGCTTATTTCTGCACAAAATTAGCATTTGAACTGGTAAATTGAACAAAGCAAATTGCCTTTCCCAGTATGGGTAAGCCTCATCCAATCCATTAAAGTTGTGAATAGAACAAAAGGCTGAGCAACAGAGAATTCACTTTTCTACCTGATGGCATTCAAGCTGGGACCTCAGTCTTCTCCTTTTGAGGACTCAGGCTGGAACTTCTACATCATTAGCACTCCTGGTTCTTGAGCCCTAGGAGTGTAAATCTTGAATGGCTCAGTCTTAATAATAACATGAGCCAATTTCAGATGTGTATATATGTATATAAGTATGCAAAAATGTAGACATATATGTATATGTATGTCTGTGTGTATATGTATGTATATCTCTATAAATGTGTGTCTATCTATCTATATATAATTGACCCTTGAATATTGTGGGGCTTAGGATTGCTGACACTGTGCAGTCAAAAATTCATGTATAACTTTTTACTCCCTCAAAACTTACTATTAATACTTTACTGGTGACCAGATGTCTTACAAATAAAACAATCAATTAATGTATTTTGTATGTTATATGTACTATATAAAGTAAGCTGGAGAAAAAATATTAAGAAACTCTTAAGGAAGAGCAAATATAATTTCTATTCATTAAATGGAAGTGGGTCATCATAAAAGACTTCATCCTCATCTACTTCACATTGAGTAGGCTAAGGTGGTCTTTCTGTCCCAGGGTGGCAGAGAATAAAGAGGTGGAAGGGAAGGCAGGAGAAAAGTAAGTACACTTAGCATAACTTTATGGAAATACATTATAATTTTCATCTAATATTTTGCTTTTTAATTTCTCTGAAAATGTCTCCATTCTGTACCAATCCTTCTTCATGGTTTGCTTTACTTTTAGTACCTGTATCATAGAAGGGTCCTTATCATAAAAAAGTTAAAACGAGTCTTCAATAATTGGGACCATTCTACGAGAATAACCTAGTGTCAATGTGTTTTCTGGTACTGCTTCTTCAATGTATTCTTTCACATCATCTGGCATTGTTTAAGAAGTACCCATTTCCATTAGGTGTTCTATTCTTTTTTTTTTGTCGTAAATAGCTTTTATTACTTTGATATATTTTCCATCAAAGGTGTTCTATTCTTAATGCCTGTGGTGCAGTGTCTGCTAGCTCTTACAAAAATTGTCAAATTGGGCCAGGCACAGTGGCTCATGCCTGTGATCCCAGAACTTTGGGATGCCGAGGTGGGCAGATCACCTGAGGTCAAGAGCTCAAGACCAGACTGACCAACATGAAGAAACCTCGTCTCTACTAAAAATACAAAATTAGCAAGCATACTAAACATGCCTGTAATCCCAGGTACTGGGGAGGCTGAGGCAGGTGAATCGCTTGAACCTGGGAGGTGGAGGTTGCAGTGAGCCGAGATCGAGCTATTGCATTCCAGCCTTGGTGACAAGAGCATAACTCCACCTAAAAAAAAAGTTCTTCATCTTTAGATCTTTCACCTTCCTTTTGCTTTGTCATATAATGATTTTGCCTTTTCTCAATTCACCGTAGAGTCTACAGGTATCCGTTTTTTACAGCAATCTTGCACTCCCATAAAAAAAAAACTGCATTTTTAATACAAGATAAAATGTTATTTCATAAAAAGTTACAAATTTTTTACACCTGCTGGTGTAGCTGTAGCAATAGCATCACTAATTTTCAGTTCTTTTTTTTACAAAGGTCCTTGCGCTGGAAACATTTATCTTGAAATGGCAGCAATCATAGCTGAAGACCTCAATCTGTGGTACATATCAAGCAGTTACACTTTTTCTTCCAGTGTCATGACCTTCTTTTGCTTCTTGGGAGCACTTCCAGCATCCGTAGTGGAGGCTTCAATGGGTCCCAAGGTGTTGTTCAAGGTTTATGACATTTCACTAAATGTGATATAAAAAAAAAAAACCTCGGGAGCTGCAATAGATCACTTTTTACTGTGTTAACATGATTTACTGGGAAGATGAACTGCTCAGTTGGGAAGGATGATCATCACAGGGTGTTTTAGGTGGATATTTGCAACATCTCAGCTCACCAAAATACCACCTGGAGGTGACTGTAAAATTATTACAATAGTACAGTATGCAGTATAGTTAGTTTCATGAAGTTATACCGTAAAACTGCATCTTTATTTTTTCCTGTTTTTTAAATATTTGTAGGCTATGTGGTTCATCCATTTTTTTCAAATTCTTGCAAATCTCCAAAACATTTTTCAATATAATTATATTTATAAACATACATGAATCCACATAGTTTAAACCCGTGTCATTTAAGGGTCAAGTATATGTATAGTTGAGCCAAATTCGTGTGTGTGTGTGTGTGTGTGTGTGTGTGTATAGTGACCCCTGAACAATATAGTTGCCATATATATATATATATATATAAATATTTATATTTATATATATTTATATATTTATATTTATATATTAAATATTAATATTTATATATTAAATATTTATTTATATTTTTTATTTATTTATATTTATTTATTTTATTTATTTATTTATTTATTTATATATTAAATATTAAATATTTATATATTAAATTTATATATATATATTTATATATATATATATATATATATATAAAATAAACCTGTGCTGTTAAGCATGTGTGTGTGTGTGTGTGTGTGGTGTATGTGTGTATATATGCATAGTTGCCTTTAACTTTATTGGTAGAAAATTAAAAATATCTATTAAATGTTGTTTCTTCTGTCAAGGCCTAATGTTCTTTATTTAAAAAAGCACTGAATAATTAAAATGTATTTTATTTTGTAAGCTTTTTAAGAGCTAAAGATTTCGAGCATGCTTTAGTTACCAAATGGTAGTTACTAAACTTTAGTTATAAATTAGTTTGTTCATTTAGCTCAGAATATTTGTCACTTATACTGCATTTCTCCACTTCTATAAAATCTAAAAGACAGAAAAATAAACTAAATCGCTTTCAGAAAAGAGGAAAAGAGAACCTTCCCTAACTTGTTTTATGAGACCTGTATATGTCTAGTAGCAATATCTGACAATCCCATTACAATAAAAGAAAATTATGATGTAATATCTCTCATAAAACTAGGTAGATTTATAACACAGTATTAGCTAAGTGAATCAAAAAATATATAAAAAATAATAATGCATGCCTGAACTAGAATGATTCATCTCAGGAATGCAAAGTTAGTTCAACATTCAAAATGAAGTGATATAACTTTCTACATTAATAATATAACAAAGAAATAATGTGAAATTACATGAAAAGATACAGAAAACAATGCATTTTGCAAAATTTCAATACCCATTCATAAGAATTTTTTTTCTCTAAAAATCAAAATGCATCTATTACAATCTGATAAAGACACCCAAGAAAACCTTACCACTTCAAATTAGTTCATGGTTCAAATATACTTACTATAAATATATTGCTCTCTTTATTTCATTTAATGTGAGGCACCCCCCTATGAATTAACATATTAAAGTTTTGGAGCTGTGTCCTACATATTGAATGTGCTATATAATTATGTGCATTTAGTATTTACCCCAAGGTCCATTTCTCATTTATCTTGAAGTATTTCATGCAGTCTTATTATGTACTGAAATATCTTTTTTAGTATAATCACCTCTCCTAATGATACAAGTATTGAAATAAGTCCCAACAAAGACATTCTATACCTTCATTAATTAATCTCATTTCTATCTTATTATGCTCAAATTAATAGTGTGTATTAGTGTTCTATTGCTCCATTTTCTTCCTTGCTTGAATTATATTGTAAAGAACTTATCTGGTAAAGTAAACCAGCAG
This sequence comes from Leontopithecus rosalia, assembly GCA_028533165.1. Classification (NCBI taxonomy): domain Eukaryota; kingdom Metazoa; phylum Chordata; class Mammalia; order Primates; family Cebidae; genus Leontopithecus; species Leontopithecus rosalia. The sequence continues at coordinate 27,136,482 of CM052649.1, read as the reverse complement.
AATAATTCTTTTTTCTGATTAATCAAAATCAACAGATTAAACCTTCATTACAACTTCATTGCAAAAATCCCTTTACCCTTACTACATAACATAATCCAATCATGAATGTTACATCCATAATATTCACATAACCCACCCAGATTCAAGGAGATTATAAAAAGCATATGCACAGGAAGGGGTGGTGATCCTGGACAGCCCATATTACCATTCTGCCTATTGTCTAGTAAGTTTATTTAAGCTGTGACCTCAAGGTCAGGTTACACTTAATTCTACGCTAAGTCTCAGGTGCTATACCTCAGCAACCTATACTCTCCTTCAATCCACAATCTTTAATATGTGGCCAATAAATGTTATGGATTGTGGCTGGGGGTAGGAATTTTTGTTGTTTTTGTTAGTTTAAAAATGAAAGTTTTCTTTTCTCTCTAAGTAGAGTAACAGTGACTGACAAAAATTATACTTAATAAATATATTTCATAGTAAATTGATTATTTTAAAATTCCTAATGAATTATGTCTTTATACTATAATAGTAATATTATTTCATTTTTAAAATTGATTTTTGCCCTCCAACACTCCAAACCCAATGGCTCATGCTCTTATCATTTTACTATATTTAGATGGCAAAATATATTTGCATTCAACTACCCTATCTGTGATATCAGTTAATGCAAAATATTACACATATTTCCCTGTTAAACTTAGACACGGCTATGTGACTTGCTTTATCTAATGGGATGAGAGTGGAACTGGCATACGTTATTTTCAGACTAAAGATTTAAAATATACAGAGTGTTTTATGACATTTTTTCCTTGCATCTTAAAATATAGAAGAATATATTGAAATGAAGCACCATTTGTTATTGCAACAAGTACATATAAGATTAGTAAGAAATACTTTTTCTTTCACTGAGATTTGGGGACCTATTTGTTGTATTAGCATACTATAGCTGTTTTCAGCTCTTCTCCCTAGTTATTAGGCTATTTTACATATCATTATTGTTATATTTGTGTTTAAATATGTGATATATGCAAACACAGTTAAATTGTTTTCCTCTCTTAATAAGTTACTGATGAGGGAGCAGAGTGTGGGGATGTATTTTAAATGGCCATGAGGTTTAGTTGTGTATAATTGTTTACTTCATGCAAGTTCATAAATTACATGGTAATTCTCCTAAATAAAACAGTTCTCTCAAAAATTTGCCTTGCTCTAAACCTCCTCCTCCTCTTGAATAGGTTTTGATGTATATTGTGTGTGTGTGTGTGTGTGTGTGTGTGTGTGTGTGTGTGTGTGTGAGAGAGAGAGAGAGAGAGAGAAAGAAGGGAGGGTGTTAACAGAGAGATTTGGTTGTGAAATCCTCATGAACTCCTCCATCATTTCTTGTTTTCAAATAGGGCATACTTCATTTGCTCTGACCTCAGCCCTTCCATCTCAACAATTCATTTTGGTCATGTCAAGAAATTCCTTCTGGCTTGTCTAGTTCCTGAGGTTAGAGTAGCTTTAACACAGGCACATCAATCTGCATCTTTACCAGGTTCAGCCGTGATACTTAACAGATCCATAAACAAGCTTGCACCGAACAATAAATTCTTCTCATGTCCTTTGTGGTAAGACAGAATCCAGTCATTGTGAAGGACAGCAGCTTCATGCCCTTTTTGTATATTGCTCTCTCGTAACTGTTCAATCTTATCAAGGATAAGTCAATGAATTTATTCTTAAACATTGAAAATAGGATTGTATATAGCACTTGCCCTATGATACTTTATGAAATCATAGTAACATTTTGCTCTTTTTGTTCTCACATTTACATTATGTCAAAAATGAATGGAATTGGCATGGAGGGGAATTTTTAACTAGACTGTATATTTTTTTAATGTTTGTAAAATATGCAACAAAACCCAGATGATTTTGTCATTTTGAAATAGCATACCTGGCAAGCTTTGACGGACAAAGGTTTCAGATTTTCTGTGCCATTCCTCTAAAATGAAACATCAACTTTATATCAGCTTAACATTGCTCCTATCCACTATTAGTCAATCCTTCATTACATATCCCATCAATGTAACAGAAAGTGAAGTAAAACATGTGCTTGTACTTACAGAGACTAAAATATTTTAAAACTGTTAAGTTTGACCCCAGAGTAAACCTCTTGAGTATGAGTTGTCAAAGAAAATTTGTTTAAAAATTGTTTAAAAGACATAGATTATACTTATTTTCTATCTGTAGTGTTTTGAGAGTGATTTTAAGTGGCTGATAGTTTAAGTTTTCAATTTACAAAATGAAATAGATTCTACATTTATTTCGAATGCAATGCTATGCATAAAGCATAACCACTAATAGAATATAATTCACTTATAATCCTGCCTTTAAAACAGTATTTGTTACTCAAACTATTTCATAAGCATTTATTGAGAGCCAAATTATTGCAGGTTTTAACCTACTTTAAATATGGTAAGAATCATCACTTATGTTCAAGAAGCTGATAATTGAGACTGGAATTTGTGTTTGGAGGTAGAGGAACTGAGCCATAGACATGTTAGTGCCCAATAATAATACTCTAAAATAAAATCATAATATATTCTATGTAAATAAAATGGAAAAACAAGATTAACTCATTAGAAGCTTGGGCTGCTGTAAGAAAATACCACATACAGGGTGACTTAAGAAACAGAAATTTATTTTCTCACAGTTCAGGATGATGAAAATCTAAGATCAAGAGTCAGCAGTGTTGATTTCTCCTGAGGCCTTTCTCCTGGACTTGCAGATGACCACCTGCTCAGTGCACCTTCCCATGGCCGTTTCTTCACATAACGGCCCTGATACTGCTTTCTTTTCTTACAGGGACACCAGTATTATTGCATTATAGCACCACTCTTAAGACATCTCTTAACCTTAATTCTCTCTTTAAAGGCCTTATCCCCAAATCACCTATGTTGGGGGTTAGGAATTCAACATATAAATTTGGGGGGAACATAATTTAGTCCATAATAATATATTTTAAACTTATGGACTAGAGAAAAATAGTCATAAACTTGGAAAGTTAGGCAGTGGTAAAGCATATAGAATGAGGAAGATGAATAGGAATGTATACATAGTGTTATTTTACACACTTTAGTTATGTTTTTTTTGTTTGTTTAAACAAGGCATATGTGTGTGAATATTTGTATGGTTTGCATTCTTTTTTGATCAGAAGCAGAAATTGAATTTTTATCCATAGATTTCTTTCAGTTCATGTAGCATCAAGTTTGCTTTTAGATTGCTATTTTCTTATTAGTGGAGGGTACAAATTTAACCATCTATTAAATTCATCTATTATTTCACTCAAGATGATAAAGTCAGTATTTATTTATATTGTCATTTTAAATTTCTTAATTTTATATTTATGATACATACTCCATTTAATTTACTGAATTATTTTCCATTTGTTGTTATCAGAAATATTTTACATAAAATATATATTGCTTGCCAGGCGCGGTGGCTCAAGCCTCTAATCCCAGCACTTTGGGAGGCCAAGGCGGGCGGATCACGAGGTCAAGAGATGGAGACCATCCTGGCCAACATGGTGAAACCCTGTCTCTACTAAAAATAAAAAAAATTAGCTGGGCATGGTGGCATGTGCCTGTAGTCCCAGTTACTTGGGAGGCTGAGGCAGAACTGCTTGAACCTGGGAGGCAGAGGTTGCAGTGAGTCGAGATTGTGCCACTGCACTCCAGCTTGGTGCCTGGTGACAGTGAGACTCTGTCTCAAATATATATATATATATATATATATATATATATATATATATATATATATACATACATACATATTGCTTGCTTTATTTGTTCACCTGATTTGTATAAATGTGTCAATGCAATTAAACTATGTAAATTATTTTGAAGCAATCAGTCAGTAAGAGATATTGAATCAAGCAATTTGTTAGCCATAATGAAAAAAAGGAACTTGACACCTATTTTACATCATTCAATAAAATTGACACAACCCTGAAAAGAAAAAAAATCTAAAGTCTCTAAAGGAAAACACAGAAAGTTAGCTACATGATGTCACAATAAGAAAAGATCTTTAATCTAGAAGTCAAAAACACTAAAGCATTCCAAAAAAGGAAAAATAACAAATTGGTTTTTATCCTATCTAGGATTTTCTGTCCATCCAGATGCATCATATAGAAAGTGAAAACACCATGAAATAGTAGAATAAAAAATTATTTACAATATATAAATTTTTGAAGAACTCATATCCAAACAAACTACATATAAAAGAGAAAAGTAATAAGAGCAAGAAGGAGCCTTTGCAAAGAGCTTTCAGGAAAAGAAATATTTTATTAGTTAATAAGTATAATAAAGGAAGTCAACTTCACTATTCATGGGGAAATTATACATGAAAAATACAAAAAACGTATAGTTATACTACAGCCACTTGAGTAACTAATTAAAGTTACAAATACCAAATGTGGGTAATGCAGGAGCAACCCAAGCCCTCATACAATGCTGGTAGAGATAGAAAACCATTTTGGACAACTGGCCATTTCTCAGTGCATACGTAAGAGTAGTGAGTACACACAAAGTCAAGAATATTCACCACAGATTTAGTTATAACAGTCAAAATCTTGAAAAAAATTAATTGCTTAACAAATAGAGGATGAATAAATTGGGATAAATATTACAATGAAATACTATAGAACAATACAAAAGAATAAACTCCTGGACATTTAACATGAATAAACCTCACAGGCATAATTATTGAATAAATAAGCCCAAGACAAAAGATAAACTATGTACTATGTCATTCCAGGTATAGAAAATTCTAGCATAGTCAAAGCTGATAGGTGCTGAGATAATTCAGGATAGTAGTTAGCTCTAGCGGGCAAGAAAGTCTCATGGATGCTGGAATTGTTCTACCTCTTCATTTGGGTATACATGGGGCATATAACATGTAAACATTATCATGCTATACATGTATATTTAGTTCTTTTCATTCACTTTACTACATGTGTTTTTACCATTGATTTTAAAAAGAAAGTTAATGCACATGTGGCAAGTATATCTCAGTCAACTGCTTTTAATTGAGACTCATGACTTTCTAAAAAATGTGATATTCACAAAGAGGGCTTAGCTCACCTTCACCAATATGAGAAAAAAAGTAATTAGGTAATTATTATGGTCCCTAACCACTAGACATAAAAAAGAAAGATTTGGTGTGTTGTTAATTATTTATTTAAAGATAATCTTATGCAACAGAAAAGGTATCATTTGTAGTCTCCTAGAGAATGTTACTACGCAAATGCTGGCCGAAAGGTACACAAGTATGTCAACAATAATTACCAAGTAAACAAAATAATATGTCTACAAAGATATTTAAACAGGAACGAGTAGCCAGATGATCTAGAACCTTTAGTGATTTTTAAGCAAATCTAGTTTGTTATCAGAAAATAACCTGCTAGGGAGGCAGTAGTAGTTTTAAACATTTCTGTTTCAGGTTTTAAGATTGTCAATCATTAATATAGGGGCTTCTCAGAGAGTTTTTGTTCCTTGTGAGATTCCTATTTCTTATATAGTGAGTACCATATTACAATTAAAAACAAATAAACAACCTTTAATATGGAAATTAAAATAGCACATGTTGGACATGGTTGTAAAATATGTCTTCTACTTAGTCATCGGGCGTACTTCCCTATTAAAGGATCCAAATTTCTCCAAATTTTCAGGTTTCATCAAATAAACTCTTCCCTAAGATGCAAAACTTCCAGGGTGTTATTGCTAACTACCCTATCCTTCCAAAACTTCAAAATCAACATATTAGTGTCCATATATTTTTGTCGTGGTCTCATCCAATCTCAAAGGTACCTAAAGTATAATTATTCACTTATAAACTTGTCAAAACAAGGAAACTAAAGCTCACAGAAATAAAAGTCATGTTCAGATTATACGGTTAATAGGATGTAGAGGCAAGACTTTCTGTATACATTTAAGGGGTACAAGTACAATTTTGTCACACGGATATGTTGGGTAGTAGTGAAGTCTGGGCTTTTAGTGTAACCATCACTTGAATAATGTACACTGTATCTGTGAATTAATTTTATATCCCTCTGCCTCTCCCACTTCCCCACCCTTCTGAGCCTCCAGTGTCTATTATTTCACGCTCTGTGGCAATATGTACACATTACTTAGCTTCCACTTATAAGTGAAAACATGCCATATTTGACTTTCTGTTTCTGAGTTGTTTCACTTAAGATAATGGTATCCAGTTCCAACATGTTGCTGGCAAGACATTATATATTCAGAAACTAGATTTTATGGAAATTAGAAAACATTATTATTAATTTTTTTCCACAATCCTTATGAAATTTTAAAATATAACCTTAAATATAAATTTTTAATATCAATATGTGTATTGACTTTCACCCTGCAGAGTAAAAGAATTGATTTAGGGTCAAAAGTCACAGATGGAATTCGACTGAGACTTTTCACTTAAATTTTTAAGTTACTCTCTCATTTATTGTGGTCATTTACCACGAAAGATATTAAATTTATTCTTGAAGTACCAACGATAACCCCTGGAAGATGCTGGTATAATTTAAGCCAGCATTTTCATATTCATAAATGTAATAAGTGATACTGTATCTATAGCAAGAGAGGAAAGGCACCTTCACTGTGAAGGACCTTACATATTGTCTCAAACTACGTTATTTAAGAGACAAAATATAAATCATTCAGAGAACAGCTAATGAAACTTACCAATCCATATTCTTTTGGTGCACTTAACCACATTAAGAGTGATTCTGAGAGTCAGAAAATTTAATATCTAATGCATCAATTAATTAAAAAGCATAGTCTAATGATGACAAGTAAGGATATAAAAAGGAGATATGCAGTGTTATTTTGAGTACAGTGATATAGTTAAGAAAAAAAGCACAAATAAAAATAATTATAGATATTTTGCCATTCCATAATCAGGAAATCATAAGTACCTAAGTGTGATTTTTGCAAAGTCTTCTTTTACAAAGTTATTGATACCAATAAAATAATAAATAATAATGTTTAGCATTGTATCTATATCAAATAAAAGACAACATTCCACGTTTAAAATTATAGTTAATTATTAACATATGAACTATTTTCCATGTTTTTATGTTTTGTTATCTCAACATGAAATAACCATTTAACATATAATGAAAAACAACATAGGTTTTTGAGGCTTAAGAAAAATATCTAAGACAGATGGACATTTAAAGCACAAAGGCCTTAGTGATAAAACATTTGTTAATTTTACTTTACTGAAATATTTTTTCTCAGAAAGATAAAACATTAAATTAAGAAAATAATGCTTTTAATTTAACTTGGCAAGTAGTGTATCCATGCACCTGGATACAGAGCCTAAGCTGCACAGTCCTTCCGGTGAGGAGATTATGGTGAAGCAGTGCCCTCTTCACTTCACACTCGGGCAGATATCTAGGCATCCTGAGCACCCACTTGTCTGAATCAGTAGCCTGAGCTGCCCTGCCGTTCCTATGCTGAGACAGTGGTACAGCAGGGCTCTGGGTACTCCATGCCCAGGCAGATTTCCATGCACCTGAAATGCCTTCTGTACTGGATTTGAAGTTTGGGCCACCCCTCTCTGCCCAGACCAAGAACTTGAGGCCCTGGAAGTTTCCAAGCTCCATGCCTAGAAATACCATTTGACCCAGCAATCTCATTACTGGGTATATATTCAAAGGATTGCAAATCATTCTATTATAAAAACACATGAACACGTATGTTTATTGCAACACTGTTCACAATAGCAAAGACTTGGAACCAACCCAAATACCCATCAATGATAGACTGGATAAAGAAAAGGTGGCACATATAAACCATGGAATACTATGCAGCCAGAAAAAAAGATGAGTTCATGTCCTTTGCAGGGTCATGAATGAAGCTGGAAACCATCATTCTCAGCAAACCAACACAAGAACAGAAAACCGAACACTACATGTTCCCACTCATAAATGGGAGTTGAACAATGAGAATACATGGACACAGGGAGGTGAGCATCACACTGGGGCCTTTCAGGGGACCAGGGGGCTGGGGAGGGATAACATTAGGAGAAATATCTAGTGTAGATGATGGGGTGATGGATGCCGCAAACCACCATGGCTCTTGCATAACTATGTAACGAACCTGCACGTTTTGCACATGTACCCCAGAACTTAAAGCATAAAAAAAGCATACACCATAGAATACTATGCAGACTTAAAAAGAAAGAAATTATGTGCTTTGCAGCACATGAATGCAGCTGGAGGCTATTATCCTGAGCAAATTAATGCAGGAACAAAAAAAATACTGCATTTCCTCACTTATAAGTGGAAACTAAGTATCGGGTACTCATGGATGTAAACATGGGAACAATAGGCACTGGGGACTACTAGATGGGGTAAGGAGAGAGAGGGAAGCTTGGGTTGAAAAATTAACTTGTGGCTATTATACTCACTATTTGGGTGACTGGATTATTCTTGTTCTCAGTCTCGTGATCACGCAATATACCCATGTAACAAACCTGCACATGTACCTCTGAATCTAAGGTAAAAGTTGAAACTATTGAAAAAGAAAATAAAGGAAAATTGAATTGAACCATATTCATTAAACATAAGTCAAGTGAATAAATACACATATTATGGATATGTACTGAATGTATTAATATATTTAGTCATTTATATTGTATTGCAAGTAAAAATATGATTAATCAATTAAATATATGTTCTTGCTAGCTGTCTGAATGGATGTTTGAAAACTACTATCTGGGTTTAGTAAAATTATTTTCTTAAGGAGAGTTATGTTTTTTAATCTTATTTTTTCACATTGTTTCTAATTTGCCTCCAATTATTTTACATCTATCTCATTTGTTTTGACAATTACTAGGAACAAGACTGAAAATACTGTACTTTTATTGCACACTTGCATTTACCTTATTCATTGTTTATTAATTCTATGTGATCAAGTCTATTGAAGTGACCTGGCCAGGCCCAAACATGCACCAACTTACATGGGGATAGATATCATTCCAGTACTACTGATTGGAGTTTTTATATCCAAGCTCTTCTTAATTTATCTCTCTCTCTTTCCTTTGCAGATATTACATAAACTCGTTGCTTTCTCTTCCACAAATATAAGTAAAACACATATGAACAAAATTTTGTCCAGTAAACCTAGCTGTGCCTTCTTACATTAAAAAAAGTCATGGCAGGGCGTGGTGGCTCATGCCTGTAATCCCAGCACTGTGGGAGTCCGAGTTGGGCAGATCACGAGGACAAGAGATTGAGACCATCCTGGCCAACATGGTGGAAACCGTCGCTACTGAAAATTCAAAAATTAGCTGGGCGTGATGGTGCGTGCCTGTGGTCCCAGATACTGGGGAGGCTGAGGCAGGAGAATTGCTTGAACCCGGGAGGCAGAGGTTGCAATGAGCCAAGATGGCGCCACTGCACTCCAGCCTGGCGCCTGGTGACAGAGCAAGACTCTGTGTCAAAAAAAAAAAAAGTCATAAATAAGCATTTTATTGCCATGCCATTGCTCTTTCATAGGTTTATATAGCAAATCTTAAAATATAAAAAGAATTAAGACATCAAAAATTTTAAAAATATATAAGAATTATCCCTAAATGAATTTGCTGAGTTTGTTGCTATCTAGCTTTTCTTTATAATATTGGCTGTGTAATTCTTGCTAGACTCATAATTTATATTTACTTGCTTTGAAATTTTATTTTCTATTAACTCTCATCTATGTGTGAGTTCAATAAGAGCAGGAATCCTGTCTGACTTTTTTTTTTTTGAGACAATGTCTTGCTCTGTTGCCCAGGCTACAGCACAGTGGCACAATCTCAGCTAACTGCAACCTCCACCTCCCAGGCTCAAGCAATTCTCCTGCCTCAACCTCCTGAGTAGCTGGGATTATAGGTACCCACTACTGTGCCCAACTAATTTTTGTATTTTTAGTAGAGATGGGATTCGGCCATGTTGGCCAGGCTGATCTCGAACTCCTGACCTCAGATCACGCACCCACCTTAGCTTCCCAAAATTCCGGGATTACAAGCTTGAGCCACCACACCTGGCCCTGTCTGACTTTTTAACAACCTTAACTCCATTATTTATAAAAATGCCTGACAAATGGTAGGCATTTAATAAATCATTGACCAGATAATAAGATATAGTTAATAATTATTTGTGGAATGAAGAAATAAGTAAATAAACAAATGAATTTAAAAATTAGTAGTGGAACTTTAATTCAAATATAACCTTTAGAATCTAAGTCATCCTATTTTGAAAATTATGATTAACATTCATAACTTACATATTAGAAAACCTATGTTGTATGTTCTGCCTTTACAAGTCCTATTTCAGATGTTGTGAAAATGAATCTATAGTATTTACATATTCTTAAACTTGACAAAATTTAAGAGTTTGGTGTGTTTTACTCTAATTTAAAACATGAATGTTATTGAAAATGACCAAAAATCTTTATTAAAATAAATTTAGTTAAAAGGTCTCTGTTGTATCACTGTGATTGTTAACAATAATTGTAAGTAAACGTTTACAATTAACTGAATTGAATTTAAAAATAAGGATTAAAATTGCAATTCTGCATTTTAAATTATGTAGTAACTTTCTAATGTTAACTGAAGTTATAAATGCTATTGATATGAATATCTTAATTCCAGCCACAAAATTTTAAAATTTATTCAGAAATTTGAAAGAAAAATAGATTTCAAATGGTCTTTTCAAATAAAAGAAACAGTAGACAAATACAATAATTATTATAACTTTACTTCCTCTTAAAATATATTAATACCCTAGCACAAAGTATTTGACATCACTATATTTATAGTAAAATACTGTTTTACATTTTTAAAATATATATGTAGCATCATTTCTTTGTTCATTTAGTCTTTAACCATCAGAAAGTTATTTAATTAGCTGCTAGAGTAAAATTTTAGAAATGCTAACACTTTAAAAGAAGATAATTTTGTTATAGTTGCAAAACTATTCTCTTCATTGCATCATTTTAGGTTTTGGCATTTCAATCTGTTACAAGGATCCTTTGTTAATTGGGTTCATCTCTTTAAATGCAATTTGTCTCCACCTAAGAGCTACTTTTCTTGAAATATAACATAATTTACCTGGATACAGACATAAATCCTGGTAATATTTCATCTCCCACTTAAATATTTGCTAGATGAAATTAAATTTTCTTTTATTACTTTGGAAAAAAGCATTATAAATGAATTTTGCATTGAGTTGGTAAAGAAAAAGATACATAATGAAGTGTCTAATACAATATATTTGTTTCCCTTCATATTCTAAAAATTTAGTTACTCTGTTAAGTTACTCAAAATCGCATGGTTCACTTTGGTTCTAGTTTTCACTTTTGAAGATGCAGAGCAATAACTAAGTACCCACAAGAAGAAACAGAACCATCAAAAGCATTTGCTGCTATAACATTGTGCAATTTGTGGGGAACAATAAAGGAGAAAGTTGTTGTTAGAATTATAAATTAATTTCTGCCATATGATTTTAAAAAGCAGGTACATATTTTATGTCAAATAAAAATTATGCAAGATGCCAATCCTCAAATATCTGGAATTTAAAGACTATGGCTGATAGATAATAAGTTACAATAAACACGTTAAAATAAAATAAACAATAATATTTAATTGGCATAAATGTTAAGAAAAAATAAACTGAAAAAATATTTTAGAGAATTATATGGTTCTAAAAGATCTTTGGAAAGATGAAATTGAGCAGATTTATACATATATTAAAAAAAAAGGAGTCAGCCTCAGGGAGATCTGGCGGCAGAGTATCAGAAAGAAGAGGAAGACACAGACTTCCTCTGTGTGGAATGATAAAACCATGGCCAAAAGGCAAAATGAAAGTGTAGACACAGAAGTAAACCAGATTGAATTCTGTCTTGTAAGCAATGTTAAAAATTCTGTTCTGTATAGGGATTCTAATTTTTTTTTTTTGAGACAGAGTCTCCCTCAGACACCAGGCACCAGGCTGGAATGCAATTTTGGCTCATTGCAACCTATGCCTCCTGGGTTCAAGCAATTCTCCTACCTCAACTTCCTGAGTAGCTGGAACTACAGGTGCACACCACCATGCCCAGCTAATTTTGGTATTGTTTTAGTAGAGACAGGGTTTCACCGTGTTGGCCAGGATGGTCTCGATCTCTCGACCTCGTGACCCACCTGCCTCAGCCTCCCAAAATGCTGGGATTGTGGGCATGAACCACCATGCCTGGCCTGGATTCTAATTTTAATGGGAATTTATTGCAGTTTTTAAGTTGATGATAAGTAATGCATGCATTTAAAATACAAAGGCATCCTCAATAAAAAATGTAAAAACTGTTAGAGGAATAAAAGTTGCACATGGATATATGGTAGATTATTTTATGGTCATTATAGATTATACCAGCTTGAAGAACATTGAAATTATAGATGTTCTTTCTTCATGGATGATCTACACATGGTGTTTAATTAATTATGATTTTTATGTCTTGGGTGGTGTTCTTAGAACGTCATCCGATTTTTGGGTGGTGACTGATAATGGTTTACCTTTGTGTCCCCACCCAAATCTCATGTTGAATTGTAATCTCCATTGTTGAGGTGAGAGTTGATGGATAATGGAGGGATATTTCTCTTGTTCTTGTGATAGCGAGGAAGTTCTCACAAGATCTGATTGTTTCAAAGTATGTAGCACTCCTCTTTTCAGTTTCTTTCCCTGATCTGGCCAAGTAGAGATGATTCCTGCTTCCCATTCACTTTCTGTCATGATTGTAAGTTTGCTGAGGCCTCTGCAGTCATGCTTCCTGTATAGCTTGCGGAACTGTGAGTCAATTAAGCCTTTCTTCATTAATTGCTCAATTTCTCAGGTATGTCTTTACAGCAGTGTGGGAATATAACAATACAGTGACCTTGAATTGCCACACAAAATCTCATTCTAATAAGTACATTTAAATATTATACTCATAATTGTGAAATAAAAAACCCACATCTAACTCCATGATCCATTAGCATCTCCAGAAAAAACAAAACTGTCTGAGTTCAGAGCTACTTTCCAGACAATTAAAAAGCCACCATGAAGTATAATAGTTTTTTTATCTAGGATTTCCACAGAGAGATATGAGATATATGCGATATCTCTCTGTCATAAGTAAGTAGTTCCAAATGACACAAACCTAACTAAAAAAATAGAAGAAAGAATTTGACAACACATATCAGAAGAATCAAGGGATAAACAGTGAACTAGCACTGCAGAAAGTAATCCCAGAGGTCTAGATAGGTAATAATGAAAAGTGGCCTCAATGCTAAGCTTAAAGAGATTAAAAATGGCTTCCAAGATAGAGCATACATTCTTTATGCCATGTTTTGTGTTTATAGTTGATTGTGTTAAAATTTTAAAATAGAAGAAGAAGAAATAGAAGTGTAAATGAGAAAGACATTTCTTTTTCAGGAAATAGTCTTCCTGATTAAATGTTTGAACCTGTAGTCATTTATTATATATATCATAACAATGGTACAATTATTTGAAGGTATTAAGTTTTGGAGGAAATATTTGAAATATTTAGTCTTCTATAGGCCCTTGAAAGATTTTTACCTCAATATTATTCATACATTAGTGACATACCAATTCATACTAATTGAAAAGAAAAACAGTTAATATATAAATATATAATTATATATGATATAGTATATTAATAAATATTAATTCATAATTTTGATAAAAGCATTTTATAATTTTTTAACTGAGATTTTATGACTTTATAAATGAGGATATAAATGTCTATGATATCACCACCTGAACAGTTTTTATTTTGGCCTTTGTGTACTTTCAACTGATTTTAAGTCTTGACTAAAAATAACTGGTGGCTTGGTTTGGTGAAATCAGTAACAGAAAACATACTTTGATGCTTTTATAATTATTTATTTTCTGCTTTGTCACTCTTGCCTGTTAATCCTACCTGTATCCAGCCATAAAACAATTTTCAAGCCCCATTTAAAAGTCATGTCCCCTGTGAATTATTTAAAATTCTCCAGTTTGTAGAAATTAGTTATTTCCATTACTTTTATAGTAAATGAATTTAAATAAATGTACCTTCTTTTAAAAAGTGCAATTATACCATTTTATCATGTATTATAATCATCTTTGAGCATGATTTTCCCAGGGCCCACTTTCCTTTCTGCAGGTCAAATATCAAGGTACTTTGTGGTAGATGATAGCTACAGGTTTCCTCTTTCCTAAACGCATTACTGGGTGGATGTTAAACATTAAAGCGAGTAACAAGAAAAATTCCCAACACATACATGTGTTTATCAATAAGGAGATACAAAATCTCATACTATCTTTTTTTTAAGCTTCAATTAATTTTATGCTTTCTTTTAATCGCCATCACACAATCATGTAGAATTTTGTTTCTGACAGAAACAATATTTTTAAGGCAATAAATTAAATGTTATTGTTAATTTTCTGGAGACTCAAGTAACAAAAATCTTCTGAGTCTGAACTGTAGGTCAGTAATATCACTAAGAAGTGTGTCTTGTTTTGGATCCATCTACATTTTCAAAAGTATAGCTATAAGATAACCAAGAAATCAACATATCTTGGCCATCACTAATGAAAACAAATACAACTTATTTCTAGGGTAATTTTATTCTGATTAAAAAAAAATCTAAGATTAATCCAGGAAACTCAGAACTTTTAGCATACAGATTCAACATTAAGAAAGTTTGTAATACTAACTGGCCCCCTTCTTACTTCCCCTCCAAAACATTCAATATTAATTCATGAATATGTGAATATGGCACTTAAAATTAATGTACTGTAGGACGTTTATTAAAATTTACACATCTATGTATAATTTTAGTTGTGCCTTTGCTAAAATGTTTAAAAATAAATGTTAGACAGCATTTTTCTCCAACATCATGTTTAAAATTTCTTCAAGGCAGTGTTGTAGATTTTAAGTTATACTAATGTTTCAAAATATGTGCTGCATCTTTCTGTGAGGGAGGGGTATTCACATTCTGTGAAGTCCAGGCTTTGCCATGGGGCTTACATTTAGTTTGACCAATAAAATATAAACAGAAGTGGGATGGGCACTTTCAAGAAAAATCTTTAAAAGTCTTTTTAGGGTTTTCCCTCGTCTGTGAAGGCAAGTTTCTTTGATTGGGACTATTGTTATGACTTAGGTCCTTTAATTGACATGAGAAACAAATCCACAGTCGATTCACTATGAATTTGTCTCAATAGTAGGAAATAGAACTTTTTGTACGTGTGCCACTGAAACTTGGTAGTCTGTAACCAAAACATAAGTTAGCAAAAGCCAACAAATGCATGTTGTAATTAAGTTTTGTTATTGTTTTCATCTATATTGTTCTAAAGAAAGTCATTTTGCTTAATAAATAAATGTTTCTTATGACTGAATTTTCTTATTATGTATTGTGTACAAACTGATCATAGAGTAGTTACATTTACTAATTTTCTCTCTTTCGGCATTTAAGCTAAAATAAAATTTTTCTCATATTTCAAGACTTCCTAGATTTCTAAGGAGTGTGTAGATAGATAGATATAAGAAGAGAGAGCAGCCCCATTTTGAAATTTAATCAAAATCTTTAAATAAGAAATCAGAAATTTGCATTTTCCTTTTTCTTTTTCTTTTTTTTTTGACGGAGTTTCGCTGTTGTTACCCAGACTGGAGTGCAATGGCACAATCTCGGCTCACCGCAACCTCTGCCTTATGGTTTCAAGCAATTCTCCTGCCTTAGCCTCCCGAGTAGCTGGGACTACAGGTGCACACCACCATGCCCAGCTAATTTTTGTATTTTTAGTAGAGACGGGTTTTCACCTCGTTGACCAGGATGGTCTCGACCTCTTGACCTCGTGATCCACCTGCGTCAGCCTCCCAATGTGCTGGGATTATAGGTGTGAGCCACCATGCCCAGCCAGAAATTTGCATTTTTATCAGCCTTACCCAAATAAGCATAATGTACACCAAAGTTCTAGCTCTTATTGTTATATAAAGTAACACCTAAATCTTTCTACAATTCATTAAAATAAAAATACAGTTGTGTCAGAAATAATTTTAGTTAAATTTTTTATATAACAAAGAATAAAAATAAAATTTATATGTAATAATAATTTTATTATAATTTATATATAATATGTATAAATTTAACCGTTATAAAATATAAATTACATATTATTTTAAATTTATATTATAGAGTTTACAATATATAACATTTGTTTATATAACATTTTTGAATATATAGGAAAATCCTAGTACTCTTTAGATTAACAAATCTTTCCTTTGAAGTTTATAGAGCTGGTAGTCAGAAATTTCTGTTCCAAATCTCATTTTTAACTTGACGCCATTTCTTTTTTTGTTACTAACAGTTACAGAGTATTTAACAGGACTCTCATTACAGAGAGGAAAAAATGATTAATTATAAATTATTCCTAAAAATGTAAGAAAAGTTAGACTTTATATGAAGAAATTCACATTTCTCCTTTTTATTTTCAAGTGTCCACAGCTGTTATCCAAATAAGAAAGATATTATCATTATGCAAAATCAAGATGTTACCTGTGAATCACATACATTGAAATAATTCCTGCTCTCTCAAGGTTCTCATTAATTCATCTTTTGTTTCCTCTCCCATTCACATATGACGACATATTATGAAGATTCTAACTGTTAAACAAAGAGATGAAAAAAAATTTTCAATAACATGTCTGGATATGTTTCAGATGGACTCTGTTGTGAACGACAACAGAAACATTATACATATTTGAAAAGTCGGCAAAAGAATAAAAATTTACCAGATCAGAATTTAAGGGAAATGAGAAAGATACCTATGTAAAATATATATAGAAGACATAAACTATGCAGTAGATTTTAAAAATTATATTAAAAGGTATCATGAGACACTTTAGACCAGGGTTTCAAAACTTTGCACTGTTAACGTTTGGGGTCAGATTGTTTTTCATTGGTAAGACAAGCTGTCCTCAACATTATAGCATGTTATCAGCATCTCTTGTTTCTACCCACTGAGTACCACCAACCATCTACTTGGCGGGGAGTAAAGTAGCCCCAAAGAAGAAGCACTGTTCTATGTCAATAATAAAATTTAAATAAAATGAAAATAAAAAGCTTTTTAGAAATATGTAGCCAACAAAAATGAACTTAAGAAGAAACTAAAAGCTTAAAAAACCATTTACCCATAGTAACAAATCAAATAGTCCGGTGACTACCAACATCTTATAAAAAAAAACAAAGACACTGTTTCTAGATAGGCCATTGTGTAGTAGAATTCTACTATGCCAACTCAGCTAGGCTGAAACAATTTCTCCCAAAATTCTCTTTCCTATATAATTGTAGGTTAGCATGGTACAAATAAAACATTTTGCAAGACTCAGAAGGCAGAATTATGCAGCAAATTATTTTTACACTTTGAAGTTTTTTGTTGTTGTTGTTTCTAAGTGGACTGGAAAAAAATAAAGCCAAAAAAATACCAGTGAACTCAGGACATTAATTTTTCAGCCCAAATTTCCTATAAGAATGTTTTTATTACTACCACTAAAGACAACCTCATCTGTCGTTTGAGATAATAAATTACCATCTCCTTCCTGTACAGCTGACATTTTTGAAAACCAGACCCAAGTTGCAGGGTTGCATGTGGCTGATTGACAATGCAAACTGAGTTTTCAAACTTGCAAGGCCTTTTATAATAAACCCAGGGCACTGGTTGAGAAGAACTGAGGCCCTAAAATTTAGGATGGATTAAAAACAGAAAAATTCCAGAAAAAGAGAATTTCCTTAAAAGGAACTCCTCCTCATTCTCATGTCCTGTCCCCATTGATTCTTATTCTTCCTATATCTGTAACCAGACTTATTTTTCAACAGGGTCCTATGAATCTCTTGATTTGCCATAATGACAATGTCATTCTTATTTGAACATTAGTGATGACCAGTTGAAAATAAGAAAGTGAAAGTTAAGGGAAATTGTAAAATGTAACTTTCCTATATATAATTTTAGTAGAAGTTTATAATTAATAACTCTTTTTTCTCTTAGCCGAGAAATCTTGTTAATACTTTGTAATTATATGTAACAAGAAAAATAAAACATAGGATAATGCATAAAGTGTGGCAAAAAAGTATTGCACAGAAAAGGGTTGTACATACCATAAAATTGCATAGGATTTTGATTTTCTAATTTTATAGAAACCTAAGTAATAATTGTCAGATAATCCTAAATGTGTCTAATCAAGGGAGAAGAAATATTGATTTGATTCCAGTATAATAGATGAATATGGACTCACTAAGCAGAAAAACTGGATTCAGTATGTGAAATTACAGGGATGGGAATAGATTTAACATTTTGCTTTGTTGGTGACAAAGCTGTGCTCAAAAATGGCTTCCATTAAGTGAAATTAAAACACCAGAACTGCCCTATCATATTTTAGAGGAATGTACCCAAAGTCAGAGAGATTGAAAGTAGAGCGGATTTATCATATCATGCCTTTTTACTTATCTCCTGAAATACCTCTCAGGTAGGTCCAAAGTACATGGACTTCACTAGGTGTAGAAGAAAAAGTGTTAAGTGAAATCCCCAATGTCTTAAAGAGCTTCTGGGTAATTACTTTTTATAGGCTAGAAATACTGTACAAGAAGCAACTATTGTCATAAAACTGGGCTTCCAGAATTCAATGGGGACTACGAGATAGCAGGATGGCAAATGCAAATAGTGTCACTTAATCGTTAAGAAAAAACAGTAATGTAATTTTATTGTAGATCAGGGCCCAAGCAGCAGACTAGTCTATGCTTCAAAGATCTTTTGTGTTGAATAGTTGATCACCATGTCCCCAGAACTAAAATAGATGGACAATCTGGTAAATGTTAAAGGTGGAAACCTGCAAGTCCGGCAAATAGAATCTGCCTAAGGTTTTAATAGAGACACAGCCACCCCTCAATCAATTTACGGTACCAGAGCCATTTTAATGAAGAGAAGTCTGAGTCCCCTTGAGGAAAGACCTAACTGCCTAGACAAACATGGATATTGTGAATATTCCTCATACCTTTCCCCAAAAGATCTGCAAATATTTACCAGATTTACTGTTCATTAACAAACGGAAATTAATCATACCTGTCAAGGACACAAGATCTTGACTCTGACTCCTCATAAATTTCTGTAGACTAAAATAATGCCATGGTGCACTAGACAGAATAAAGGCCTAGAAAGCTCAGATGATCAAGAGAGTGTGCCATTCCCATCATCGGCCCAGTGGGTACCTAAACCCAATCTATTGTAATCTTCTGAGTTTTAAAATGCATATTTGTATTACATATAATCAGCAACTGACTTGAATTCCCACATGATTTTATGACTTCATGGAAAGGAGGCTATAATAGAGAAAGCCAAGTTGAAACGACTAGCTCTTCCTGTACATAAAAAATACTAAAACAAAACAAAACAACACTCCATCCCTAGAGAAATTACACAGATTAATGCCATCATTAAGGAGTTAAAATATGCAGAAGTGGTAATTCCTTTCAGAGCTCATTCAATTCACCTGTTTTTCGTAAGCAGCAGATGGATGGAAACGACAATTATGAAAATGGATTAAGAAAAATCATATAATGTGTCTTTAAAGTAGAATGATTTATAATCCTTTGGGTATATACCCAGTAATGGGACATGCACACATATGTTTATTGCAGCATGACTCACAATAGCAAAGACTTGGAACCAACTGAAAAGCCCATCAATGATAAACTGGATAAAGAAAATATGCACATATACACCATGGAATACTATTCAGTCATAAAAAGGATGAGTTCATGTCTATTTCAGGGTCATGGACGAAGCTGGAAACCATAATTCTCAGCAAACTAAAACAGGAGCAGAAAACAAAACACTGCATGTTCTCACTTATAAGTGGGAGTTGAACAAAGAGAACACAGGGAAGGGAACATCACACACTGGGGTCTGTCAGGGAGTGGGGGGTCAGAGGAAAGACAGCATTAGGAGAAACATCTAATGTAGATGATGGGTTGATGGGTGCGCCAAACCACCATGGCACGTGTATACCTATGTAACAAATCTGCACATTCTGCACAGTTCTACACAGGTATCCCAGAATTTAATGTATAATAAATAAATAAATAATTAAATAAATAAATAAATAAATAAATAATATCATGACCTGACTCCAGTTGTAGCTGATAATTCTGATGTTGTTTCATTGCTAGGGCAAATCATCACATCCCCTGGCAACTGATAGGCAGCAATAGATCTGGAAAACCATCTTTTTCTCTATATATCTCAGTAAAGAACATTAGAAGTAGTTTGCTTTAAGCAGACATAGCCAGAAATATGTATGTATAGTTCTAGAACAGGGTTATATCAGCTGCTAAACTTTCTATCATAATTCAGTCCATAATGACCTGAAACATCTCTTAGTTTAAAGAGGTGTCATGTTTCTCATATACGTTTATGATGTAATGATTTTGAATCTAGTGAACAAGATACACCAGTCACTCCAGACACTTTTGGAAGACATATGCATGTCAGAGGTTGGGAATGTATCCCATAGAATCTCCGGGGCCCTCCACCTTAGTGGAATCTTTAGAGGAATATCTCCTGGACTATGCTGAAATATGCCTTCCAAGTTGAAGGGCAAGTTGCTATGTCTGTTCCCTCCCACTATTAAGAAAAGTTGTAATAATCTGTGGGCCTGTCTAGATTTGGGATGCCATATATACCTCTGTTTGGTTGTATTATTCTTGCTCATTTACTAGATGTCTTGGAAAACTGTGAGTTTTGAGGAAGACCTAGAATAAGTCTCTACAATAAGTCCATCTACCATTTCTGAAAGCTACTGTGCTTCCTGGAGCATATTATCCAACAGAACTAATTTTGCTTCAACTGTTTATGGTGGAAAGAAATGCCATATGGATGGTAAGTTAGCAGGATGGTAAGATGATTCAAAGAATGGAGCTTAGGAATTTTAGAGCAAAGCTAAGACAGTCTATACAGATACAAATAATTTCCCTTATGAGAAGTCACATCTCTTTTGCTACTGAGCCTTGGTAGAGATTAAGTGCTTTAAGATGGTAAAACCAGTTATCAGGAGACCTGCGATGCCATCCATCAACTGGGAAATCAATTATATCTAATAAAGTACATAAATGCAAAAATTTGAATTTACTAAATGCTTATACACAATGAAGGCTGAATTAAGCAAAAAAATGCTTTAAATTTATTTGATATAAAATAAGTTTTTACATTAAAATGCATAAGAAATAAACATTTCAGTTTCTTGGTAATTTATAGAATTTTTAATAGGAGTAAAAATGTGCTTTGTTTGGTTGTTCTTTAGTAAACCAATAGATGGTCAAAATTGGAATAATAAATAATACATTGATTTTTCTCTAAAGGGATTTTTGTTTTCCTTCTAGACTGTCAGAAGCCCAAAACCTCAGATAAAATGCCAGAGAAAAAAAATGTGGGAGAGAAAAGGCTATAAAGGCTATGATTTACTATCCTTCGTGAAGTCTTTTGCCAAGATGTTTTTGGTTATCATTTCACTCTTTTTTTTTCCAGCAACGAACAAAATGTTTGTGTGCTAAACTAAACATTTGTGCTCTACCTAAATTCATATGTTGAAATTCTAAAGTGATGATGTCAAACATAAGGTTTTTCGAAGACAATTAGGTCATGAGGGTGGAAATTTCATGAATGGGTTTAGTGAGGTCCTTATAAGAAGAGACTAGAGGCTGGGCACAGTAGCTCATGCCTCTAATTCCAGCACTTTGGGAGGTCGAGGCAAGCAGACCAGGAGGTCAGGAGTTCGACACCAGCTTGACAAACATGGTAAAACCTTGTCTTTATTAAAAATACAAAAATTAGCCTGGCATGGTGGCAGTCACCTGTAATCCCAGCTACTTAGGAGACTGAGGCAGGAGAATCACTTGAACCTGGGAGGTGGAGTTTGCAGTGAGCTGAAATTGTGCGACTGCATTCCAGCCTGGGTGACAGAGTGAGACTCCATGTCAAAAAAAAAAAAAGATACTAGAGACACTCTCAGCCCCATTTCACCACATATGGACCCATTGAGAAATCTGCTTTTCACAACCCAGAAGAGGCCCTCCCCATGTAATTGAACTCAGCCTCCTTGGCTGCTCACCACTTGCAAAGCCAATGATAACCGTGAAGTGTGGAGAAAGAAAGTTGATTTTATTTTCCAAAGCTAGCAGTGAGGAACTGGTTGGCTTGCACCTTTAGAACCTGCTTCAGCTTTAGGCTGAGAAGAAGGGTTAAATCAGGGAGCTTGGAATGGGAGGATGGGGGAGTGGTGCTGAGTACAAGGTCTGGGTGTCTTGTTCCGGTGGCTGTCAGAAGAGGATGGCATCATGCTAAATATGGCCGGGTTGTAGACTAAAAGCCTGAGATAATCTCTGGAATTTTGCATCTGGGTCTCCCTGACTGGTCTGTCCCAAGATTAGTCCCTGGAACTTCTAAGTAAGCACATAATTAGATGTAAGTACATAATTAGATATAAGCATACAGTTAGATAGGTGTGTACAGTGAAAGGGAGTATATAGTGTGAAAGGGAGGGACATGGTATTTCAAAAGTACATTTCAAAACTATATTCTAAGACTAAGGAGAAAAAAAAGGAATTTCTGCAATAAGCTTCAAGGTCACATCTTGATTCTAGGAAGAAAAGAGGAAAAGGGATAAAATAAGTTTTTTAAGTACAGTTTCAGGCTAAACTGTTTCGTGATAACCAGAACCCAACTGGCTGGCATCCTGTTCGCAGACATCCAGTGCCTATAGCACTCTGAGAAATAAATTTCTGTTGTTTATAAGACACTCCGTGTATAGTATTCTGTTACAACAGCCCAAACTTAAATATTAAATAAAAAAAAAACCTATTTACTGCCTGCAATTGAAGTTGGTATTGACAATTTGGGGAGTAATACAAAAGACCTTTTCCATGTTTGTGGTAGAATGGAGCTGCAAACAATAAATCTCAATGTTGGTGATTTCACATTGAGCTGGAAATAGAGTTTCTGGTCAAGAATCAATCTGCCTTGAAATTTTTTCTAAAAAGTATATTTATAATAATAAAACCAACCGTAGTCATAGTTGTAATAATATTTTATCTACATTATTATTTTAGGTCTACTAGATAATATAAGGTAAGTACACTTATTTTCTCTGCTTTTCAGTGACAAATTTGAGTCATCAAAAATTAAATAACTTGGCAAAGGTCAAAATTCTCACACAAAAAAACTGCAGGTGAGGTTATCCGTAAAGGACATCACTAGAAAATTTGCTTATACCCACTTTGCATTCATAGAATGGGGAGAAGAAATTTCTTATGTGATTTATACATCAGTTGACAGGGTAATTCTAGGACACTGAGTTTCTTTGGGTTATGAATGTTATATTTGCATTTGTTTTATATTTATTGTCTACCGTTTAATAAGTAGGATTATTTTCCACTTTATTTATGTGAAATATAATTGTGTTATGAAAGAAATATCACTAGAAATACACTTTTCACTTTGTTGATTCATTGCAA
The DNA here is from genome assembly GCA_028533165.1 of Leontopithecus rosalia. Lineage (NCBI taxonomy): Eukaryota > Metazoa > Chordata > Mammalia > Primates > Cebidae > Leontopithecus > Leontopithecus rosalia. The sequence goes on along the minus strand of CM052649.1, from coordinate 27,112,872 downwards.
AGCTATGCACTTAAGACTGATTAAAATTGAACAAGGCCTGTTGTGTAAACAGACAAGTTTTTCCACCATAAGACTGGTGATTTAGGAAATACTTCTCATAGTAAGTCAAGAAGGCTGTAGAACTATCACGTCACTATAAATGAAACAAAAGAATCAATTCTTTACACAGAAAATGGCTAATGCGGAAATTGGATTCTGTGACAACTCATTGAACAAACAATCATGAGCAACCACAATAAAATGTAATTTCCTTTATCTTAAATTCTTTAAAGTTAGCAGTTAAAGCTGGATTCTCATATATGCCATTTCACATAGTTTATCTTTTAAGCAGTTGATTTTATGTGTCAAATATCTGTAGCAAGGATAATTCATGAGCTGATATTTTTTCGGGTGAAGAAATCAATGAAACATTGCAGTGCTGTTTCTTTGCTTCCAACTCATAATGGCACAATGTTAATTTTTTTTAGTTTTGTTTGTGAGCTCATGTAGCAGCAGGAAAGCATCATATAATCAAGGCAGCAGGAAGCTTCTCTCTACAACTAGAATGAATTTACATTTGTCCATTATGTAAATGATTCTTCACTATTTTTCTATTTGCCTATTTGAAATTGTGGCAGAGTGAATTTCCACATGCACTTATGAGACTGTTTTCAAAATCTTTATATAATGATACAGTAATACTCAATTTTTCATTAATATTAAGCTAGGTTGTTGGTATGTTTCCTTCAAAAACAACGAATTGATCACATTCCTTCTAATTCTTTTTGTCCTGTGCATGATTCAATCTAAAATAAGAGTCTGTTTATAAATTTATTATATAACTTGAACTAGTTACGATTATATTTTCAATAATTGGATTAATATTTTTCATTTAAAAAGGCTGCAATATTATTTATTGTAACAAGCCTAAAAGAAAATTTAACCATTTATTCTGATAGATGTCCTCAATCAAGTTCTAGAAATTTATCAAATATTATAGAAAGTTTCCAGACTCTGCAAGTTTGAATTATATCTGTCTAGTTCTGTTCTCTTGTGTTATAAATATAGTTGAATGGATTTTGCTGAAAGTATAAAAAATATTTTCAACCCCAGAAGAAGTTAAAGTGCAATTTAAAACTGATGCCTTTCTATGTATTTCATTTAATCATCAACCTTACTTTTGACTCAATGAATGCCATATATTTTTTATTTCTGAAATTTAGTTCACTTTATAGGAGCTGCACAAATAGTCACTCACTCAGTCAGTGAAATTAATAACAAATGCCAAGCAAGTAGTAAAAGTGTTCAAACCATTTATTTTCTTTAGTGCCGAATCTTGGGGCTGTTTGCTCTGGCACAGTTTTCTCACTACTAAGCAAGTTTCTCTTGAATAGTACGTGACTTTTTTCTCTGAGAGTTTTACCCACATAATAAGTTCAGGGCTCCATTCTTGTCATTGAATAGTTCTTCCAAATTGCTCATCTACATTTGTGACTTCAAACAGCACCTTTGTGGTGACAACTCACATTTACAAACAGACCTCTAACTTTTTGCTTCTCTAGTTATGTATTCAAAGCTACCCTCAAAATACTTGCGCTTTATTTTTCTCTCAATCACACATGTTTAATAGTCATGAAAGAAAAGCCAGTTTCTTATTGCTCTTGCACCTCCTCTTTTCCAAATCTTATCATCTTTTTCATCTTCTTTTTTTCTTTTTGAGATAGAATTTTGCTCTTGTTGCTCAAGCTGAAGTGCAGTGGTATGATCTCAGCTCACTGCAACCTCTGCCACTGGTGTTCAAGCGATTTTCCTGCCTCAGCCTCTGAAGTACCTGGGATTACAAGTGTGTGCCAGCACATCTGGTTAATTTTGTATTTTTAGTAGAGATGGGATTTTACCATAAGGGTCAGGCTGGACTTGAACTCCTGACCTCAAGTGATCCAACCACCTCTGCCTCCCAAAGCACTAGGATTAAAGGAGTGAGCCACCTAGCCCAGCCCTCTTTCATCTTCATGTCATGTCCAGGACACTCTCCCCCCAGATAGAAAGGCTTCAATTCCTTTTCTTAAGGTCCAGTTACCCCGAGTATCTTTGATTGGCTCTATTTTGAGCTTGTGTGTCCGCTGTAAATGATTTTATAAAATACTGTTATCTTATAGAGTTCTTTGTGATCAATTAAACCTTTTTGTACGTGTATAAGAATTTTCTTTAACCAGCAGAATGAGTTCTTTTCAGAATTATGTTTATTTATTAAATATGCAAACCAACAAACCATACTAGTTAAGTCATTTTTTACTATTTCTGTCTTTTGTGCCTCCCTCTAGGGACACACACACACACACACACACACACACACACACCCCTCATATTGGCTACTGGGCCTTCCACTTTATGCCTCTTGGATTGACAACCCTTTTTGATACGCTCAACTAATTCAAATTCCATATTTTTCTTTAAAGATTGTCCTAGTATATTCTTACAATTTTTACAACTTTTGTGCCTAATTATATCCATACTTCGATACTCTCTTTGTACAACCCTTACCACTATGTGATGCATAATGACCTTAAAGTCCAGAGAAATTTCTAGAAGGAACATCCTAGGTATAGTAGATTATCTTTGTTGCACTAGTCCTTATTAAATATACTGATATTATTTCAATCTAATGACATTTAAAAATATTTTTCATATTTATAAATCAGTCATATATAATAGGATAACTCATTAAAAACTAATTTTGACAAAATGATTGAAATTTCAGGATTTCTGTGGCTCTCAGATGCAAGACATAAATCAAAATAGCAATGGGAAACAAATTCCATAGAAATTATTTGAGCTTAAATATGATTTAGTATGTTCTCACTCTGCTTGAAAATGACACAGGTATGAGATAGATCTTTTTATATTTTTTGATGTCTTAAAAAATCACTACAATTTGTATTGAACCAATCTCTAGGTCTCATTTTTGCTTTAAAGACACAGGCAGGATATAGACATTACTTCTTAGACAAGTTCGCCTTCATGCCGCTAGATTTAACAACTAGATGATGATTACATAATTAAGTTTAATATTCAATGGGATATTTCACAGTGACTCTTCTATTTCCTTCAAAGGTGATCATCTATTGAAAGTGGGTGATTTCTTGTCACAAGAACAAAAACTCCTTGTACCCTTTTCCGATTTGTTAGTGACTGCCAATGACAATGGGTGCAGTGAAAAGTAGAGAGTGAAATGCTGTTTGTCAGGAATAGCAGCAATCTGCAATAATAAAGGAATTTGTGCAAGAATAAAGAAAAGGAGCTGATGGATTAGTTTGTGCCAGATTGAAGTCCTCTGGAAAAGTCTGAGACAGAGATTTACTCACATAAGGTTTATTAGGCAGTGCTCTTAGTAATAATTTCTGTAAAGAAGTGAAGAAAACAGTGAGAGGTTGAGTCTTCATGTAGCTGTAATAGGGACCTTGGTCAATCCTATGGGAAGATCTAGAGCAAGAGTCACAGGTCCCTTAGGGTATCATTTCACCAGCTGGAAACCTCTGTGGCTGGTGGCACCTTGGCTTGAGTTTTGCTCACACCCGCTGGGCTCGTTCCACCCACTAGGTTTGGCAGGCTGTGCTCAGCCATCACTACCAGCCTGGATCCCAGGCCTGCCAAGCACAAGTCAGGTGAGAAACAGTGAAGGTGTGTAAGCAAGCGAGTATGGGTCTGGCCACCGCATACAGCAAAGTATTCCAACTGCTGCAGCAGAGCAGCAGTATCAGGTGCCAGCACGGTAATCAGGTCCATGTGGGGCTGTGGCTGGACCAGATGTACTGTAAGTAGTTTCTGCTGTGGGCACCAGAGTCTGGAAGAGGGAAACATGGTGTTCACTGAAAGCTTTAGATACCAGAAACCACAAAGCCCCAAAGGGAGGGTTTCACCATGTTCCAGCCCTGACTCATGGAGACCCAAGGTCTGAGCTTCCAGAAGGGCTATAGCTTTTCTCTCTTTCTTGTCATGGCAATCTGGCAAGGTGAGGGGAGGTGGGGCTTCAGCTCATTTCTGTTATAGCTCTTTCAGTTCCACCATCCCACTCTGGCCCACAGCTCCTGGGCTGGCCCAGCCCCCAGCTGCTTCCGGTCATGATGGGTGGCTGTCTGGGGCAGTAGAGGGCAGAAGGGATACAGTGTTACAGCAGCTCTGACGTAGGGAATCCTGAGGTTTGGACCCCCAGAAGGGTCACCCATCTTCTCTCCTATGGTGAGAGTGTGTCATAGCTTGCAACTCGGCAAGCTGGTCAGGAACATGTTACAGCTTCTTTTGCTGCCACTGTTTGATGAGTCCCAAGGTCTTGTCCCGCTCACAGGAAGCATCAAGTCACCTGGACAACTGGAGAAAGAACAAGACATAGAAGAGCTTTATTGAGTGACAAAACAGCTCTCAGGGACCCAAAGAGGGTAACTCCTTTCTGCAGGCAGGTTGCCCCGACCAGTTTCTGAGTCTGGCCAAGTCTGGGGTTTTTCTGTGCTCAGAATGGAGGAAGTGCATACTAATTGGTCCATGGGTGGCCATGGGCAGGCCTAGAAAAAGCACCATCCAGTTATGCCTTCCAATGGAAGCCCAGCACCCAGGCTTCAAGCCCTCTCTGGCTTGAAGGTGTGGTTTCATTAGGGACTTGTCCCTTCACCCCTAGGAACCTGTTGTCTTCCAAAGCCATCAACTGGCAGGCTGTGGGCTTCAAGGCAGTCCAAGCCGAGGGGTGCCTGCAGGCCCACACTAATCAGTAATCCCACCCTCCATCCCTGAGCTCATAAAGTTATAGAGCGGGCCAAGGTGGTGGTGGGGTGGCTGGCATGTCAGTATCACCCTGAGCGCATGCATATCTGTCCAGGTAGTGACATAGCCTGGGCTCCAACTTTGCTCCACAAGGAGTAGGTGCTAGGAGCAGGGACAGGCCAGGGAGTGGGCACTTTTGAGCCTATGGGGTAGGGGTGTGTCCCAGGTCCCTGAGAGTGCAGGGATACCCAGGTCCAGAACAGTGACTAGACAGCTGCAGTTGCTGTGCCTCAGAGTGCAGGCTTCCACTAGGATAACTTGTTCCTGTATCCACCAACATACAGCCCCAGGCATGTCTCCTCCACTGGAGCTTGCATCCCCGCAGCAGTGGCTCCATATGGGCTGATACCACCATCACAGACTTGTCCAGCTCACAGCCCACCAGCCACAGGAGGCCTAGGGCTGCTTTGAATGTGGCTCAACAAATTCATAAACTTTCTTTACAAATTATGAGTTTTTTTGTGATATTTGTATTTTAGCCCATCAGCTCTCATTACTATTAGTGTATTGTGTGTGTGGCCCTAGATAAAATTTGAAACTATAAAATTAAGGCCAATCATGTTAAGTGATATGTAGATGGAAACTCAAAAACAAATAATGTGTATTACAAAATGCATTTATCATCAAATTTGCTGAGGTAAGGGATGGTGATAGAGAGGATAGTAACAGTTTTACTAGTAAATAAAAATTGTTTTTCTTCGAATTCTAAGAATCAATCTGTTGTTCTCAGGAATATCTATTTTGAGGAGTCAATTTTGGAACAGTCTAAAAGAAGGAAAGATGATGCAAAAATAAAATTAGTAAAGATTAATTACTAATAAAATTAGTAAAGATTAATTTCTAATTAGTAAAGATTAAATCTAGTAAAGATTAATTAATTAAAGTAAAAAAGTAGAGATTTTTTTCTCAGGTGAAAAAATCTCTGTTGTCAGAATTTAAGGGAGTGATTTCTCTAGTGGTTACTACCAGAAGAGAGCATGAATGGGGCATCTAGGCTGAAAGGATTAACAAAATGAGTGTACACCTAAAACAGTAACATATTTCTTTTAGTTCATCAAGCATACTTGAAGCATTTTATAAAAAATTAGTGGAAATAGGATACAAAATAGTTACTAAAACGAATTATTCTAGGTAAGATCTATATTTGGTTGCCTGGCAGGACAATAAAGGACAATTTCTGCCTCAAGTCATAACTGACCTGCATAATCTTCTCTTGAGTATGCACAGAATATGTGCATATAGTGGGAAGAAGCTGCTGTTATTAAATTATTAATAAAATGACTGTGAGTTAATCATAATTTATATTACCCTGAGAGGGGGTTAACCTAACTGGGCAAGTTTTAAAAGAAGATGAAATATCAAAGAATGAAATCACACACATAGCCATGTTGGAAATTTCTTGAATTGTCAGTTTATTAATATCGCCAATTTAATGATATCTATTTTGAATTTACAGATTTTTTTCTCTATTTCTACTGAATTTTCTTTATTTTATCAAATTATTGTTAAAATAAATTTATCTAATTTTATTAATTTATATGCTTACTCTTATCCTCCATTTTCTTTGGATTTAATTTGTAGTAATTGCTAGCACTCATATATGTATCTATATATTACATATATGAGAAGTACATAATAAATTTATAATATTTATGTGAATATACATTTCCACACATATATGTCTATCTATATACATATACAAATGTGTATAACATGTATATAGTACATACATATGTGTATATGTATACATAGTATATACATAAAATAAAAGTAAAACTTAAAATTATCTATGTGCATATATAATATATACATGTATCTATTATATGTAATATATTTACAAAATAATTATATATAATTATATGTAAATAGTATATGTATTTAATATTACATATAATACAATAATATAATTATAGAAATATATGTGCACACATTTATGTAATAGGTTATTATTTAAATATATAATCATGTGTACTGTGTACACACATATATGTATCTAATATATATATACATGATATATTTTTATACATTATAAATAAAATATATAATATATAGTAAATATAATGTTATATATACACTTATAGAGATTTATAATTGTAAAGTTATATTAATGTAACTATAGTTATATATTATGTATGTGCATGATGTTAATTACATAATTATGCAATTGTATAATTATATACTTTAATTAGAATTCTGTGTATATATTATATATATGTAATTATATATAATATGTAATTATAATTATATATGATGTCTCTATATAATCATAACAACATATAATTATATAAACTATATGTATATAACAGACTCACAATTACATTTAAATAATCATAAATTATACAAAGTACACATATTACATTTCATATATTATATTTTTATATATTTAGTATATGTAATTTATATACAGTACATATATTAATATTTAGTACATGTTTATATATAGTACATATAATATTGAATTTAATACATTACATTTTTATGAATTTAATACATTATATTTTTATGAAAATATATATTATATACATATGTCACACATACATTATGCATGTACACATTACACATTTTACACACATATTCAATATATATATAACAGATATGTATCAATATTACACACATATGTGCAGGATATATGTATATGTTATATATATTTGTCATATGAAATACATAATATATGAGATATAACATTATATATAAACAATACTATATATATAACATGTAGCATATAGAGAGTAGATATATCACATATATTATATCTGGATTATATAAATTACATATTTTAATTAATATAGTTGTATTACATATAATACATATATAATTTGGACTTGTATTTTAGATTCAGGGTGTACTTTTGCAGATTTGTTACGAGAATATATAATGTGATGCTGAAGTTTGGAGTATGAGGGACCCCATCCCTAGATAGTGAACACAGTACCCAGTAGTAGTTTTTTTAGTCCCTTCCTCCATTCTATTCCTTCTGCTCTATTACCCCACATTATCTATTGTTCTTACCTTTACATCTTTAAATACCCAATATTTAGCTCCCACTTATGCAAATATGCAGTATTTGCTTTTCTGTTTCCAGTTTTTTTTTTTTTTTTAGGATAATGGTCTCCAGTATCATCCATGCTGCTTCAAATGACATGATTTTGTTTTATTCTTTTTTATGGCTGTGTAATGTTCCATGGAGTATATATATGAACCACATGTTTTTAATGGAATTCACTGTTGAGCAACTAGCTTGATTCCATAACTTTGCTACTGTGAATAGTGCTATGATGAATATATGAGAGCATGTGTCTTATTAACAGAACTATTTATTTTCCTTTGAGTATATAGCCAGTGTTAGTAATATTATTGCTTTGTTGAATGATAGTTCTGTTCTTTAAGAAATCTCCAAACTGCTAACCAGAGTGGCTGAAATTATTTACATTCTCACCAACAAGTTATAAGCATTCCCTTTTCTCTGAAGTCTCACCAGCATTTATTATTTTTTTTTATTTATTAAATAGTAGCCACTCTGACTGCTGTGAGAGGGCTTCTTTTTTTTTTTTTGAGACGGAGTTTCACTCTTGTTACCCAGGCAAGAGTGCAATGGCGCGATCTCCGCTCACTGCAACCTCCGCCTCCTGGGTTCAAGCAATTCTGCCTCAGCCTCCCGAGTAGCTGGGATTACAGGCACGCGCCAACATGCCCAGCTAATTTTTTTGTATTTTGAGTAGAGACGGGGTTTCACCATGTTGACCAGGATGGTCTCGATCTCTTGACCTCATGATCCACCCGCCTCAGCCTCCCAAAGTGCTGGGATTACAGGCGTGAGAGAAGGCTTCTAATTGTGGTTTTAATTTGCATTTTTCAGATGATTAGTGATGTTGAGCATTTTCTCATGTTTTTTTGCCTCCTTGTATTTTTTTTCCTTTCCTTTTCTTTTTTTTGAGAAGTGTCTGTTCATGTCCTTTGCCTACTTTTTACTGGCATAAGTAATGTGGTGCCTCCAGCTTTGTTCTTTTTGCTTAGGATTACTTTGCCTATTTGGGCTTTTTTCTTTCTTTCTCTCTTTCTTTCTTTCTTTCTTTCTTTCTTTTTTGGTTTGTAAGAATTTAAAAATAGTTATTTTTTGAATCCTTTACAAATGATATTGGATGTTTGATCATCATAAATAGCCATCTTTTCACTCTAACCTCATATGCTGGAAAGGGCAGCAGTCTCTTTGGGCCTCTTTAACAAGTAGACTAATCCTATTCATGAGGGTTACACCCCATGAACGAATAACCTCCCCAAAACCTCACCTCTGTTACCATCACCTTGGGGATGAGCATTTCAACACATGAAATTTGAGGAAACATAAGCACTCAGATGATAGCATATGCCAATTCCACATTTAATATTTTAAGAAAAAGTCAAAATGTTTTGTATAAGATCTATGTCGTTTTCCATTCCCGTCACCAATTTACTACATCCTCACCACTCACCACTATGACCTGTTTTATTTTTTTGGGTGTATTTTTTTTTTCTTGTGATAGTCATTTTAGTGGGAATGTAGTTGTATATCACTGTAATTTTGATTTGCATTTCCATGATGGCTAATGACATCCGGCATCTTTGCTTGTGTTTATTGGTCCTTTATATAGATAATTGGTCCTTTATATAGATATCTTCATTGGAGAAATGCCTGTTAAGATCCTTTATGTATTTTTTAATTGGGTAAACTTTTACTGAGTTCAAAGAGTACTTTTTGTATCCTAGTACATATGTTTTATCAGACATAAGGTTTGCAAACATTGTACATTGCATACTCAACTTCTTGATGGTGTTCTTTGAAGCAAAATGTTTAATTTTTTTGAAGTGCAATTTATCTATTATTTCTATGGTTGCTAGTGGTTTTGGTGTCATCTTTAAGAAATCATTGCCTAATGGGAAGCCATGAAAATGTATTCCTGTGTTTTTTACTAAAACTGTTATATTTTATCTTTTCATTTAGAGTGATGATCAATTTTGAGTTACTTTTAGTCATGATGCGAAGAGAAAGGACTCCACTCTATCTATTGCATACGACTATATAATTGTCTCAGTAACTTACTGAAAATGCTACTATCTCCTAAATCTGTGTTGGAAATCTTGTAAGAAATAAATTGACCATAAGTATAAAAATTTATTTCTGGGATATCAATTCTACTTCATTGTTCTCTGTGACTATCCTATGCCATTACCACATAGTCTAGATTATTGCAGTTTGGGATCAAGTTCAAAAAGTGTGAGTCCTTCAGCATTGAGTTTCTTTTTAAAGATTGTTTGGCTGCTCTATGTCCTTTGCATTTCATACGAATTTTAGGATCACCTTATCAATATTTTGGGAAAAAAAAGCTGAGATTTTATTTAGTGAGACTACATTGCCTCTGTAGATCTATTTGAGTATTGCCACTCAATAATAAGGGACATTCATGAATATGAGATGTATTTATATATATTTTATCTCCTTTAGTTTCTTTCAACAATACTTTTTAGTCCTCTGTTCACATGTCTTACACATTTGTGTGAATTCTTTTCAATAATTTTATTCTTTTTATTGTATTGTGAAAGTATTTGTTCTTCTGTGGCATTAAGCATTCAGTCTTTCATCATTAACTTTGATATTAGCTGTGAGTTTTTCACAGGTATCTTCGTACAAACTGAAGAATTTTCCTTCTATTCTTAGTTTGTTGAGTGCTGTTATTACTACTGAGTGTTAAATTTTTGCAAATGCTTTTTCTGTGTCTATTGACATGATCACATATTTTGGGTAATTTAATCTATTAATATAGTATGTTATATTGATAGTTTTCATAAATTAAATCAAAGATACATTCTTTGGATAAAACCCACTTAGTTATGTAAAAATATTTTTATTGTTACTGAATTCACTTTGCAAAATGTTATTAGCATTCTGTGTCTATATTCAGAAAGATTATTAATCTATATCTTGTGCTCATATTACATTGAAAAAAAGCCAGCTATCTTAAATCTATGACAAGAAAACACTTTTTTAACACTAACTTATAAACTTATTTTATTTTTATTATGATACAGAGGCTATGAAAACTTGTATTGATATAGGAAAATTAATAATCATAATTACAAAGGTTTTTTAATGTGGAAAATGCATGCAATTTCTGTAGAAAGATGGACATTTTTTAAAAAGTGACTAAGTCTACATTATGGTGCTTTAAAGAAACCTCTTCCTTCTTCAGTACTGCTATTTCAAATTCAGTAAACTTAAAATTTATATGTATGGTGGTGTTTGTCTTATATTTGCCTGGCCCATTAACCTTATTTAAAATATATAAGGTTTTCCCATAGGGTATTATTTCCTAACCTCTCAACTAAAGTTTACAAAAAACTGAATCTGGCATTGTGTACATTATAATATAAATGAGCACAGGGTACAATATCAAGCTCTTACCATAACTGATCATTAATGCTCAAGAATGGTTTATGTTAGAGATAAGAAAGTTGACTATCATTGAATGGAAAACAGAAACATGATTATACCCAGAAAATAAAGGCAGTGAATGGTTCATTTGCTCTCATTCCATTTGCAGAATTGTAATAAAAATGCCAGATAGATTGATATTTAGGCAAACAGCACATTGCAATAAAGTTAAGATTACTAGAGGAGATGTATTAATACAGAACATTCCTCTTTTAGTCTGCTTTTCTACTTCAATTTCAGGAGTAGTTGGGTATTTTAATTTCATTTATAGGTACTCATTTAGCTTCTGATTCAAAGAAAACTAACTCTCTTTTCCATAAAATAAATGTGAACACTTCTAAGTTATTTTATTTTACCATGCTTTCTTAGATTTTAATCTTAATATTTAAAAAATCACAACATTTGAAAGAAGTTACAGTCCTGTATATCATACAAAGTACTGAATGCCTTCCAGTTTATACGTTATTAAGCTGCTGTAGCAGCAGCTGCATAGGATTTAGCACAACATATGGTGTTGATTCTTTCTCTTTTTTAATGAAAATCTGAATTATAAATCTCTTGCAACAAACTGATTATGAGATGTTTAGCAAAGCTATAACACATATTACTTGATATTTCAAAATGCCACATTTTTTCCCTGTGAGCAATAGGGTGACAAAATTATGAAGCAGTGTTAAAAAGAGGAAATAAAATAGAAAGAAAGAATGAGAAAACAAAATGAATGACAGGACAATAACAAATGCACCTTAAATTGCATCTCAGAAAATGATAAATTTATTTTTATAGGTGAAGTAATTAAGTAGTAATTTTTAAATTTTTCTAAAATTATAAAAGCAATAAAAATAAAAGAAAGTATTTGTGTGTGTTTTATTAATGAAGGGTAGAGAGCAGCACAGTAGCCTAACAGAAACTATAATATTTTAGGATTTGTAAGAGTACTATTTAGAAGATATTTCACATAAAAATGTTAATATGAATTACATACATTTTTGAATATAGAACGATTATATTCTCAAGTTAAATAAAATGAAAAGCTTTAAAGACTGTTAGTATGCATATTCCAGGAAAAGACCTGGGTGAAGCTTCCTTTCTTACTCATCAATTCTTATTTAGATGTTCCAGTGACATCCATTCTACAAGTTACCCACTGACTTGATGTGATTTATAATGTTTGTCTCTCATGGAAGAAATAATTCCTACTAAAATATTTCCCATAGATTTTTGAAGATTCTCTATTATTGCACCTGGGATCCTTCCATTTAAAAATTGAAACAACTTGAGATATTCCAGTGAAAAATGTATTACTCATAGACAGTCTAACAAGGAGAAAATCATTCTTTACCTCCACATTGCTATAATACAGGTGCTTTCAATAATAATAGGTTTTCCTTATGGGTATATATATGCAGAAAGTCTAGATTCACAATCTAAATTTTAAATGTCCTTCACCAACACAAAATTGATATTTTTGTTACTAAAGATATTATTAGAACTTATACAGCAGTCCTTCTCATAGGCAACACCTCAGCATTACTAATGGTATTGTCTTTGTTGGTTTCACTTGTAGACTATATATCAGGGACTAGATTTCTTCATATACATTTTCGTCAAGCAAATCTCTTAGAAATCTATTTTTTCAGTCTGAGATGGAGAAGACTGACAATAAAAATGTTTGTTTTCAGACTAATCCTTTTTCTCTACTATTCCAGTATACCTTTCTAGGCTCCACTTCCTCTTTATTCAGAATAATCCTCCCTCCCCGATTTCCCACTGAAGAAAAGTCTTTATGGCCTGTCAAAATTTTCTTTACTATTATTTAGATGTGTCAAAGTGTATCTGAATACTAGAGTTGGCATGATTTGGTCATTCTACTACATACAAGACTAATGAAGTCTATTTCAGACTCCTAAGAAATAAAGTATTTGGAACTAGCAGTGTTTTTAAAAACTCACAAATTAATCTCTTATTGAGTAATCTATTTTTATTGATCTATATTATATTTAATAGACAGTACAGATCTTATAATGTGAAATAACACAGCTTGGAAAATACTTATTACTAACAGAACTCACAGTGCATAGAAATGGTCAGTCACTCTAATTATTGTATTTGCCTGATGGGTTCTTCCTCCCTGCTGCACAGATAAACTCAATTCTCTGAGACAGCATTATTGCAATAGAAAAAGATTTTAATTATTGCAAGGCAGCCAAGTGGAAGAATGCTCAGATTTATCTCCCTAGGAATTCAGAGACTAAGGTTTTTAAATGGATAATTTGGCAGGCAGGGGCTAGGGAATGGGTGCTGCTGATTGGTTGAAGATAAAATCATGAGGGTGTGGGAAAAAATAAAAAAACCTTACCAGCTAAGTGTGAGTCAGCCTTTGGGTAGGAGCCACAGGACTAGTTGAGTTATGATTCACAGGTCCAGATGGAATTCATCTGTCATCAGAATGTAAAGGTCTGAATATCATTTCTAAAAGACCACTCTTAGGTTCTACAGTAGTCAGATATCTCTCCAAGCAATTGAGAAAGTCACAAATGTTGTGACCTCTGGCTGCATGATTGGAAGTAGAAAGGGATTATAGAAAAGCAAGCTAAGGAAAAATGGTTATTCTTTAACTACCCACATATTTCACAGAATTCAGACCCCTCCCATTATCCTAATCTCATAGGCTTTCATTAGTTTTACAAAGGTGATTTCAGTCCCTGAGTAAGGAATGGATTAGTTTTAAGGAGGGGCTATTATCATTCTTGCTTCAAAATTAAACTATAAACTAAAGTCCTCCCATTGTTAGTTCTGTCTATGCCCTGGAATAAGCCAGGACAGCCAGGCTGTGCGACTAGAAGCAAGATGGAGTTACCCATGCTAGATATCTCTTACTGTCATAATCTCTACAAAGGCTGTTACATTGTTCTGATTACCCCTAGCATTATGCTTATCATTAATGAATGTAAAAAATGTATAGTTGTATGGTGATCTATATGCAAAATGGAATGGTATCATGGAAAGCAGCAGATCAACAGAGAGAAAATTAATTAAATATTAACTTAAATCTTGACAGTAGGCTTACAGTAGCAGCAAAAAAGAATTATCTTCATAATATAAAGCACACATACTTAACATTGTCTTCTCTCATTTGTAGTATCTTTCTGATTTATTACATGGGACACTTCGAAGTTTCTATCCCCAGTTCCTGAAAAAGCTCCACAACCCAATCTAGTAGGTGCACTTGTGCATATTCCTACTTTTCGTACTTTCTTACAATGTTTTAGGGGCTTTGTAGTTTAGTTATTCATAATTTCATTATAATTTGAATTTGTTATCTTACATATCCTAAATTTGATTTAAATGCTCTACTCCATCTCTTAATTGCCTAACGCTGATGTCGATCAGACTTAGAGAATTCATTTGTGAAATTAGACTGGATAAAGGTCCGTGAATGCTTTTGTATGAATATTTTTTGCTGTTGACTTAGTTGTTGTCTATATTACTTTTTGTTTTTTCATTCCCATACCTTTCTGCTGAATTTGATCTGTTACACTGATGAACACAATTAGTAATTTTGCATTTCAGAGACTTTTTCCCCTAATGGGCATGTTTGGGTACAAAATATTAGAACTGTTCTCAAGTTCATCCTGCTGAAGTTGAATTTTATTTTGAAAATTAAATGCTATTTATTGTCTAAATTGCTTAATTAAAAAATAATGAAAAACAATCACTATATTACAAGCTTTCCAAGTGGATGTGTTCTCATTTAAAAGTTTACTTTTCCTCGAAGTGCATATGGTGGTATTTTTTATATTCTTGACACAATTAGTATAGCATGTACCTCTCAAATCATACAATTCTACTTTGCTTTCAATATCAGAAAATGGTGCCACCTTTTGTGTTCTCTGCTTCTCAGCACCCAAAACATATTGACAAAGAACAAGCAAGGTGGCCACACTTTTAATCTACTCTTAATAATGGTTTATTTTTAATGAAGTATCTTTTAAAGATCTGCACTTTTGGCTTACATGGGTTATAATGAACCCTGTGAATAACTGAAATTTTATAATTATTTTTACATAGTTGCATAATTGTTTGCTTTAGTGTGCAATGACTAATTGTAGTGTTTCTGTTTTCATTTGTGTTCTTTATATTGTTTTCTACATTATAAGCCAGGAATCAATCATGTTTGTGTATATGTTAACAAAAATAATTATTTATCTTCTTTTTGTATCATGGCATAAATTTTGCATATCTTTTAAGTTACTGAATTTTTGGGAAATATATCTTTCTCCTTTTAAGTGCTATTAATGTGTTTGTATATGAAAAGAAACCTAAATACTTTGTGAGTGTACATATGACTATATTATGGCTGGACTCAAATAGCTCACAGACTAGGTTGTACAAATACTGAATAAATGAATGATTCTGCATTATAAACAATCCTAGGGAAATACAGGAATAGCCACAGGAAATCAGTATTAAGTCTATCATAAGTAAAAAGTAAATATCATAAAGTGTCAAAAGGTGTCGGGAACATAATTTAAAAGATTAGAGTGCTTGCAATAACTAAAGATAAAAAGTCACATTAGTAATTTAGAAATTGTATAATTTATATCAAAAGTATTATTACTTGGTAGTGACAGCCTGGAAATACTCTAGGAAGTATAATCCAAAGATCATTAATGATAAATGTCACCAGACAAGATAGTCAAATATATTGATTACCAACCTTGTGTCCCAAGAGGTTCTCATTCAGTAGGTTGTCTGGAGATGTAGCTATCTAGATTTACTTTTGATTTTTGAAAACCACTGAGCTGATCCATGTCCTTGGCATACCTTGAGTCTTCTACTCTTCTGTGTTTGTACTAAAAGTTTGTGAATCAGAAAATTTGTTACATTCAAATTTTATCCACATTTGATCACCTGGTCTTATTTGTGACTGATAGCTATGTAAGCTAATTGACAGAATCTTCAACTTAATGTGCATAAATATCTTGGACAGGACAAGTTGTTAAAATGCAAATTCATGCTCTCCTAAATAGAATGTGATTTAGTTGCTCTCTGGTAATATCTAGGAATCCATATTTGAAATAAGCACTCTTGCTGATTCTGATGAAATTGCTCAAAAAATACTTACTAAAAAGTCCTGCTGCAGAAAATAGATATGTTGAAATCACAGCAACTTCTGGGAACCACATCATACTAGAACATCCACCTAAATCTAGACAAAATCTATGGAAATAATCTTTGTATTTGAGCTTCCTATCTATTGCCAATTTATTATCTAAATTTTAGTTTAAATTAAGTACTTCAATGTCACAGGTCACTACCATTTTTAATTAGAATTATTTTGAAATTTGTCTTATTTAAAAAAAAAAAGCTCAAAGACAGAACTTCCAGATTATTTAATCAGAACACAGTTAAATTTAAAAAAAAATTATTTTTAACTTAGGTAAACTGTTTTTAAGGTACAAGCAAAAGATGATAAAGTTTGCAATTGTACTTATGTTGTTAACCTATGTATTAGAAACCCCATAAAGTAATTTAGATTATGCCTCCCTACAAAAGTTTTAAAAGTTTACAATTCATCAATGATAGACTGGACTGGGAAAATGTGGCACATATACACCATGGAATATTATGCAGCAATCAAAAATGATGAGTTTGTGTTCTTTGTAGGGACATGGATGAATCTGGAGAATGTCATTCTCAGCAAACTGACACAAGAACAGAAAATGAAATACCACATGTTCTCACTCATAGGAGGGTGATGAACAATGAGAACACATGGACACAGGGAGGGGAGCACTACACACTGGGGTCTATTGGGGGGAATAGGGGAGGGAGAGCTGGGAAGGGGCCTTGGGGAGGGATAGCATGGGGAGAAATGCCAGATGTGGGTGAAGGGGAGGAAGGCAGCAAATCACACTGCCACGTGTGTACCTATGCAACTATCTTGCATGTTCTGCACATGTACCCCAAAACCTAAAATACAACTTAAAAAAAAGTTTACAGTTCACATTTTGGTAGGTAAACACAGCATTCATTGTCATGCATAACAAGATAGAGAATTTAGATTTATATGAGAACTTTAATGATTCTGATCTTTTTTAAAATAAAATGTTATGTATACATTTTATGACAGTTGAATTACTATGTGTCTCACTAATGATTTTAGTTAAATTTTGCATGAATTAGTTATTTCTGAATCTCATTAAATATTGCATTTGCAGGATTTTATTTTAGAATCATAGCTGTCATCTATCTTAATTGTCATGATTCTGAAATACACTTAATGTAGTTTTCTTGGTCAAATTTGCATTCTGACTTATTTTAAATGTTTAATCTTAGACATTATATTTATTATCATGGCTATTGCAAAATTTGAAAGTGATGCATGGAACAATAAAATTACCAATCTTATACTTATTAAAACAAAGGATACACAAATTAGTAACCATATAAACAATATTTTTTTATATTGGTGTGTCAGTGTTATAAATTAGGTAAAATTTGTCAATATGATCAGTTCCTTTAAAATTTCAGAAAAAAGTCCAATTTAATGAAGAAAAACATAACTACGTTTCTCATAGAGTTATTACTACAATAAGATCAACAAGTATATTAGAAATTTCATAAACAGTTCTCATGTGTGTCAGCATATGTGTGTGTGCAGGCATGCACACACTCACATTCTGGGGGACAGTGTATCTATACATGTTTTCATTAGAAAATCATATGTTTACATACAGTTAAATTTGTGTAAACAAGATTTGATTTATATTTTGGTCAGAGTACTGTTAATTATGATTATCTATTGCTGATAAACCAAATAAAAATGTTAAATAGAAGTCATTTCCTCTTTTTCCAGGATGGTTTTGCTTACCAACAGTGTGTGTAGAAAAATAATATCTTGATGAAAGAAAAGAGAAATACTGCACAGACCAACATTAATTTTAGAGGGAAGACTTTATATAAAGTCACATCTTCCACATACCTAAGAGAAAAAAGCAGCCATTGTAACATTTTAAAGACTGGACTTTTTATTTGATTGAAATCAGTAAGGAACTCTGAATTTCATATGTGTTTACTTGAACACATCAAATTTGATATAATCTTAAAGGAAATATTATATCCCATTACATTTTTAGCATTATCATAGTCAGACTTATCATATCATAGTTCATAGACTATGAACTACGTCATAGTAAAGTGTTGCATTTTTTGTCAAGAAAGCAAGTTTTCTTTTGTGAATATTTTTTATTTAATATAAATAATAGTTTAAATATGTAAAAATTAATGAATATAAAACAATAATGTTTCTGAAACAAGGTAAATCACAGTTTGTGAAAATTTAAAGATGGATAATGCTAGTTATTTATAAAATAGAAAATTGAAAAGTGATGATCATTACAATTATTAAAGCTTGGTAGGAACAGGGTTTAACAAAGTTCATAGAATTGTGCTCCATCTACTATCACAGGACATAACTGATGGGTATGATTACTGGTCTAGAAAATTATCCCAGATGCTTTTCTAGGAGATCAGCTAAACAAATATCCCTAAGCCATTTAAATTTGCTATTTCAGTTTTAGACAGGTCTTAGGAAAGTGAATTGGTGTGACTCTGAAATACGTGGACGCACTTTGTGTCTATCCTATTATTGAAGCTTAGAAGATAATTACAAATCACAGAAATGGCAGTGACTTAAAGGGGTCAGGTTAGAAAGACAAGGAGAAAAGTGATGGTCTAATTTTTTTAAAAAATAGAATGTGTGTTTAAACCCAATTGAGTTATTTAATGAGTAGATTTATCGAAAGAATGGTACACTGTCAGACCACTTCAGCATATTGAATAGCTCAAGGGGAAAACGTTGCAAGAAACCTTTAATTAATTTCTTTCATCTAATCCTCTCTTAACACTGAACAAGCTTTTGTCGCATGCATCATATTAATTCCAAGGACATAGTAAAAGCCACTTAAAAGCAGTCATATCCCAGTAAGGTTGTTAAGAGATCATTACTAAGTTCTTCATTAAAGTTAATGCATTTAACACTAATACCAGTCAGAAACTATATTCCAGTCCAGCAGTTTTATAAAATATTGATTGCTTTGGTGTGTCCTTTTATACTAACATTATATTTTTAAGTAACTCAGTAAGGCACGTGTCCAGTTTATTTAATTATAGTTTGTGAGAAGTTGCAACTCCTATTACGGCTTGAAATAATAATAGCTCAAGACTTTGCGTATATGAGTTTCTATATCTAAAATTGAATGCCAGCCTTAAAGCGTTTGTATTTCATCTAGGTTTTTTTCGCTAAGATCACAAGTAGTAATAGGAGATTAATGAAGCGACATACTTAAAGAGTTTTATGAATAATAAAGAGTATTCCTATTCTTCTGTAGGAAAAACGGAGTCATGTGTAGGTTAAGTAACCATTAAAACTATAATCCTTTAAAAGAATCCATTTACACTGCATTTAACTGCATTCCTAGCACTTAATCCCCTCTACCATTCTTAATTTGTCACTTTGAGTGCCAAAGGTGGGGTGAGGTTAGGTATTGTGTATAAAAAATGCAAATTTTGAGTAACTCAAACTATCTTTTCAAATGCATATCAATATATCAAGTTTTATGCTCAAAGAACAAGTTTTTGTTTACTCTTTGCCAGAAAGCCCTTACTATTGGGATTGTCTTTAATATGAAGGGGAAGTGAAAAAGGACAAGATTGAAGATACTTATTTCCCCAAATCCTCTACTGATATGCTCTGACCTGTAAAGATAGTGTAGAAAGAGCTTCAAAGTGCATGTTGAAGTGCGTGTAGACTGCTCCCCTCTTCAGGGTACCTGCAGAGACAGGTTTGAAGAAGATGTCATGGCATCATTTTACAATGGCATACTCTTGTGACATTTCTCTCTCCAAGTATAGATACAAGTTCTCACAAAATATAGCCAGCTGTAGCTGCCTAATGTGAATTGTACAGTATTTCAGAGACCTCAATTGATTACTTTTTCCTTTCTGTATAGAGTATTTTTTAGCCTATCCTTCAAAAGAGACTTCTTCTTAACAGCACTTGGTCATATTCGAGCCCCATCAAATCAACCCAAACTGTGTAATAGAAAACTTTATACTTTATATCAATTATTGAACTACTTTCTCTCTTTTTTCCATCAACAAACAGCTTGTGAAGTTTATGACTATTAAGTTGTACTAATCTTTCTTTTTTTACCTTTGTGAGTTTTTCTATCTGCTTTGTAAATATGGGCATTCCTATGGATTTTTTTCCTAGCTTATTTTCTCTCCACATTTTACATGTTCTATGCAACAATTTGATCTTTAAGCATGTTTTAAGTTGGAATGGTGATATGCAGACACTTTCTCAGATTCAAATCCAACTATTGAAACTTAGTTCTAAACCAGAAAGGGGTGGGGGGAGTGGTCATGAAAATGAACAGAAAGTCTCACAGGTAAATGACTGATAAAACTATGAATGTCTTAAGGGCATGTGATGGTAAGTTAATCCCGGTTTCCACGGTTGGAATTGTCCTATCAGGAATAGGAAAGAAAATATTGTACCAGCACAAGATGTACGCTTGGAATATATTCAATGAACCTGGGACACTGAAGAGATTATACTTGCTTGAGAAAAGTTAGCAAGAAAAAAAAATTACTAAGTATGTGCTTTTAACACAAGATAAATCTTCTGAAGGGGCTTGAGTGCTGGACAGAGAAGAGGAGAAATATTCTTAAGAAAATTTATAACATCGATCCTGCCTTTTTGGGGGCTGGGATTTGGATTCTAAATTTTTACTATCCATTCTTATTTATTTATAGGATGAAAAAATCAAAACAATTGAACTGATGGACATAGAGCATAGAAGAATGATGATAACCATAGGCTGGGAAGGGTAGTGGGATATTGAGGGAGAAAGTAGGGATGGTTAATAGGTATAAAAAATAGGTAGAAAGAATTAATAAGACCAACTATTTAGTAGCACAACAGGTGACTATAGTCTATAAAAACTTAATTGTACAATTTAAAATAACAAAGAATGTAACTGGATTGCTTGAAATACAAAGGATAAATGTTTGAGTGGATGAGTACTCCATTCTCCATCATGTGATTATTACCTATTGCATGCCTCTTTCAAAGCATTTCAGGTACTCTATAAGTATATATACATCTAGTATGTACCCATAAAAATTTTTGAAAACAAAATTACACCATTGAGTCAAAAGCATAAAAAGTCAAAAGTTAAAGATATTTGTGGTTGGTATGACCCCAGGATCTAAGCAGAAACAGAGAAAATCTTTTTCATGTTAACCATTCTGATGGATATGAATATTAATTTGCCTTTTCCTTAACATCGAAGGTAAGTATTTTTCATATATTTGTTATTAGACGTCTTTGTTCGTACGAGACCTGTTCAAGTCATCTGTTCATTTTTTTCAGGACCTCTTTTGCTAATAAATTTATTGAAATACTTAAATATGTTTTTACATGTACACTGTAAATGTATGAATGGTAAATATATTTTCTCATGCTAAACTTTGCCTTTGTAAACTCTTAATAGTGTCTTTTGATTAGGAAAAATCCCTTCGTTTATGTAAACTTGTACTTTTCTTCTCTAGGTTAGTGTTTTCTACCTTTAAAAAAATCTTTCACACTCATCAGAATTGCTTAAATGAAAAGCCAAGCAGTACTCAGTGTTGGCAAGTATATGGAGAACTTGAATGTCTACTGTAAATTGACCCGACTACAGTGGAAAAATGTCTGTATTGATCTAAAACTGAACACTTTTATTCCACATGACCCAGCAAGTCCACTCTTACAGAAGCACTGCCTATATATTAAAAATTCTATATGTTTTTACCTAAAGCTATACACACAATAGTTGGTATTAACACTGAATATAATAGCCCAAAACTATGCATATCAGCAACAGAATAAATACATGAATTGTGCTATATTTATACACTGGAATGATGCAATGTATTAAACTGGGTCTGCATACAAAAATTCAACGTCTGAAGATGTTTTTTCATTCTTACTAGTAAATTAATTTATTATTATTATTATTGTCTTTATAGCTCTAAGACTTTCTTTATCCTACAAGTACAATAGTTTCACTTCAGATATATCTTGACATTGATTATTCATTAATGCATCACAGCAGATTCAGGTCTTTATTTCAATAAATAGAGCTTATATTTTTTGAAGTGTTTCTACGTGTTTTGTTATTATTCTATCTTCTTCAACAACAAACGTCATAAATAAGTTCATTTTTTTGTTCCATATTTATCTATTATTTCCTCCCAAACAATATATAAATATTTTCCCTAGTGTTATTTTCTCAAACGATTCCTCTATTTAACTACAGTTTTAGTCTTTCCTTCTTTTTTATTTTTCAGTTTGTAGCATTCAATAGATTTGCTTTTCTTTTCCTTTCTTATTCCTTTCATTCCTGAGTTCTGACAGGACACTTTTTAATGGCTTTTGTTATCTCATTGTTTTTTATATGAGCCCTTGTACCTCCTATTTGAGCATGCTTTTCAAAGAAAACTATTTTCTTTAATCTCTGACACAGCATAGAAAACAGATAAGTATGAGATTATTCTTCTTTCTTACTTTCTCTCTCTTTCTTTATCTTTCATTCTTTCTTTCTCTCTTCTCTCTCTCTCTCTCTTTCTTCTTTTTTTGGCAGAGTCTCACTTTGTCACCTTGGCTGGGGTGCAGTGGCACGATTCCAGATCTGCAATCTCTGCCTTCTGGGTCTCGAGTGTCAGGAATTAATGCGGTTGTATATCAAAGTGCACTTGGAGATAGTTGAGGGGCTAGGGAGTCAGATCAAAGGTGGTATATCTTGAACTTCAGTTTAGCGACTAACAGACACTCCTAAGAGCAGGAGATGCCTTTTCTTGCCCCCCTGTCAATTGTTACCTAAGCAGGTGCAGGTGTAAGCAAAGCCTTTATAGCAATGCCCCCTCCCCCAAAGGTCATCTTGAGCAGCCTGTGTCCCTCAACTGAAGGTGACTGCTATGCCAAAGTGGCTCTGTTACTTTGCTTGTCCTCCAATGCTCCAGTTTTAGTGACCCGGCCTTAGCCTGACAAAAGCCAGAATGTGAGTGGAAGGGGGATCTGGGCTCAGGACTCCTGGATGAGGAATGGGGCCTGTCTAGCCAACATGACCTAAGACCTGCTGATTCCCCTGCTTCAGCCTCCAGAGTAGCTGAGATTACAGATGTGCGCCACCACGCTTGCTATTTTTTGTGTTTTTTGGTAGAGACAGGGTTGCACCATGTTGGCAAGGCTGGTGTCGAACTCCTGACCTCAAGTGATCCGCCACTCTCAGCCTCCCAAAGTGCTGGGATTACACACAAAAGCCACAGTGCCCAGTTAACTCTAATTTCTTACTCAATAATTGTGATGTACATTTTTATGTCTTTTTATCTATTCATTACTTTTAGTTTTTTAAAACAATTATAGAAATATCCATAAACATGTCTCAGTTATTATCAGAGTGATATTCTTTCTAAGCTAGGTATTTTTGCTGATAATTTTTATATGGAAGGGTTAAGAAAGTCGGCTGAGGAAGCAGGGCTTAGGGACATTTTCAGACAGTTTTTCCCTCACACCTCAGGCCCGAAGAAACATCTCTGTTCTGTATTCTTTTTCCCTTTATATTTTAGAATGTTTTATTTTCATCTGCTTTCATTCTTGTTAGATTATTGATACTGTTTTTTTTACAATTTTTCTTCAAATTTAATTGGGGGGGGGTTGGTACCAGCGATTGATGAGAGTATAAAGTTAGTAGAGACAAATATTAAGAACTTATCTTCATGTTTATTTGCCATTAGATTGCTCTGAGAGTATAATGAAATAGTACAGGTAAAATAGACACAATGTCTCAATAAATACTAATCATTACTTTTTGATTAGTCAGAAGATTCACGACAGGATAGGAGCCTGAAGAGGTTTTTAGAACAGAGAAATAGCAGGCGGAGGTGGGCGAATCACGAGGTCAAGAGATCGAGACCATCCTCACCATGATGAAACCCCGTCTCTACTAAAAATGCAAAAAACAGCCGGGTGTGGTGGCACGCGCCTGTAGTCCCAGCTACTCGGGAGGCTGAGGCCGATCGCTTGAACCCAGGAGGCGGAGGTTTCAGTGAGCCGAGATTGCGCCACTGAACTCCAGCCTGGCAACAGAGCAAGACTCTGTCTCAAAAAAAAAAATAGAGAAATAGCAATGGGTTAATGTGTATTTTGTATATTTAGGTCAAAAGTTGGGGTGAAAGGACTGGAAAGCTAAGCCATTTTGGTAAAGCAAAACTGAAGATTACCATTTATTAGTTAATATAAGACAAAATCATGCCTGATATCAAGGTGTTAAAACATAATACATATTTTTCATAAAATTTAAAATTATTTTGGAGATTCTTAGCAGGTTTAGAATGTTTTCACCTACACCTGTCTTATTCACTCTTCAGCTAACCTTTATCTACATTTTTCCCTCATAACTCCAATGCATTTCTTTGATATTAGCAATATCTTGTAACACCTTCAAGATATGAAATTCCAGAAAAAGCTCTTTCTGAATTCTAATTTTATTTGACTCAGCAACAGCATTCAATACAATTGAAATTCCCCTTCCTTTTGAAAATATTCCCATCTGTTGACTAGGGATGGGAATCCCTCACAGTCTTTCATTATCCTTGACTGCTCCATCTTTATCTTCTAAGCAGACTTGCCTCCTCTCCAGTGTTCTAAATATGGAATATAGGTCTTTGGTGTATAGATGGCATTTAAGTTGTGGATGTGGGTGATTGCTTTGGGAAAAAGAAATGTAGATGGAGAAGAGAGAAATCCCCAAATCTATATTCTAAAAACAATAGATATTTAGAATTGCTTAGACTTTTCTTAGAAAATTCTTTCTTCCTCAGCGGTGACACTGGCTGCCTAAACCAGTAAAAGAGGAGCCACCTACCTCTATGGCTTCCTCTTTTCCATGGGAAGTAGAATAAATATTATTTATTTCTGCAAATCTAACACTTTGGTACTCTTTCCATAGTCTCCAATTCAGCCATTATGAAGGAGTCTGCATAGCCATATTTATTTTTCATGGAACTCCCTAGCCCTGATCTTTAGATTATTTCTTTCAGGACCCTGACCTAGGGTTGAATCTTCAACCTCACTGCAGAAATTAATTAGAGTATTTTTATACCTTAGGCCACCTTCTTTTCCACACATATTGGATGGTTAAGTGCATCACTTACAGCTCTGCCTGCTGGGTGTGTATCATGTTACCAAAGCCCTTTAAGGTCAGTTTAAGAGGAAAGGGGAGTCACTGTTAAGAAATAACAGTTTATTTTCCATAGCAACAACACAGCACACCAAACTGTTAACAAGGCCTCAGTTTTTTAACCTTTACCAACGGGTTGTAGGGAACCTTTCATGATTTCACCAAGTGTTATAATCTGCCTGCGGTACACCCAGCACCATCAGACCTGCCAGATTATATGCCCAATTTGTAGGCTGCAATTTAATGCAGAGTCCTTTCTTGCTCTCTGCTCCACTTTAAACTAGCAACCTTCTAAACCACAATGTAAATCATCAGAGCAGTATCAAACCCTCCAAAATCCAAGAGGCCCACTAAATGTTACATCTTTTTATCTTAGTGGCTGGAGATTCAAATTACAAAAAAAAAATTCATAAATTTGGAAAATTACCTGGGGATGATCCACTAGACCCACATAAACATCACAAGTGTGGCAGATCAACAAATAGTTGAAAGGCTTATCTCTTACCCTCTGGTTTGCCTGTGTCTTTTTTAACAGCTAAGAGTAAGTCCATGGAGTACATGCAACTTATTACTTCCCTGGTTAAATTAGCAGGATCTATCCTTAACATAGCGGGTCCACATGATGTTTGTGGAATATCAAGATAGTCAAGGTTCTTGTGAACTATATTATAACAGAGAGCAGGAGAGTTAACAGATCTGTGGCAAAAACAATTAAAAATTTAAGACCTGTGTGGTGGAAGTAGGATAGTCCTTACCAACATGTCTTTCACTGACCCACAGAGAAATATGTGTTTCTGTCATCACACATTTAAGAGTCACTAGGATCCAAAACTCTTGTTTTTAGAGAAAACAAATTTCACAAGGGGCACTTACCAAAAATTTTGGTCTATCACCTTGCCAATGTAAGTTCCTTCAGCCACTGGACCATCAGGAAAAGAAAGCAGATAACCATCAATGTGGTGTCATCAATCAGAGCCTATCAAGGGCAAGATACTTTGAGTCTAACTCACTAAGAGGATGAAGTTCTCATCGTTTCATCTGATGAACAAATGAGAACCAGCCGAAGTGCTGGCCAAAGGTAAGTTAAATCTAGAATGAACGATACAGGAATTCAATGCTTAATATCAATTTTGGTTCTGGGACCACCTGCAGCAATAAGGACTGTATCTTGTTTGCTAACACTTTGTATGTCTTTTGAGGAGACTGAAATTGACAACCACTTTGAAGAACTGAACTTGTTCCTCCTTTTCTGAGAAAGAAGTGAGGACCCCTTTTTCTAATAACAACTTTGTGTACCATATGAAGGCATAAGTGCTATTTAATTGCACTTACCTTAGGGTACATGCAACTTACTACTTCTCTGGTTGAACTAACAAAGGGTAAACTAATAAGGATTCAATGAATGTACCACCCAGAGTAACTTGGGTCTAATTCATTTTCCTTGCCTCTCTGGAGACAAGGAAAAAGCTTGGTTACAGTGGCTGACTTTCATCTGTGAACATGAAAAAGCTGTCTCAGAGTAGTCATGGAACCAGGAAAGGGTCTTACACAAGACCTCTGTTGTGCCCTCCTAAGCATGAGCTGTGGCAACTTCAGCATCCAGTCCAACTGGGTTAAACTCGGGCCCAGCTTGGAACTTCTGTCTCCCTAGTGGCCCAGTTAAGGTGAATTATTTTTCTACAAACATTTTGTTAACAAGAGACAGGAGATAGGAAGGTACTACAGAGATATCTCTTGCTTTTCTTCCCTCAAGGAACTGAGGTGCTCTCTGTGGTTGTGAGTAAACTCATGGACATATCACATGACAGAGCAATCATATTTGTCTTCTTGGAAACTATGCTCAGTTTCATAAAACACCACCTTGATTTATCTTCTGTCCTTTTTCCACACTCATGCTTTTGTCTGATTTTCATGACACCAATAAAAATTTAGCATTTAAGAATTACCTCATGTTCTACTTTTTAGAAAATCAAGGCTAAAACATAGTGTTTATGGGACAAACAGATAAGATAAAATTGACAGTAGGATAAAAGACAATTTAAGCATTTTATAATCCTATTATTATATCAGGCAAAAGATTTACAACTTTCAGTTACTAACACTTATGTTCTAGCTCTCATAATATTATTGAAACTATAGGCAGCACTCCAAAAACCAGAACTATAAATCCTCATTCTAGGAAAGTCATTCACAACTGTGTTTTCTAAAGACAGATTTCTTTTCCAATGTGAACAGATGCAACAAGTTATTTTTTCCCCATGCAAAACTATAAAAATATTGCAAATAACCTGTCCGTTTTGACCTTTAGAATGATATTGGCCTTTTAATCTAATAATGGTAGAGATGCATAAAGTATGGCTGCACATGAACTGTATTTAAAAACTCCTCCACAAGAATGGATAAAGCAACAACCAGGAACAGAAAAACTGGATGTTTCAATGCAGTCACATATAGGGAGCTCAAGAGTGTTTAGGGCCAATTAATTCTTCACACCCATAAAGGAAAAGTATATATGTGAAAAGCTTGATATTCTAGGATGTATAAGTAGGTTTTACACCATGTTCAGCAATATCAAACTCAATTTTTTACCTAGTATTAAAATTAGTTTGGAGAGAAAAATAATGTGATAATGAGAAACATGGAACAGTGAAAAGTTTGTGCCTATTTAAAGGCAGCCTTATATTACAGTAAAGCTTGTATAGCAATACCAATGAAAGGGCAATAAAAGAGACTCTTTTATGCCAAACTAGAGATGTATATCATGGATTCCTTTTTCATAACGCTTTATCAGAGGATCACCCACAATGATCTCTGCTTCAAGAGAAGACTCCTATTATGCATTATCAACAATTTAATTTGATACCTATGTAACTATGATGAGGTTAAAGACTTTCCCTTCCAGTCTTTGATAGAGACAGAGACTCCAAAGCCACCTGTTTGAGCTACTGAACCTCCTTCATGTGGCACCCGGTACAGGACTCTCAGTTCTTGATGAAGTAGCCAGTTACTTCTGAAAGGGAGAGGAATTGTATGGCAATGAGAAAGGTGCTTACAACCTCTTGCTCCCAGTCCCTTAAACTTCAGAATGAAAGTCATGTTCCTACCCACAAATACCTGCCTCTAGCCTCTTTGGCATTTTGAATAAACCTTTTTTACTGAACAGTCAGGGACTTTTTAAGAAGAGGCCTTAGAAACTTGGGATGAAAGACCTGGAGTCCATTCAATGAAATATATGGTGTTGAGCCTTGTCTAAATGGAAAGACAGGCAGGGACAACTGAATTTTAACTCTAGGCAATGTTAGAGTAAGTCAGATAAGGAAATAGGTGAGTCAGACAACTTCCAGGGGTTTTCAACTATTAAGAAGCCCTATCATATGATTAGAATAATTGAATGTGCTGCCAGTTACCATTTTTACTCCTTTGAAAGATGACAAAATGTAATATATGCCAAATCTCACCTAAACAGAATATGTCATTAAAACAATTAACCCCCTGCACTAGCTCCTATCTCTTATCTTGTCATATATATTTCCTAGTTTGAAGTCACAAAGTCTGGGCTCAATGCCACCTCTGCCTCCTGGGTTCAAGGGATTCTCCTGCCTCAGTCTCCCCGAGTAGCTGAGATTACAGGTACCCGCCACCGCACCCAGCTAATTTTTGCTTTTCAGTAGACATGGGGTTTCGCCATTAGTAAGGCTAGTCCCGAACTCCTGACCTCAAATGATCCGCTTGAGCTGGAAAACATTTTCTTAATGTGGACCTAATTAAAACAAAAACAATAGAAACAATATTTCAAACCTAGCCCAGGACAAGACTTGGAACTACATTTATATATGTTACCTTTAAACTTAATGAGTACCTTCTGACTCAGGTTTCCACTTAGGAGTAATGGATAAATGAAAAATGACAGGCAGTATAAAACAAACAAAAATGCAACAATATATGTAATCTTTTATAATATTTATAAAGTGCCATAGTAATTGTATTTATTGAAAATCAATTTATTTATCCATATTCCCACTAAATAAATGTTCAACAATATTGAAGCATCATGAGTTAGAGTCAGGATTTTTAGACTATTGAGCTAAGAAAATTTGTGGCCCAGATGCCCACTGCTTACATGAAATATCTTTTGCCCACCTCTCCCAGGTTGTTACACTGAGAATTATAACTGCAACATTCCTTTTAAGGACTGTTTTATCTCTAAATTTCTCTTTTTTAATTAAAAAAATAATGCCTTCTGCTGGTCTAACCTTTTATTTTGTTTAGTTGGGTATGTCTTTCCCTTTTGGTTGCTTTTAAAAAATATTTGATGTTAATTTTTCAAAGCTATGTGTATGTAGTGTTGGTTGTCCTCATGATTTCCAAGGACAGCAAACAAACCCTTGAATCATCATCTGACTCCGTTTCTGGAAATGGCACTTTGTCATTTGGTAGATGTTAACATTTTGATACCAATTCTTATAGGTTGCTTTATATATATAAAATTGTATTATTATATACATTGTGTGGAATATGATGACGTTTATAAGAAATGAGAACTCTATTGTTAAATTAAATTTTGAAAATGCCATTATTTGTGAATCAATTTACAGATTCAATGCAATTTCAATCAATGCTGTGAAAGACTACTATTTTTTCTTAGAAATTAACAAGTGATTCTAAATATTTATTGGACATGCAAAGGACCTAGTGAAGTCCAAATAATTCTGAAATAGATAAACAATGTTGGGAGACTTACACTGCCTGATTTTAAGCGTTACTATAAATATACCTTAATCAATGTGGTATAGTATTGATACATACTTAGAAATATAGAACAGTGGAATGTGAGATTGAGAAATTGGTATACATGCTTAATTAATTCTTTAAAAATGTGTCATGGTGATACAAAAGAACAACAAAATCTTAAATGAATGGTAACCTTAACCAAACATAAAATTAGCTCAAAACAGATGGATCACAGACCTAAATAGTAAAAATTAGATTTTTTTAAAAACACCCTAAGAACTAGAAAAGGAACGTCAAAATTTTATTTAATGGTGAAATTCTAAATTTTTTCTTCTATGATAGTGTATAACAAAGTTTTTTTCTATTTTTGACTTATTAAAATAAAAGCTTTAGACAAATTAAAATTAACAAAATTAAATTAAGCCAGAAGAACTATTTTGTAAATTGGGTAGCCCTCAGAATCAGAGCAGATTCAGAGAGATTCCAAGCTGTTGCTGCCACATGGTTGAAGATTTTAGAAAAAAAAGTTAGGTACAGAAATGCAGTATTGGTACAGCTGGGATTTGCCTTATGTGAACACAATTTGAACAGTTGGCCATCTGTGAGTGGTTGAAGCATTGCTGCTGTGATTGGCTAAAACTCAGCTACTATTAAGAGAAGCAAATTCCTAAGCTCGGTTTTCAGTTTGCTCACCTACTAAGTTAGGTTGCACACTAAGAACTCAAGTATGCAAGTAAGTAATATTTATCAGACCAGACTTTAGTTTGATTTCTCAACTGTATCTATTCAAAAATGAACTCAAAGTACTAATTGGTAGACTTAAGCAAAGGAAAGAAATAAAAATCATTTAGATTAGATTGCAAGAAGTAAATCTGTCTTCATTCACAGTTGATGTTTGTGCACATAGAAAATACTGAGGAATCTATTTAAAAACTTCTAGAACCACCAAGTGAGTTTAGCAAGGAGACAGGATGCAATATCAATACACAAAAGTCCATATACTAGAAATAAGAAATTGAAAATTAAATAATTTAAAATACCATTTACAGTAGCATCAACAAACAGAAAATATGACAAAGCTGACAAAATAAAAGTAAGTTGTAGGGGGACTAGAAATTTAACAACATTGCTGAGAAAAATTATAGAAAACTTAAGTAAATGGAAAAATATACCATTGTTATAACCTAAAAGTAAAAGACTCAAGAAGGAAGCCAGACCAGAGATTCCTGGGCAGAAAAGCACCATCAATCTTATCATTGCTGTTTTAGCCGGCACAGTGGGTTGCTCAGATTTCGGCTCTGGGAATCAACAAATTGGACGTCCACTCAGAAACCTAATTAGAAGGTTGGTAATTACAAAGACAACAGATGGATAAATTTAAAATGAAGGGAAGAAACCAGCCTAAAAAGGCTGAGAATACCCAAAATCAGAATGCCACTCCTTCTACAGGGGAACACAGTTCCTCATCAGCAACGGAACAAGGCCTGATGGAGAATGAGTGTGTACCATTTAACAGAAGTAGGCTTCAGAAGGTGGATGGTAAGAAACTTCTCAGAGTTAAAAGAACTTGTTCTAACCCAATGCAAAGAAACTAAGAACTTCGAAAAAAGGTTTGATGAAATGCTAAAGAGAATAGACAATTTAGAGAGGAATATAAGTGAATCAACAGAGTTGGAAAACACAACACAAGAACTTCATGAAGTATGCACAAGTGTTAACAGCCAAATTGATCAAGCAGAAGAAAGTATATCAGAGGTCGAAGACCAACTTAATGAAATAAAATGAGAAGACAAGATTAGAGAAAAAAGGGTAAAAAGGAATGAGCAAAGTCTCCAAGAAATATGGGACTATGTGAAAAGACCTAATCTACGTTTGATAGGTGTACCTGAATGCGACAAAGAGAATGAATACAAGCTGGAAAATACTCTTCAGGATATTATTCAGGAAAACTTTTCCAACCTAGCAAGGCAGAACAATATTCAACTCCAGGTAATACAGAGATATTCTGCAAGAAGAGCAACCCCAAGGCACATAATTGTTAGATTCACCAGGTTGAAATGAAGGAGAAAATACATAGGGCAGCCAGAGAGAAAGGTCAGGTTACCCACAAAGGGAAGCCTATCAGACTTACAGCAGATCTTTCAGCAGAAACCCTATAAGCCAGAAGATAGTGGGGACCAATATTCAGCATCCTTAAAGAAAATAACTTTCAACCCAGAATTTCATATCCAGCCAAACTAAGCTTCACAAACAAAGGAAAAATAAAATCTTTTGTGAATAAGCAAGTACTCAGAGATTTCATCACCACCAGGCCTGCTTTACAAGAGCTTCTGAAAGAAGCATTATGCATAGAAAGGAACAACCAGGATTAGCCTTTCCAAAAATATCCCAAAAAGTAAAAAACATCAACATAATGAAGAATTTACATCAACTAACAGGCAAAACATCCAGCTAACATCAAATGGCAGTAATAAACTCACATATATTATTATTAATCCTAAATTTAAATTGACTAAATCCCTCAATCAAATGATACAGCCAAAACCCATTGGTATGATGCATCCAGACCCATTTCACATGTAAGGATACATAAAGACTCAA
The DNA here is from genome assembly GCA_028533165.1 of Leontopithecus rosalia. Lineage (NCBI taxonomy): Eukaryota > Metazoa > Chordata > Mammalia > Primates > Cebidae > Leontopithecus > Leontopithecus rosalia. The sequence goes on along the minus strand of CM052649.1, from coordinate 27,079,986 downwards.
AACAATGGGACAGAGAAAGACTTAACAACCAAATGGAGAGCAAAAATAAATAAATAGATAAAAAGCAGGAGTTGCAATTCTCACCTCTGATAAAATAGATTTTAAAGCAACAAAGATCAAAAGAGGCAAAGAAGGTCATTACATAATTGTAAAAGAATCAATGCAACAGGAAGAGCTAACGATCCTAAATATATACGCACTCAGTACAGGAACACTCAGATACATAAGACTTATAAAGAGATTTAGACTCCCACACAATAATAGTGGGAAACTTCAACATCAATATTAGTTAGATCAACGAGAGAAAATTAACAAGGATATTCAGGACTTGAACTCAGATCCGGAACAAGTAAACTTAATAAACAATTATAGAACTCTCCACTTTAAATACATGTATAAAATATATATACTTGATCATATCACTTCACCCCAGCCTGGCAACAGAACAAGACTTTACCATTTAAAAAAAGAAAAAAAAATCACTTCTATAAAACATAAAAAATTGGTTAATACATTCAACAATTTTATACAGGTCAAAGGAAGTAACTTTCTAACTATTATAAAACGGTAACACGGCCGGGCGTGGTGACTCAAGCCTGTAATCGAAGCACTTTGGGAGGCTGAGGCAGGTGCATCACGAGGTCAAGAGATCAAGACCATCCTGGTCAACATGGTGAAACCCTGTCTCTACTCAAAATACAAAAAATTAGCTGGGCATGGTGGCGCGTGCCTGTAATCCCAGCTATTCAGGAGGCTGAGGCAGGAGAATTGCCTGAACCCAGGAGGCGGAGGTTGCAGTGAGCTGAGATCGCGCCATTGCACTCCAGTCTGGGTAACAAGAGTGAAACTCCATTTCAAAAAAAAAAAAAAAACAGTAACACATACACTTTAAATATCAAATGTTGTCCTGATAATTTAATACAGTATATTTTTGAAAAAAACTGACTTCAGAAAAAAATGACAGTTTTAGATGTTATGCCATAAATTTATTTTAAGTCACTGCTTTAAAAACAGAAAAATAATAGTATCTGGTAAAACATATTTATAGCACTAATAGTTGAAGTAACTTGAATAATTTTTTTAAATACATATTTTTAAATTTTTATCTAAATTTTTTTCAGGTTTTAAAAATATTATTGTGATAAGAATACAATATGGGATTCACGCTCTTAAGAAATTTTTAAGTGTACAATATATTATGGTCGACAATAGGTACAGTGTTGTACAGCGGATCTCTAGAGTTCATTCATCTCACTTGATTAAAACTTTATTCCTATTGTCTAGTACCTCCTTAGCCCCTGGCAGCCATCATCTCTCTCTTTGATTCTATGAATTTGACTATATTAGATATTTCATGTAAGTGGAATCATGCAGTAAGTGTATTTCTGTGTCTGGCTTATTTCCCTTAGCATAATGTCTCCACTATATGTTCATGTTATTGCATATTGCAGAATTACCTCATTTTGAAAGGCTGAATAATATTCTTATATGTACATACTAAATTTCCTTTATCCATTTATCTGTCAATGAACATTTAGGTTGATTCCATATTTTGGCTAATCTGAAAAGTGCTGCAATAAATACAGAAGTGCAAAAATCTCTTCAAGATCCTGATTTCAATTATTTTGAAAAATACAGAAGTGAGATTGTTTGATCAACAGTAGTTCTATTTTTAATTTTTTGCGGAACCTGACACTGTTTTCCAAAGAGATTTTATTTTGCATTCCCACTAACAGTGTACCAGAGTTCCAGTATTTCCACATCCTGGCCAATACTAGCTGCCTTCTTCTTTTTGATGATAGCCACTCAAACAGATGTGAAGTGATATCTCATTGTAGTAGTATTTGATTTGCCTTTCCCTGATGATTAGTTATATTGAGCATTTTGGTTTTCATATACCTGTTCCCCATTTCTATGATTTTGTTGGAGAAATGTCTATTCACATCTTCAAATCATTTTTAATTGGGTTATTCAAAAACAATTTGAGTATTCACTTTGTCAAATGTTATAAAGCACCAACTTAAAGACTACCTATTATTTAATATCAAAGCACTTCAACTTTTAATTTATTAATAACTATTATGACATTATTTGTAAATAACTCAGTGATAGATTTGAAGACTATGCTGGCATACAGAGAATATAAATTTTGCTGAAGATGAAAATCTAATCAAGGTTTTAAATTTTCTTTTCTGTTAAAATGCAAAGCATACATAAAATAAGATATACTTAATTCGATAGCACATTAGTGCATACCTGCGTGAGTGAATTTTACAGATGTAAGCGCTGATGCATGAGGAAGGAGTGATTGGAAGGAGAAAGGCACATGAAGGACATGAAGTAACCAAAGAGCCAGGACAACCTGCATCTCAAAAGCAGAATACTCAGTGTCAGTCTAATGTCACTAAAAGCGGGCTTTGATCACTACACAACTTTGCCTAGGAATGATGCTCTATAAATGTTAAAGATTTTAGGAATATGTCACATAAACGATGTTGTAAATATTATGCAGGTCCAGCTTTTACTGACCACATGCTGTGTTTGTGATAAAGAGAGGAGAGAGAAAAAGAGGGAGCAACATCTTTCTTGGATATTCCTTTCTATCCTAATTAGGAGATTTCTTAGATCTTCGTGTCATCTCTTAGGAATATACATACTGCAGCATTGACAGCTAGAGACTAATGTTAAGATGAGGCAGGTCTGAAAGGTCTGGATTTCTCCTGAGAGCTAACATTTTCAGAACAAATTGGGCAGCTGACAAATATTTAGTCTCCAGACCTCTGAAGATAGTTAAAATCAGTGATCTCAGTGTGGCTAGAGAAAACAATTAGTAAAGATTGTCTCAGAACCCAAACGTTTGTTGTGAGTCTCTTCAAAAGCCTCTTGGGTATTTTTTTTTTTGTCAATGTTTGCAGATTTCAGCAAGTTTTCTGAATTTGTCTGCCAAATACACTCAAGCCCTTTTTTTTATAGAATAATATGTTTTTCTAAAGAGTCTTGAATATAAATGAACAAAAATCTTCCAATCCAAGATGATGAAAAAAGAAGGGATAAAGCATAATTTGAATCAAATCCATATATTACTTAGTATATGGCATACATAATATATATATTTCAAATGCTTATTCTTATTGATAGATTTTGTTTTATTTTATTTCACTGAATTCTAGCGGCAACTATTCTGATTTTTATCAATGCACATTTTCCATATTATTGGAGAGAGAATAATGAATTCTTAAAGCAAACCCTGGTTTATGTTACGTACATGTTCCTCACTCTTCGAAAATGGAGTTTGTTATTTTCAACTCATATTACATATTCTGATTTAAGAACATGCCAGCCAAAGAGTATTTAGAATAAATATTTAAGAATACTTATAATATTTCTAGTAAGCTTAATATTCTTGAAAAATACTTTTTTTATTTTAGATGACATAGCCTAAATTCTTGCTTTTATGAAAAATCCTTACTATTATGAATTTGGAGTATCATTATATTTATTCTAGTTGACTTCTCACATAAAAATTGGAGAAACAAGAGATTATAATTGTTAAGAGCTGAGACTTGGGACCAGGCTATTTGAGTTAAAATAATAGATCTGCTTCTTATTGGCTCTGTTTTATTGAGCAGGTTGTTTAATGGCTCAGAACTTCATTTATCCTTAGTAAAATGGAGATCATATCTTCATATCTCCTGTGAGGGTTAAATAAATTAATGCATATGGAACACTTAGAATGTACAATAACTGGTGTTAAATTTATTGTGTGTTTGTTATTAAGATTAATCTGTAGTCCTATCCAGTGGAAAAATATTTTATTTCACCAAACAGAACTCCTTTGATTTCCCAGTCACATTTATTACAACTAAAATCCATATTAAAAAGTACAAAAAATCTTCTTAACATAATGTTCTATTTTCACTTCCCCAATATGCTTTTTCCTGGATCTATTTTCCCCTTGTTTAATTCATTCTACAACTAATGCATTCTATTGCTAGTTAACCTACCTTACCCCTAGACCTGCCAGTTGATATTGTCCTGTCAAATTTCATTTCAGATGTGCCCTCTTTTATTCTAATGCCTAACTAAATGCTTGGATATCAATTATTGTCTCTCCACCTTTAAATCCCATAATAATTATCACTTCTTCTAATAGTTAAGATTGAATTTTGCTTGACTACTCTTATCTTTACCCAGATCTTTTTTGAATTTTATTTATAATTAACACATCATAATTTTACACATTTATGAAGAACAGTAGGATGTTTCAATGTACTCAAAAAAATTGTATAGTGGTCAAATCAGGGTATTTAGTATATTCCTCACTTTAAACCTTTGTCATTTTCTTGTGAAGATTTTCAAAATTCTTTCTCCTGCCTACCTCTAAATATATAATATATTATTATTAGCTGCAGTCGCTCTACTATATAATAGAATACCAGAACTTATTCTTCCTCTCTAAATGTAACTTTGTTCCTGTTGGCCAACCTCTTACCATCCCTGACAAATGCTGCTCAGCCTCTAGTAAACACTGTTCTGTTCTCTACTTCTATGAGAAAAAAAATTTTTAGACTCTATATATGATTGATCATGCTATATTTGTCTTTCTGTGTCTAGCTTATTTTATTTAATATGATGTTCTCCAGGTCCATCCATGCTGCCATAATGACAGAATTTTATTATTTTGCTGAATAGTATTCCATTCTATATATGTGTATATGTATAACTGTATTTTCTTTATCTGTTCATTCGTTGTTGGACACTGGTTGATTCCATCTCTTTGGCTATTGTACATAATGCTGCAATAAGCACAAGAGTACAGATATCTCCTCAACACAGTGGTATTGTTTCTGTGTATAGACTCAGTAATGAGATGGTTACATCATATAGTAGTTCTATTTTTAATTTTCTGAAGAAACTTCATGTTATCCTCCATAATGGTTTTACAAATAAGATTCTCATTGTTTCCACATTTTTTTCTAGAATTTATTATTTGCTATCCTTTTGATAATGACCATTCTAACTAAGGTAAGGTGATATATCTTTCTAATTTTAATTTGTGTTTCCCTAATGATAAGTGGCATTTAATTTTTTTTAATATATTGCTGTTGACCCTTTGTATGCCTTTTTTAGAGAAATGTCTATTCAGGTCTTTTGTCAATTTAATTTTTTTGGCTTTTGAGGTGTTTGAGTTTCTTATATATTCTAGATATTTACCCCTTGTCAGATGCTTAGTTTGCAAATATTTAAGTATTTTCCTCTATTCTGTAGGTTGTCTGTTCACTGTATTGATTATTTTCATTGGTGTGCAGAATAATTTTAGTTTGAATTAATGTCTACTTTTGTTTTGTTGCCTGTGCCCTCTTGGTCTCATTAAAAAAATTCTTGTCCACTCTAATTTCATGAAACAATTATTTCTGTACTTTATTCTAGTAGTTTTATAATTTCAGGTCATACATTTAAAAGGCCAGCATTACTCTCATACCAAAATCAGGCAAGGATACAAAAATACAGAAAACTGCAGGCCAATATCTCTGCTAAACATACATGCAGAAATCCTCAAAATAAACACTAGAAAACTGAAATCAATAACATATTACAAAGATTATTAACCATGATCAAGTGGGATTCACCTCCAAGGAATGCAATAATGGTTCTACATACACAAATTAATATACAGAATACATCATATTAACAGAATCAGGGACAAAAACCACAAAATCGTTTCAATAGATACTGAAAAAGCTTTAGATAAAATTAAGATCTCTTCAAAGGTATGGTGTTTCCAGACCCTCAACAAAATGAGTATGGAACCACCATACCTTAACACACACAAAAAATCCATCTATGACAAATCCATAGCTAACATTATACTGAACAGGAAAAAGCTGAATGCTTCTTCTATGACATCTGGAACTCAGATCTTAAGTAACTCAGTCCTGTTTTCCAGATTTTTGAGTTGACTCATTCTACATCACAAGTATGAAGTAAAATTTTATACTTTCATAGATTATTTTTAAATGATAAAACTAATGGTTTTAACATATTCAACATATCTTAATAACTCTTTATATGTAGATATAATTACTTGCATAATGTGTTAAGTATTTATATTAAATATTTTTTAAATAGTTTTATATTTGAAAATTTAAACTTTCCATTTACTTGGGTGCAGGTTTGCTTCTAGAGTGTGAAATTTCTTTAAATTTGCAGAAGACATGAATGCTAAACTCATAGAGCTCAGCATTTATAAATTACCATCATCTCAAAAAGCTCTTTGTAAAGACCTGCTGCTCGTGCTGTTTCTAAAACAGACTCAACTCTGAAAAACTAAAATGCATTATTAACATAAAATTACATGATAATTTAAGCAAGAAAAAAGAAAGAAAAGACAGAAAGAACAAAGGAAGGAAGGAAGGAAGGAAGGAGGAAAGAAACAAAAGAAAGAGAAATGAAGAAGTTAGAGAGAAAGAAAGAGGAGAGCATTTTTAATTATGAGAAACCAGATGATTAGTTACTTGTAAAATATTTTATTTCATTATAAAAAAAGATGCTTAGTCCATTTTTTCTCTTTTCTGTAGGAAGGAATCTTTACAGTTTTAAGTGAAGTTCCTGGCATTTTCCTCTTTACTAAAAAAAAACACTATTCTTATATTTTTACCTGATTTTTCACAGCACTGGGACCTAGTCCTAGAGTAATCAAAGTTGTTCACCAGCATGCCTGTGCACTGTAACAAGGCCATCTACAGTGGCAGCCTGTCAAAGACAGAATCAGTTTGTAATGCAGAGAAGCTAGGAAGAAATAAAATGAAATGTCTGCCCTTTAGCAGTTCAGAACAGGGAAACTGATTCACTGTGCCCCATTCCAGTTAAATGTAATAGATGTATTTTTGTACATGTTCAAGCTACAGAGCCGCTGATAGACATTCTTTTTTACAAAAATCTTCTATAAACAATATTTTTTCATCTCAGCTTATTTTATTTGGAATGGCAGCTGCTTCAAGTTAATAAGATTGAGACTATTTCTCAGTGGATCGGGTGCTAGTTCAATAAGATGAATGAATACCATGAAAGCTTAGTTTGATATTTGAAAAAATGATAACAGTCCTTTCTTTTATTTATTTATTTATCACCACTGTCCATTTAATTCTACATATTCTATGAACTCCAGCTCCCCATATTTGCTTGAGAGTAACTTGTAAAGTTTTATAATATGTAAGACAATATATTTTCTAGTTTTCCCAATATTTATCTGTAATAATACTGGGTTTTGCTCATATTAATAACTGATTCTGAGAAATAAAATATTATTATTCTTTGTTAGTATTTGACAATAATTTTCCTCCTATTCTGTTGACTTCTTATGATAATTTCTTAATGTATTTTGACATTCTTGAAGTTCTTTTGGAATTTGATTTTTAGCAATATCTATTTTTTATGCACTGATTTATAAAGAGTTCATTTATTTGCATTATCTATATTCACAGTGCACACATGTAGAATGATGGCTATGGTTTCTATAAATACGCTTTCTCAATTGAAGGAAACTTCTTTATAATCCTTTTCTAAATTAAAAATGTTTTGCAAGTAAATATTAGATATTTACATCAAATTACTTCTCGATACCAGTTAAAATAAAATTATTGTTACCGTAGGTATCTATTAATATTGTAATCTCATTGTAATAGGGTAAAAATTGGCTCCCTAAAAGATATCCAGGGCCTTATACAAATCTCTGGGGACCTGTGAATGTTCACTTAATATTTCAAAAAACCACAAAGGTCTTTGTGGATGTGATTAAATTACATATTTTCAGATGGGGGATGATATGAGATTATCCTCAAGTGCCTTAAATGCCATCATATGCATCCCTTATAAGAGGGTCAGAGGGAACATTTTGAACATGTAGAGAAGGCAACCTGAAGACAGAGAAGAGAGATTTAAGGATGCTGGTCTTGAAGACTGGAGTGATAGAGCCACATGTGAGGGAATGCCTGCAGCCACCAGAAACTGGAAGAGTCAGAAACTGGTTCCTTAGGGAGTCAGGAAGGTGTGTGGCTGGGATTTCAGTCCAGTGACAGTGACATTGGAATTCTGGCATCCAGAATGCTGAAAAAAATTAATGGGATAAATTTTGGTTGTGTTTAGCAACCAAGTTTATGCTAATTTCCTCCAGCAGCTCCTAGAAACTAAGGAAACTACCACACACATAAAATCTGAATCAAAAATTAATAAAAGACAAATGATGCCTTAGTTTAGTTAATAGGAATATATTAATGTTAATTTCAAATTTTCTTTGATAAATGTATCAAGATTGTGTAAGACAGAGAATTGAGCAAAGGGCACATTTGGAAATTCTGTTGACTATCCTTTAACATTTCCTTAAGTATACAGTTATTTAAAAATAAACAGTTTATTTAAGAAATGAAAAATAAAATCTATATCACTTGGGGTTTCACTAAAGAAATAGTATCATATATGTGTGTGTGTGCACGTGCACAAGTGCATGTATGAATGTGAAAGAGTGAGTGAGTGAGAGAGAGAGAGAGAGAGAGAGAGAGAGAGAGACTCATTGCTTGACCCAGCAAGCCCAGAATCCACAGAGCAGGCTGTCAGGCAGGACAGCGTGGAGCTCTGTGACATGAGTTAAGTTGCAGTCTACTGGCAGAATTTCTTCTCCTACCAAGAAAGTATTAGTTTGGCTCTGAAGGCCTGTGTCCTGAAAATGTCCAACCCAGATTGTCTGTGATAATGCTCACTATGTAGAGTAAACTGAACAGCATATTAATCACATTCATGAAATATCTTCACAGACTATCGCCTAGCCATGTTAACACCCAAAACTAACTCTTACCGGTGTTACAGCTTTCTTGGGCTGCCTTAGCAAAACACCACATACTGTGTGGCTTCATTTGCAGATGACATGATTTTATATTTAGAAAACCCCATCATCTCAGCACAAAAACTTCTTGAACTGATAAGCATCTTCAGCAGTCTCTGGATACAATAACAATATGCAAAAATCACAAGCATTCCTTTACACCAAAAACAGGCAAGCAGAAAACCAAATCATGAATGAACTCCCATTCACAATCACTACAAAGGGAATAAAATGCCTAAGAAAACAGCTAACAAGGGTTGTAAAGGGTATCTTCAAGAACTACAAACCACTCCACAAGGAAATAAGAGAGGCCACAAAGAATGGAAAAATATTCTATCCTCATGGACAGGAAGAATCAATATCATGAAAACGGCCATACTGTCCAAAGTAATTTGTGGATTCAATAATATTCCTATCAAACTACCACTGGCATTCTTCAAAGAGTAGAAAAAAACTAATTTAAATTTTATGTGAAATCAAAGAAGATCCCATATAGCAAAGAAAATCCTAAGCAAAAGAACAAAACTAGAGGCATCACACTACATGTCTTCAAACTATACTACAAGGCTGCAATAATTAAAGCAGCATGATACTGCTACCAAAACAGACATATAGACCAATGGAGCATAACAGAGACCTAAGAAATAATATTGAACATCTACAGCCATCTCATCTTTGACAAACCTGACAAAAACAAGCAATGGGGAAAGGATCTCCTATTCAGTAAGTTGTCCTGGGAAAACTGGCTAACCAGATGCAGAAAACAGAAACTGGACCCCTTCCTTATGCCTCATATAAAAATTAACTCAAGATAGGTTAAAGACTTAAATATAAAACCCCAAATTATAAAAATCTCAGCAGAAAACCTAGGCAGTATCATTCAGGACATAGGCATAGGCAAAGACATTATGACAAAAATGCCAAAAGCAATGACAACAAAAGGCAAAATTGACAAATGGGATCTAATTAAACTAAAGAGCTTCTGCACAGCAAAAGGAACTATCATTAGAGTGACAGGCAAACTACAGAATGGGAGAAAATGTTTGCAATCTACCCATCTGACAAAGGTCTAACATCCAGAATTTATAAGAAACTTAAAGATATTTACAAGAAAAAACAAACAACCCTATCAAAAAGTGGGCAAAGGATATGAACAGACACTTCTCCAAAGAAGACATTTATATAATCATTCTACTATAAAGACATATGCACCTGTATATTTATTGCAGCACTATTTATAATAGCAAAGACATCAAACCAACCCAAATGCCCATCAGTGATATACTGGATAAAGAAAATGTGGTATATATACACCATTAAATACTATGTATTTTCATAGATTTGCAGTGTCTGCTCCTGCTGCCTGGCCTCTCCCCAGTCCTGGCACCTGCTCCAATCTGAGAGCAAGGATGGGGCTGAGCCTGGGCACTGTCACAGTCTGGTTAGGTGTGCACACACTTGGGGCAGTGCCGTCATGCCATCCACCTGCCACCTAGGCCCCCTGTGGACTTTGCATATGATAGAACATGAGGAAGGTCATGAGGGGACTGAGGACAGCCCAGTGCTGGCCTTCAGGTGCCACTTGGCATGAACAGCCTGGGCACTCTGAACAGTGACAGTAGGCAGACAGAGTCCTGGAAGGAAGGGGGCAGATCCTGGGTAAAGCCTGACCTTCAAGCAAGGGAGGGAATGAAGCATGGGGGCCTGGCAGCGGGTCTGCAGACCAGAGAGAGAACATGGGGTGCTTTCCCCGGGCCTGCCCATGGCTGCCCACGGACCAATCAGCATGCACTTCCTCCCCTCGAAGGCCCCTGAGTGTGCAGAGATGCCTAGGTCTGCAGCCGCAGCTGGGCAGTTACAAATATGCCCAGAAGGGTGAGGCTCCTGCCTACTCCTGGGCCCCCAAGAGCACAGAAAGGCCTATGTCAACAGCTGTGCAATGGGCAGCTGCAGCTGTGCCTGGGATGTTGGGGCTGCTATCTGCTTCCTGCTCCCACTCAAGGCCCTGGGCTCAGCTCCGCCTTGGGATCCCTCTCTGCTTGCCCTTTCATGCCCTACTGCACTGCTTCCCCACCAAGCAGGCCACTTGATCCAGCCCCGTCACGAGTGGCCCCAGTGCAATGGACTCCAGGGGGCTCCTAAGGGTGGGCTCTGAGGACTATCAGCCTCCTCCCTGCACACTCCCTGTAGTGGTAGCTGGTAAGAGCTGCAATGCAGGGCCAGAGTCCCGAGTGGCGGGAGCTCTGGGCCTGGGAGTGTGTCCTGTCCAGCCACAGGAGGCTGGGGAGGCACAGCAGCCTCCAGGACGCAGAACACAGGGGATACAGGGCACAGGGGTACGACAGCTGCCACTGCCGCTCCCACAGCCACTCTTGCTGTCACTGCTGGTGCCTCCCTTCGGCAGATGGTGTGATGGCAGTGTCTACACTGGACGGCCCACTGCTACCATCACTAATATAACTATTTTTATAACATCATATCTTATTTGGCATATAATCTGTATTGTTTTCATTTATACAAGTTTAGTGAGATGTTTTAGTGTCATTCTGCATCTATAAATAATTATGCATGTTTGAATAGATAAGTTATTCATATTTGGACATATATATTCCATATTAAAATATTCTATTTTAAAATATTCTATATTAAAATGTAGAGTATATATGGGTAGATATTTTTCAACATCTAATATAAATACCATATTATTTTATATATCTTCCTTGTTTTTAAAATTTGCTTTTCTTGCTTTGCCAGAACAAAATTGTTTTCAAATTTGAAATGGTTTATTTTTTCTCTGATTCTTTTAAAGTATTTCATTCATACAATTGCATGTTGTATTATTCAACATTTACACTTTTTTAATACTCATATTTTTTGTTGATGATAATTTTATCACTCTAAAAACTCTTATTTTTAAAATAATTTTGAGCACAAAGAAAATTTTCACTGAAATTAAGATTGAAAATATTGCTTTAACTTTTCACAAAATTTACAGCTTTGTCTCTGAGTAACACATTTCTTTTGCTTTTGATGAATTTACTAAATATAGAGATATTTTAAATTTAAATTAATTTAAAGTAAACCTAAATAAATTATGATTTAATAGAAATATTAAAATAATTTCTAAGTGTTCTGATCTATAACAGACTTAGTCTTATTTCTGTTTGTTTTAATTTAAAATCTCTTTTTATTTTTCTACATTTTCTTGATTTCCATCTTTAAAAATAATCTAAAAATATCATATATTTTAGTTTTATGGTTACTAGCTTTTTATGATTTCTTTTTTTATATATGTAATTTATGTTACCATAATCTAAAACTAAAAACAACTTTAACAACAACATGTGCACATATTTATGTATATATTTCTGGTAAAACAAAAACAGAAATATCAATATTCATAACTTCTCTTATAACACGATAAAGACATTTGGCATTTCCTTTCTTGATCTTTCTCTTCTTCATACCTAAAAACTCAATAATTGGCAATATCATCTAAAATACCATTTCTGGTTCTGGTGATCTACTGAACAGCATTGTAACTATAGTTAATAATAACATATTATTCAAAATAGCTCAAATAGTGAATTTTAAACATTCTCACCACATAGAAGTAACAAGTATGTGAAGGACATCTTAATTAGTCTGATTTGATCATTCCACAATATGTACATATACTGAAATATTATATTTTATTCTACAAATATGTAAAGTTATTACTTGTCAAGTAAGAATAAAATGCAACTTAAAAATTTGAGAAGGATTTAAACATTCTTTTATGGTTAAATTGATGAATAACTAGTATTACATATAAAAATTACACGGTTTAAACATTTGACTTGTATGTTCTACCTGGAATGATGTTCATGATTATTGTTTAAGTGAGAAAAGCAAGTTTCTGAATACTTGTGTATAGCTGGATTTTTATAGAAACAAATAAGAAACATACATGTATATAATTGTTTGTATATGTTTTTCTATGAGTTTATGGTATATTTTTAGATTCATGAAGATAGATATAGTAAGTTATAAAATAATTAATATACATTGTCTGAAGAAGCTAGAAAATACTGTATTACTTCCATAATTAAATTGAACATGAACTATTTTGTAACAAAAATGTTGAAATATTTAATCGCATTACATTCCAAAGCAGTGTTGTCAACAAATATTTAGCATTAGCTATGTCTTGCCTTTTAACATACTTAATTTCATATATTGTTTATACAAATTCATTTTCAATTTTGCTGGTAATATCCATATAGCTAAATTATTTTCAGATAAAAATGAGTATGTAGATTATGTTTGAATCATTTTTTTCTTCAATATAAGTATTTTATATTTATACTTATGATATTGTTATATATAGGATTGTTTTTAAATATGCTTCCCTTGAAAGACTTATACATGTTCCTTATATTTTTCCTTTAGGGAAGGGTAATCCATTTACATATGTTTTACCATATAAAGCAAATGTGATTTTCAAAACTAAATATTTCTTTTTTCTAGTGTATATAGAATTTTATAATTATTAGGGTGTTTACTAATTTTACCTGTTTCAAATGAAAGTGCCATCACTTTTTAAAGATTTTTCATTCTGTAAAATGATGATGTATTAACTATTTAAGTGAAATTTTGTTTCTTTTATATTCTCCTTATATTTTTCAACCAGGTCTTTGTTGTTGAGATTGAATTTGCACTTATTTTAAATTCTCAAACTGATTACTAAGTTTCATATAAGAGTATTCTTACTTTATAGGAATGTCATCTTCTCAGACACTAATAAATATGTTGATTAAGGAAATTGTACTTTTTGCATTAATTCTTCTTCTGTAACAGATAATTATTTCATATATTCCTGCTGATATATCTATTCTATACTCCTCTCAAATATTTGGCAATTAGAAATTTTCTGTATTTATACCAGTGGTTTATATTTACCAATGTTAATAGTTGTTTAGGTAGCTTTTTTAAATCCCTCAGTCCAATATTAAATATTTTTATTTCCCAGACAATAGACACAGTTTCAGTTTACACGAGTTCTGATTTTGATTGTAACTATGCATTGTTGTCTGGTCAATCTTTCCTGTTGGAGAGGAAAGAAGATGTTTTCCTACAGAAACAAGAAATAGGCCGGGCGCGGTGGCTCACGCCTGTAATCCCAGCACTTTGGGAGGCCAAGGTGGGTAGATCACAAGGTCAAGAGATCGAGACCATCCTGGTCAACATGGTGAAACCCCGTCTCTACTAAAAATACAAAAAATTAGCTGGGCATGGTGGCGCGTGCCTGTAATCCCAGCTACTCAGGAGGCTGAGGCAGGAGAATTGCTTGAACCCAGAAGGTGGAGGTTGCGGTGAGCCGAGATGGCGCCATTGCACTCCAGCCTGGGTAACAAGAGCAAAACTCCGTCTCAAAAAAAAAAAAAAAGAAACAAGAAATAGTCCGAAGTAACTCCCAGCTTTTCTCTCTAGCTCCAATAGCTTCTCTGAGGATCTGACTGAATCTCTTTTATTCTGGAAAAAATACTCTAGATACAGAAGATGATAACAGGTGTAACAGGAACAACATTAATAATATTTGTACTTCAGTATAAGACATCCTCTTCCAGTTTCCAGGTCACATTTCTTGGTCTGATGCATTTGGGGAATCATGCTTTGAAATCTCACTGTTTTGAATTTTCTTAATTTTGCCTATATTGTATTGCAGACATTTTTGGTTAGATTTGTCTTCTGATTTTCTTGGCTTTATATTATGAAGTATCTCAATAATTTATTCTTATAAGAAATATTCTCAGTTTCTTAGGTAGCTTATTTATTTTAGTTTGTAGATGTTTTATAATTTCAATGTGATTTTGAAAAGAAGTTAACCCATATTCTTAGTCAGCCATCTTGAATCCCCAAATGTCACATTGCTTTGTTGTAGATATTATCAGGAGGAATAGAACAAACAGTTAACAGCAGTTAGTGTTTAACTTCCTATATATGATTACAGTTCTTTGAATTATATTTGAAATTATGTAAATATAAGTTGAAATCAAATCCCTCTTAGAAGAGATTGCCCATTCTTTAATGTGATTATTTTAACTTTATTATGATTAATTTTACTGTAATTACATACCCGTTTTCTGGAATTTAGTTCTCCATTAACTAAAATTAAGGGTATGATTAATGAATTCATCTTAAAAATGCTTTTAAAAAATTAAGGAAGAAATAATACACCAATAAAATAAATTCGAATTTAATTAGTAAATAAAAAAGTTATTGGACTTTAAATAAATTAAAACTAGATTCTTTCTGGAATTTAAATTGAGTGTAAATTAGAATTCCCATCAAGAATCTAACTTTAATTCATAAGCTAACACTGTCATATTTACCATCTATAATGAGTGTGAATGAAAAATCACTTTTAAAAAATCAAATTTCCAGATTCGTATTCCTAAATATGAGAATGTGGTATATGCACCACAAACGACTAAATGCTTTTCAAATATATATTACTGCATCTTTAGGTTCTGGGATAAATGTAAAGAACATGAAGGATTGTTGCATAGGTATATACGTGAGAATGTGGCTTTACTGCTTCCATCCCCATTACCTATATCTGGCATTTCTCCCCATGTTATCCCTTCCCAGCTCCCTACTCCCCACTGTACATCCCCTACACCCCCCTACAGACCTCAGTGTGTGATGCTCCCCTCCCTGTGTCCATGTGTTCTCATTGTTCAACCTCCACCTATGAGTGAGAACATGTGGTGCTTGATTTTCTGTTCTTGTGTCAGTTTTCTGAGAGTGATGGTTTCCAGGTTCATCCATGTTCAACAAAGGACACGAACTCATCATTTTTTATGGCTGCATATTATTCCATGTTGTATATGTGCCACATTTTCCCTGTCCAGTCTATCATCTATGGGCATTTGGGTTGGTTCCAAGTCTCTGCTTCTGTAAACAGTACTGCAATGAACATACATGTACATGTGTCCTTATAATAAAACAATTTATAATCCTTTGGATACATACCCAGTAATGGGATTACTGGGTCATATGGAATTTCTATTTCTAGGTCTTTGAAGAAATGCCACACTGTCTTCCACAATGGTTAAACTAATTTAAATTCCCACCAACAGTGTAAAAGCATTCCTCTTTCTCCACATCCTCCCCAGCATCTGCTGTCTCCAGATTTTTTAATGATCGCCATTCTAACTGGAGTGAGATGCTATCTCAATATAGTTTTAATTTGCATTTCTCTAATGACCAGTGATTATGAGCATTTTTTCACATATTTTTTGGCTTCATAAATGTCTTCTTTTGAAAAATGTCTGTTCATATCCTTTGCCCACTTTTGAATGGGTTTGTTTTTTTCTTGTCAAATTGTTTTAGTTTTTTGTATATTTTCGATATAAGTCCTTTGTCAGATGGGTAGATTGCAAAAATTGTTTCCTATTCTGTTGGTGGCCAGTTCACTCTAATGATTGTTTCTTTCGCTGTGCAGAAGCTCCAGAGTTGAATTAGATCCCATTTGTCTATTTTGGCTTTTGCTGCCAATGCTTTTGGTGTTTTAGTCATGAAGTTCTTGCCTATGCCTATGTCCTGAATGGTTTCGCCTAGGTTTTCTTCTAAGGTTTTTATGGTGTTAGGTCTTATGTTTAAGTCTTTAATCCATGTGTAGTTAATTTCAGTGTAAGATGTCAGGAAGGGGTCTAGTTTCTGCTTTCGGCACATGGCTAGCCAGTTTTCCCAACACCATTTATTAAACAGGGAATTCTTTCTCCATTGCTTGTTTTGACAAGTTTGTCAAAGATCAGGTGGTTGTAAATGTGTGGCATTGCCTCTGAGGCCTCTGTTCTTTTCCATTGGTCTGTATCTCTGTTTTGGTACAAGTACCATGCTGTTTTGATTACTGTAACCTTGTAATGTAGTTTGAAGTCAGGTAGCATGATGCCTCCAGCTTTATTCTTTTTACTTAGAATTGACTTGGCTATGTGGGCTCACTTTTGGTTCCATATGAAGTTTAAGGTGGTTTCTTCTAGTTCTGTGAAGAGGGTCACAGGTAGCTTAATGCGGATAGCAATGAATCTGTAAAATTCTTTGTGCAGTATGGCCATTTTCACAATATTGATTCTTCCTAATCATGAGCATGGAATGTTTTTCTATTTGTTGATGTCTTATCTTATTTCATTGAGCAGTGGTTTGTAGTTATCCTTGAAGATATTTGCATTTCTCTAATTCTTTACATCCTTTGTTAGTTGTATTCCTAGGTATTTTATTCTCGTTGTAGCAATTGTGAATGGCTCTTCATTCTTGATTTGGCTTTCTTTAAGTTTGTTATTGGTGTATAGAAATACTTGTGATTTTTGCACATTGATTTTGTATCCTGAAACTTTGCTGAAGTTGCTTGTCAGTTTAAGAAGATTTTGAACTGAAGTGATAGGGTCCTCTAAAGATACAATTATGTCATCTGCAAACAGAAACAGTTTGACTTTCTCCTTTCCTAATTTAATACTTTTTATTTCTTTTTCTGGCCTGACTGCTCTGGCTAGAACTTCCAATACTGTATTGAATAGGAGTGGTTAGAGATGGCATCCTTATCTAGTACCAGATTTCAAAGGGAATGCTTCCAGTTTTTGCCCATTCAGAATGATACTGGCTATGAGTTTGTTGTAAATAGCTTTTATTATTTTCAGATATGTTCCATCAATACCTAGTTTACTGATAGTTTTTAGAGTAAAGTGCTGTTTAATTTTGTTGCATGCCTTCTCTACATCTATTGAGATAATCATGCGGTTTTTGTCTTTGATTCTGTTTATGTGGTGGATTATGTTTATATACTTGCATATGTTGAACCAGCCTTGCATCCCCGGGATGAAGTCTACTTGATCATGGTAGATAAGCTTTTTGATGTACTGTTGCAATCAGTTTGCAGTATTATATTGAAGATTTTTACATCTATGTTCCTCATGGATATTGGCCTAAAGCTTTCTTTTCTTGTTGAGTCTCTGCCAGGTTTTGGTATCAGGATGATATTGGTCTCATAAAATGATCTGGGGAGGATTCCCTCATTTTGGACTGTTTGGAATAGTTTCAGAAGGAGTAGTACCAGCTCGTCTTTGAATGTCTGGTAGAATACGGCTGTGAACCCATCTGGAACTGGGTTTTTTTTTTTTTGGTTGGTAGGCTATTAATTGCTGCCTCAACTTCAGCCCTGGTTATCGGTCTATTCAGGGCTTTGACTTCTTCCTGGTTTATGCTTGGGAGGGTGTGAGTGTCCAGGAATTTATCCATTTCTTCCAGGTTTACTGGTTTAAGTGCATAGAGTTGTTTGTAGTAATCCTTGATGGTGGTTTGTATTTCTGTAGAATCTGTGGTAATATCCCTTTATCAGTTTTTATTGCATCTATTTGATTATTCCCTCTTTATTTTTTTTTATTAATCTGGCTAGTGGTCTATTTTGTTAATCTTTTCAAAAAACCAGTTCTTGTATTTATTGATTTTTTGAGGGTTTTTTTGTGTCTCTATCTCCTTCAGTTCTGCTCTGATCTTAGTTATTTCTTGTCTTCTGCCAGCTTTTGAGTTCTTTTGATCTTGCTCCTCTAGCTCTTTCAATTTTGATGATAGGGTGTTGATTTTAGATCTTTCTTTGCTTCTCATGTGGGCATTATTGCTATAAATTTTCCTCTATACACTGCTTTAAATGTGTCCCCAAGATCCTGGTACATTGTGTCTTTCTTCTTCTTGGTTTCAAAGAACATCTTTATTTCTGCCTTTATTTAATTGTTTATCCAGTCAACATCCAAGAGCCAGTTGTTCAGTTTCCGTGAAGTTTTGTGGTTCTGAATTACTTTCTGAATTTTAATTTGATTGCACTGTGGGCTGAGAGACTGTTTCTTATGATTTCCTTTCTTTCGCATTTGCTGAGGAGTGATTTACTTCCAATTATGTGGTCAATTTTAGAGTAGGTGTGTTATGGTGCTGAGAAGATCGTATATTCTGTGAATTTGTGGTGGAGATTTCTGTAAATGTCTATTAGGTTTGCTTGATCCAGATCTGAGTTCAAGCCCTGGATATCCTTGTTAATTTTCTGTCTCATTGATCTTTCTAATATTGACTATGGAGTGTTAAGGTCTCCCATAATTATTGTGTGGGAGTCTAAGTCTCTTTGTAGGTCATTAAGAACTTGCTATAGGTATCTGGGTGCTCCTTTATTGGGCACATAAATATTTAGGATCATTAGCTCTTCTTGCTGCATTGATCCTTTTACCATTATGTAATGTCCTCTTTGTCACTTTTGATCTTGTTAGTTTAAAGTCTATTTTATCAGAGACCAGGATTGCAATTCCTGCTTCTTTTTTCTTTCTCTCTCCATTTGCTTGGTAGATCTAACTTTATCCCTTCAATTTGAGCCTATGTGTATCCTTACATGTGAGATGGGTTTCCTGGATACAGCACACCAATGAGTTTTGACTTTTTATCCAATTTGCTGGTCTGTGTCTTTTGATTGGGGCATTTAGCCGATTTACATTTAAGGTTAATATTGTTATGTGTGAATTTGATACTGGCATTTTGATGCTAGCTGGTTGTTTTGCCCATTCATTGATGCAGTTTCTTCATTGTGCCTATGCTCTTTACCATTTGGCACGTTTTTGGAGTGGCTGGTACTGGTTGATCCTTTCTATGTTTAGTGCTTCTTTCAAGAGCTCTTGTAAAGCAGGCCTGGTGGTGATGAAATCTCTCAGCAATTGCTTGTTCATAAAGGATTTTATTTCTCCTTCACTCATCAAGCTTAGTTTGTCTGGATATGAAATTCTAAGTTGAAAGTTCTTTTCTTTAAGGATGTTGAATATTGGCCTTTGTGGGTAACCTGACCTTTCTTTTTGGCTGCCCTTAGCATGTTTTTCTTCATTTCAACACAGGTGAATCTGATGTGACTTGGGGTTGCTCTTCTTGAGGAATATTTTTGTGGTGTTCTCTGTATTTCTTGGACTTGAATGGTGGCCTGCTTCCTAGGTTGGGAAGCTCTCCTGGATAATATCCTAAAGAGTGTTTTCCAGCTTGGATTCATTCTCTCTGTCACATTCAGATACACCTATCAAACGTAGATTAGGTCTTTTCACATAACCCCATATTTCTGGGAGGCTTTGTTCATTACTTTTCACTCTTTTTTCTCTATGCTTGCCTTCTCATTTTATTTCATTGAGTTGATCTTCAATCTCTGATATCCTTTCTTCTGCTTGATTGATTCAGCTGTTGAAACTTGTGTATGCTTTGGGAAGTTTTTGTGTTGTGTTTTTCAGCTTCATCAATTCATTTATATTGCTTTCTAAGCTGTTTATTCTCATTAGTGTTTTGTCAAACCTTTTTTCAAGGTTCTTAGTTTCTTTGCATTGGGTTAGAACGTGATCTTTTTAGCTCAGAGAAGTTTGTTATTACCTACCATCTGAAGCCTGTTTCTGTCAGTGCATCAGACTCATTCACCATCCATCCTTGTTCCCTTGCTGGTGAGGAGTTGTGATCTCTTGGAGGAGGATAGTCATTATAGTTTGGGGCATTTTCATCTTTCTGCACTGGTTTCTTTCCATCTTTCTGGATTTATCTGCCTGCAGTCTTTATGGTTGGTGACTTTCAGATGGGGTCTCTGAGTGGAAGTCCTTTTTGCTACTGATGAAGTTCTTTCTTTCTGTTTCTTAGTTTTCCTTCTAACAGTCAGGCTCTCTGCTGTAGGACTGCTGGAGGTCCACTCCACACCTGCTTGCCTGGGGATCATCTGCAGCTGCTGCAGAACAGTAAGGGTTGCTACCAGTTTCTTCTTCTGTTATCTTTGTCCCAGAAGGATACCCACCAGACGTCATCCTGAGTTCTCCTTTGTGAGATGTCTCTTTGGTTATGCAGGGTGGGAAAGCTGCTTGAGGAGATAGTCTGTCCTTTATAGGAGCTCAAGTGCCGAGCTGTGAGCTCCATTGTTCCATTCAGAGTGCTGGGTAGGTACATTTAAGTCTGCTGCAGTGGAACACATAACCGCCTTTTTTTTTCAGGTTCCCTGTCCTGGGAAGTTGGGGCTTTATTTGTAAGTTCTTGTCATTCTGCTGCCTTTTTTCACAGATGCTGAGCAAGGAGGAAGCCTAGTCACAGTCTGCCAGCAGAGTCAGTGCTGAGTTGTCATGGGCTCTGCCCGGCTTCTGTGTGAACTTCCTTGCAGTTTTGTTTATAGGGATATAGCTAGAACTGCCTCAGTAATGGCAGTCTGGCTCAGTAATGGTGGACTGCCTTAATAATGGCGGACTGCCTTGGTAGTGGTGGACTGCCTCTGTCATGGCAGACACTCTTCTCCCAACAGAGCTGGGCCATCCCAGGTCCAGCTGTGCTTGTGGTGAAACTCTCAATCCAGAGAGGTTCAGATTGCTGGTCTTTGTAGGGGTGAGACCAGCCGAGCCAGATCACCTGGCTCCCTGTTTCAGCCCCCCTTTTTTTCAGTTGAATGGGAGACTCTGTCTGCCAGGAATTCCAGTTGCCAGTTGAAATGGTTCTGTATTTGTGTGAGATTTTGTGCAGAGACCCGCTGCACCGGCTGAAACAACCATGCTGGAGACTCATGGCGTTTTTCTGCCCGGGAATCTCCTGATCTGTGGGCAGTAAAAATCATTGGCAGTGGTCACTCACCCTCTGCATTTTCACTGGGAGCTGCCATTCCAAGCTATTCCTATTCGGCCATCTTGGATCCTCTAAGACTAAATTCTTAAAAAATATTCCAGGTGATTTTGATGAGAATCACTGCTCAAAAAATGGTATATCCTCACTTTACCATGCAACTTAAAGGTGTGGCAGAAATTATTTGATTTCACAATGCTGTAGATGCACTAATCATACCAATAACTATAACAATAATAACAGTAAGAATAATAACATAAATTAATTGCCTTGCAATTGTTGGGTGATCTGCTATAAACTTTACATTAATGATTTTCCTAATACTTATAACAAATCTCAAAAGAATTTATACTAAATTAAATTCCTATCTTTGATAAAGATTCTAGTCTATGAAAAAGAGGGTGATTTGTCTGATGTTAGGTAGAGAGCAATGGAAATACCCTCTGGCAGTAGAGACCTCTCTCTCAGATAATGATTCTTGCCTAACAGTTCCATTCAAAGTCATAATTAATTTTAATAGTGAAAATTAAAAACATATACATATTTCATGCAATTTATAAATACATTGTATCAGTGTATTATATGGCAAATTGAAACACATTTGTAACATACAGTCTTCCCATGCACGAAAAAGATACCTAAATTTATTTCCATTTATTCAACTGTTCTTTTAAAACTTTCAGTAATCTTCAATAATATTAAAGTTTTACAAATTTCTTAATAAGATTATAAGGGATTTTTTGGTTGTATTTTAAAATATTATTTTCTTCCATTATATGTCCTATCTGAATATGACTTTTTACTAAGAAAAGTATTGGTTTTGGCATGTAGTTAGATCTCCAGACAGTTTAACAAGTACCTTATTGTTAATTTTGTTGTTGTGTTACTAGAATTTTTCAGGTAAATTACCTGTAAATCATAAAAATTTTATACCACCTATCTAAAAGATATGCCTCTCATGAAATCATAACTTTATTAAATAAATACATTCCAATCAAAAACTCTGTTAGGAACTAGTCAAATGCTAGAATGAAAAAATAAATTGTCTTGCCCTCATGAAGGTTACAATTTAATGGGAACTTCAGGCATTTGTTAGATAAGCATTAAAAAGTATAATTCTGAACTATGATAGTTTACAATCAAAATGCATAAAACATCATGACAACATATTGCAAAGGGCATGTATTTGCTAGTTTACATTTTAGGCAGCAGCTGCAGTTAATTAGACATATTAAGAAACAGCATTTTATCTGGGTGGCACTGCTAGGAAGCTTCAGACGTCAGGGAAAACATGGCACAGTGGAGAACCTAAGGTCTCATGCCTGGGGCACAGCTCACAGAGAGGGAAACAAGAGGAGAGTGTATTATTTATTTATGTGTACAAAATTACTGTAAATGTAATGGCTTAAAACAATAATTATGCATTTGCTAACATTTTATTGGTATCAGAAATCTCACTGTCACTTAGCTGAGAGCCTCTATCTTGAGGTCTATTCTGAGATTATATTCAAGCTATTGGCCTGCGGAGTCTATGGTCACATTTAAAATGCATGGTTTGGGTGCAGGGCTTGTAAATCCACTTCCAAGCTCCTTGATATGATTGTTGATATGCCTCAGCTCTTTGACATGAGAACTTCTCTATACAGCTGCTCCACAGCATGGTAGCTGCTTTTCCCATGGGTAAGAAAATTCAAGCAAGGATGAGAAACCATTCAATATAGAAGCCGCAGTCTCTTCACAGTCATATTGGGTATGAAAACACATGTTTCCTGCTATATTCTATATGTTAGGAGGGACTCTGTAAGTCCAATACCTACGCTGTTTCCATTCTTATGCATGCATACTTGATAATTCAGATTTTCTCCTCCCCACTGTCTCCTGTTTCTGTTTCCTGGGTGTCCACAAACTCTATTTGAACCACAGAAACTTTCATGTAGGCACAAACAGTGCTTTGAAAAATTCCTCCTGTGCCCTTCCTACCTTCACTGAGGACTTCTCTGTTAAAGCTGGGACAGGGTTTAAATTGTACTTCCTCCTGCATCATCTAAAAGTGTGTGGGAGCTAATGCCCCAGGGGTAAACCTGGAACAATAGAATTCAGAATTTGTGGACAAGTTTATTCCCATTCCTCCTTTTGTAAAGAAGATTCCCAAATGAAGTTAATAAACAGGAAGTGTAACCGTGGTGTGCCACAATTTTTCTCACTTAGTGGTAAGCAGTTCAATATCCATTCTTGTATTGGCTCTCTTTCATTCTCCTGCTTTTCCTAACTTTGCCACTCACATTGCTCCCTGAAGTTGGACGTAACTCTTTTGCCTCAGCCTCAACTTTAGAAAGATTAAGCTACCGGTTGATACTTAGAATGCTAATCTTCAAGGTGCAGTTTTGGAACTGGATTTTACCCTCAACTGAAAGCAATAAGCATGCCAAGTAGTAGCTAAATTACAAGTTTTCACCTGTAATTTGTATCAAGTACAGGTGGAAAGTGAAGAGTTGAAATATATAATGGCTTAGGCACTTGAATAGTATAGAGATAAAAGTAATTATAAAGATCATGAGGTTGCTGTCTTTTTAAAAAACCACTGAAGATAATAATGTGCTTTATACAGGTCTTTTATTTTTACCTCAAACTTTATTTTCAAAAAACTAAAAGTTTACTTTTATAATTTTTTGCCTGGATTCTCCAGATTTCAGTATTTGCTATATATCCTTTACCTCTCTCTGTCTACTTTAACATAAATGCAAATACAATATAGATTTTGATTATACATTTATTATCTGAAATTAATTTTTAGATATGTCACTCTAAATATTTTAACATGTATCTTCTTTAAAAATTATTCTACCTAAACACTTCTTGAGTATAATTGTTACACTCAATAATTTAACACTGATAAACCAAAAATATTTTTAATATACATGCCATCTAACCAATATATCAATCTTTTCTAAATAGGCCACTGAATATGTTTCATAACTGTTTATATTTGTTTGTTTGTTTTTAAGCTAAGATTTAATAAATGATCACATATTGGATTTATTTGCCATAACTTTTTTGTCTCCTCTAATCCAGAATAGCCTTGTCCTTCCTTCCTTTATCTGCATAACAGGAAAGTTTTTGAAGTAATGGTGGCCATGGGACCATAAAATCCAGGGAATGAACTTGACTATGAGTTCACAAAAAAATCACTCTTAATTTGTTGCTGTGTTTACAGTGAGGTCACAAGCTGACCCTAAAACAGATTCCTGGAAGTCAGGGGACTCCTCTGAAAGCTGAGGTTGTCAATAGTGACTGCCTTCTATTTCCCATTCTTACTGTTGGGAATTCTTTTTTTTTCTAAGCTTAATTTATGTATTTAAGCCATCTCCTGCCACAAGCAAAGGGATGGAAGATTAGTACATCAGTCATCATTTGATATAGGTAAAGAAGGTGAGCTTAAGGTCCTGTATACTTTCTCTGGTCTGTGTGCAGAGTAATGGTCCAAACCAGCGCTGTGGCCCTGTTGCCTGGGTAGTGGTTCAGATTCTCTTTATTCATCTTCATAGCCAGTTGGAAATGGATTCATACGAGGGTTATGGAATAGGGCATGGTTAGTATCTCCGCAGGGAAAAGGCTTGGTCCTGATGCGGAGATAGGGGTAGGCAATGAACTCGGGTCTCTCATGCTCTTTGTGGTGCGACGTCAGGAATACATTCAGCAACTATGAGGAATTCTTTTTTCTCTTGCTTTTTTGTCTTGGTCACTGTATTAGTCCATTCTTCACTGCTATAAAGGAGTACTTGAGACTGGGTAATTTACATAGAAAAGAAGTTTAATTGGCTCACAGTTCTGCAGGCTGCACAGGAAGCATAGTGGCTTCTGCTTCTAGGAAGGGCTCAGGAAATTAACAATCATGTCAGAAGGTGAAGGGGAAGCAGGCACATCTTACATGGCCCAAGCAGGAGGAAGGAGTGAGGGAAGGTGCCACCCACTTTTAAAACAACCAGATCTCACGAGAACTCTATCACAAGAACAGCAGTAGAGGGATGATGCTAAAACACTCATAAAGGATCTACTCCCATGATCCAATAACCTCCCACCAGGCCCTTCCTCAAACATTAGGGATTAGATGAGGTTTGGGTGGGGACTCAGATCCAAACCATATTAGTCACTATAACTAGAGGTTATCAATTTTATTGAACTTTTAAAAAAATAACTTTTCACTTATGGTGATTTTGTCTATTTTTTTCCATTTTCAATTTTATTAGTTCTTTCTCTAATGTTTATTATTTTGTTCTTTCTGCTTTCTTTGAGTTTGTTTTACTTTCGTTAAATATATTAAACTGACAGATTAGATTATTAATCTGAGACATTTCTTATATCAATATTTAATGGTATACATTACCTTGAAAACATTGCTTTAACTATATTCCACATACTTTAGTACATTGTGTTTTTATCCTTATTCAGTTTAAACTATTTTTAATGAGTTTTGAGATTTGTTCTTTAACCCTTTTATTTAGAAGTGGGTTATTTAATTTTTAAGAATTTGAGGATTTTAAATATATGTGTTTGCTGTTGATTTCTACTTAGTTTTCATTATATTATTAGAATAGAATTGGTATGATTTCTACTATTTTAAGTGGGTTGGGTGTTTTTAGTTGTTTTTGTTTTTGATGGGTTAGATTATGATTTATCTTGGAGAACGTTCAGTATGCCCTCATAAAGAATGTGCATTCTGCTGTTGCTGGGAAGCATGTTTTATAAATGTTAATCAGCATATTCCTTGATAGTATGGATAGCGTTACTGAATACCTCGATATCATTACTGATTTTCTGTCAAATTGTTCTATCAATTACTAAAAGAATATTATTGAAATCTGCAATTATAATTTTAGATTTGCCTACTTGTTTTCTAACATCAGTTTTTGTCTTATTTATTTTGAAACTGTTATTAGAAATATATACACTTAGACCCATTATGTCTTTTTTACAGAACTGATCCTTAACCATGTCTCCTTCTATACCTGACATTATTCCTTGTGCTAAAGTCTACTTTTTTTGATATTAATGTAACTATATTAATTTGGGGGAGGGGAATGTTTGTGTGGTATGCCTTTATTCATCTATTATTTTTGAGTTATCTTTGTTTTTATATGTTAACTGCATTTTTAGAGACAATACAGAATTGGACTTTGCTCTTTGATCCAATCTGAAAATTGCTGTCTTTAGAAAGTTATATTTAGGCCGTTTATGTTTATTGTGATTATGGATATTGTTGGATTAAAAAGTTAGCAACTTCTAGATGTTTTCTACTCATTTCATCAGTTCTTTTTTCTGTTTTTATCCTCCCTCTACATATGTTGACATCAATGAACAATGATAAACTAAATTATAACATTTTACCTCCTCCACTGACTTATTACTGATACATATTTTATATGTTTCAGTGTTTTACCTGGAATTTAAAATGTATATCTTTACATATTTAATGACTACATCTTTAAATAAGCAAGCACTACCTTAAAATTATGTGCTGCTTCACCTGTGGTATAAGGATCTTAAAACTAGCCAGTACCATAAGGCCAATAGTATTACTTGTCTTCTTACAGATTAAGGCTTTTGTTTTGTCATGGAGATAGAGTGGGGTGATATGGGTAGTAGTACTTGTTCCTCCTACATGGCTGTTGTTTCCTCCCTCTGTTCTGCATGACACTGGGTACTTCTTAGTGATTATTTTAGACCTTTTCTAGTGAGAGGCCAGAGAGGTTCATGGGGAAAGAACCTGCCAGAACATGATGACTTCCTCACATCCCACAGTCCATAAGGGTTTCACATGGTCCTGTCAGCCTGCAATTCGCCTCCCAATTTGTCAGCTTTTTAACTAAACTGTTCTTACCAGTGCTATGTCTACCAAATTTATTTTGTTTAAAAAAGTGTCTTATCTGTTTATAACAACACTATAGCATGTTTGGAACTTGATCTGTCTCCTAGATGTTACCATCGTAGAAACACAACTCACGCCTACTTTTAAATTCTTAATGTGTATTAACTGCTAGAATGTTTACATGCTAGCAAAAGATACACTGAAAATATTTTATATGAGACACCATTGAAATATCATGCCCTTGGAACAACTTAAACAAAAGTTTAGTGAATAAAACAAGGTAGTTTTTAAATAAAAGTACTCAGTAAATTTCTCATAATTAGATATAGCCTTAAATACATAACTTCCTAAAAACTAAAAACTGTTGCTTCTATCATAAAATGGTACTTTGTTGAGATATATTCCATTACAGAAATAGCTGAAAATCAGTGTGTTGTTGGAACATATAGAGCCAGTGGTATATTTATATTGTGTAGTGTACTTTAAAATAAACACTCAAGAACATTAAATTATAATAGCTAAGTAATTTACCCTTCAATTTCAGATTACTGTTATATATTTTGACTCTCATATTCTGCATAATAATAGATTCCTTTGGTTAGGAGTCAAAAATGCTTCCAAATTACTACAACTGTTACAATGCCAAGCTGTTTAAGCGGTAACTGTTTTGTGTCTTGTCACTTGCATCTCTTGGTTTTTCCCCATCATTTGCACTATGCCATTTGGACAAAACAGAATTGAAGTAAAAAGGTGTTTTTTTTTTAATTTTCTGATCATACAAATTCTTTTTATTAACTTTCATTGATCTGGGGTTACATATTTTTAAGTTCAAGGACTAAAATAACTGAAAGTATAAAAGAGAATGCTTTTAATCATTGTTGTTAAACAGTCTCTGCTATAGAAAATATTAACGAATAATCACACAATATTACAAAAGTGAGAGGTTTTAATATAGTATGGATTAACATATATCAACTAAAATTTAGCTTAATTTAATTATAGAAATAATATGAAACACAAAATAATAAAAACAGCAGAAAGTCAAGCAAAAGCTATTTACAAGATTTAATTTGAGATAAAACAAAAATATATACATTCATATCAGTCATTCTTTGGTAAGTCCTTTTATATGTTTCTTATCTGCAGACTTTTGACTATTCAATCCTCTTGATTCCTTCAATCCAAATTACCTAAACATTTCAGGGCACTATAGAGTAGTTCACTCAAATGGGTCCAATCTCCCTTATTTTCTCTTTTAAATAAAAGACAAAAAGTACTGAAGAATAGACTCAACTGCCTTCATTTGCTAATCATGTGTCAAACACAATGGTGCTGACCAAGTCAACCTATTTGGTCCCACTATTTGTCCAGTCATCTTTTATGTAAGGAATGCACTATGCCATGGTCCCAACAAGGAGATGAAAATAAGTAACTAAGTAGAACTTTGGCAAATGCCTTAATGGATGGCCAGATTCCATGGGCATGTCCTTTGTTTGTCATCCATTCCCCTTCTTTTTGCCTGGAAAATGGCAGTGTCAGCAGTTCAGCTGCATTATATGACTGGAAGACTAGAAGCCACATGCTAAAGAGGGCAAAGCAGGAAGACAGACCTGTACTGAAATGCCTCTGAAATATTTGTTAAGTTATTGATTTGTCAATATGTCATTTAAACTGCTTTTGATTTTCATTTTGTTTTGTATGTGAATATATATTCTAGTTGACATAAATGGGATCCCTCAATGTCTGAATGATGGTAGGTGAATATGCCTCTTTTTGCTGATTGGGTTTACATAATAGCCATATACTCACATACTTTATACTCAGATCTCTGCAGTTCCCAAGGACTAATGCTGCATTGCAAATGAAAAAACATTCTACACTCCTAATACTTATTCTCAAGGATACTTTTTGGCTTCTTTTTGAGACTGATTTAATATCATTTACACCAGTTAGAAAAGAAATGGGCAATATAGGGCAAAGCAAGATTCAACCTATATTTAATAGCATCTTAAATCAGAAAAATACCTAAGACAGAGGAGGAAGATGAGAGAGAGACTTGTAATGAGGAATGCATTGTATTTCTTGTTTTCCCAACCTTGTTTGCACTCTGTTTTTGAGACAGAGCATCACTGTAGAATAATGTGCTAGAAAATGCTCAATATTTGTGTTCATTTATTTAATATGCTTTCTATGAGGGGAAAAGAAGGCATTGAATTGTGTGTACACATTCTGTGAACAGAATTGTAAAATGTCTTTCCAAGGTTCTTATTTTCTGGCTATTCAACACTAAGATAGGCTCTGCTGTGAAGGGACTTTGCTGATGGATTATGTTTGCTGTCCTTCAACTTCAAATAGGAAGATTATCTTGCATTATCCAAATGGACCTAATGGAATCATAGAAGCCCTTAAATATCAAAGAGAAAAACAGAAAAGTCAGTTGGAGATGTAAGGCCAGAATGATTTAAAGCACAAGGAACAGGACCAGGAGCCAAAGAAGGGTAGCAGCCTCAAGAAGTTATGAAGAATACCTGATTTCATGGAAAGAGTATTTAAGAAAACAGGGACATTAGCCCTACAACTTTGAGCAAGTGAATCCTACTAACATCCTGCATAAGCCCAGAATGGATTGTCTCCTGGAGAATACAACCTTGCTGACACCTTGACTTTGGCCTTGTGAGACCCAGGCAAATAGAACCACTAGATAATATCCCTGTTGTATTAAGCTTATAAATGTGTGGTGATTTATTATGGAACATAACATTAGGCAACTAATACACATGGTAATATAAAAGAGCCTGTTTAAGAGATTTGAAAAAATATTAGCCAGCCAGAAATTATTATTTTTTTATTATACTTTAAATTCTGGGATACATGTGCAGCATATGCCGG
Organism: Leontopithecus rosalia; assembly: GCA_028533165.1. Classification (NCBI taxonomy): domain Eukaryota; kingdom Metazoa; phylum Chordata; class Mammalia; order Primates; family Cebidae; genus Leontopithecus; species Leontopithecus rosalia. Next base: position 27,049,714 of record CM052649.1, on the reverse strand, counting down.
TTTGTTACATAGGTATACATACGCCATAGTGGTTTGCTGCATCCATCACCCCATCATCTGCATTAGGTATTTCTCCTAATGCTATCCCTCCCCTAGCCCCCAATTCCCTGACAGGTCCCAGTGTGTGATGTTCCCCTCCCTGGTATCATTCTTTCTGAAACTATTCCAACTATTGTTCAACTTCCACTAATGAGTGAGAACATGCAGTGTGAGGAAAGTGATCCTCTTGCCTCAGTCTCCTTAAGTAGCTAGGATGATAGTCCTGCAGCATCATGCTTGGCTAAATTTTTTATTATTTTTATTTTATTGTAGAGACAGAGTCTTACTATGTTGCCCAGGCTGATCTCCAAACTCTGTTCTCAAGTGATCCTCCCACTTTGGCTTTCTGATGAGATTGTACACATGAGCCACATTGCCTGGCCTGTTTGAGTATTTTAAAGTATGATATACAATATTAAATCAGAAATGAAAAAGTTGTAGCTAATTCTAAAAGGTATTAACTATGAAATGTTACTGTACAATCAACACAATCTCAATAAATAAACAGTGTATACAAATAATATAATCTTTGTTCACGTACATTGCCTCCTGATTTGGAGCAGCAGCAGTTTCTGGAAAAGCTATCATGAAATATGGAATACACGTGAAATTGCTTTTTTAAAATTCTGCAGAAAGGATGCTAGAAGTTTGCATTTTACACCAAAACTAGAATCATTTAACTGATAGTAGTGTGCAAATAAAGCCAAGAGCTTTGCATTTTATACATAATAAATGCCAGTGGGTCAATGTATTTATCTCTGTTTTAAAAGTCACAGAATATCTTCATCTTGATGATCTCCAATAATATTAGCTCTTAAGTCATGAAAATAGCACAGATATTTGTAGAAATAAATAATATATACATAAGCAAAGCAGCATGAAAGAAACAACAGTTACCCATGACACCACCAGGAATTTCTGTTTACCTATAAAAAGAAAGAGTTGATGGGGAGTTCCCGAGCAGTCTATCATTATAGGAATGACAGAAATCTAGCAAGGGGGCAGAATTTTCTGATTATAGTACACCAAATTGTGTAGTCATTGGGTACACAATCTGGTGTGAACTTCTTTGAGGATCATGGAGGAACTGGAAGATGCTAATCAGCTATTCCTTCTGTGGAAGTTTCTCTTGAATGGAACTATTAGTAAGACAAAACACATGGATCTCTTGGTCTATGTGGATCCTCTTCTCCCTGCTTATTTCCAAAGCAGCTCCACTTCCATGGCTCTGGTGAGGTTGTCTTTCTGGAAGGAGACTCACAAGAGAGGCTAGTGGGAAGAATTACAGCCTCCATTACTGCAGCTGGTTTCAGAGTAATATTGGTACCCATTACCTTCCCCCTCCAGTCTCCATGCTGTATCTCCCCACACTCAATTATCACCACAGGACTTGGTATCTTACTAGCACTGTGACACAGAACCAGATACATAATTTGCAATTCCCAGTGCAAAATGAAATGCAAAGCTCCTTGTTTAAAAATTATTAGGAATTTCAAGATGATTACAGCACAATCGTAAACCAAGCATGAAAGTCTTCTAAGTATGAGGCCCAGTGTGGTTGCCCAGGTCAAATGCCTGTGAAGCTGTTGTGGCCCACATATAAATTTCTAAAGAACCTGAGATCTCTGTAATCATCATATACTTCTCTGACTGAGGTTGCCGCATGTGTCCATTCACAGTTACAATTCTGGAAATACCAAATTTTATTGAAAAAAATAATAAATTAATGAATGGAGCATGATTAATTGGATTAACTTCAAGGTTTTTGCTATGAATGTGGTAAATGAGGTTAGAATGTATGGTTAAAATGAGAAATGCTATTGAAAAAGTTTCAATGTCTAAGCCATTAATTGTGTTCTTTTAATTATAAGTTATTTTGTTTTCTTGTGTGAGTAAATCTTTGTATTTCCTGACAAAGACCTGTAATTTTTTTTTTTTTTTTTTTGAGACGGAGTTTCGCTCTTGTTACCCAGGCTGGAGTGCAATGGCGAGATCTCGGCTCACCGCAACCTCCGCCTCCTGGGTTCAGGCAATTCTCCTGCCTCAGCCTCCCGAGTAGCTGGGATTACAGGCACGCACCACCATGCCCAGCTAATTTTTTGTATCTTTAGTAGAGACGGGGTTTCACCATGTTGACCAGGATGGTCTCGATCTCTTGACCTCGTGATCCACCCGCCTTGGCCTCCCAAAGTGCTGGGATTACAGGCTTGAGCCACCGCGCCCGGCCCAAAGACCTGTAATTTTTGAAAAACGCAACATCCTTGAAGTTGTATGGTTATACAAATACATTATAACCTTATTGAGTAAAAGTTACTGTTTAAAGGCCTCATGTTCTCAGAAAGAGTTGACAGCTCATGAAAATAATGAGCTTAGAGAAAAAGATAAAATAATGAAAAATGTGAAATTTATGTGGTAAAGTATAAAAATCTTCTGTGAAAGCACTATTTCGTGTATAGTAAATATTAATTATAGTAAATATTTATAAAGTACGTTTTAGGCACAAGTAGAAATTTTAATGGCTCTGCATATACTTTCATCATGTGATCAATGTCTTCACTGTATGGATAAGGAAACAAATTGAACAAATCCTTTGAAAAATTTAGAAACTATAACCTTAATTATTTTTAAGATTAATTACAAATTTGTAAAGTTTATGCATTAGTGTAAATTAAATAGTGCTTTTTTTGTCTAATTAAGTGTATTCTAAAAGCAAGTGTACCACTAATCTTGATTAGAAAGGAAAGTAATCACATTTCAGAACTTGAAACTCAGGGCTAACTGATTACACTTGGGAAATTCAACTTCCTTATTTTTTTTAGTCACTTGTAGTTGATTTAAAAACACATATAGCTAAAAATTTTGTATCTGAGAAATATATAACTAAACTTCCACTAGCTCCCTTATAGGTAACATCTCTGATACATAGGACACCATGGTAACAGTTGCTTAAGGATCTTAGAGTCAGGTTTTGTCCAGTATAAGCCTGCTGAGACCAATGACCTTGCAACTGGAAGTGTGCGAGTGTCTGATGGGTGACCTTTTAATGTTAGAAGGCCAAAATCTCAACCCTCAGATTATGCTAGGAACAGGATTTCGTGAACATTCATTCTATGAAGAGCCATGAAGTTTGGCTACACTTGTGCAGATCACAGATTGCCTCATATTTTTTTTAACTCCAATTCTCTTTTCCCTAACCTTGTACTTCCTTACTTCTGTATCCCATAAATACCCCTAAAACATCACCTTAGAGAGATGGATTTGAGATCTGATTTCCTGTCCCCTACCTTGGTTGCCTTGTGAATGAAATCTTTCAGTGCCGCAAAACTCATGGTCTAAGTGATTGGCATATGATGTGATGGGTGAACAGACCTGATTTGGTATCAGAACTAGATAATATGTAATGTTTATATGTAACGCCAGCACCCAGGATGAGGCCACCTGTCATGTATTATCAAATTGAAAAAAAGTGACTTTTAATCTTAGCCTTAGGTCTCTTTTTCTTTGTTTTTTTTTTTGTTTGTTTGGCTATGAAAACATCTTTGGTTTAAGACACTTATAATAATTCTTTTAAGAAATGTAAAATATCAAATATTAAGAGTTTGATATTAATGCTAATTTAAATGTGGTACACTATAATAAAATTCAGTTTTTTTAATCTAATGATATTATACATGAGTTGCTTATAAATTTTAATCTCTTAAAATGACTCTACATTTCATCTCTATAGTAGCTGTGCATTTCTCAGAAAGCATATACATTAATAACATTTTTATAACCGATAAAACTGTTTAGTATCTGTGCTGTCTCATTTCTTCTGCTGTTGCCCCTTCAGAACTCACTGGAGTGCCCTATATTTATTATCATTGATATTTCTACTTCCCAAATAAATAAAAAAACTGCCATAACAGTGTTATAAGAACAATTTAGGAGTACTCATGAGAAAGAAAATTGTCTTAGGTGACAGTAGTAAAGAAAAAAAGATGTTACAAGATAGGAAGTCAGTTCAAAGCAATCTTATGAGATCAGCAGATGTATTACTTCAGAGCCCTTTTCTCAGTATATTTTAAGATGAATGTTGACTTAGGATGCATCATATTTCCATGTATAATGCTGTTTTTGTATATTTAGAAGATGATATATTTCATCATGTCCTCAATGACAACTGAAATTAAAGGTGAATGTAGGACCTTTCTTTCAAGTTTAGAGTGAGTTCTAGTAAAATTTGAATCTTGATTTCTGACTCTATCCACAGCTTTGAACAACTAGGTGTATTTGCATTGTAAGGCTGGTTTAAACTTTTGCTGAGAAAAAGCAAATCTGTTTTGATTTCTTGAGTCATAATCAAAACCACTTGTTCAATTCAAGCCAGCTGAGACCACCAGTAAGTTGGGGTAGTTACTTGGGGTTGAGTTACTTAAATCCCCTGACTCAATGGTGACTAAAAAGGGAAGCTATAAATATGTGGAGAGAATGTAAATCTTAAATGCTGCTAAAAACATATTTCTTTTCCTCTTCAACTGAAACCATTAGACTCATTTCAAGCTAGTGTCTTTTGTATTGAAGTGTTCATTTATCACATAATGTTAGTTGTTATTTAGAACATTTCCATAGTCATTCAACTTAATCGACTGAATACTAAGTTCCTCCTAAGTGACAGGCAAAGTGCTATATCAGGAATACAACAAGAACTCTTCTATATTTTCAAGAAAATTCAAAGTAAGTGATACATGTTTACATATAAATAAATGGCTTAGATAACTGCTAAGACATAAATTTGTACCATGCTATGCCTGGAGAGTTTAAAATAAATGTGTTTGTCTTCCTTTTAAGTTTCAGAAAGTTTACACTTAAGTGAATGCATGTGAAAATTAGTGAGAAAATAAACATATGAGACATTAGCCCAGAGGTATGGCAATAATTCCATATAGTTATGTTAACATGTGAGGAACATGAGGACAAGGTAAGAGCTGGAGCTATACGGAGGGGGATAATTCCATCTGTTCATGTGAAAGGAAGGTTCAAGACTATGTGCAGACTCCAGGGTTGACATGCCTCATTGAAAACTTGACTTTGCTTAATTACCTGGGAGTCCTTGGCTGAATTGCTTGCTAGTCTTTACCTAAAATGTACTTGAGATGTGGTACAATGTTAAATGAGATAAGCTATGTAAGCACTGGTCCTCCTTAGACCCCCAAATCTATAATAAACTATTATTACATCAAAATAATTATTTATAGGTATTTTTGTTACTCAATAAATGCTTACTCAATCATATGCTTCAATTAATACTGGAAATAAGCACTCTTTCTGGCACTCAAGTGATCATTTTTGTTCCTTATTATCATTTTTTTCCTTATATGATAATAAATTAGAAATCCTCTCATAAATTTCCAATTTATAATACTTGGGTCTGGTGAGCTTGGATTCACCTATAAATTTGTGACATTATAATATTTCCAATTTAAAATTTGTAGCCAAGATAAAACTTGTCACGAAGCTACGTTTAACATTTATTATTTCAAAGGTTTAGATGATACTAACACATTTTACACTTCAAAGTGAAAAAGTCTCTGGGGTACACCATTTTGGTACACCATTTTTTCTTGCCTGGGAAAAAAGGAGAGGACAGGCAGGCAGGCCATTTCTTATCTCTGGAACTTCTCTAAGATGAAAGGACATTTTGGGGACAAAGACATGCTTAATGAGAGTAATGATGGCCCCTTCTTCTGGGGTTGATAAACAAGGTTTACTAGAATCTTGTTATACCTATCGTTCAGTCATCTGGGGGTGTAGGATGGGGAGTGCAAATGCAATTGGCTGCTGTTGTGAGGGACAGCAGGAGAGACTCACCAAACAACCAGAAAGAACTCTCACAGAGAAATGAGATCTAGGCCTCCTCCATGCATCCACCGTCCGGGAGATTTGACAAAACACAAAATAAACCTGACCACAATGCTGGGATATTGTCACTGTCATAAAAGATGGACTGCCCAGCTTCTGCAAGTAAACCTGCAGAATTATAAGCATAAGCCACCAATCCCAGCCATCATAGTAAACCCCCTCTCTACCAAAAATATAAAAATTCAGCTGGGTGTGATGGTGTACACCTGTAATCCCAGCTACTCAGGAGACTGAGGCAGGAGAATCTCTTGAACACGGGAGTGAACCGAGATCATGCCACTGCACTACAGCCTGGGTGAAAGAGCAAGACTCCATAAACAAACAAACAAACAAACAAACAAACAAACAAACAGATATCTACAAACGGCTTTCACAAATATTAAAAACAAAGCAAAACAACAAACAAATTAAACAAAATGGACAGTTACATTTGCAGAACTAAAAGATTAATGTAAGCAAGTAACCTGTGACTGCAGAAGCTGGTGGCAGTGTGGGATTTCTAAAAAATCCTGAATGCGCATCCCAAAGACTAAGAAATGTAAAGAGTTTGCTGTTTTTTTTAATTGCTATTGATGCAGTAATAAGAAACATCAAAAGCGTTCTGGCATTTTTTATACTTAGTATAAATTCTGGGATAATTTTTTAAAATAATACTTTAAGTTCTGGGGTACATGTGCAGATCGTGCAGGACTATTATCCCTCCCCCATCTCCCCATCCCCCAAGGCCCTTGTGTGTGATTTTCCCCTCCCTGTTTCCATGTGTTCTCATTGTTCAACACCCACTTATGAGTGAGAACATGCAATGTTTGATTTTCTATTCTTGTGTTAGTTTGCTGAGAATAATGGTTTCCAGCTACATCTATGTCCCTGCAAAGGACATGAACTCATCCTTTTCTATGGCTGCATAGTATTCCATCATGTATACGTGCCACGTTTTCTTTATTCATTCTATCACTGAGGGCATTTGGGTTGGTTCCAAGTCTTTGCTATTGTAAACAGTGCTGCAATGAACATAGGTGTGCATGTGTCTTTATAATAGAATGATTTATAATCTTTTAGGTATATTCCAGTAATGGAATTCCTGGGTCAAATCATATTTCTATTTCTTTTCCTTTCTTTTTCTTTTTCAATTATACTTTAACTTGTGGGATACACGTGAAGATCTTGCAGGATTGTTACATATGTATATATATATATATATATATATATACACCATGGTGGTTTGCTGCCTCCATCTCCCCATCACCTACATTAAGTATTTCTCCTAATGTTATCCCTCCCCAACCTCTCCACCCCCTGCTATCCCTCCCCTAAGCCCCCATCCACCAACAGACCCCAGTGTGTAATATTGCCCCCCCGTGTCCATGTGTTCTCAGTGTTCAACACCCACTTGTGAGTGAGAAATGAGGTGTTTGTTTTCTGTTCTCATGTGAGTTTGCTGAGAATGATGGTTTCTAGATTCATCTGTAAAAGTCAAAGTGAAGTGACTTGACTGCCCATTGTCATATAGAATAATCTCTATCATATTATGCTATTAATATGTTTCTGAGCATTTGCAACACTGGTTACAAGTTGACGAACTTTTCTACCAGGGCCCACCCTTACCCCTCTACAGACTGAACTGGAGTTCAGGCCATCTCCCTGGAGCCGTTCAAAGACAAAGGCAATATCATTCAGGACGTGGGAATAGGCAAGGACTTCATGATTAAAACACCAAAAGCATTAGCAACAAAAGCCAAAATAGACAAAAGTGATCTAATTAAACTTAAGTGCTTCTGCACAGCAAAATAAACAACCATCAGAATGAACCAGCAAACAATACAATGGGAAAATCTTTTTGCAAACTACCCATCTGATAGAGGGCTAATATCCACAATCAACAAAGAATTAAAACAAATTTACAAGAAAAAAACAAACAACCCCATCAACAAGTGAGTGAAGAATATAAACAGTCACTTTTCAAAAGAAGACATTTATGCAGCCAACAAACATGAAAAAATGCTCATCATCACTGGTCATTAGAGAAATGTAAATCAAAATCATATTGAGATTATCATCTCACGCCAGTTAGAATGGCGATCATTAAAAAATCTGAAGACAACAGATGCTGGAGAGAATGTGGAGAAATAGGAACACTTTTACACTGTTGGTGGGAGTGTAAATTAGTGCAACCATTGTGGAAGACAGTGTGGTGATTCCTAAAGGACCTAGAAGTAGAAATTCCATTTGAACCAGCAATCCTTACTGGTTATATACCCAAATGATTATAAATCTTCCTATTACAATGAAACGTGCACACATATTCATTGTGGCACTGTTTACAATAGCAAAGACATCAAAGCAACCCAAATGCCCATCAAGGATAGACAGAATAAAGAAAATACGGCACATATATACCATGGATTACTATGCGGCCATAAAAAATTGTATTTTTATTTCTAGATCCTTCAGGAATCACCACACTGTCTTCCACAGTGGTTGAACTGTGGGAGTTTACACTCCCATCAGCAGTGTAAAAGCTTCCTATTTCTTCACATTCTCTCCAGCATCTGTTGTCTCCAGATTTTTTAATGATCACCATTCTAACAGGTGTGAGATGGGATCTCAATGTGGTTTTGATTTGCATTTCTCTAATGACTAGTGTTGATTAGCATTTTTTATTTGTTTCTTGGCTTCATAAATGTCTTCTTTCGAGAAGTATCTGTTCATATCCTTTGCCCACTTTTTGATGGGATTGTTTGCTTTTTTCTTGTAAAATATTTTTAGGTTCTTTGTAGATTCTTAATACTCGCCCTTTGCAAAAATTTTTTCCCATTCTTTTGGTTGCCTGTTCCCTCTAATGATTGTTTCTTTTACTGTACAGAAGCTCTGGAATTTAATTAGATCACATTTGTTTTTTTGACTTTTGCTGCCATTGCTTTTGGTGTTTTAGTCATAAAGTCCTTGTCTATGCCTACATCCTAAATGGAATTGCCTAGGTTATTTTTTTTGTAGGGTTTTTATGGTTTTAGGCCTTATGTTTAAATATTTAATCCCTCTGTAGTTAGTTTTCATATCAGGTGTAAGGAAGGGGTCCAGTTTCAGATTTCTGCACATGGCTAGCCAGTTTTCCCAACACCATTTATGAAACAGGGATTCCTTTCCCCATTGCTTGTTTTTGTCAGGTTTGTCAAAGAACACATGGTTGTAGATGTGTGGCATTAATTCTGAGGCCTCTGTTTTGTTCCATTGGTCTATATCTTTGTTTTGGTACCAGTACCATGCTGTTTTGATTACTGTAGACTTATAGTATAGTTTGAAGTCAGGTAGTGTGATGGCTCCATCTTTGTTCTTTTTGCTTAGAATTATCTTGGCTATGTGGGCTCTTTTTTGGTTTCATATGAAGTTAAGGTGTTTTTTTCTAATTCTGTGAAGAAGGTCAATAGTAGCTTGATGAAGATAGCATTGAATCTATTAATTACTTTGGGCAGTATGGCCATTTTCACAATATTGATTCTTCCTAACTATAATGATGGAATGTTTTTCCATCTGTTTGTGTCCTCTCTTATTTCCTTAAGCAGTGGTTTGTAGTTCTCTTTGAAGGGGTCCTTCATGTCCCTTGTTAGTTGTATTCCTTGGTATTGTATTCTCTTTGCAGCATTTATGAAAGGGAGTTCTTTCATGATTTCGCTCTCTGCTTGTTTTGTATATAAGAATGCTTGTGATTTTGCATTTTTTTTTATCCTGAGACTTTGCTTATCCTCTTAAGGAAATTTTGGGCTGAGACAATGGGTTCTTCTAAATATACAATATACAGTCATGTTCTCTGCAAATAGAGACAATTTTACTTCCTCCTTTTCTAATTGAATACCCTTTATTTATTTTTCTTGCCTGATTGCTCTGGCCAGAACTTCCAGTATTATGTTGAATAGGAGTGGCAAGAGAGGGCACCCTTGTCTAGTGCCAGTTTTCAAAGGGAATGCTTCCAATTTTTGCCCATTCAATATGATATTGGCTGTGGGTTTGTCATAAATAGCTTTTGTTATTTTCAGATATGCTCCGTCGATACCTAGTTTATTGAGAGTTTTAAACAAGGTAGGGATGAAGTAATGTAGATCTTTAAGCAATCTGTATGTGACCTTTAATAAAAGATGCTATTTTAGAATATAATTTATATTAAACAACTATGGAATTTAAAGTTATAGCAGAAAAATGTAAGTAACGGAAATGATCAAAATTGGGAGATAATGGGTGGAGATGTGGGAGGAAATTTAGGTGAGTTAATTCTCTGATCTTTCCAAGAAGGATATAAATTGATTTAATCCCAATTCCAATTATGTAGCTTTTCATATCAAAAATAGCATGCTTCAAACTCTTAAAGTCTTCATCATAATTTACTTCTTTATGAAGACACCCGCCGAGGTGGGCAGATCACGACGTCAAGAGATAGAGACCATCCTGGCCAACATGGTGAAACCCTGTCTCTACTGAAAAAAAAATACAAAAATTAGCTGGGCATGGTGGCGCCTGCCTGCACTCCCAGCTCCTCAGGATACTGAGGCAGGAGAATTGCTTGAACCTGGGAAGTGGAGGTTGCAGTGAGACGAGATCGCGCCCTTGCACTCCAACTTGGCAACAGAGAGAGACTCTGTGTCAAAAAAAAAAATAAAGAAGACACCCTTGTGACTAATAATTATGTATCTGAAATTTGTCACATCTTTCAGTATTTTCAGCTTCTTTTAGTACTTTCAACTCAGGTAAATATATTTTATTAATATAGCATACATCCTCCTACACTTCCCAAAACAGCAGACCTAAGTAAAGGCATATGTAAATACATTACTGGAGAGGTGATCTCAAGAAACAGTGGTGAGGAACAGTGGGAGGGAAGCCAAACAACGGGAGGAACAAAACAGAGAGATATTTTTTCACCCACCACTATGAGCTGCTGATTCTTTGAGTCTAAGAGACTATCTGAGAAGTGTGAAGTGTATCTCAAGACCAGAGGAATAAAGAAGAAAACATTGATCAGTTTCTATTTCTTATTCTTCAAAGATTTACTCCTCTTTGCATTCATTCTCTCTCACTTTGGTGTTGTGTATGCAAGGTAGGCAGACAGTATCTGGAGTGATAACGGCTCTGGTTTTCTTGTGACTGGGGTTGGGGAGTGGGCAGTGATAATGGTTCTTGGGTTCTTGGTTGACTTTGGTGCTAAAACAGGAAAGTCCTGGTGGAACTGGAGTGAGTTCTGGCAACATTAGTTGAATCAGAGCACATGCCTTAATGTCAAGAGATGTGACATGATACAGGCAAGAGACATAACATATTGGTTTGAGGGACATTATTTTATGTTGCAGAATAAATCCTATGAGTGGTAGCCGGAATAAAGGATAATAAAACAGAATACCTAAAATGATAGAGGAAACGTTTGAAACAGTCCCCCATTTGTGGACTGAGTTCCTCTTATCTCTGCAATATTTCTAGTTCTAAGGTTACAAAATGGGCCCTATTGTTGGGAGAAAAACTTGCCATCATTTTTTTTATCTAAGAAAAGGGAGGTAGAGCTACCATTTGTCGTAGAGACCCCTGGTAGTATCCAGCTGCAATCCTTAAATGGATTCAAGCAAGAGAGTTAGTGAAGAAGCAACCGTTCACGTTGTTATAAGTGATTAGGAAATCTGGGTAACTAATACATGAGTTTGCAAGTGCCCTCCTTAATTGTTCGGGGCCTACTCCTGAATGTATCATTTTCACTGTACAACTGACTTCTGCTGTGCCCACTTGACTTTCTGGCTCAATGTATCTCATACTTCACAGTTATTGATGGGAAGCTCTGTTTAGATGATCACTTGCTGTTCCAGAGTAAGCTCGGTTAGAACCCAGTGGCATATGAAGAATTATAATAATTAAGAGTATTTTACTGCTACATAATCCAAGACCTTCTCTAACCACAGTATTCTTCACTGAGACTCTTTAATTGCAACTTGATAAATTTCTTCATAGTGTCCTCATTGACCCTGGATTTTCCAGCACTCTTGAAACCCTTTGGAAGTACAGTTTGCAGTGTAGCGTTGATGAGGTACACAGCCTTCTCTTGAGCTGGTTTCTTCTGAGTCACACAGCCTTCTCTTGAGCTGGTTCCTTCTGAGTTACACGTTAAACGGACCAGAGCAGTATCCTCAGTGTAAAAGGACGCTAAGCTATGGAACTGTCTAAGTCAGAACAGGCACAGCTTAAACTGTCATTTTCCTTTTTGTACATGCCCAGAATACAATGTACTTCTAAACCACAATACTTGACAAATAGGGTTTATTTCAATTCTCTAGGATGCATTCGACTTCCTATGGATTTTATTGCATTTGCCAGTTTCTGCTTATCACATTCAGTGACGTTTATGCCGTCAACATAGGCACCAAAATAATGTTCCACAGAATTCTAAAATAATAAATGCGGCTGCAACAGAAGGCAATGTATAATATCACCTTTCTCATGTAAATTACAAATGGTTTTGTTCATGCATATGGGTTATATGAAGAAAGCATACATCGAATTAGTAGAGGCATATGTAGTGTCAGTGGCTATGTTGATATGATTCCATGAAGAAACCACACCCTGCATGGCAGACAGAGATTTACATTTAAGTTTTTGGAGGTTCACTGCCACCCATCATAAGTCATCAGTTTCTGTTTTTGTTTTTGCAATCCAATTAATTTAAGACATTGAAGCTGGCACTTACCTCTATTATTCCTAGCAGAACAACACAGTATTGCTTGTGATTTACTGTCTTTTGGAGAGGGTGAGATATCAGTGGCTTCCATCAGTCCCTTATTAACATAATGGCAATATTTCCCAGTTCAAAGAACTTGAAAAATAGTTGAAAGGTCCTGTTAGGTTACAAGTCCACCCTTCCAAATTCTTCACTCAGGACCTAGAGAAATAACCAGAGGGTATGTCCTTAAACACATTTCATGACCTTTGTGTCAGAGCTGGGCCAAAATTACAGTGATTATTGGATCTTCATAAGCCCTAATGTGTTCAGATGAAAATTATGCCTTTTCAGCCACCCTGATATCTGTAAAAGCATAGACCCCATATCAACTATTACAGTAGTTTTGATGTACCTTTTTTTTATTAAAATGGAATCATGCTGTCAAAATGACTCATGTCTTTGAGGAAGGTTTATTAAACATTTACTAACTCTTGAGAAAAGCAAGTATCATCTTTCAAAAATCTTGTCCCAGATTAATCTGTTACGCAGTCTATAAAAATGTATTATTTTTCTATGAAAAGTATTATTTTTCCATAATGATTATACTAATTTACATTCCCATCAACAGTTTGCAAGGGTTCCCTTTTCTCTACATTCTTGTCAAGGCTTATTATCTTTCATCTTTGCGATAGCCATTATAACAGTTGTGAATGCTATCTCATTGAGGTTTTAATTTGCGTTTTCCTGATGATTAGTGATGCTGAACATCTTTTCATATATACCTGTTGGCCATTTGTATGTCTTCTCTTGGAAAATGTCAATTCAATTTATTTGTTTTTTATCAGGTTATTTTTGCCGTTGAATTGTTTGAATTTCTTATGTATTTTGGAAACTAAGCCCTTCTCATAAATGGTTGGTAAATATTTCCTCCCATTCCATAGACTTTTTTCCTCTTTTGAGTGTTTATTTTGCTGGGCAGAAGCTTCTTAGTTTGATGTTGGTGTTTTATGACGACTTCCTTCACTTAGTGGAATGTTTTTAAGGTTCATCCATGTTGTTGTATACATCAGTACTTTATTATTTTCATGAAAAAATAATATTTTATTGTACAAGATACTCTATATTTTGTTTATCCATCATTTGATGGACATTGTATTGTTCTCATATTTCTGATAATAATGCTGTTATAAACATTGGCACACACTTTTTTGTGCAGACATATGTTTTCATTTCTATTGAGTATGTAACTTTGAGTGTTATTATTATTGGGTCATATGGTAATGGACAGAGCTGAGGGTTACTCGTTTCCAGATGACCCAACAATAATAACACTCCAAATTATATACCGAATAGAAATGAAAACAGTCAATCAGAGGTAATAGCTAAAGGGTACTGGGTTTCTTTGTGAAATCATGAATGTTATGAAATCGACTGTGGTGATGGTTTCACATATCTATGAATGTACTAAAAAGCTTATTAAAGTGTACATTTTAAAGGGGTAAATTATATGATATGTACATTACCTCTCAATAGAGCTATTTTAAAATGTAAAAATAAACAGGAAAAATAATTTAGGCCTAGATTTTGTAGAACATAGTCACTCTACTGTGCTCTGCATTGAAGCATAGGCAGTACAAGGTAAGTATTAGAAAGGAAGTACTTAAATAATGATGAGAATTTATCAAAATCACCTAGGAGCCAGCTTGAATGAGTTCCCACTGGTATGCTGGCAGAATTTGAGTACCAGAATAAATAAGGTAAGTAAGGAATTATAATTCATTTAGCAAACAGAAAAACGTCACCCACCTTTATATAAATAAATGTATGAATATACTGTACATTTGAAAAGCAGCAAAATTTTTGCATGATTTCAAAAAATTGTTCCACAAAACTTATTAATTTTGAAGTGGTAAAGATTGACAATGATAGAGAAGCTGGTTATATGCTATTTTGATCATATGATCAAATAATCACCACTAAATAGGTTATAATAAAGTGACTGAAACGTATTTTCTGTGGAATTCTTGCCAAAGACACATAAACTTATTCAGTAAACAACAGATAAACTCAAAGCAAACAGATAAACTGAAGAATATTCTGAAAAGTAACTTACCTGAAATTTTCTAGAATGTTTTCAAAATAATCATAAAAGCGGAGATAAAATAAAGAAATTGTTTTAGACTGAATGATACTGAAGAGACATGCCACCAATGCAATATCTGCTTCAAAATTTGATCCTTTTGCAACCAAAGACAACAGAAAGACAATTGAAAAAAAAACTGGGATCTGGGGATTATATTGTGACTATGTCTCAGTGTTAAATTCCTGATTTTGATAATTTTGATGGTAGTACTGAGGTTAAGTTGTGTAGTGTCCACGTTTGTAAGAAATGCCTCCAATGTATGCAGAAATGGTAGGGCCTTAGATGATCAACTTACTCTCCAATAATTCAGGAGAAAAGTTCTTCCTAGTATATGCCCAACTTTTCCACAAATTGTTTTATTGGTGGTGGTTCCACCAGAGAAACAGAACCAGGAAAGATGTAGGTAGACAGAGACAGAAAGATAAACAGAGAGAGATATATAAATATATTTACTAGAAATTGGCTTCCTCAGTAATGGAGACTGGCTTGTAAGTGTGGAACCAGGAGCCAGTAGGGCAAGTAATCAGAAAGGACTGGTTGGAAGCTCTTAGAAAGGAGCTGAAACTGCGGTCACAAGCAGAATTTCATCTTTTTGGGGAAATTTCAGTTTTAGTCTAAATTCCTTTAACAAGTTGAATCAGGTTCCACTCAGATTACTGGGGTTAATTTCTTTTACCTAAAGCCAAGGAATTATAGATGTTAACCACATCTATAAAATACCTGCACAGCAAAACCCAGATTAGGATTTGATAAATTACTATTGACTGTAGCATAGTCAAGTTGACATATAAAACTGAAAATCAAAATTGGTCACTATTAAACCAAAAAAAGTATACCACTAAAAAAATTAATTGCTTGAATTAAGTGGTTTATTAAAATTGATGCATGTGTTAGTTTTCAAGTTCAGCATCAAGCCCTGGTTTCCCTCTAGTCTAAGCTCCAGATTCAGTTGTACACCAGTAAATTAGGAAGGAATGTTTAAAAAACCCTTCATATAAGACTAATGTAAATACATGTAGTATATACACATGTACACATGCAGAAATACACACACATCAATCTTTAAACATTTATTTTTAATAAAAAATGGAATAACCAAATAAGGAGTTTCAAAACAGAGGATTTCTTTATTTTTGGAAAATTTGCTTGAAATACACACACATCAACCTTTAAACATTTATTTTAAATAGAAAATGAAATAGGGAGGTAAGAAGTTTCAAAATAGTGGGTTTCTTTATTTTTGGAAAATTTACTTGTGGTAATTTTAATCTATTTGATGTGAACATCTTTATACCAAAAATCAGTGGTCATTGGTCTAAAAATTCTACCACATCTGCAAGGTCCATACTACCAATAACATTAAGTGCTATTGTGGGCTGGGTGTGCCCATCAATATATCAATAGACATAGTGAAGTCCTAACTCCTGTTACCTCTGTAAATTTGGTCTTGTATGATAATAGCGTCTCTGCGGATTTAATCAAATTAACATGAGGTCATATAAGATTACAGTGGGCCCAAAATTCCGTGTCTGGTGTTCCTATAAGGACAAAGAAAAACACAGATAAACACAGACATACAGTGAGGAAGGCCATGTAATGATGGAAACAGAGATTTTAATGATACAGCTGCAAGTCAAAGAGTGCCCAGGACTGTTGGCAACTATATGAAGCCAGGAATAGGCAAAAAATGATTCTTCCATATAATCTCCAGGGGGGCGACGGCCCTCCTGACACCTCAATTTTGACTTTAGCCAACAAATCCATAAGAAAATAAGTTTCTATGTTTTAAGCTACCCTATGTGGTACTGTCTTATAAAACCACTAGGAAACTAATACAAGAACCATATGCAAGACATTTGCAAGTAATATTTTAGTAGTTCAAACGTTTCTGTGACATGTTCTCATATGGATGGGCATTTACCATACCTGTATGTTCTGTGATTTATCGTTTTACCTCTGTGGGCAGACACACTAAATGAGCTTTATAATAACAGCAAAAGTATTGAATGAATAAACAGTGTTTCTCATGCAACACAATTAGGAGCTGCCTGCAGACAGGGCTAGAGTTGGAGAAAACACAATGTCTATAAAGAAAAATAATTAACTAAGAGCCTTTTACTTCAACTCATTTTTCACAATCCATGGAAAAATATCCAAAAAATACAGTAATAGTGGAAAAACTGAACTTTAATACAACAAATAATCATAAATTTCAAGCAAAAACGGAATTATCCTAGCCAAAAGCATGAAAATTAAACCAAAAAGGATGAGTACAAGGTTTATTTTCACAAACTTCCTCAGTTCCCAAGCTTTATATAGATTCCCATCAAGTTCAGGATCTCATGCTGTGTACCCTCTCCCAGATGGAGTAAGAAGTCAACAATCACAAGAACATTTGGTCAAGTAAAGCACTTTCTGTTGGGACCCAGATGTTTGCAATGGAGCAGGTAGCTTGAAAATAAAAACAAACTAACACCTTTTCAATAGTGGCTTGGTAGTTGCTCGAACAAAAGCTGTGTTAATTAGAGAAGGATGGGTATAGAGACAGCCAATCGTGATTTTCTGAGTTAAGGAGTGTGCTGGATGTTGTCTAGGGGCTCTCAGCATTATGCTTTTTTTCCTGCACTTTCTTTGTACCTCTGGGCTGAAAACCTGCAAATCACAAATTCAGGTGTTCTTCCAATTGAATTCCTCTTAGTTTCTGTGGGTAAGAGGTACTGAACAGAATTTGGAAGGAAAGAAGAATAAACAGTATTATTTTGCTGCTTTTCTCTGCACCTCTGGTTTTGACAGTAATGATACTGGACCGACAAAATAAGGTGTCTCACTGCAGTTTTTTCAACAGGGAACCTCCATCCTAAGAAAAGGTTATTCAGTGGTAAAGGAGCTAGAAATGCAAATCAATTCTGTAAATATGTTAAATAGAATATTTTCCTTAAAATGGGTGAATCTTATAGTATGTAACCTATATTTTATAAAGATATGTTTTTTAAATGGTGATTTTGGGCAGCAATGGATGCCATCAGCATTGAGTATTTAAGCAGTGGGAGAGTGGCCTTTTCCATCTTTAGCTGCAGAAGATTTTCTGTCAATCAATTTGTTGAGGAAGAGTTTGGAACAACATCATTGAATCTAAGCCCTAGGTGGCCTCAGTTATCACAATTGCCAAAATCTCTGACAAGAAACAAAATAATTCAATGATTAGTTGTAATTATAAAGAAATAATATGAGTTCCGTGCACAGAACTTGTTTCCTTTATTTAATAAAAGAAAAATTTTTGTTTGTTTGTTTGTTTGGAGATGGAGTTTTGCTCTTGTTACCCAGGCTGGAGTGCAGTGGCATGATCTCGGCTCACCACCATCTTTACCTTCTGGGTTCAAGCAATTCTCCTGCCTCAGCCTCCCCAGTAGCTGGGACTACAGGCACTCACCACCATGCCCAGCTAATTTTTGTATTTTTAGTAGAGATGGGGTTTCACCATGTGGACCAGGAGGGTCTTGATCTCTTGACCTCGTGATCCACCTGCCTCGGCCTCCCAAAGTGCTGGGATTATAGGTAAGAGCCACTGCGCCTGGCCAATAAAAGGAAATTTTAATGAAAAGATGGTCAAAGTAAAACAAAGGAAAAATGAACAAAAGGTTCCTTTTTTCTTATAATTTATAGATGATGTCATCTCTATAAATTACAAGTGAAATTTGAACATGAGAGGAAAGTGTTCAAAGAAGACTTTAAACAGTGTGCAAAATATATAGAAATGAGTGGAAATGCTAAAACATGAGAAAAAAAATTAAAACAAAGTGCAGAGAATAAATACCCATTATAGGTGAAAGAGTTAGATGTTCATAAGCAGTTATAAGGCTGCTACATAAAGAGAGAGAGAGAGAGAGATCAATATTATCACAGAAGGAGTGACAGACTTAAAAACAACGTAAAACTAACATACATTATTGGTATTTTTGAGAATAAACAAATAAAATACTTAGAATATAGAAACAATAAAAAGTATACTTTAAAAAACTTTTCTGTAAGGAAGACAAATTGAAAGTGCAGAATGAAGTTATTCATAGAGTTCCAAGAAATAATGATACCTAACATTTGAAAGTATATTCTAAGTATCAAAGTATGTTCTAGCAAAGTTGTTAAAATTCAAGTGCAAAGAAAGAATCCTAGGATCAGTAAGGAGAAAAAAAAATCATGCTTCCTACTAGTGTGAATATCAAGTTAAATTGGACTTCCTATAGTAATAGTCAATACAAAAAGACTGTTTGATCGGTATCTAAAATACACTGAGAGAAAGAAAATATGATACAAGAACTTTATAATCAGCCAAGTTATACTTTGATTATAAATAAAGCTTTTAGTGTAAAGTGTGCACAAAGTTATGCCATTTATGAATAACAAATTTGAATCTGCTAGGGAAGAAGGGTGGATGGTGATAAAGTAAGAAAAATAAAATAATGGAACTGAAAGCAACTGATCAGATTATGAGAACTAAGGAGTGGTCAAAAATAGACACCCATTCCCACGAGCCCTCACTCCTACCCAAATATAATAAACTTGCTTTTTATTTAAAGGCAGCCACAGAGACAAAGGTAAGACCAAAAAAAGGGGGGTGGTTTCCCCCATGCTGTCCTCATCACAGTGAGTTCTTACAAGATCTGATGGTTTTATAAGAGACTCTTCCCTTTTTAATCCTCACTCTTCTCTCTCCTGCTGTCATGTGAGGAAGTCCAAGCTTGCTGTCCCTTTGCCTCTTGCCATCATTGATAAATTTCCTGAGGCCTCCCCAGCTATTTGGAGCTGTGAGACAATTAAAATTCTTTCCTTTATAAAGGTATTTCTTTATAGTAGTGTGGAAACAGACTAATACAGTTGGCCAGCTTCCTTTGTATTTTAGAGTTGCTAACATTCACTCTGTCCCCATATATAAGGGAGTCTGGTCAAAGCTCAATTCTTCAACACCATTCAGAAAGAACTTTAAGCATCTATGTTCTTTGTAAGAAATATTTATAGACAACTTGTACTGTAGTGTTTTAGTCAAATCTAACAAAATCTAGTCCCCATTACTTTCAAAGGATAGGATGCTGGAAATAGAAATCTTATTTTTCCACAGCCTACACCCACTCCCGTCTATGTCTATGTCTATGTCTATGTCTATGTCTATGTCTATGTCTATGTCTATGTCTATGTCCAGGTCTATGTCTAATCAGTGTCTACGTCTATGTTTATGTTGATGTCCAGGTCTATGTCTACATCTATATTTGTCTATGTTGACGTCCATGTTGATGTCTATCTTCAGGTCAATGTCTATGTCTATGTGTATGTCTGTATCAATGTCAATGTCTATGTCTCTTTATCTTTGTCTCTATTTCTCACCATAGAAGTAGATATAGATAGAGTTGTTTTTACATCAGCCTTGCTAACAGTTCTGGTTTCTTTCAGAGTGTGTTACTCATACTATTTGATATCCTTAAAACTATTAAGAGTTTGCATCATGATTCCTATTTTACAGATGCAGAAACTTCAACACTACATGAATAAATAAATTTCTTCTAAGTTACACAGATATTCAGTTATCTAAGAGATATTCTAATCAAGTCTCATTGTACTTTCTTGTCACCTCATATTGTGGTTACAAAATGTACTTCCTGGAAATTACACATGATAACTGATCATATAATTCCAGAGAATAATCTCCAAGTGAAAAAATTAAAAACATGGCCTCTCAAGATCTTTACCCCATCATTTGTATTGACAGAAATCATGGAATTTGTTCATTGGTATCACAACTTTTAAAGTAATCTAGTATGCTTTTTGAGATATTTGATTACTAATTCTGTAGTTACATAGTGCCCTAAATAAAATAGTTCTTAAAAGTATCAATCCTTCCCACCCCAATATTATATAAAGTGTGACAACATGAAAATACTACTGTTCAAAGACTATGCCTCAATGACCAAAAGAATGGTAAAGTACTATCTCAATAGACCCCAATAAATATCTGATTATCTAATCCAAAGGCTCAAGCATAGATGGTTGATGTTATTTACCAATGTGTATATACACGGAGTCCACCTGTTTCATGCATTTAAAATTGCCAATGGAAAAATAGTAGTAGGAAAATAGTAAAGTATTGAAACATAAGCAGTAGTATTTTTTGGAAGGTGTGATTTATTCTTGTTTATACTATTAAAATATTGATTATCCATAATTAATTATTTATTAAATATTTATTTGGATAACTATTACCCATTTACACAGTAATATATAAAAGGTATCATGTTACCCTTTTTATATTTCATATGGAAAAATCATAGTTAAAATACTATATTTTATAATGACATACTATCAGACTAATCAAATATGTATAAGAAATGAAATAAGGAAGAATAAATTTTAAACTAATAACAAATATAGCATTAAATTAATTAATATAATCTGGTTAATATATCACTATCAGTGACATGGAAATGAGAAAATTTCCCTTGTGACAGGAAATATACATAGAAGTATATGTAATATATAACCAATATATGACTATATGTAATATATGACCATACACATGCACATATATATGCAGTGGAAGGAAATTTGTGGACAAGCCAAAAATTTATAGCAACATTTTCAAAACACCTAGAACTGAAATAAATACAATTATTAGATTCCTAGCAAGAAAATTGTGGTGTTTGTAAAAATGAGAGTTTACCAGATTGCACGTAACTTCACTATAAAACTCTAAGAAAGAACATTTACTTCCAGACAACTTCACAGAAAAATAGACATCACCTTTCACCCTTCAACATGCCTAAGACTTAAAGAAAGAAAGAATGGGGGAGACACCATGTTTTCTTTTGTTGTTTAATTATTAGGATATATTAGCTGGTCACTGAAGATATAAGTTTTTTCATAACTCATAACTTCTTAGAGATTTCCTGCATAATAGACATGTACTACCCTAAAAATAAAATTCAAGCAGTCAGCGTTCAAAAACGTTTATTAAATGAAGAAATTAATCCTTCATAACTGAAATTATCTGTGATTAGGTTCTGAATGTATTATTTAAAACATAAATGATTGTAGCAAATTAGGTAGATAACTCATAACATTCAAAATTATTCTAAAATTTCTATAATATACACTGCTATGTTATTTAAACTCAGAGATAATTGAACTAATGTAGACTAGTATCAATGCCTTTTAATTTATAATATTTAATTCAACAACTCAAATATTATCCCTATTTATTATTGCTTCCAATGTAGTATAATCTCATTGCTAGGAAAGGTGAAAGGTATGAAGAATAAAATAATCAAGAAAAATGTGAAGAAAACTGAAAAATATATTCTTGAGTTTGTTAGAAATTATAAATGTTTTATTCATAAATCTAAATATGGCATTTAATGTATTATATCCATGGAAATTGTTCTTATGGTAAACACATATTTTCCATATTTCATCTATACTTTACATCTCTGATAATTTTGTTTTGTCATAATTTAATTTTTCATCCCAATGATAAGAGGTTTCACTTTTCTTTACTTTTGCTTTCATAAATGCAGTTCATACTCTAAGGTACATTATTAATACAGAAACATATTATATCAGATCATAACTATGTATTTTTCTGAGTAGATGCATTGCTGCACACCACTCAACTCATTTTAACTCTAATAAGTGTTATATGTTACAACAAATAGAAGTAAAATTTTAAGGAAAATACAGATCCAATGCATTTATTCAATAGTGCCTTTCTATCTTGCAGGAATTTAAAACATTTTATCTTTTCACTTTTTAATAGAATGTAAAACATTAAGTTTTCACAAAATGAACAAAATTGTATATGCAATGTATATGTGTATTGAGGAGCATAAAAACATAAGTGGGTGAATTCATTGTCCTGTTTAAGGAATAGAATCCACTGCCTAATTTAACAAATAGAATGTGCAGTTAAACTTAACCCCTCATGCACATAATACCTTGGAAGAAGTAATAAAGGAGTAAAGGCAATCTTCCCAACTCAGTCTCCTGAGTAGCTGGGACTACAGGAACACACCACCATACCCAGCTAATTATTATATTTTTGTATAGATGTGGTGTCTCAGTGGGTCACCCAGGCTGGTTTCAGGTTCCTTGCTTCAAGCTCTTGGACTTCTCTTCTAGGACAACTTCTTTCTTGATTTAAAAAAAAAAGGTTGTTTTTATTTTTTAAATAATTAAACTGCATAAGCATTGTTTCAGATGGCGTATTTTGGAAGTTTATGAAGTTGATATTTGAGACTTGCTTTCTCAATTCAGTATTACATTCCTAAGATCCAAATATCATATTAAGTATAGCTTTTTTTGATATCGCTGAGAATGATCCAAGATGGCTGATCACTAACATCTCAGGATCGCAGCTCCCAGTGAAAGCGCAGAGAACGAGAGGACGCCACACTTTCAGACAAATTTTTGTCACTCACGGAGCAGAAGATTCCCAGTGGAGGAGCCCCACAGGTCGCCATCAGGACTCTTGTTACTGGTGCAGCAGTTTTGCGGGCACCTCAGTGTGGCAGCTCTTGGTGCAGATTAAACGGGACTGGTTCCCCTTCTGACCGAGGTTTGGAGCTCCGGGAATGCAGACTCGCCTATTACGGACTCAAGAAGGAAGCCAGACTGGAGATTCCTGGGCAGAAAAGCACCATCAGTCTTAATGCCACTGTTTTGACCTTCGCAGTGGGTTGCTCATATTTCAGCCCTGGGAATTAACAACTTGGACGTCCACTCAAGAGACCAAATTTGAAAGTTGGTAATTACAAAGATGACAGGTGGACAAATTTACAATCATGGGAAGAAACCAACGTAAAAAGGCTGAGAATACTCAAAATCAGAATGCCTCTCCCTCTAAAGAGTATCATAGTTCCTCATCAACAAGGGAACAAGATTTGATGGAGAACGAGTACATCCTATTAACAGAATCAGGCTTCAGAAGATGGTTAATAAGAAACTTCTGTGAGTTAAAAGAACATGTTGTGGCTCAATGTAAAGAAACTAAGAACTTTGAAAAAAGGTTTGATGAAATCCTAATGAGAATAGACAATTTAGAGAGGAATATAAGTGAATTAATGGAACTGAAGAATACAATATGGGAACGCCGAGAAGTATGCACAGGTTTAAACACTCGAATTGATCAAGCAGAAGAAAGGATATCAGAGGTCGAAGTCCAACTTAATGAAATAAAACGAGAAGACAAGATTAGAGAAAAAAGGAAAAAAAGGAATGAGCAAAG
>CM052649.1:26999984-27016693 GCA_028533165.1 Leontopithecus rosalia | reverse complement strand
TACACACGTGGCAGTGTGTTTTGCTGCCTTCTGCCCCCTCACCCATATTTGGCATTTCTCCCCATGCCATCCCTCCCCTGCTCCCCCCCCCGCTGTCCCTCCCCTATTTCCCCCAATAGACCTCAGTGTGTGGTGCTCCCTTCCCTGTGTCCATGTGTTCTCATTGTTCATCACCCGCCTATGAGTGAGTATATATGGTGTTTCCTTTTCTGTTCTTGTGTCAATTTGCTGAGAATGATGTTCTCCAGATTCATCCATGTCCCTGCAAAGGACACGAACTCATCATTTCTGATTGCTGCATAATATTCCATGGTGTATATGTGCCACATTTTCCCAGTCCAAGTGATTTTTATTGTACTTTAGGTTCTGGGGTACATGTACAGATTATGCAGGATTGTTGCACAGGTACATACATGGCAATGAGGTTTGCTGCCTCCATCCCCCCATCACCTATATCTGCCATCTCTCCCCATGTTATCCCTGCCCAACCTCCCCATCCCCCGCTGTCCTTCCCCTACCCCGCAGTGTGTGATGCTCCCCTCTGGATGTGTCTTTATAATAGAACAATTTATAATCCTTTGGGTACAAACCTAGCAATGGGATTTCTGGGTCAAATGCAATTTCTATTTCTAGATCATTGATGAATCACCACACTGTCTTTCACAATGATTAAACTAATTTACACTCCCACCAACAGTGTAAAAGTGTTCCTATTCCTTCACATCCTCTCCAGCATCTATTGTCTCCAGATTTTTTAATGATCATCATTCTAACTGGCTTGAAATGGCATCTCAATGTGGTTTTGATTTGCATTTCTCTAATGACAAGGGATGATGAGCATTTTTTCATGTTTCTTGGCCTCATATATATTTTCTTTTAAAAAGTGTTCATATCCTTCACCCACTTTTGAATGGGTTTCTTTGTTTTTTTATGTAAATCTGTTTTTGGTCTTTGTAGATTCTGGATATTAGGCCTTTGTCAGATGGGTAGATTGCAAAAATTTTTTTCACTCCATTGGTTGCCAGTTCACTCTAATGATTGTTTTTTCAGCAGTACAGAAGCCCTGAAGTTTAATTAGATCCCATTTGTCTATTTTGGCTTTTGTTGCCAATTCTTTTGGTGTTTTAGTCATGAAGTCCTTGCCTGTGCCTATGTCTTGAATTGTTTTACCTAGGTTTTCTTCTAGGGTTTTTATGGTGGGGTCTAATGCTTAAGTCTTTAATCCATTGACCAAGTTATTTTTAACAAAAGGGACAGAGACTGCAAGAGAAAAGATAGCCTTTTTTCACTGATGGTGGTAAAGCAATTTGACAGCCCTAGGTAAAAAAATGCACACCAAAGAGTGAGGATTGACCTAAGTATTACGTAGTATATGGAAATTAACTTGACATTGATTACAGAGTTAAATATAAAATGAAAAACTATAAAATATCCAGCAAAAAACTTGGGAGAAAATTTTGGAATCTTGAGCGTTCTTTGATTTTGATGCCAGAAATACAATGCATTAAAAAAAAGTTGATAAATTCACCTTCATTGAAATGAAAATCTTTTGCTCTATAGAGCATCTGTTAATGGCATAATACAAACTTTAAAATAGAAGAGATGTTTGTTAATTATGTATCTGACAAAGGGCTATTACGTACAATATGTAAAGAATTATAAAAACTTAATATAATAATTAATTATTAACTATAATGAGGAATATAATTAGAAACCAGACAAAAGACATGGAGAGTTATTTTACCAACACCATTAACCATTAGAAAAATGCAAATTAAAACCACAATGAGCTTTGTTTGCACACTTACAATTGCAAAAATAATATCCCTATAATGACACCCCCTGATGCTAGAAAGGATATAGAAACTCTGTATCCCTCATATATTGCAGACGAAAGTTCAAAATAATGCAGCCACTATATAAATCAGTTTAGCAGTTTTTTTTTAGAAAAATATGTATAATTATATATGATTCAGCAATTGTTCTCCAGAGGAATGAAACGTTTCCAAGATAAATGAAAAGTTCCCAAGATAAATGAAAAGTTCTGTTCAACAGAAACCTATACATGACTGTTTAGGTTATTTGTAATACCCCCAAGCAAACTATGACTCATATGTTCTTCAGTGGGTGAATGGTTAAACAGACTATGGTACCTCAGTCCACATCAGTGAATACTACACAGCCAAAAAAAAGATATGCACTGTTGATAAAAACTAAATCCTGAAAGGAATTTCAGAGAAATATGTTGATTTTTTTAAAGTGAAAAAAACTTGCAGAAGTTTACATACTATAGTACTTCATTCAATGAATATTCCTTAAATGACAAAGTTATAGAAATGAAGAACAGATTATTATTTGTCAGGGGTTATAGAGAGGAAAGTGTGTCATAATAGGGCCACATTTGAGCAATCATTGTGGTGACAGAATTGTTCTCCCTTTTAACAATGCCAATATACCAATATCTTCATTGCAATCTTGTACTATCATCTTGTAAGAGAAGACATCGCCATTAAGACAAACTGGGTATAGGATATGTGATAATACATTGTATTATTTTTTATGAATGCATGTGAATCTATAATTACCTCAAAATTAACATTTTTGGGGGCGATCCAAGATGGCCAAATAGGAACAGCTCTGGAGTGCAGTTCCCAGCAAGAGCAATGCACAGGGTGAGTGCTCACCACATTTCTGAACAAGTTTTCACTGCCCAGAGACCAGGAAATTCCTGGACAGAAAAGCACCATGAGTTTTCAGCACTGCTAGTGCCATGGGTAAACGCACAGAAACTCACACAAATCCTGGTGGCTATTTCAACTGGCACCTGAAATACCTGGGTGACAGAGCCGACCATTCAACTGAAAGGGAGGGGGCTAAGACTGGGAGTCAGCCCCTGACTTAGCGGGTACCACCCCCACAAAACAAGCAATCTGAAATGCTCTGGACTGAGAGTTTTGTAGCAAGCGCAGCTGGACCCAGGATGATCCAGCTCAGTGGACAGAAGAGCATCTGCCACTACCAAGGCAGTTCACACAGCAGCTAGGCAGAACGTGTGGCAGCTCAGCAAGGCCTCTGCTGGCAGACTGTGACTAGACTACTCCATGAGGGGCAAGGCAGCTCTGAAAAACGGCAGCAGCATGTCAGGAATGTATAAATAAAGCTGACCTTCCTAGGTCAGAAAAATAAAAAAGAAACAGAAGAAGATTCAAATAGATGCAATAAAAAACTATAAAAGGCATATCACCACCAGTTCCACAGAAATACCAACTAACATCAAAGATTACTACAAACAACTCTAGGCACATTAACCAATAAACCCAGAAGACACGGATAAGTTCCTGGACACTTGCAGCCTCCGCAGCCTAAACCAGGGAGAAGTTGAAACCATGAACAGAGCAATAACAAGGGCTGAACTTGAGGCAGCAATTAACAGCCTACAAAACAAAAAAGTCCAGGTCCAAACAGGTTCACAGATGAATTCTACCAGAGGTACAAAGAGGAGCTGGTACCATTCCTTCTGAAACTATTCCAAACAATCTAAAAATAAGGAATCCTTCCCAAATCATTTTATGGGACCAACATCATCCTGATACCAAAACCCAGCAGAGACTTAACAAAAAAAGAAAACTTCAGGCCAATAACATGATAAACATTGATGCAAAAATATTCAATAAAATACTGGCAATCCAATTGCAACAGCACATGAAAAAGCTTATCCATCATGATCAAGTAGGCTTCATCCTAGGGATGCAAAGCTGGTTCAACACATGCAAGTCTATAATCATGATCTACCACATAAAGTGAAGTAAAGACAAAAACCACATGATTATCTCAATAGATCCAGAGAAGTCCTTCCACAAAATTCAACAGCCCTTAATGCTAAAAACTCTCAATAAACTAGGTACCAATGGAACAAAACTCAAAATAATAAAAGCTATTTATGACAAATACACAGCCAATATCATACTGAATGGGAAAAACTAGCATTCCCTTTGAAATCCAGCACTAGATAAGGATGCCCTCTCTCACCAATTCTATTCAATATAATATTGGAAGTTTTACCCAGAGCAATTAGGCAAGAATAGAAAATAAAGGGTATTCAATTAGGAAATGAGGAAGTCAAATTGTCTCTATTTGCAGATGACATGATTGTATATTTAGAAGACACTATCATCTCAGTCCAAAATCTCCTTTAACTGATCAGCAACTTTAGCAAAGTCTCAGGATACAAAATCAATGCATAGAAATCACAAGCATTTCTATACACCAATAGCATACTAACAGAGAGCCAAATCATGAGCTAACTCCCATTCACAATTCCTACAGAGAGAGTAAAATACCAAGGAATACAACTAACAAAGGATGTAAAGGACCTCTTCAAGGAGAACTACAAACCACTGCTCAAGAAAATAAGAGAGGACACAGACAGATGGAAAAACATTCCATGCTCATGGTTAGGAAGAATCAATATCATGAAAATGGCCATATTGTCCAATGTAATTTATAGATTCAATGCTCTCTCTATCAAGCTACTAATGACCTACTTTGCCGAACTGGAAAAAAATATGCCTTAAACTTCACATGGAACCAAAAGAGAACCCACATAGCCAAGACAATCCTAATCAAAAAGAACAAAGCTGGAGGCATCATGCTACCTGATTTCAAACTATACTACAAGGTTACAGTAATCAAAACAGCATGGTACTGGTACCAAAACAGAATTATAGACCAATGGAACAGAAGAGAGGACTCAGAGGCAATGCCACACATCTACAGCCATCTGATCTTTGACAAACCTGACAAAAACAAACAATGGTGAAATGATTTCCTGTTTCATAAATGATGTTGGGAAAACTGGCTATCAGTGTGCAGAAAGCAGAAACGGGTCCCTCTCCTTACACTTTACAGTAAAATTAACCCCAGATAGATTAAAGACTTAAGCATAAGACCTAACACCATAAAAATACTAGAACAAAATCTAGGCAAAACTATTCAGGACACAGGCACAGGCAAGAACTTCATGACTAAAACACCAACAGCATTGGCAACAAAAGCCAAAATAGACAAATGGGACCTAATCAAACTCCACAGCTTCTGCACGGCAAAAGAAACAGTCACTAGAGTGAATCAGCAACCAACAGAATGGGAAAAAAATTTTGCAGTTTACCCATCTGACAAAGGGCTGATATCCAGAATTTACAAAGAACTCAAACAGATTTACAAGAAAAAAACAAACAAGCTGATTCAGAAATGGGCAAAGGATATGAACAGACACTTTACAAAAGAAGACATACACGAGGCCAACAAACATATGAAAAAATGCTCATCATCACTGGTCATTAGAGAGTTGCAAATCAAAACCACATTGAGATACCACCTCAGGCAAGTTAGAATAATAGTGATCATTAAAAATCTGGAGACAACAGATGCTGGAGAGGATGTGGAGAAATAGGAACTGTTGGTGTGAGTGTAAATTAGTTTTACACTGTTGCTGGGAGTGTAAATTAGTTCAACCATTGTGGAAAACAGTGAAGCACTTCCTCAGGGATCTAGAAATAGAAATTGCATTTGACCCAGAAATTCCATTACTGGGTATATACCCAAAGGATTATAAATTGTTCTACTATGAAGACACATGCTCACATATGTTCACAGTGGCACTGTTACAATAGCAAAGACCTGGAACCAACCCAAATGCCCATTGCTGATAGACTGAACAAGGTATATAGATGGCTCATGTATACCATGGAATACTATGCAGTCATAAGAAATTATGAGTTAGTTTCCTTTTTGGGGACCTGGATGAATCTGGAAATCATTATTCTCAGCAAACTGACACAAGAACAGAAAATCAAACACTGTGCATTCTCACTCATAGGCAGGTGTTGAACAATGAGAACACAGGGGCACAGGGAGGGTAGCATCACACACTGGGGTCTGTTGAGGGGGTTCACGGGAGAGACAGCGGGGGTGTGGTGAGTTTGGAGAGGGATAACATGGGGAGAAATGCCAGATGTAGTTGACGGGGTGTTGGAGGCAGCAAACCACATTGCCATGTATGTACCTATGCAACAATCCTGCATAATCTGCACATGCA
This sequence comes from Leontopithecus rosalia, assembly GCA_028533165.1. Lineage (NCBI taxonomy): Eukaryota > Metazoa > Chordata > Mammalia > Primates > Cebidae > Leontopithecus > Leontopithecus rosalia. Next base: position 27,010,596 of record CM052649.1, on the reverse strand, counting down.
CCCCAGAAACTAAAGTACAATTAAAAAAAAGAAAAAAATTAACATTTTGTTTAAAACTCAAATAGCAACATGTAAACGTTTAATAAGAATTATAGTCTTATAGCTGACATCATAGAATAAGACTTTTGTCAGTTTGACATCCGTATTGTTAAGACTTAGACTGACTCCTATTACCAAGTCCAAAGAAAATATTACCCTTTTCCTCCTCTCATTTCACTACATGTGAAATGAGAGTACAGACTCTCATTTCATGTGAGTACAGACCCAACCAGAAGACAGATTTATTTAGCAATCAACTGAAGGAAGCCTACTAAGTGTGCTTTTAAACATATATTGACTAAGGTTACCTTAACGTGTCTCTCAGCTCAACTCAACTTCAGACAAATTTCTTCCTGTCTTCACACTCTTTTCTTAGAATCTTTATTTACAAAACCTGCAATCATAAATTCCTTCTCTGTGCCTTTAGAGATGTACATGTTTTAAAACTGCCTCTTGGTAGTTCACAACCCAGGAAAGATTTTCTCAAATACCTGGCAGCTATCCCCCTGAAATTAATCATTCAGGAAGATAGCACTCACATCTCCAGTTTTGTTGGAGAGTAGGATACTAAATTTTGAGGCATCTTGCTTTATGTTGTTGAACTGCTTCCTGTTATTAAGATAGAAAGTTGAGCCTTACTTTGGGTATGTCAGTTAGCAAACACACATAGTATATAATTCCTCTACCTCAGCTCTTAAAAGCTCCTAAGACTTTTGGTTCAATGAAGTTGAATACAGTTACTTTTGTCCAGTGAAATTTTTGATTGAGCAATGTATAAACATCAGTGGTCATAAAAGATCTGATGATAATCAGTAGAAGCAGAGGAAAAAAAGTAGAGATAAAAAAAATAAAGTCAATGTATTTTGGCGAAATAAAAGTTCAACAAAAGTCTAATAGTAAAGTTGTGATTTTTAATGAAGAGGAAGTAAAGAGGACAAGACAGACAAAGATGCTTAAAGTACAAAAATAAACCAAATAGGAGACTCAAATGTCTTGGTACATATATGGGGTTACATCAAGCTAAAATCTAGAACTCGTTTTTTTTTTTTTGCATTGACAACACTTATGTTAGAAAAAAATTCTAAAAACTTCAAGGTAAAGGTTGACAAAAAAATAAAGCAACCTAAAAAATGTATAATTCATGCTGTATTTAATTTTTATCCACTTATAAAAAATCAATGATATATGAAAACAATAAACATCCAAGGCTCAGAAATGTCACATTTTAGTGTCATTGCTTAGAAAGCTTTTTGCTTATGAGCTTAAGGGAATAAAAAAGACTGATACATAAATTCAAGTAAAGAAAGTTTTTTTTTTGTTTTTTGTTTTCTCTCTCTCTCTCTCTCTCTCTCTTTCTCTTTCTCTCTCTCTCTCTTTCTTTCTGACAGAGTCTCATCATGCTGCAGCCCAGACTGGAGTACGATCTCGGCTCACTGCAACCTCCACCTTCCAGGTTCAAGGAATTCTCCTGCCTTAGCCTCCCTAGTAGCTGAGATTACAGTCATACACCACCAAGCCCAGCCAATATTTTCGTGTTCTTAGTGGACACAGGGTTTCACTATATTGGCCAGGCTGTTCTCAAACTCCTGCCCTCTCATAATGCACCCACCTCAGCATTCCAAAGTGCTGGCCTTACAGGCATGAGCCACTGCACCTACCCAGAAAGAAAGCCTTAAAATATATATATTAAAAGGCAAAAAAGGAGAGAAAGTCAATACAGCAAGTAGTGAAATTTCAGGGCAGACTATTAGTAGGATTTACTAAAGACTAAAAAAGATATTGAACTGAATGAGAAGCATTGCTTAAAGCTGACAGATGCTGAGGATGAAAGCAATGCATATGATTGTTTAAATGGCCAATTTGAGCTCTAGAACTGACAGAAACTGAAGATGAAAATTATTTTCCAAAAATGACATTTTTTTACCAATGGAGGAAATCCTTTTAATGTAACATTGTCTCAAAAGGGGTAATTGAATTCAATTTGAACACATACAGATGGAAAGATAATTAGTATATGATTCTTGAATATGTTCACAACATAATACTGCAAATGTTAACTGGCTTTCAGTTTTGAATCATTGTTTAGGTCAAGGAAAGATAATGTGCTTAAAAGATGGAATGAAAATCTAAGAACTATGAAAACATAAAAGTATAACTGATAAAAAATAAAATATGGAGAAAATTTGGTAGATAGAGAATAGGATTTATTTATTTATTTTATTATTATTATTATTTTTTTAGGCAGAGTTTCACTCTTGTTACACAATGGCGCGATCTCGGCTCACCGCAACCTCCGCCTCCGGGGTTCAGGCAATTCTCCTGCCTCAGCCTCCTGAGTAGCTGGGATTACAGGCATGCGCCACCATGACCAGCTAATTTTTTTTGTATTTTTAGTAGAGATGGGGTTTCACCATGTTGACCAGGATGGTCTCGATCTGTTGACCTCGTGATCCACCCGCCTCGGCCTCCCAAAGTGCTGGGATTACAGGCTTGAGCCACTGCGCCGGGCAAAGAAGAGGATTTATATTATAAAGTTTAAAACTGAATCCAAATATGATAAAACAATTATGATTTAACTATATTGTTTGTAGTACAGAAAATTGATAGAAAAATTAAAACTAAAACAATTGTCAAACCCAGTGATGGAGAAGAGGATTAGAGTAAGGGCAAAATATATATTAATATCAAGGGGTTAATAACTGTTATCTTGGCAGGCTGAGGTCACTGGATCACCGGAGGTCAGAAGTTCGAGACCAGCCTGGCCAACATGGTGAAAACCCTTCTCTACTAAAAATGCAAAAAGATTAGCCAGGTGTGGTGGCACATGCTCGTAACCCCAGCTTCTTGGGAGGCTGAGGCAGGAGAATTGCTTGAACCTTGGAAGTGGAGGTTGCAGTGAGCCCAGATTGTGACACTGTATTCCAGCCTGGGAAACAAGAGTGAAATGCCGTCTCAAAAAAATAATAATAAAATAAATAAATAAATAAATAAGTGTCATCTAATTTTGCTAAATTAAGAGAATAACATATAACACTATTGTTACAGAGGGTAAATAACTAAAATATAAGCAATTTCAAAATAATTCCTCTGGAGGGTGACTTGGGAGTGAGTTGTATGAGACTGCCAGTTTACTTTATAAGCTCTTCATCACCATGTGATTATTTCATGACACATGCCTATATTAATTGAGAAAAGCAAATATTTGAAGATTAAAATTCTACTTATTTATAATTTATAGTGATTTATGACATAAAGATACTGTTGAATTAATATAAAAAAATTAGAATGGAATCAACTTACCAAACAGGAACCAGACATACAAATTTTTTTCAAACACATTTTAACATATGAAAATGTTAATTTTTCTTGCTTTGTACCACTGAGTTTGCAAATAGCACCCACACAATTCTTTTTGTTCACTCCTAGCTACTTGGCTAGCAGCTGCATCTATTAACATGTGCATCCATTAATAAGTGAATTACAAGTAAATAAAATAATTGGCTTTTAATTTGACTAAATTCGCACCAAGTGGATTATGCCCTAATTATACCTTCCTGGTTTAAATAGCCACACTCCAACTCAAATGTGCTCTTAATTTAATTAATTATTTTTTTACTTAGGAAATTTTGTTTTATAAAAATATGACTTCATGAACATAGCTACAATGTAAATAAAGATTACATTTCACTGGGAATATACAATAAGAGTAAGACATAAACAATTTTAGCATGCAAAGTATGATCACACTCATGTATAACATTTGGATTATGAATCTTAAATCTTGCTTCAGTTTTCAAAATAGTCATCATCAATTTTTATATATTTATGCTTGTGAAAGGAATTATCCACTTATTCTATTTCTATGTTTAAATACCCCAGCTCTTCTGGTAAAGGGTAAGTCACTATAACTTTGTTAGAAAGAGGAAGTGACTGAATCTCTAATTCTATCTCAGAAACCATTAGTTATATCTTCTGAAATAAATGTCCAGGCTTTTAAATAAATTTTATTCCCATAATTTTTATATATACCTTTAAAATTGTTTACTTGCACATCTAGGCACCACAGCACACACCTTTATGAATAAATGTATTACAACTAAAAGGATATAATTTTTGTTCCCTAGGTTTGATTAGTTCTCCATAATTTATATCTCCCAATAAGGAGTATCATTAAAAAGAATCATTGAACATTTATTTTGATTAAGTCAATAAAAGCTATTACCAGATAAAACATATTTGCATATTTTAATTTTTAATTTTAAGAAACTTCAAAAAAAAGATCAACATAATGAAAGTCATAAAATATTTTTATTTCTGAATTTAGAAGTGCAAGCTATGACAGGTTATAACGTTATCTTTAAAAAAAGTGCATGCAAAATGTGTAGCATTTTTTTAAATAACTAACTTTGGTATCCCAAAAGGATCAGGAAAATTAAATAATTGAATGAGAAACGAGATAGTCAGTTTTCCAATATGATAATCACTCTTACCAACATTCATGCATCTTAGCTATAGATATATAATGTAAATATATATAATGAAGTTTCAAATTTATTTTTCAACTATAAACTCACTAAATACATTAAAGTCATGATAAATTTCATTACAGTATTTACAAATTTAAAATCTTAGTTTTGATTAAATTTCTCCATAGCAAGACAATAACAATTGAGAGACATATTTTCATTTATTAATTTTCATTTGTTTATGGTAAATAAGCTGACTATTAAATGTGTATAACTGTAATTGTAAAAATAAGATTTCAAAAAATAAAACGAGAGAATCAAAGACATATTTTATAAATTTTTGCAATGAAATTTTATATTTAACATTATTGTCAATTTGAACTAATGTTTCTTCTGAATTTCATTTGCTAGCTCATATCTTAAAATTATTTTATGTGTTTTACAAATGTAAAACATTTGAAGGTAACATTTCATAATGTGCATTCTAATTTTACTAATTAAAACAAATATCAAAATTTCTCTAATATTCAAAAGACAGCAATGATGATAATGATGTTGAACTTACTGAATACTAAACTATTCTGAGAAACAGAGCTGTATTACACATCAGACTGGACTCTGAAAATGATAATATTGGACCATTGCTTTTTTTTTCTTTTTTTTTAAATTGTACTTTAGGTTCTGGGGTACATGTGCAGATCATGAAGGATTGTTGCATAGGTACACACAAGGCAATGTGGTTTGCTGCCTCCAGCCACCCCCCCGTCACTTACATCTGGCATTTCTCCCCAAGTTATCCCTCCTCAATTCCCCATGCCCCTGCTGTCCCTCCCTTGATTCCCTGAACAGACCCCAACGTGTGATGCTCCCCTCCACGTGTCTCTGTATTCTCATTGTTTAACACCCACATATGAGTGAGAACATGCAGTGTTTGATTTTCTGTTCTTGTGTCAGTTTGATGGTTTTCAAATTCATCCATATCCCTACAAAGGACACTAACTCATTGTTTATTATGGTTGCATAGTATTTCATGGTGTATATGTGCCACATTTTCCTTGTCCAGTCTATCATCAATGGGCATTTGGGTTGGTTCCAGGTCTTTGCTATTGTAAACACTGCCTCTATCAACATACTTGTGCATGTGTCTTTATAGTAGAATGATTTATAATCATTTGGGTATATACCCAGTAATGGGGTTGCTGGATCAAATGGAATTTCTATTTCTAGATCCCTGAGGAAGCACCCAACTGTCTTCCACAATGGTTCAACTAGTTTATACTCACACCAACAGTGTAAGTGTTCCAATTTCTCCACATCCTCTGCAGCATCTGTTGTCTCCAGATTTTTTAATGATCACCATTCTAACTGGCGGGAGGTAGTATGTCAATGGGGTTTTGATTTGCATTTCTCTAATAATCTGTGATGATGAGCATTTTTTCATATGTTTGTTGGTCTCATATATGTCTTCTTTTGAAAAGTGTTCACATCCTTTTCCCATTTTGAATGGGTTTTTTTTCTTGTAAATCAATAAATCCAGACACCGGTTTTTTAAAAGATCAACAAAATAGACCAACCTCTAGTCAAATTAGTAAAGAAGAAAAGGGATAAGAATCAAATAGATACAATAAAAAACAAAAAAAGGAGATATTACCACTGATTCCACAGAAATAAAAACTACCATCAGAGATTACTATAAACAACTCTATGCACATAAACTAGTAAACCTGGAAGAAATGGGTAAGTTCCTGGACACTCGCACCCTCCTAAGCCTAAACCAGGAAGAAGTAGAAATCTTGAACAGATCAATAACAAGGGCTAAAGTTGAGGCAGCAATTAAAAGCCCAGGTCCAGATGGGCTCACAGCTCAATTCTACCAGACGTACAACGAGGAGCTGCTATCATTACTTCTGAAACTACTCCAAATAATACAAAAAGAGGGAATCCTTCCCAAATCATTTTATAAGACCAACATTATCCTGATACCAAAATCCAGCAGAGACTCAACAAAAAAAGAAAACTTCAGGTCAATATCCATGATTAATATAAATGCAAAAATATTCAATAAAATACTGGCAAACTAATTGCAACAGCACATGAAAAGCCTTATTCATCAGGATCAAGTAGGCTTCATCCCAGGAATGCAAAGCTGGTTCAACATACACAAGTCTATAAATATATACCACCACATAAACAGAACCAAAGACAGAAACCACATGATTATCTCAATAGATCCAGAGAAGGCCTTCCACAAAATTCAACAACTCTTTATGCTAAAACCTCTCAATAAACTAGGTATCAAAGGAACAAATCTCAAAATAATAAAAGCTATTTACGACAAACCCACAGCCAATATCATACTGAATGGGCAAAAACTGGAAGCATTCCCTTTGAAATTCAGCACAGACAAGGATGCCCTCTCGCACCACTGCTATACAATATAGTACTGGAAGTTCTAGCCAGAATAATTAGGCAAGAAAAAAAAAATAAAGGGTATTCAAATAGGAAAGGAGGAAATCAAATTGTCTCTATTTGCAGATGACATGACTGTATATTTAGAAGACCCTATCATTTCAGCCCAAAATCTCCTTAAATTGATAAGCAACTTTAGCAAAATCTCAGGATACAAAATTAATACACAGAAATCACAAGCATTTCTATACACCAATAATAGACTAACAGAGAGCCAAATCATGAGCTAACTCCATTCCCAGTTCCTAAAAAGAGAATAAAATACCGAGGAATACAACTAACAAAGGATGTAAAGGACCTCTTCAAGGAGAACTACAAACCACTGCTCAATGAAATAAGAGAGGACAATAACAGATGGAAAAACATTCTATGCTCATGGTTAGGAAAAATCAAGATTGTGAAAATGGCCGTACTACCCAAATAATTTATAAATTCAATGCTATCCCCATCAAGTTACCAATGACCTTCTTCACAGAACTGCAAAAAAACACCTTAAATTTCATAGAGAACCAAAAGAGAGCCTGCATAGCCAAGACAATCCTAATCAAAAAGAACAAAGCCAGAGTTATCATGCTACCTGATTTCAAATTATACTACAAGGCTACAGTAATCAAAACAGCATGGTGCTGGTACCAAAACAGATATATAGACCAATGGAACAGAACAGAGGCCTTGGAGGCAACACCACACATCTACAACCATCTGATCTTTGACAAACTTGACAAAAACAAGCAATGGGGAAAGGATTCCCTATTTAATAAATGGTTTTGGGAAAACTGGCTAGCAGTGTGCAGAAAGCAGAAACTGGACCCCTTCCTTACACCTGACACTAAAAGTAACTCCAGATGGATTAAAGTCTTAAACATGAGGCCTAACACCATAAAACCCTAGAAGAAAACCTAGGCAAAATCACTCAGGACATAGGCATAGGCAAGGACACCAAAAAGTATTGGCAAAAAAAGCCAAAATTGACAAATGGGACCTAATTAAACTTGAGTACTTCTGTACAGCCAAAGAAACAATCATTAGAGTTAACTGGCAGCCAACAGAATGGGAAAATATTTTTGCAGTCTACCCATCTGACAAAGGGCTAATATCCAGAATCTACATTGTTTTCATACATAAATAGCAATTCATATGGTTTGACATATTGGATAGACTTATTTTTTATATTTGTGAAAAACATGCTATAAATGTTAATATCTTTAATTTAATGTAAACAGGTTATTACTTCAATAACTTTTTCAATATCTGTTAATGTATTTCTGCATTTTTGGCATAAATTTGTAGTCAAAATAAAATAATACTGAGTATCACCAAATATTTTTTCATTGTAGCTGAATAATTGGGTAAGACAAAAACATATGTACTGAAAGCATTAATATTTTAGAAACAAGTTATTGAAGAAATAACCTGTTTTCATTAAATTCAAGATATTGATACTTACAGCTTCTATGTGCTGAATTGTCTTGTCCTAGTTTTCCACTACAATGAAAAAATATTTATTGATACCCAGTATTAGTTTATTTCTACTATGCCTATCCATAAAAAATGAAGAAAAGCATTAACAGATATTGAAAATAAACATAATCCAGAACAGGAGGAGAATAATTTAAAGCAGAAGCAAGTCACATAACAGAGTAATATTTCAAATATATTAGGGTTGATAATGACTCATGTAGATGAACTAACAGATTTTATGTTTGAGTGAAAGCTGTGTCTGAATAAATCAAATACAGTTAGTGTTTTGAATCTTTAATATTCTATTCAAATAATTCAAAATTAGGAGGCACCTATTAGTATGCAAGGCCATGAATTATGCCATGGGAATGTGAATATTAACAATGAAGAGCGTCTGTGCTTATGAGGGGATTGGTACAGCTAATATCAGGAGGTATTTAGAGAATTACTAAAAAGAATGAAAACATGGTATCAAGAGAGGTACTCATTCTGAGAAAGGGATAAAAGCTGTCATTTTACTTAGATCTTAAGGATAATGTACGGTGTTCAAACAGAATAGAGAAAGAACAGGCAGAATCCAGGCAAACTACTAGAATATTCTGAAGTGTGGATACGTGGAAGAACTTGGTGTGTTTAGAAAACTGGAAACTGATGATAAGATGGTGCCTGATTTGACCACCAGATGAGGATGTTGTGATTTAACTAACAGTTGGGGTCTAATTAAAAGATCAAGATAAGGATATTAGACTTGGTAAGATGTAGCCCTGTATGGGTTTTATAAAACTCGTGTCTGCCTGCAATTTTGCAACATAGATGCTAAGTAAGTGTTTTCTGAAGTGAATTGAACGGAAGTGAATCAAATTATACAGCTAAAAATGTCTAAGCATGGGACATACATAATCATATATGCATTTTATAAATCTGTTAAGTCAATCTGAAGAATAAAAGCAATAAATTGGATGTAGCAAAACAAATTGAATATACTGCATTTGGCCCAGAGAGATTAAAGAGGACAAGAAACAAACTGAGAAGGTGAGAATCAAGTGAATGTATATTTGAGAAATAAATATTGAATTTTTCTGGTATAAACTGTATCAGGAAAATAATTTATATTTAGTGCTGGGGCTAAACAAAAATAAAAATGTTAAGAGTGCATATAATATGTATATAAAATGATGGAACATTATTGTTTTTTTTTATCAAAAGTTGAAAGCATAAACACATAAGTACACAAAACTCTATTCTACACTGTGTAATATGAACCTGTATATCATCCAGCTTCAGCAGTAATACTTTTTAAATGTAGCATTTCATTTTTTTAAAATTTGTCCAGTAATCCATGCATAATGCCCAAATGCCTTTTTTCCACTCATAAAAACTCCAATAATTATTTCAAACCACATTTCTATTCAAATTTTTCCCATTATCTAAAATCATATTTTTACAATATTAAAATTTGAATCAGGATCATAAACAGTCCATTTACTGCATTTTGTGGCTGTTATTCTGTTTTGTCTTATTTAAGTCTCCTTTAGCATGCTTTGGACCCCATGCAGTTCATTTGCTGAAGAAACTAGGTACTTTTGCCTATAGATTTTTTTTTGCAATATTAAAATCTGAATCAGGATTGTAAAAGTTCCACTCACTGTATTTTTGTTGTTGTTGTTGTTATTCTGTTAGGTCTTATTTAATTCTCTTTTAACATGCTTTGGACCCCATGCAATTCATTTGTTGAAGAAACTAGATTTTTTTTTTCTATAGATTATTTATTTTTGGAGTTTCCTGATTGCTTTCTCTTACTGTGTATACAACTTTTTCTCTCGCCTCCCTGTATTTATTATAAACTTAACATTTTAGGTAATTTCAGCTTGAATTTTATTCTGACAGCTACATGTCATTGGAATGCTAAAATATTTTGTATTGCATCATGCTGGGAGTCACATGATATTTTTACATTAGCAATGCTAAGACTGATCAACGATTGGTGGGTTCAGGCTGTATAAAACTGATTCTTTTCATTGTAATTTTTCTCATTGATCCTATATTTCATGTTATTTCCATCTATGGGGGACCATTACTTAGGTTTTATTTGTTTGGAAATATAAATTTATATTTTTGTTTTTCTCTGAGTTACTTAGTGAATTTCGTATCTGGAATTCTTTTTTTTTTTTTTTTTT
>CM052649.1:26952619-26999484 GCA_028533165.1 Leontopithecus rosalia | reverse complement strand
CGATTGGTGGGTTCAGGCTGTATAAAACTGATTCTTTTCATTGTAATTTTTCTCATTGATCCTATATTTCATGTTATTTCCATCTATGGGGGACCATTACTTAGGTTTTATTTGTTTGGAAATATAAATTTATATTTTTGTTTTTCTCTGAGTTACTTAGTGAATTTCGTATCTGGAATTCTTTTTTTTTTTTTTTTTTGCGACGGAGTTTCGCTCTTGTTACCCAGGCTGGAGTGCAATGGCGCGATCTCGGCTCACCGCAACCTCCGCCTCCTGGGTTCAGGCAATTCTCCTGCCTCAGCCTCCCGAGTAGCTGGGATTACAGGCACGCACCACCGTGCCCAGCTATTTTTTGTAATTTTCAGTAGAGACGGGGTTTCAAGAACATTACCTGATCTACTATGGTTATTTGATATCTGTAAAAAAGAATTTAAATCAGAAACATATACTAAATGCTAAATTATTTATTTTCAATTTTCAACATCCGTCTTATCAACATTTTCAATAATATTTTGGTTTCACTTTTCATAATTTTTTTGAGACGGAGTTTCTTTAGATGTTCAAATATTTTGTAATAAATTTTTGTCATTCTTTTATTTTTTTCAAGATGAACTTTCTCTCTGTCACACAGTTGGGAGTCTGGCGGCATGATCTCAGCTCACTGCAACCTCTGCCTCCCAGGTTCAAGCAATTCTCCTTCCTCAGCCCCTCAAGTAGATGGGATTATAGGCACAGGCTGCCACGCTGAGCTAATTTTTGTATTTTTTCTTTTTTAGTAGAGATTGGGTCTCACCGTGTTGGCCAGGCTGGTCTCAAACTCTTGACCTCGTGATCCACCTGCTTTAACCTCCCAAAGTGCTGGGATTACAGGAGTGAGCCACAGTACCCAGCCCTAGTCATTCTTTCTGAAGTTCAAAAAAATGATTTTAATCTAAAATCCTTCGGGCTGGTACCTGTATCTATCTGATCAGCCCCATCATGTTTACAGCTTTTAATCTCTGGCACTACAAAACAGCCTAGATAATTTCCTGCCTCTCCATAGGATAACTTCTAGGCACCCTAGATTTCTTTTATTTAAAATGATGCTAAGACACCAATATCTTGTTTATAAGGAGTGTTCATGGCTATTATGTTGTTACTGCTTCCAGACTTTTCCAGTGAAAAGAGCTAGAATATACATAATTTTAAAGAGGAGAATAATAGACACCTTAATATATCTACTTTAAATGAAAAAATACAGTTTTGCTATTTTTTTAATTTTCATAATTGTATCATTAAAAATATTGAAACATTTTAGATATTAAAAACAGTGATGCAATGGACTATTTCAATTATCTTGAAATATATATGTAAAAATCCAAATTCATAACAAAAATATTATTACTATCGAAGAATGACTGAATGTGGTGTTAGATTATTTGCAGTTCTGTGTGTCTTACGTTAGGTACCTAAATATGCATTGGCAGCTGGGAGGGAATGAAAAAAGAGATCAGAAAAGCTGACACTAAGACAGCCCTGAGCCCACCAAAGTTCAGCCCAACCTCCCTAACTTCACCCTAATGGATGGATTTTGTGGTAAATTCTGTGGCCAGCACATCCTGTAGACGGAAAAAGTAGGGCACACATGGAAATTCCCTAAAGTGACACATGCCCAGTAACTATTGCCCTCAAGTTAACCCCAAGTTCATCATACCCTCCATATAATAAAATTTATTTTATTTTATTTTATTTTATTTATTTATTTATTTTTGAGACAGAGTTTCCCTCTTGTTACCCAGGCTGGAGTGCAATGGCGCGATCTCAGCTCACTGCAACCTCCGCCTCCTGGGTTCAGGCAATTCTCCTGCCTCAACCTCCTGAGTAGCTGGGATTACAGGCATGCACCACCATGCCCAGCTAATTTTTTGTATTTTTAGTAGAGACGGGGTTTCACCATGTTGACCAAGATGGTCTCAATCTCTTGACCTCGTGATCCACCCGCCTCGGCCTCCCAAAGTGCTGGGAATACAGGCGTGAGCCACCGCGCCTGGCCATATAATAAAATTTATATGTGATTTTACCCTTTCTCCTAGTGGGCTTTTCTGTATAAATTCTGGATAAGAACATGTGCAATTCAATTTTAGTTATATAACCATAAACTGTCAATCAAATTACATCACCTGTCACTCAGACACAGCCCAAATCTCAACTCCTCCCCACAAATCCCATAAAAACACCTTTAAGGGGTCACAGAAGTTGGCCTGCTCTCTCTCTCTCTCTGATAGTGTATTACTGTGCTTAAATAAGCTTTAAGCTTGCATTTGTTTATTTTTTTTCTTTTGATACAGAGTTTTGCTATTGTCCCACAGGCTGAAGTACAATGGTGCAATCTTGGCTCACGACATCCTCTGCCTCCTGGGTTCAAGTGATTCTCCTGCCTCAGCCTCCTGAGTTGCTGGGAATACAGGCACCAGCCACCACACCCAGCTAATTTTAGTATTTTTAGTAGAAACCAGCTTTCACCATGTTGGCCAGGCTGGTCCCTAACTCCTTACTTCAAGTGATCTGCTTGCCTCTGCCTGCCAAAGTGCAGGGATTACAGCTGTGAGCCACCACGTCTGGCCTAAACTTGCATTTCATTTTATTTTATTTATGTATTTTTATTTATTTATTTATTTATTTATTTATTTATTTATTTATATTTTTGAGATGAGTATTGCTCTGTTGCCCAGGCTGGAGAACAATGGCACGATCTCGGCTCCCTGCAACCTCCACCTCCCAGGTTCAAGCAATTCTCCTGCCTCAGCCTCCCAAGTAGCTGGGACTATAGACGCATGCCACCACATCTGGCTGATTTTTGGTATTTGTTTTAGTAGAAATGGGTTTTCACCATGTTAGCCAGGATGATCTGGATATCCTGACCTCATGATGCACCCATCTCCACCTCCTAAAGTGCTATAATAACAGGAGTGAGCCACTCACTTGCATTTTGATACTGGTTTTCAATGTTTTGCTTACTGTCACAGAAACCAAGATTGCTTGTGCCAAGCTCCAGTTCTATTAATCTCCTTGGTTAAAGAATAAATCCCCATGCAGAATTCCTGGTAACAGTAAGATTATGAACCATGGAACAAGTAATAACAAATTACTGTGTTCTACTTTAAATATTTTCTGTCTGTGGTTAAATCGCTTGTGTGATAAGCATATGTTTTAGTGTTCTACGATATTTAAAGTTAGCCTCTTGCTATGTCTTTTAATTATGCAAAGAACTTATAATACTCTAGATCCAATACCACATAACAAGTTACATTTTGTAAAATCTTATTTTCATCACTGTTTCTCAACTCTCTCTTCCTTCATTTTTATAACATTTTCTTATTTCCTTTCATTATTTTCTTCAAATATAAATGAATTCATACAAACTCATGAAAGGAAGAAAGGAGATAGATGATACATAATGGACAGACAGAGAGAAGAGGTATATGCCCCCTTTTGTTCTTACCCAAAAGATAATACACTATACCCATTTACTCTTTTGTTTTGTTTTGTTTTGAGATGGAATCTTGCTCTGTTATCCAGGCTGGAGTGCTGTGGCACCATCTTGGCTCACTGCAACCCTCTCAGGTTCAAGTAATTCTCCTGCCTCAGCCTCCTAGTAGCTGGGATTATAGGTGCCCACCACCATGCCCAGCTAATTTTTGTACTTTTAGTGGAGACGGGGTTTTGCCTTATTGGCCAGACTGGTCATGATCCCCTGACATCAGGTGATCTGCCTGTCTCAGCCTCCCGAAGTGCAAGGATTATAGGCATGAGCCACCTTGCCCAGCCTGCAACGTGATTTTATCACTTAACAAGTTATACTCCAGAATATGCAATATATAATCAATTACATGAAGATCCTCCCAAATGCCTTTAACAGATACATAATGCAGTAGTACATTGTGCAGAGATTCCACAATTTACCCAACCAGAACTCTACTGTGGAATTTTTTGGTTGATTCCAATCTACGCTATTAAATATATTACTGTTGCATTGAAAAATGCTTGCTTTGTATTATTTCAAAGTAATATCAGTTTACCTTTGTCCCAAAAAGATTTTATTAAGTGAGACTGTTGAGTCGAAAGATAAATGCACATGTGTTCACACCTGTAATCCCAGCACTTGGGGAGGCCGAGGTGGGCAGATCACGAGATCTTGGCAAAATCCCAACTCTACTAAAAATACAGAAAAAAATTAGCTGAGTGTGGTGGTTGTGTGCCTGTAATCCCAGCTACTTGGGAGGCTGAGGCAGGAGAATGTCTTGAACCCAGGGGGCAGAGTTTGTAGTAAGCCAAGATCAAGATCACACCATTGAACTCCAGCCTGGGTGACTGAGTGAGACTCTATCTCAAAAAAAAAAAAAACAGAAGATAGTACCATTTAAATGTGATAATGCTTTTTCCCTTTTAGTCTTCTTTTCCCCCCTTAGTCCCGGGTGTGTTATCAATTTTTTTATGTTTTTCTAATCTTATGGGGGAAAAATAACTATAGCGTTAATTTTCATATTTCTCATTTTGATGCTTATAATATAATGGATATAATTTACAACAAACATTGATTCTTCTAATATATGAAATCTGTACCATATGGGCATATGTAGCTATTTAATTATAATTAATTTAGTTGTTCCTAAACAATCTATTTAACCCACTGCTGCATTTTAAAGAGATCAACTAGAAAAAAGCAAGGGGAAAAAGCAGGGTAGAGGAACAAGAAGGAGGAAGAGGAGGAGGAGGGGCGGGAAAGCATTAGGGAGGGAAAGTAGGGAGGACAAAGGGAAGAAAAATATCCAATGGCCATGAAGTGTGAGAATAAATGGGAAGGAACCGCTTATGTCAATGTAATTACTTCTGTTTGTTTGAAGCTTGTGCCACAGCTACTCTATTATAAACCACTGAACTTACATGTTTTGCTCTTAATCATATTTCTCTTAGATGCCACTTGCAAATTAAACATTTAAAAGTTCTACCAGATTTCAGCAATACACCGTACATTCATAGGCTCTGAATTAGATTGGTTCTTCTTGTTAATGTATATTTGTCCATCTTATGCTGGGTAGGAGCTTCAGATTAATATTTTATCTTCTAACTTTGTTATCACATTTAACAAAGCACCAGAAGGGACATTACACAACCATTTACTAAGGAGTGAAGCCTGTGTTAGCTATTTGATCGAACATGTTTCATGCAAACTGCTTAGCTACATCAAAACAATTAGCGAGACCTGAACTTCAATCTGAGCTAGCATTCACATTCAAAGATTTAAATTCAGATAAGTTTAGAGACCAAATAGTGTATTTTGATTTGTTTTGAAGTGGCCATCTGCCCATATCAAAAGCTATTATACCAGTTTGGCAGGCGGCTTAAAGAACTGAAATAACTACTTTGTGCAGGTCAGGTTCACAGACATACCCAGTGTTGCTTGGAAAACACAAAAAGTAATGTTCACAGCATATGGTACTTCACTAAGTTGCCATCCAAAAGTGTCTATAACTTCTAACTTGTCAAAAATTGCAGTTCTCAAAGGAAACCTTTAAAGAAGCCTTCCAAATATATATCAAACTGGAAATATTTGTGGTCAAGCCACTTAAAAGCAGCATAAAAATCTAACCAAATAATGTAGAAAGTTACATGATATAATAATCCTGATTTATGTCTAATTTATGCGCTGATGCATGTGAAATACTTCTTTTGATTAAAAAAGATCGTCCAAGAAATCAATAGCTGTGTTTGTGATTTTTATAAATATTTATGTGCTGCTTAATTGCTTAATTTGCAATTGTTCAAAATGAATGCAGTGCCACAAAGACAACGTCAGTGGTGCCTTGCAGGTATTCAGGTAGAATAACCTTTACCTTCACTGCTCTGTCCTTACCCCATCCCTCTTAAACTTCCATGTTTATTCCCCTCCCAGATCTATGTCTGGGTCCTGTGGGCCTTTGAAAATTCCTCATCTTTGAAGAGTGGCCCTTGAAAGAAGCTGATGATGGTTCTTGGGTGGCAAACTGGAGTTAGAGGACTGTGGTGACAGGTAGGCAATAAAAGAAGCTCCTTTTGTACACGGGGCTTAGAAAGAGCCTGCAGTACCCAGCCAACAACTACCTGAGCTCTGTGGAGAGCAAGCTGCAGGCCAAGAGCAAGAAGGATATTCCCATGCATTGGCACAGGAGCTAAGTGTGCTTGGACTTCCAGATAATGTCACCAAAAAGGACAGAAGAGTGTTTCCAGAGCTGAAGTTGAATATGCCTGGTCTGGACCATAACACCACATATTCTTTCCTTCTGCACTTTGTGATCTAGGCTAGCCACTGCTGGAAGTGTGTGGACAGAGAGAGAGTGACCTGAGGTAGGCCTGGCCCTAGCTGTATCTACATTTGCTCTGACACTCCAGACGTCAAAGGGCCTACTGTCTAAAAGCACCTGTTTCCTTCATCAAAGTCAAACCCACAGATTAGCTCAGCAGAGGGTGCCAGGTCATGTTGAAAACTCCTTACATAAATATGAACCTCAAGTCCTCAAAGTGAGAACATTTCCAGAGGGGATGACCACAGCTACTGCATTCCCAAAACCCAACGCACATCTGTGATGGCTTAACATAACGAGGAGGTTCCAGATCCTAAAGTTCGATACAATCCATTTGCAAAGGCTTTTCTTTCTGCAGAGCAAAGCACTATTTACAAATATATGCTGGAGAAACCTAGAGACAGACAGAAATCTGGGTATTCTTAATGAAAATGGCTTATTCCTAGAAGAGTACCTTCTGTCTGCCTGCCAACCTCTGTCCTTGGTTTGGAAGTCCTCTCTTACTTTCCTTCCCACATGGCTGTGGAAGGCACTCTGTCCTGAGGAAACCCTGTTCCCCGTCGTACTCCAGACCATACATGTATCAGAACAACTCTCCAACCTGTTCTGATTAGTCATTTGCCTGTTATCCATGCTCCAGTCCCATGGCAATTGGTCCAGCGTTGGGATATCTGTACAGATTAGTATGCCCATGAGTCACAGCAGGAGTTCATCAGTTTTGCAACCTCTGGTCTGCAAGTAGGGTATCAGCACACCAGGGTTTCAGACAGCAGGGTGGTCTATTTGGCTGGGATTTACTTTTTTTTTTCTAAGGTCCATTTAACACTACACCCCTTTTGTCTAGTCTCAGGTCTTTCTTTCTCAGAATCTAAAGGTCCTGTCATGGTCACAGACAGTCCTGAAAGCCAAAATCATGCATGGTACATGCCCACCTGATAAACTCAGAGATATCCCTGTCATCATCTTCCCTGAAAGTAAAGACTTTTTCAGGGAAGCCTTTAGTTTTTAGTCAGTCATACACTAACTATTTTTATGGGGGGCTATCAGTGTTGATTTGATCTACTAAGTACAAAATGAGTCTTACAGGTCAAGGGGAAAAATATTACATCATTTTAAAATATGAAGAATACTTGTTCTGCTTCTATGAAAAAACGAATAACCCACTCCTTTCCCATTATGAACAATAGTTGTGTTTATGTACTACAGATAAATTTGAATTTGAAGCAAAGTTCAGTTGGCCTAATTTGTTATTATCAATTCATAATAAAAATGTATTTGCTAGGGTCCAGAAATTTACTTTTTGTGTCTAATAGTGGCATACAGATGAATTTGACACATTAACATTTATAAACTCCACTGATCTTACTTTAGTGATATAAAAAGTACACTTTTAATTCTGTTTCTTATAGCTTTAGAGTACTTTTCAGATAGTAATTGAGCTGTAAAGGATATAATCAATCCATTGTGAAGAACAACAGATTTTAGCTGAAATAGAAATTTCACCATTCTGTCCATTAGAATGAGTTTATTTTGAGTATATGTAATTGTATCTTGTATTGTAAATTTACAATGGTTATCCTTTTCTTCTGACAAAATAGCCAAAGACAATCAGCAAACATTTTCTGCAAAATAAAGGCAATATGCAAAAAAAGACAAAAAAACAAAAACAGAAAACTAATACAGTGTTGAAAGGTCTAGTGAGATAATTTAGTATTAGCAATTAGTGAAAGAAATATGATCCACTCAAATTTGCCAAAGTTATGGAGTTCTGCCACCATTTTAAAGCAAAAGGATATATTTTAGGATGTAAATCTCTATTACATATATATTTTTTAAAAGCCAATAAATGATTAAAACATAATTTTCTTAGTAAGTATCCATTCATGTTGCATAAGGTATCCCACTGCATATTAAAATGCAGTACATTTTAAAAATTAATAGATTGCTTGTTAGAGCAATTTAACAGAAAAATTGAGCAGAAAGTACAGAGCTCCCAATTATCTCCCTATATTAGATACTTAGCACTTTTTTCCTGAACCACAAAAATTTCAGATTCAGTAAACTTTTTTATTTATTTATTTTATTTTCTTGATACAGAGTCTCACTCTGTTGCCCAAGCTGGAGTGCAGTAGTGCAATCTTGGTTCATGACAACCTCCACCTCCCGGGTTCAAGCCATTCTCCTGCATCAGCCTCTCAAGTAACTGGAATTACAGGTGTGTACCACCACACCCAGCTAATTTTTATATTTTTTTAGTAAAGGCGGGGCCTCACCATGTTGGCCAGGCTGGTCTTAAGCTCCTGACCTAAAGTGATCTGTCCACCTTGGCCTCCCAAAATACTAGGCTTACCAGCATGAGCCACCATGCCTGGCCCAGATTCAGTAAACTTTCAATTTAATCCATTCCCAATTAACACTATCTGAGTCATCTTAAAATAATAATTCTATTTCTTCTCCTATCTGTATTAAACCAGAGCTGAAATCTTAGAAAAGATATCAATCAATTAGTAAATATCCCTGGCTCTAAATCAGGTAGTAAGGACCTCATTGTCTTGGGGCAGTGGTTCTCAAACATAAACACACAGAAGAATCACTTGGAGGGTCTGTTAAAACCTGGGCTGTTACTTTTTGGAGGCCAAAGTAGGAGGAACTCCAGGAGTTCAAGATCAGCCAGCCTAGGCAACTTAGCAAGACCCTCATCTCTATAAAAATAAGAATTACAAATTAAAAAAACAAATTATAAAAACCAGATTACTGATAAAGTTTCTAAGTCAGTGGATCTGGGGAGGTCTTAAGAGTTTGAATTTCTAATCATTTTCAAAGTGATGCCATTATTGCTGGTTCTAGAGCCAGACTGTGAAAACTATTTGCCTTATACCTTTTGTACTTTTGACGAGAAATCTGCTGTTCTATCTTTTGTAAGTGTTCTAGTTTTTCTATCACTGCATTCAAAATCCCAATATTTTATATACAACTTAGTACAATTTCTATATTTAGTTATCAAATATAAATCCTTTAAGCCTTCTCCTAAGAGGAGATGTTTTCCGCTTCTTTTGCTATACTTACTCAGGCAATACATTTTTATCAGTTTTGTGCCAGTAATTTTTTTTATTTCTTGTTCATTCTTCTTCCTCTCCTGTTCCCTTCCCTTTGTAGGTTTGTGTCATTTTATTATTAAATATTATTTTATTGGTATTTCTGGAGAAAGAGAAAATAAGCTTATTAAATCACCATTGCAAATAAACATATCTTTGTAATTTTTTAAATACCTACATTTATAAATATAATTATATCATATATAAGAGAAAAAATATAAGGATGGATGACTGCAAAATATTTTTTAGGGTTTTGTCAGAAGGCAGAATTGACTAGCAGGAGCAATCACCAAGTTAAAAGGAAATGTAAAGTCTTCATTATGATAGAAATCAAGAGAAAACAGAAACAATGGCAAAATAGGAATGGGAAAAGGACAGAGTTGATCAGTGTCTTCACGTGTTATTTAGGTAAAATGTTATACTTCTAACACAATGTGTTGTTAACCCACATGCCATGTTTTCCTACGGAAAAATTCCATCTTTATGAAGGACAATGGGCGGAAGTGTCATGCAGTAGCTCATCCGGAGAACCAGACAAGGAGTTCACTGAGACCAGGGGCCTCCCCTTCCTCTGTGAAGATGAACTTTCTTCACTTTTCCCATGAGAAATGTGGTTTTACTTCTTGACAGAAGCAACTATAAAATCCTATGGGTCTCACGCTGTCTTTGGATGCTGGGAATCTGGTTTGCCCACATAATGCCTACAGGCAGGTGGCATCCCAAATTCATACCTCTTGGCATCAAGCAGTCTGCATATTCCAAATTCACAAGCTTTCAAGTTTGAACTTATTAAAGAAAAGGGACACCAGGAGTGAGTCTTTCCAAGGAGAATCAGACTGACCATAGGAGCCCAGAAGCACCTTCGCTTGGCCGTACATCTCTCTGTGTGGCAATGAAAACCCTTGCCTTTTTTGTTTCTTTGTTTTTTATCATGGTAAAATATATATAAAACATAACAAATCAATTTAACCACTTTAAGTGCATATGGTTCAGTGGCATTAAGTATATTCATATTGCTGTGCAATCATTACTATCATTCATCTATGGAACTTTTGCATCTTCCCAAATTGCAACTCCATACTCATTAAATAATGCACCAATCCCCTTCGCCCCAGCCTCTGTCTACTTTCTGTCTCTATGAATTTGATTACTATTGGTACCAATGCAGGATTTTTGCTCCTTAGCTCAGCTAAACCCAGGTTCTTTTTCCATGACCAGGAAAAAGTTAGTTACACAGACATGCTGAAAAGTGAGGAGAGTAGAATTTATTAAAATAAATTCTCTCAACAAAAAAAAAAGGAAAAAAGCAGTCCTGGCAACAGATCCCAACCTCACAGATTAAATACCAGGCCACCACACAAGAGCTGAAGAGTCCAGGCTTCTCCTCACTGCACAAGGCACCAACTTCCCGTGGCTCCACACCATGCTCCCAGCGTGCAAGTGGGCCCCAGTCTGTTACCGGCATGTGCAGACAAGACTGTGGAACTGCATGCACTTAAAATGGTTAAATTGATTCTTTATGTTTCATGTGCACTAACACTTCTGATGTAAACACTTGTGGTGTGGGTCAGACATTCTCTGGGGACCCTCATTTATCTGCCTTCTGGATCTAGCAGTACTTCATATAAGTAGAATTATACAATATGTGTCCTTTTGTAACTGGCTAATTTCACAGAGCATATCTTCAAAGTTTATCCATGTTGTGACATTTTTCAGAATAATCTCCCTTTTAAGGTTGAATAATATATCATTGTATGTTTATGTCACATTTTGCCTGTGTAATCATGTGTCAATGGGCATTTGAGTTGCTTTCACCTTTTGGATATTGTGAATAATGCTTCTGTAAACATGGATGTACAGATATCTGTTCAAATCTGTGCTTTCAATTCTAATTCTACAGGGCATATTCTCTAAAGTGGAATGGTTGGATTATATGGTAATTCTTTGTTTAATATTTTGAAGACCTGCCATATCATTTTTCTCAGCAGCTACATCATTGTACATTGCCGCTGGCAATGCACAATTATTTCAATTTCTGCACATCCTTACCAATACTTGTTGGGATTGCTGGATTGAAAGGCAGTTCTATTTTTAGTTTTCTTAGAAATTGTATTGATTTGGTTTATAATAGCCATTCTAACCGGCATGAAATGGAGTCTCATTGTGGTTTTGATTTGGCCTCATTTATTTTTAAGCAGGCCCGTTTTCTATGTAAGTTTTCATTTCTCCAGGAAAGTCTGTTTCTTAAACCAGTTATGCGATATTGAGCCATTTGTCTTAAAGTTGGTGCATAACATCTTAGCAACATAATAGGGAGCTGCTCTATATAACAGGGGGAGACCTAGCAAAGTCCACCTTCCAAAGAGTGGTTACCACAAAGAGATCTATAATACCTTGTAGGCCACGTCAGAGTTTTTCTAGCAAGAAAAATGACAGATTTTTTAATCAAGTTGAAACCAATTTTTATACAAAGAAACCGATAAATTCATAAGTGATAAACAGTATATATGTATATATATATATAATTTTTATGAGAGAGAGTGAAAAGATGTCCCGTATTTTATTTCTAAATAGCAACAGAACCTTATATTTGGTCTTTCTCTTGGTCAATAGAATTTCTCCTTAAATATTTAGCTTAACTAATTAATAGTCCGTCTGATGTGTTTGGTCTTACTATTACACTAATTAGCTTATAAGACCAAAGTTTTGAGTAGACATAACAAACAAAATAAAATCATTGCATTTCAAAGTAGTAATCATTTTAAGAATATTAAAGATTAGAAGTATAAAGGATATATATGCCTGATTCCATTGTTACTAAATCACCTTTTTTTTTTACCTCTACACTACTTGTGTACAATGCTTCAGAGTATCCCTTAAGGTAGAAGAGAAAAATACAGCAAGCATTTTGTCCTAGTAAAAATAATAAAACAGATGCAGTAAGGAAACAGCTATTGAAGCACTAGAATCCAGGCTTGTCTCATATACAAGTAGCCATCAAAGCGAGTGCATAAAATCAGGCAGACACTACATGTCTAGAGTCATGCACCTTTGTTTTTGGAAACATCAAAGTGACAATTTTTTTTTAATCTTTATAACACAGTTGTCATAACACAGACAGTTTCACACTTCTGTGGAAAGCTAAATTGTGTTTGAAAGCGCAGGTAAAGAATGTGAGCATTCTTTTGTTTGTGTGTATGGGCAGATGGTTCTATAGAGAATTACCTGCTAAAAATTGTTCCACTTTAAACAGATCTATCTCCGCTATTGGCTACTATTAAGCCAGGTTGTTTATGTCAATACTGCTTTTATTTTAGCATCTTCAAGATCTTCTTTTTAATTTGAAATAAATTTTGCAATATTCAGAGTGTAATTTTTCCCATAGCATTTGAAATCAATATAGGTTCCATTTGAGACATTGAGTCAGTATATGAGAAAAATTAACATGATTTTTAAAATTTTTGTTTTTTCCAATTATTTATTCTTTTGTTCTTAAAAAGTCCAGAAAGCGTTCTAAACTGCCCAATAGCAATTTCCTTCAAAGTCACTGATCGTTGGCAAAATATGACCTTACATAAATATATAAATTGAAGGATGATAAAGATTTGTCCTGCTTTAAAAATATATGATGTTATTTTTAATGGCAGTGTTATAGAATAGCTATTAACTTGGGAAATTAGAGTAAGTAATTAAGAACCATTTTTTTTCAGTCAAATAGACATATTTTATGATATTGGGAAAGCTTGCTTTGCCAAATATACAACAAGCCAATATAGAACTAAATGTAGATTTTTCAGTCTTCAGGTTGGATTACCAAAAGAAATAAACACTTTTTGGTTTCAAAGGAGAAATGAACTCAAATATTAGAGTAAGTCAGTCAATACTTGTAAATTCTAATAATTTTTCAATGAGATCAACTTCTTCTCTAAGTTTTTCTAACATTCTCACTGTTTCTCTAGTGGAGAAACATAAAAGTGAGAATCTTGTCTGTAGAACACTGTGAGAAGAGACATTACATCAAAGCATTGAGGGACTCTTTAGGTGGTAACTTTAGCCCATTCCCTTTGATACTTCAGCATGAATTTGAAAATAAATCTACAAGTCTTTTTTGTGAATATGTTAGAGAAAGAGCAGTATATTCAGAAATGGCATAATTAAAATACAGAAGAAAATACTAGATAGCATATTGGGGCTGGAAAAAAATAGTAAGATGTTGAATAAAAAATGTGTTGGATTCTAAAATGAAATGAGAACTTTGATGGGGAAACTCTATTAATATACTTGTTAATACAATGTATTGGGGATCTTCCATTGCTAGAAAGGTGGTAAAGTCAGATTAAAGTATATGAAAGACAAACAAAGATACTGTTTGCAAAGCATCAAAGTTATAATTGATTTTCACCCACTAAAGACTCAAGTGTACAATAAACAAAGTTTCCTATTTAGGGTAGCTTAGTAAAAATGCTTTTCTCACAGCATTTAAGGCATTTACAATCATTTTTTTTCTTGTCCTTTTGTAAGTGACATATGTGGGCGTTTTTATTAAATGTTCTAAGGGTAATATTTCCATAGAAATTCAGCATTGAACATTCAAATCAGACTATTTTAAACCAATTAATTGTGTCATACATATATCTATATATTCATAGATTTTAAGTTGTGAACATTTATTTAAAGTTGCTAATAAAATATTTATTTATTTAACTTAAATTTATATTCATTTTGAGACTGCTTTAATATTGTTAGACCTGTGCTTTGAACATCAAAGCTCTAATCATTCTTCTAGCAAATTAAATGGTATAGCAAATTTTTAATTTTCTGTGAAATATGGTAAAACTCTAGTCTATTGTCAAATTACTGTGCATCTAGAGATATTTATTTTGCAAAGAAAATTGAACAAACTTCCTTTGAACAAAATGCAAAACTTTAGGGTTTAAGTTGGATTACACAAAGGAACACGTTCTTCTCTTTTCAAAGGAGAGTGATTTAAAAAGCTTATAATGACTTAGCAAAGCATTCCTTATTTCTGAAGATCAAATGCTACTTAAATGCACCTTCCTTTGAGTGGCAACTTCTAAATTAATTGGAAGCATACAAAGTGGTTCTAAGTTAATAATTAAAAAATCAATTCCAAATTATTTTAACTGGCTCTTTATGTTTTATTTTAATAAATAGCAGGTCATCATATACCTTAAATATCTCTGATGAATTACTCAGATTAAGGTCATCCAAAGGAAGGAAAATGTGTTTCTACCCTCATTTGCAGTAATTGGAGCAATGACTGTATTAGCCTTAAAATGATGCTTTGACGTATAAAGGAAGGAAAATGTATTTCTACCCTCATTTGCAGTAATTGGAGCAATGACTATATTAGCCTTAAAATGATGCTTTGACGTATAAAGATGCAAACATATGTGGAAATAACATTTTGTCACAGATAAGGATATGTGGGTTTTTTGTTTTTGTTTTTGTTTTGTTTTGTTTTTGAGACAGAGTTTCACTGTTATTACCCAGGATGGAGTGCAATGGCGCTATCTCGGCTCACCGCAATCTCCGCCTCCTGGGTTCAGGCAATTCTCCTGCCTCAGCCTCCCGAGTACCTGGGATTGCAGGCACGCGCCACCGTGTCCAGCTATTTTTTTGTATTTTTAGTAGAGATGTGGTTTCACCATTCTGACCAGGATGGTCTCGATCTGTTGACCTCATGATCCACCTGCCTCGGCCTCCCAAAGTGCTGGGATTACAGGCTTGAGCCACCGCACCCAGCCGGGATATGTGTTTTTGTACAAACTCGGATTCAGAGCTTTTGAACAAGATACTTATTTTGTCTGGATATGATTTCCCCCACATAATTAGCTTACTCCTTCAATTTTCCTTTCTAAAAGAGGCCTTATTTAACTACTGTGGGAAATCAGTTGCCCCAATGCACTCTGAAAATTTCTTGATCTGCTCAATTTTGTTCAAATATCAATCTTAATCTACTATGTTACTTCTTTTTTATTTTCTGTATTGTTTATTGCTTGCCCCTCCCCCTCACCCCAGCTGTCCCTGCAAGGATTTATACTTCTCAAGTGTGGTGATTTTTGTTAGTCTCTATTATTGGTCTATTCCCAAGAGCAAGAACAGCTTTTAGAACATAGTAAGAGCTTAGTGCATATGTGTCAGATAAAAGAATAAAAAATTTAGAAGAAATTTTAAGAAATCTTTTGCTGTTCATAATCATATAAAAATAGGTAATATCTATGAAACAGGAAAACAATGTTCACATGGAAAAAACAAGCTAAAATGAACATATAAAAGTCAAAAAGTAGATTTGAGTGAGATGTAAAAACACTATTAAGAAAATAAAATAAAATATGAAAATATAGTCACTATAGAGGCCATAAGACAAAAGGAACATTAACATAGTTATATATGTTACAGCAATAAACATTTTTCATTAAATTCTGAACCAAAACAAAGTCTAATATTTTAAATTAAAAGTCAAAAGATCTTCCAATATAGAGACAATTAAAACCAAATTACGTGAATTTTTGACAAATAAATAAAGAGTTACATATAAGGTAGAATATTTTTTTAAAGTGACAAAGAATAGAAGAAATGTCAGTTGATATAGACAAATATTGCAGTCTAAAACAGAGATATGATTAACCTGAAATCATTGAATGCTGTATGACATGCATGAAGATTATGACAAAAAATATTAAAAGTATAAAGAGAAGTTAGCAGGGTACTCTATAATAGTGAGGAGAAAACAAAAAAAAACTGGAAAACAATGAAAATGTAAAAGAAAAAAATGATGTAAGGGATTTATTAAACTGTAGACTGATTTTTCTCTGTATTTTTCACTGTTATGTATCTAACAACTGTTTCCAATGTTTCTAACATATTTTGGACATTTAAAAATAAGTTACAACAAATTTTGAAAATGTAAAATTAAAGTTTTAAGTCACATTTTGTTAATACAACATTATTATGTGGTAATTAATAATGAAATTTGAATAATATAAATAAAAATATTACAAAAGTAAAATGTGTATCTTGGAACATTTAAGAAAATAAAAGCTGAGTTTTTAGGTTTCTCATAAATATCAAATGAAATTATGTTCCTCAAAACTTAAGCAGAAGGCCGATTCAGAAAACTATCTGCAGTATCTGCAAAAAGTGAACAAACCCATTTTCAAAAAACAATTCCGCCTATCTACATACCTAAACCCAACAACAGTGCATCAGTATTTTCAAAAAAGACATGCAGGAGAATATTCATAGCAGGAATATTTGTGAGCTAAAACTAAAAACTACCCAAATGCTCAGCTACAGGAGAAGGCCTATGTTAATTGACGAATAGTTACATAGTGAGAACAAATTATCCACTACGTACTCAATGCATAGTTTCATTTATACTAAATACAAAACAAGTGCAACACTACCTTGGTTTTAGACATCAAGTGAGTAGTTAACTAGAGTAGTGACTGAAATGAGAATGTTCTGGGATGATGGTATTATACTGTTTTTGATCTAACTCTGATTAAACAAGCATCTTCCGGTTGTAGAATCCACTGAGGTTTATGATACAGGCACAATTTTCTACACATGCTATATTTCATTAAAAACTTAAAAGGACAGAAAAAAAATGACTACTATGTGTTGACTTTTATAAATAAAAGAAGGAAAAAGCTTTTAAAACAAAACAAAAAACAAAATTTCTTACTTTTTGAATCACTTAAGAAAAAAACTGTATAAACTATTGTAATTTTAAACCTTTATATTTTCCTGTTGTCTCAACATTCACACTAACAGGCTGTGAACACCCCACCAAGGTAACCAGGTATATACCAGCATGATAGGGCTGGCCCATGCTACAGGCCCCTCTTCTTGCCCTCGCATGACTGTGGCCTAGTGATATTCAAATGTCTCAGTAGAATTGCCTTGCCCCTTTTGCTTGTGTTTACCACACCAGCCCCCATTAAAGCCACTTACCACTGGGTCCTCATGCTCTTTCAATTCCATACCTGTGACACTAGCCCAATTGTCCCATCAAACTGATGTTTATGGTTTCATTTGAATGAACATAGAAATCGATTCTCCCAGTCATAAAACTTGAGAATGTTACATTTGTCTTATCTGAGTCCCTTTCTCAGGAAACCAACCAAGAGGGGCTCACAGAGAGTATCAAGGAACTGAAACTCATCAGATGACAGCATCTGGACATTGAAAATCCAGACCCTCTCACCCATTATGATTCCCTGACTGTTCACCTACTTCCTGTTGACTAACTCCTCTTCTTTACCCCTCTTCAATTCACATTTTACCTCACATGGTTACACTTCTTCCCTTCTATATAAACCCCTAATTTTACTCAGTTGAGGAGACGGATTTGAAACCAATCTCCCATCTCCTCAGCTGCAGCTGAATAAGCCTTCCTCCCTGGCAATATTTGCTGACTCAGTGGTTGGCTTTCTGTGTGGCAAGCAACTGAACCTAGACCAAACCTCTGGTGTTTCAGTAACACTGCTTAGTAGAGCGTGTGCCACTGATGCTCCTCTCATGTGGTCCCCTGCATTGCATGCTGTCACTCCGTCTATCCTGATCATGATACTATAATACATTTTGTTTTCCAGTGACTGTTCTGTGTCCCCTCTTGTGATTGCACATGACTGATAACTTCAAAAAAAAAACAAAAATAAGCAAGCATCAGGAAAATCAGTATAGAAAAATATATAAGTAAAAAACAAAGTGATTTAAACAACAGAAAAGTAGTGTTATTCGATATGTATTAAAATATTTGTTTAAAAATTGTATAAAGTCTTGCCAGATCTCTTCAGGAAAAATCTTTGATGGGAAAAGCTTCATGTCCACTGACATGGAAATTGCAAAATGATAAGTAATTGCTGTTAATGATTACATATGAATATATTTAATTATATACAATCAGTTATTTTTATTAGAATACATTAGTAAATCTATTGAATAATATATTAACAAATGTTTGACTAATTGATAAAAAGAATTATTGAACAGTACAATAATAATGAATACTTTTTTAAAACCTACCATGTTAAAAAGACATAGAATGGCTTATACAGAGTAGCTTAGTGAGGAATTAGGTATATATCTAAAATCAACTAATTATCTGATAGCATTTAACCTGTTCTCAGATATAGGTTGAAATGGACATTGCATTTTTCGGAGCATAGATCAAATAGCAATAGTTTGTTTACTAAACAGCAATTAAGCTTACAGAAAAATATTTTTATATTTGATAAAGTTTAAATCAATGTTTAATACTATTCAAAGAAGTATAACTGGTAGTACACATACCTACACATGGTTAAGAATGCATATCTCAATCCATCTATATACATATCTCAATCCATCTATACTTCGAAATATCCTGGAAAATAAAAGGATTAAAATAATACTGTAAATGTGAAAAGCAGCTTAAATTAGTATTTGACCTAGCAGCTACCATAATATACTATAAAACCATATCTTTTGGGCTTACATTAAACAGTCACATTTAAAGATAATGAATAAAGATCAACCAATTAAAAATCCCAGTATATAGAAAACACGACTATCAGTGGGGAGAGACTGATGCATCAAATTGAATATTGGATAATTATGTCAAATTAAGTAGATAAGACAGCCTATCTCTTAGTTATACCCAATTGGAGATTATACTTAGCCGTCAAAATCTGGCTAGACCAGTTTAATAACCATTGAATTTACCATACTCTCACATGTTGAGATTAATTTGGGGTGGCTTCCAAAATATTAGGAAAATATTAGGGAAGTTATAGATTACACTCTCAAACCTTTTGGAAGGCCAAAATGTTTTATTGGAATGGACTGAAGACAGCCAGTTCATTACATTCGCATAGGGTAAAAGATAGGGACAATAAAAGCTTTCCCAGTTAAGTCTGTTTACCCCGCATTCCTTTGTCTCTACTCCAGTTTGTTTGCTCATGTTAACTTTGTGCTGGATGGTCCTCTAGGGGGAGGTCAAAGGGGAATTATCCATTAATGGTGTTTACTCTGGGCCCCAGAGACCAAACTGTTTATCATTCATAAAACCACTCTTCACTTTGGGAGGCCGAGGTGGGTGGATCATGAGGTCAAGAGATCGAGACCATCCTGGTCAACATGGTGAAACCCCGTCTCTACTCAAAATACAAAAAATTAGCTGGGCATGGTGGCGCGAACCTGTAATCCCAGCTACTCAGGAGGCTGAGGCAGGAGAATTGCCTGAACCCAGGAGGCGGAGGTTGCAGTGAGCCGAGACCGCGCCATCGCACTCCAGCCTGGGTAACAAGAGCAAAACTCTGTCTCAAAAAACAAAACAAAACAAAAAAAACCCACTCTTTTAACCATGTTAATTATACACAAGCATGTTGACTTAGAATCTCCGATATTAAATCTATCTGGAATCAATGTGAGAAGTTACAAGGAGTTGTGGTCGGTTAGCCACAATCTGAAAGCAGCTGAAGACCATCTCTAGCGTGCTCAGATTAGTGGCATGTGAGTGTATTCATTCATTCATCACTGAGTTATTATCCTCAGGACAGACCTCTGCAGGTGGTGGTCAGTGTCTCAGTAGGTGACCCCAATGTGACCGAGGTTTCACCCGCAGGAGTGACAAGTATAGACACTGAAATATAGGTATTCTAGAGTACTGTAAGATATATTGTTTGGTAAGCATAGCATGTTGTTCCAGCTTTTTTCTCTATTTTAAGTGTAAATTTTGGTTCACTAAATTTTTCTGTACTGTCTATACTTGAGATGGTTGGAGATACTGTGTGCATACTATATTAGAAATCACTAAGAACCATATCAGGGTTAGATGTCATAAAACATCTATGTCATCTACAATGAGACCTTAGAAACAAGGTACGTGTGTGGGGACTCAGTTTATTAAGTAATTTTAAGGAGTACATGAGATGGCAAAATAATAATACAAATCCAACGAGATCTTTTTAAACAAGCGTGATACTTGCTGAAAACATCTGCACCTAAGGGCAAAGAAAGAGATGAGTAAAAGGGAGGAGAAGAAAGCCATGGTATTTTGGAAAGCCACATGTAGAATTAAATGTTTTCAGGATCAAGTACTTAGATCCAGTCTGGATTTAACTGTAATTAAAGCACAGGTCATAAGTCATAAAGATGTTATAGTAAGACACCGTTTGAAGGAAAAAATGACAAATGTGATTTAGAGGATGCATTGGTTTGTGAAAGCATTAGTTTAATCATTACATTTTGTTGAAAAGATATAGGACAAAGTTGAAGATTATGGATATATCACTTAGCCTGATGACACACAGAATAAAGAGTTTCAGCTGTAACTCATTATTCTAAAATTCAATATCTCTTCCATTTGTTTTCTGGAGAAAGCCAGAAAGTGAGCCTGTGATGATGAAATGTCATACAGTTATATCTATGGGTGGTTACACCTAGCATGGTCTTTGTAAAAGGAAGTTACTGTTGTTCAAATGGGTGTTGCAACCTATTTTTTTTTGTTGTTGTTCTAAAATTTATAATCTAGGTTAAACGCAGGAAACGTAACTTACCAATTTTCTGTTATTATCCATAGACATAGCCTGGTGATCATGTTTTAACTAACCTAAACATTATATAAATCTATGTAAATCATCTTGAATTATGAACAGCATTATAACTATCTTTGTGGTAGATTGTAAAGATAAAGTTAAAATTGTATGTAGAGTAGATTTACTTAAAAAGCAAGGTAGGCCAGGTATAATGGCTCATGCCTGTAATTCTAACACTTTAAGAGGCTGAGGCAGGTGGATTATCTGAGATCAGGAGTTCAAGACCAGGTTGGGCAATATGGTGAAACCCTGTATCTACTAAAAATACAAAAATCAGCCAGGTGTGGCACCACATGCCTGTAATCCCATCTACCTTGGAGACTGAGGTGAGAGAATCACTTGAACCTGGGAGGCAGTGGTTATAGTGAGCAGAGATTCTGCCACTGCACCACAGCCTGGGCAATAGAGTGAGACGCCAACTCAGAAAATAAATTAAATAAATGAATATAAAAATAAAAAGTAAAACAAAATGGATTTTTTCACATAAGTTTTTATGTGAAAAAAAAATTGCTTTTCCTCCATGCCTAGAGGGATTGGTTGAGTCTTTTAGTATCAAATAACAAATCTCCCAAATCAGTAATAATTATTTCCTAATAACGTGTTATAAATCATATTGCCTTGCTTCAAACCCTCATTCTAATACTTTCTAGTTCATAATCCTGTGAAAGATACCTAACCTATCTAATATATTTGGCTTAATTTATTCATACACTTAGTCTAATACGTTAGGAGTACATATAGCTTCTCATATGTTAAAGAAATTAAATAAAACAAGCCACATAATGTGGACCACATATAGAATAAATCATCAATGTGTTGACTATCAATAATATTCTAATGTGAGTGAATTTACTTGATAATTCTACACTGCCAATCTGTTTTCAGTGCTCCTAGCCCCTGAGGCATTAGGGCAGCCATTTCCACTAAAGGTAGAAAATAATTCCACTTCAATACAGCACAATTCATTCAAATATGTCTTCATTACTGTTTCTATTTAGTGTCCTGTAATGTAGCTGGAATTCTCCAAAGGGAGTGAACCCTTTTTGGCTACATTTTGTAAATGGATTTTAATCTTAATCCCGACAATACAGCAGAGTTTATCTCTGCAGCACTCCGTGTGTTTGTCTTTATTCACAACATTGCTCAGTGTGTCCAATTTTCTGTGTACTATAAATCAATTCCTGTATTGCAGTATCTAGGGATATTTATTTCTGTACTTTTGTATCACCAAATCATCATAAGTATAAATTGATTAGGACCTTGGTTGTTTTATATCTGAAAGACACGCCTTATTGACTATAGCTCCAGAAGTCTAGATTTTTGCCCTCATTTCCCATACTTACTAAGGACTAGCTAGATCAGTGGCCTATATGGCATTTCTCTCAAAAGTGAAACTGTTTCAGATGATTTTTTCCTACTATTTTCTGAAGGCTTCTGTTAAGGATGCATGTTGGATTTGAATTCAGTTCTTCTTTTGACTTGTTCTGACTCCATCTGTCTGAGGCCTGTGAATCAGAGCAACTCCATCTTAAATAGGAGCCAGGTAAAATGAGGCTGAAACCTATTGGGCTGTATTTTCAGATGGTTAAGGCATTCTAAGTCACAGGATCAGATAGGAGGTCAGCACAAGATTCAGGTCATAAAGCCCTTGCTGACAAAACACGTTGCAATGAAGGAGCCAGTGAAAACCCAGCAAAACCAAAATAGTCACGGGAGGGACCTCTGGTTGTCCTCACTGCTACACTCCCCCAGTGTCATGACAGTTGTTTACAAATGCTGTGACAACATCAGGAAGTTAGCCTAGATGGTTTAAAAAGGGGAGGCATGAATAATCTACCCCTTGTTCGGCATATAATCAAGAAATAACCATATAAACGGGCAACCAGCAGCCCTCAGGGCTGTTCAGTCTATAGAGTAGCCATTCTTTTATTTCTTTACGTTGTTAATAAACTTGCTTTCATTTTGCACTGCAGAATCTCTCTGAACTCTTGCATGGATCCAAAATTGCTCTCTTGGTGTAACCAGGGGAGCATACTCAGCTCCCAGTTCTGAACAGGTTCTTGACCCTGGTAACCCAGAATAATGGGGAAAGGGGCCACAGAAGCACAGTGAGTTTGCAATTGGAATAAATATCATGGACCCAAACAGTGTTGTGGAAAAGCAATTTCTTAGACAGAGAGAGAAAGAAAAAGAAAGACAGCTCCCACTCTGCCATGGGAGGGGACCCAGAGAAGGAATCTACATAAGTAAGGAGGAGCTGGAGTTTTAACCCTTGAGTTATTCCCGCCCCATTCATGTTCTCGTCCAATGAGAGGAGTTCTTTCAAACTTCCTCTGGAGTGATTGATCTTTGACTCTGATACCAGATTGGCTGCTTGGTCCCCAACTCTGAGTTACAGAGCCCCCTCCTCTGAAACGCCTTCAGTGGGGTTTTTGGGACAAAGGAGCTTCAGCTGGCTTTCTCTACCTAGCCAGTGCAGGGGAAACCCGGACAAATAAGTTTACATTTGAAACCCCTCTGGTTCCCAGATGGACTCTGGAGCTGGGAAAATCCTGCCTTTGAAACCATGCCCCTTCTGGATCCAGGAAGAGAAGTCCGTCATTGGGGTCTGGATGGGGGGACCCATTTCCTGTAACACATCCATAGAAGGGCACATGTAAACCTTCATATTTATAAAACTGGCTCATTATTAAGACTAACTTTCTCTACATGCCTTGGCCTACAATTATGTTCATTTCCATGGGATCTCAAGCTGGTAGTAAAGGTCCTCCACTTTCTTTGTTAGGAAGTGAAGTCACATCTTTGGCTGTAATTTGTTAAATTTCTCTTC
This sequence comes from Leontopithecus rosalia, assembly GCA_028533165.1. NCBI lineage: Eukaryota > Metazoa > Chordata > Mammalia > Primates > Cebidae > Leontopithecus > Leontopithecus rosalia. The sequence goes on along the minus strand of CM052649.1, from coordinate 26,975,633 downwards.
TTAAATTGGCTCACAGTAATTGTAGAAAGGGTATTTTGATTAGCCTACAATTCCAGCTTTCAACTGTGAGTATGTCTACCTTATCCTGAGTAGAACAGTTAAGCATCCAAAGATGAATCATCATCCTTCTGTCCTTAAAAGGACAAAATGTGCCACGATCCAAAGGAAGATTGCTTTTAGTAAATCTATTCAAGTTTCTGAAAAGATACAATTAAAATGTACACCACAAACAAACATTATGCAGATTATAATGCATTGTAAAGAAACAAAAACAGGTAAATAAAAGTAGAACTTCTTTCAGAATTTCACACTTCACTAAATAGCTCCATAAAACACCTTTGTTAAAGAAGATAATAGGTCTGTTGTTGGTTTCAAAACAGTTTTCAGAGGGTAAGTGTTGTGAACTGTCACCAAATGTGACATTCATCTTATCTATTAACAGTCTAGGGAAGACCGTTTTCAGAATGCAAAGCTTAAAAATAAAATTCACTTCTTGGGGTTAGAACTTTTAATGGACTGACTGTCGCTGATAAGGAAATGATGAAGAGCACAATGTTTCTGCAATCTCATTAGCTGGATGTATTGTGTGAAGTTGAAGTTTCCAATCTTCAGAATACTAAGATACACTAGGAGCTGAGGAGAGAGAAAAGCAATTCAAGGTTCTATATATAACTTTTATTCTTTTGAGTACAGTGTAAAACGACAATTTCCATAACATTTTCTTTTTCTCATTTTTTTATGAAATAAAGAAAAATCTCATATTATTTTAGCATATTATCATCCTTCAAAATGAAATCTATCTCAAGTGGTAAGAGACCTTCCCTTAATTCTAATAAAGTTGGCCACTGCACTGCTTTCTTCATTAGAAAGAAACAAGATAATATATTCAAATCATCCATGTCACAAAGACACTGTTTACAAGCGTTTGTTTAAAACTTCTAATACTATGCAAATGTGGCATTTGTAAGATATTCATTTAGAGGAAGCCAAAATAAATTTGTTTACCTGTATTCATAGTCTTCATTTTCTTAATCTTTTGTGTGTGTGTGTGTTGATATGATACCTGAGATTGAGTAAGTTAGAATAAATACAAATTGATTGGCACACAGTTGTGGAAGTTGGGAAGTCCAAGACCAAGGCACTGGCACCTGGCATGGGCCTTCCATTTGCATGATTACACAGCAGAATTAGAAGAAACAGGATGAGCACACTTACAAAAGCCCTTTTCACAGCAGAATTAATCCAGTCACAAGGGTTCTTCCCTTCCATTGGGCCTTGCCTTCCAACACTTTTACATGGGAGATTAAATTCCGATATGAATTTTGGAGAGGACAAACATTCGAACTGTAATACCCATGAAATACGATCTTTTATTAATCATTTCTGTTAACTGAATGTGTGAAACTAGATGGTGAAATGCTAAAAAATCTGGATGTGAATGCAAACTATGCCAGTCACGTAGAACTGGTTAACAAGTAAATAGCCGTTTGTCATACTATAGCTTAACTGACAAAATTTGTTTCTCTATAAAAACAGTAGCTTTTCTTGCTAACTTATCCCTTTCTTTTCAGTTTAAAATTCAGAAATTTTTAATTCATAAAATTCAAAATTTTGCACATTAAGGCATTAAATTTTTTACTTATCAATATTTTCAATGGAAATGACTGAACTACAGTCAGACAGAGATATATAACAAAAACAAAGCAAAATCCTGAGTTTTTGTTCTAGTAATTTTTGCCATATTAAAGAAAAATGGTCCTAGATAGGTCACACAATTTCTCTGAGTTCCAGTGTATCCAATTTGTCTATCAACCAGATAGTTGTCAATACCACATATAATATAATCTTAGAATAATTTTAAAAGTATTGGAGATGGGGTAGGGTAATCTTAAGGAATACATTATATATGTGCAGCAGTGAATAAAAATACTATTTTTTCCCCAGGAAGCTAATTGTTATAGATGTGTAAACTTTCAGTTAAGAGAAAGATGTATCTTTTGACACTGACAATGGTATTTCTACATTAACCAGAAGAATAAAGTGACTTCAAACAACATAATAAACGCTAAAATGCAGAGAACACTTTTTATTTCCCAGTTGTTATGCTGATGGCTTTAAAGGTTTCATTTTAAAATTCTCATAACAAGCCTAGGAGGTAAGTAGCATAATGACCATTACTTTAAAAAATGAGGAACCTGAGACTCCAAGGGAGTTTGGTAATATACACAAAGCAAAATAGTTAGTAACATCAGAACATGGATTCAGGATCTGAGAGCCTGGCTATAACGCTGATATGATTTACCTATGCCTACAGCAACAATTTTGCGAACACTGGTAATTCCTTTAGAGATGTTAGAAAAGATACAGAAAGAGATCATATGTTAGGCAAATAACACTTTGAAAGGCAATCTCTCTGTGTTTCAGATAGTACCTAAATTGCAGTGTCTTCTTAAACAATCTCTCAAGTATCCTTCCTCCACTTCAAATGAGAAACAGTTATTATAGAGAAATAGATAAGGAAGCTTACATTCATGATATTCTTTAAGTTTCTTGGTCCTTCAACAATGGTTTTGGTAGATGATAAAATTTTCTTTTGATGTTACCTCCCCAAAAAACAGGCATAAAATTATCCCTTAAATATTTTTAAAATGCTTTTAAAGACTTTGATTAAAATAGTTGGGGTCAAGTAGTGCTTTTTTTCAATGTCACATTCTGTTCACTTAACAAGGAGGAGCTTTCCAACTTATTTTGCTGGGCTCACAAGTAATTCTTTTGTTAACACTAGCATTCAAAAAGTGAGAGAGTTCATATTAAAATACATGTTTCTGTCATTTCTAGAAACATTGAAATATCTGCCAAACCTGGTTCTGAATTCCAATGTGGCAAAGATCCACGGTTGCTGAGTAGCAGCTGCCACCTTTCGGGAGGCAGTGCACTTTGCAGTGTTTCCAAGACACCTGGGGCCCACTTCACTCATTTGCATTCCCAATCATCTGGTCTAAAAAAGCCATTTGACTAGATTTGCAATCTCCTAATACCACCATTTAATATTTTTTTTTCTCTTCTCCGTACTCATTAAGGTCTTGTGAAATGCCCTGAATCCAAAGCAGAAAAAAAAAAAACTTGTTGCCAATAGAAAAGAGGATGTTAATTTGATTAATTTCCTTTGGATACTTTGAAGTAAGGCATCAAAGACTCACTGTTTACCTCTTGAAATGTTCAGATTTGATGCTGGAATAAAGAAAATGTGATTCAAGTTTTATTCAAAGGACAATTGCAAAGCATTGGAACTTTGCACTTAAACAAAGAAATGTCACAGTTCATTTGAATCTTTTCCTGAAAAATACATATTTAGCATTAATATTATTTACCCTCTGGCTGAAGCCAGTAAAAATAGCTTATTTTAATGTGATTTTTAAAATGTAAATTTCTAATTAAAATATATTTGCACTATAAAAGAAGCTTTCATCCAAGGAAAAGAAAATTTGAAATTAGTGTTAATCTACTCAAGTTTGTACTTTTAGAAAAACTTCCTAAATTATTGCATTATGGTAGTTGCTATAAAAGAACCTAGTCCATACAGTTCTAAAAATAATCTTGTATGTTAGCCCTAAAATTATGTGCATTATCTGAGTCAACTGAAAACAACAATTTATGAAATTATGAAATTATAACATGCATTACTAAAACTAAAGAAGAAGACATAGTTGTATTGTCTTTTCAATCCTCAGTTTATCTCTTTCTCTCACTGTACCCATTTCTATTTCTATGTGCCTCACTTTCTCTTGCTTTCTTCTCAACACAGCACACACACACACACACACACACACACACACACACACACACACAGAACTGCAAGAGGTTTTCTTCTTAAAGTCTGAAAGATAATACCTAAATGATGTTTTGGAACAAAGACAAATTGGATGACATTCTCTCCTTGGAATAGACTGTGGTGTACTCATCTAAGTTCATGGTTAGAATAGACAATGTTTTAAATAGATATATCAGAAAACAAGTTACCACTAACTTTAATAATACGCATACTCTGCTGTGGTTTGATTGTGTCACCTCTAATTCTAGGTGTTTCCTATGTAATAATATCAGGAGGTGAGGCCTTTAAGAGGTGTTCCTCTCTTTGTTAGTGGGGTTAAGGCTCTTTATAAGGGCTTTTATAAAGGGGGCTCAGGATGGGCACGATAGCTCACATCCGTAAGCGCAACATTTTGGGAGGCTAAGGTGGCCGGATCATGAGGTCAAGAGTTTCAGATCCACCTGGCCAACATGGTGAAACCCCATCTCTACTAAAATACAAAAATTAGCCTGGTGTGGTGGTGGGTGCATTGTAATCCCAGTTACTCAGGAGGCTGAGGCCGAAGAATCAACTGAACTTAGGAGGTGGAGGTTGCACTGAGATCGTGCCATTGCACTCCAGCCTGGATAACAGAGTGAGATTCCATCTGGGGGCTGGGGGGCGCGGGGGATGGGGAAGAGAGCTCAGGCAGCAATTGGCTAGTTTGCTCCTCTGCCTTCTACTGGCAGGCCCTGTGAGGACAGGAACATTCCTCCCCTCAGATGATGCAGCAATAAGGTGCCCTTTGAAAGCAGAGCAGCCTTCACCTGACAATCAAACCTGCTGGAGCCTCGATCTTCCCAGTCTCCACAACTGTGAGAAAATAAATATCTGTTTTCTATAAATTATCCTGTCTCAGTTTTTTTCTTTGTTCTTAACAGCACAAACGAAGTAAGACATTCTGTAACCGTTCACTTTATAGACAATGTACTAAAAAATTGCAAATATAAGTTAGATCAACTTTATACATAGAATTATTCATCACAGTTTTTAATATTGAAAGTCTGGAGGGGGGAAACAGAACTTTGAAATTACTGGATAATACTTTTTCTTATACTATAATGTATATTATTCTGATGCATTTAAAATAATTATATCATATATATGTATATGATGTTATAGATATCATATTATGTATGTAACACAGATTAGCCTATATGTTGCATTGATATATATGATATGTATGTAATACATGAAATATTGTGCATAGCATAATATATATTACATATATCTTTGCTACTTGTTACATATATGTCAATGCATCATATATATTACATATGTATAGACAGAGAGAAAATTTCTGAGAACAAAGGACATTTAATGTATTTCATGTTAAAAGACCAAAAACTGCCAGAAGTTTCAAAACACATTTTATGTGTATGTGTGTATGTTTGTGTGTGTATTTGTGTGAAGATTAAAAAGTTGAATCGAAAATGTATATGAAAACTCAAAGAGCAAAACGTGGCCAAGACAATCTTATTTAAAAGAAAAATGAAGTCTTATATATGTTTTCAGTAATGTAAAATCTGCATATACTATATTATCAGATTTGAAATTACAATTTTTATTATAATCTATGGAATCTAGACTATGGTATTCTATAGGTCCTTCCTCTACATTATTTCAACATTCAGTTTCCCTCTGCAACTTGCTACAGTTGCTCTTCCCACGGACAGATATCTTAGTTTTGGCTGCTGTAACAGAATACCACAGACTGAGAAGTTTAAACAACAAACATTTATCCAAGATCAATGTGCCGACGGTGGATCTGTTATCTGGTGAGGGCGCTCTTCTTGACTTGCCAGTGGCTCTCAGAAGACAGTTATGTCTTCACATGGCAGAGACAGAGAAACAGAAAGAAAATAGTAAACTCTCTTCAGTCTCTTATTTTAAGAGCACTAACCTCATCATGAGAGTTACGCTGCCGTGACCTGAATCCTTCCCAGAGGCCTCAGCTCTTAACACCAAATCCACTGGGAATCAGGATTTCAACACTCAAATGTTGAAATGTTTCACCACCTCCAATTTGGGGGGATGAAAACATACAGTCCATAATATCAGATATATTGGTTATCTTGACATCTAAAGAAATGGTTCTGGATGTAGCAGTGCTTCAAGAATTACGGACAAAAAAGATGAAACATTTTTCATATGTGGTCCAAGAAATTCAAGTATAGGTGCCACTCAGTGTACTTTTATTTTCTTACTGATCTCTGAAAATTTAAAAAAAAAAAACGATCATTTTAGTTGGAGTATCATTGTGATGGTTAATTTTAGGTATCAACTTGATTGGATTGAAGGATGCCTAGATAGCTGGTAAAGTATTGTTTCTGGGTGTGTCTGTGAGTGTGTTGCCAGAGGAGATTCACATTGGATTCAGTGGACTGGAAGAAGAAGACCCATTCTCAGTGTGGTGGAAGTAGGAGGCAGTACCAAGCAATCTGCTGCCAGCATGTCTAGAAGAAAGCAGGCAGAAGGTGGGACAGCTGGCTTGCTGAGTCTTCTGCCTTTCATCTTTCTTCCATTCTGAATGCTTCCTTTGGTTCCTCCTGCCTTTGGACGAGAGACTTCAGGTTCTTCTACCTTTCAACTCTTGGGCTTACAACAGTGATTTGCTGGGGGCTCTCAGGCCTTCAGCCACAGACTGAAGGCTGCACTGTCAGCTTCCCTGCTTTTGAGGCCTTGGACTTGGATTGACTCACTACTGGCTTCTTTCATCCCTAGCTTGCAGATAGCTAAATGGGGCTTTGCCTTGTGATCATGAGTCAATTCTTCCCAATAAACTCCCTTTCATATATGCATTTAACCTATTAATTCTGTCCCTCCAGAGAACCCTGACTAATACAGTCAAATATGTGCAAAAATATACAAAAAATGAAGACAAAATGTATACCATATACAAAATAGACTATTATTAGCACCCTAGAATCATACTCCTTCTCTTTATTCAGGCATACCAACTCTTGATTCTAAAATTAACCACTATCTTGCCTTCTAGCACCCTAGACTATTTTACCCTGGTTATTATCTTATATAAATTAAATTGTACAGTATGAGTTAAATTCCCTTTATTTTGTTCAATATTGTCTTTTCAGTGTTGACTTTGTAACTCTATAGATATTTGTTCCTGTTTATTACTATGAATTATTTTACTGTGCAAATATACCATAATATTTATCGATTCTAATTTAGATGAGGATTTGGGATAATTCCATACTTTGTCAGCCAAGAACACTCCTAAACTTGTGTCTTAAGGCATATATGTAGACATATCTGATGGATATAAACTTAGTAATGAAATGGCTGCATCATAGGAAATACATATGCTCAGCAGTGAAATAATTTTTCAACATGTTGTCTAAGAGATTGTTACTCCACATTCTATCCAATATTTAATATAAACAGTCAGGTGTGTTTTTATTTGGGGTTTGCAGGTTTTATGGATTTGTGTTATGGGTTTATTTTGCATTTCTTGAAGACAGATGATCTTTAAACTATATGCATATTTTTATTGTCATTTTGAGTACTCTCTTTATGAAATCTCTAAGCAAGTATTCTTTTTATCTTATATATACATACACTTGTGTATTCACGCAAACAAGGATGTGTGCATGCAAATATATAAATGCTCTGTATTTAAAAACATTATAAGTTATATGTACTGTAAATATCTAAAGATCTATTTCCATGCTGCAGTTTGCTTCTTAGCTTCTTTAGTGGTATATTTTAAATAATAATGACCTTAATTTGAATCTATTGTAATCTATCAATATTTAATTTTTCCTCTGTGCTTTAAATATCTTCTTCAATAAAGCATCGCCTTATCTTGTGTCAGGAAGGTATTCAATAAGATTACCTTCTGGAAGATCTACATTTCCATATCCTATTTCCTTTGGAATAGAACTGTGTATATAATGTGAGATTGGGGAAAAGTTTTACATTTTATATAAACATATAATTTGATGTTATATTTATTTTATATATATTTTCTCTTCTCTGCAGTGTTACGTTAAGAATTGGAAATATCATATATGAGAAACCCATAGCAAACACCATATTTAACAAGAAAAAGATGAAGCCTTTTCTCTAAGTTCTTGAACAAGACAATGATGCCCACTTTCATTATGCTTATTCAACATAGTACTGAAAATTCAGTCCAAAGAAATTAAACAACACAAAGAAATAAAGGGCATCCAAATGGGAAAAGAGGAAGGCAAATTATCCCTCTTTGAAGTTGACATGATCTTATATACAGAAAAAATTAAAGGCTCCAATAAAACCAAAAAAAACTGCAAATAAATAAAAACTGAATCGATAAATTACTTCCGTAAAATTGCAGGATATATAATCAATGTATAAAATAAAGTAGTGTTTTCATACACCCATAATGAAGTTTCTGAAAGGAAGTTAAAAAATCATGGCCACCAGGCGTGGTGGCTCACTCCTGTAATCCCAGCACTTTGGGAGGCCAAGGTGGGTGGATCCTGAGGTCAAGAGATCGAGACCATCCTGGTCAACATGGTGAAACCCTGTCTCTACTAAAAATACAAAAAAAAATTAGCTGGACATGGTGGCGCATGTCTGTAATCCCAGCTACTCAGGAGGCTGAGGCAAGAGAATTGCCTGAAGGCAGGAGGTGGAGGTTGAGGTGAGCCGAGATCGCAGACATCACGCCATTGCACTCCAGCCTGGGTAACAAGAGCGAAACTCCGTCTCAAACAAAAAAAAAAAAAGAAAAGAAAAGAAATCATGGCCATTTAGAGTAGCTACAAAAATAGTTAAATACCTAGACATAAATTTAAGAATGTGAAACATCTCTACAATAAGAACAACATAGTGTTCAACAAAACATTGATTAAAAAATTGAGTAAGATATCAACAAATGGGAAAACATCCCATATTCATGAGTTGGAAGAATTAATATTGCTAAAATGACCATACTACAAAAAGCAATCTACAGAGGCAGTGCAATCCCTAACAAAATGCCAATGTCATTCTTCACAGAAATAAAAAAAGAAATCCTCAAATTCATATGAAACCACAAACAACCCTGAATAGTCAAAACAGTACTGAATACAAGGAGCAAAGGTGGGGCCTCACACTACCTGACTTCAAAATATACCACAAAGCAAGAGCAACCAAAAAAGCATAGTAATGATCTTAAAACAGACAGACCAGTGGATCAAAATACAGAATCAAGAAATAAATACACATATTTAGAGCCAACTGATGTGCAAATGGCATGCCAGGAACATCAAATGAAGAAAGAACACACACTTCAATAAATTATATTGGGAAAATAGAAGACCTATATCAAGAAGAATAAAGACAGACCCATGTCTCTCACAATACACAAAAAAAATCAACCAGAAGGGGTTAAAAACTTAAATGTAAGACCCAGAGCTCTTAAATAACTAGAAAAAAGATAAATCATGTTTCAGGACATTCATCCAGGCAAAGATTTTACGGGTAAGATAAAAAGGCAAAAAGGCAAACAGATACCACTGAAACTATGTCTAACTAAAAAGCTTCTGCACATCAAAGGAAAGAATCAGCAGAGTGAAGAAATAACCGGCAGGATGACAGGAAATCTTTGAAAACCATTTATCCGGTAAGGGACTAATATCCAGAATATATAACAAACTTAAACAATTCAAAAATAAAACCCAAATAATCCAAATTTTAAAATGGGCAAAGAATCTAAATATACATTTATCAAAAGAAGGCATACAAAGGACAAGTATACATAAAAAAAGCTCAATATCACTAATTATCAGGGAAATGTAAATCAAAATTACAATAAGATATCACCCCAGTTAGAATAAATACTATCAAAAAAAGTAACAAATATTGTCAAGAATTCAGAGAAAAGGGAACTCCTATATACTGCTGGTAGGAATGCAAATTAGGACAGACATTATTAAAAACAATAAGGAAGTTTCTCATAAAACTAAAAATAGAACTATCGGTAGTGGGATCCAGCACTCCCACTACTAGATATTTATCCAAAATAAAGAAAATCAGTATATTGAAGAGATAGCTGCCCCCTCTTATTTATTGAAGCACTAATCATAATAGCAAAGATATGGAATCAATGTAAATATCTATCAACAAATGAATAGATAATGAAAGTGTGATATATAGAGAGATAAAGATATAGGTATACATACATGTATCCATATATACATGCATGTATATATCTATAGATATCTATATAGATAGATATATTTATATCTATGTATATATTTATAGATATATCTATAGATATATTTATATCAATGTATATATTTATAGATACATCTATAGATATATTTGTATCTATATATGTCTATAGATATATATAGCTATCTCTCTCTATATATATATGTATCTGCACACACACACACACCCACATAAATAAAATCTTGACTTTTGTGACAATATATATAAACTGGGAGGATATTATCTTAAGTAAAATAAGTCAGGGACATAAAGATAAATACTGCATGTTCTCACTCCTATGTGGGAGCTAAATAAAGAGAGCTCTGAGCTTGTAGAAGTAGAGAGTAGAATTTTGGTTATTAGAGGCTGTGAAGGGAAGTGAGAAGGAAAGAAAGGAAGAGGTTTTTTTAATGGATACAAAATAACAGCTATTTGGAGGAATATGTTCTACCAGTCTAGAGCACTGTAGTGTGAATATGGTTAATAACAGTCGATTGTATATGTTAAAATGTTAGAAAAGAGTATTTTGAATGTTCCCAATGCAAAGGAATTGTAAATATTTGAGGTGATGTATGTCTTAATTACACTGATTTGATTATTGCATACTGTATACAGGAAATCATCACTCTGTCCCCCCAAATATGTACAATTATTGCATCAACTCAAAATAAAATAAAAGATATAGATACATAATGCAATGCTTTGTAGTTTTATGTGAGATGCTGACTTCTTTGACAATTGGATAGAAGCTATAGATTTTTACAAACTATATAAAGATGTAGCATACCAAATAAAAATGAATTTATTGATTTTTCTCAACAGTGTATTTGGATTTCACTATTAATTTTGGTTTCTATCTTCACTGGTGTTTTTCTTTTACTTTATTTGGCATTAATCATGGATATTTTCATAACTTTCTGAAACCAAGACCTTGATCATATGTTTTTTCAGCTTCTCTATTTGCTTAAGATAGAGTTTCTCTATGTTGTCTTTGTGATAATATACAATTTTCAGCCTGCTTCAGATGATTCTAAGCCTTTTTTTAAAAAAAAAACTTTTATTTTAAGATCAGGGGTACATGTGAAGGCTTATTATATAGGTAAACTTGTATCATGGGGGTTTGTTGTATATTTACTCACCCAAGTATCAAGCCTAGTTACTTATCAACCCATTAGTTACTTTTGCTGATCCTCTTCCTCCTCCCACCGTCCACCCTTTGATAGGCCCCAGTGAGTATTGTTCCCCTCTATGTGTCCACTCATTCTCATCATTTAGCTCCCACTTTAAAGTGAGAACATGTACTATTTAGTTTGCTATTCCTGCATTAGTTTGATAAGGATAATGGCCTCCAGCTCCATCCATATTCCTGCCAAAAGATATTATCTCATTTTTATGGCTGCATAGTATTCCATGGTATATATGTACCATATTTTCTTTGTCAGTCTATCATTGATGGGTATTTAGGCTTATTCCATGTCTTTGCTATCATGACTGTGAGTGCTGCAATGAATATATGCATGGATGTGTCTTTATAATAGAAAAGTTTATATTCCTTCTGATATTATACTCAATAATGAGTTTACTAGGTTGAATGGTATTTCTGTTTTTAGGGCTTTGAAGAATCACCACACTGACTTCCACAAAGTCTGAACTACTTTACATTCCAAACAACAATGTATAAACATGCTCTTTTTATTTCCTTGACCTCACCAGCATCTGTTGTTTTTGACGTTTTAGTAATAGCCATTCTGACTGGTGTGAGATGATATCCCCTTGTGGTATTGACTTGCATTCCTCTAATGATCAGTGATATTGAGCTTTTTTTCGCATGAGTGTTGGTTGAATTCATATCTTCTTTTGAAAAAATGTCTGTTCCTATCCTTTGCCCACTTTTTATGTGTTTTCATCTTATAAATTTAAGTTTCTTATAGAGGGTAGATATTAGACCTTTGTCAGATGCATAGTTTGTAACCATTTTCTTCCATTCTGTAGGCTGTTTCCTCTGTTCATAATTTTCTTTGAGTGCAGAAGCTCTTTAGTTTAATTAGATCCCATTTGTCAATTTTGGCTTTTGTTGGAATTGCTTTGGCATCTTTCTCATGAAATCTTTGTCCATTTCTTTGTCCTTAATGATACTGCCTAGGTTGAAGATAAATATTAAGTTATGAATAATTTTTCAGTACTAAATTATTAATAATTTGTTTTTTGTAAGTATTTCTTCTTTACCAGCTGGAAGATGTTACGTTTTGACAGTAAAGGACACTAGAGGGGAATTGCAGGGATAGGGGGCTTCTTGTCCCCCAGTGTCTTGTTTTTTTGTTTTTTTTTTTTTGTCACAGAGGTGCGCTGCTTACCTGATGTTCAGAACGCTGAAGCTAGAGTAAGCCTCAGCAAATCGCTGAAGTCAACTTGAGAGCAAGTTCTGGGGGCCTGAAGTCAACTTGACAGCAAGTTCAATAGCCTTGAGTATATGCTAGCCACCTTTCCTGCAGGTTCAACTGCGCATGTCACCCAAATGCAGCTTTTCCTGTTTCCTTTACCCTTGAGGAGGCAGTTTTCTGCTTGCCAGCCTCATCCTTTGGAATGTTAGTGATTTCCTCCACTATCAGCTGGGCTAAAGCCACACCTGCTCCAGGAATCCTGAGCTAGTGGGAGGGATATGAGAAGGAAGGTGGAGTAGGAGTGAAAAGGGACTCTCCTAAATGTATTTCTTCCCTTTGTACTATGCATTAGCCCTAAGAGCATTGCTTACTTTCTACATTAGTACTCCTGCACTCTTTATAGCTCTATTTCTCTTAATTGTTTATTACCATTTGCTCCCTTCACCTGTTACTAAGTATTTTTTGATAAGCTGCCCCCATTCCAATTGCTATATAGTTTATCTTATAATTAAAGCAGCATGATTAAGAGAAAGAGACAGATTCAATAAATCCAGCTGACAAAATATAGTGGTTAAATATTTGAGTCAAATATAAGGCACATGGAAACATGAAAATGCTGCCTGTAGATAAAACTTTCTTATTGGAGAGAAACAAAAAATGGGAAAAAAACTATGAACCTAGTGACTAATCTCCAGAAATTAAAAATAAATCACTTAATGAATTACACAAATTATTCCAACAGTAAATATAAAGGCAGTTTTGAAAATTGTATGGCATATTTGATAGGTTCGTCCTACGTAAACAACAACAAAAAAATCAGAAATCCATAATAATAGAACTAAAAAAAACAAATCAAAATGTGATTGAAATAAAATGATGGAGGTGTTACGTGAGTTCCAGGTGTCATGGACCACCATGTGCCTGATGCTTTGGTGATGCAACCACGTTTACGGTTTTACAGCAACTGACAGTTTTCTACATTTTCCCAAACCTGACATTTCATCCCATTGGTTCTGATCTGGCAGTGCCCTTAACTTCATCACAAGCAATCTCTGATCTTACAGATCAACCAAACTCAGTGCCCTGGATAGGACTGAAACCTGCCTCTCCATGTGGGATATTTGTGATATCCAAATTAATGATGAGAATATGAACACCACCTTAAGAAATCTAACAAAAAGTGGCATTTATGGTTGGAAACGTGTCTGTAAGTTTATCACACCTCTAAAAATCAAAATAAAGAGGACAAGGAGCTACTTCTGAAACAATTTTACTTGTACAGTTGACCCTTGAACAATACAAATTTAAACTCCACAGGCACACTTACATGAATTTTTTTCAGTAAAATATCAATGGGTATGAATGCCTCTCCTGTCTCCCTTCTACATTCTCCACCTGCTCCACTTCTGCCACCTTTAGACAACAAGACCCCTGCTTGTTCTCCTCTTCAGCCTTCTTGATGTGAAGATAATGAGGATGATCATGATGATCCATTTTTCACTCAATGAGTAGTAAACACATTTTTTCTTCCTTAAGATTCTTTTCTCTAACTTCATTGTAAAAATATAGTATATAACACATATAACATATAAAATATATGTTAATCAACTGTTTATGGTATGGGTAAGGTTTCCAGTCAATAGTAGGTTAATAGTGATTAAGATTTTAGAGAGTCATAAGTTAGGTGTGGCTTGTCAATTACATAAGATCAGTACCTCTGCCCACAGCGTTGGACACGGGTCAAGTGTGTTTCAAATTTTCAAAATTCATGTGTGTTCTTCTAAGTCAGTAAAATAAACTGAATTCTGGTTCTGTTTGGCTTGTCAAATCTCTTCTTCAGAATGTTGAAATAATGAATGAATTAATTAAATTTATTCCCGACAATTTTAGAGTTTCTTTGTAAATTGATTAAAGCAGAACTTACATATAAGATTTCATGGATCTCTATTTTAACACTATACACTAGTATATTGAAAGACACATTATTTATTTGTTTACATTTGTCTATACGGCATCATAAAATGAGTTCAGAATTGATTGTGACTTTCATATTTCTCTTGTGCTATTTTAACTTACCAGTTCCATTTTTTTTTCTTTAACTTACTTTGGAATTCTGAATATTATGTAAATTTTATTGAAAGATTTCTTAAAAGTAATACAGAAAGAATCTATTAATGCATCTCTCACTCCAAATTGTTCAAAGGCCCTTTTTCTCTCTTCATTTGGTTCCAAGTAAAAGAAGAAACGTATTTAAACTTTTCATTTTGAATCCATTCCTTTGCAAATTCAAGCCCAAATCCAAAATGAATTAAAATATGACCTAACTTCACATTTTCAAAATAGATATTCTTTACTGCCTGATTTTTTCTCTCTATTGATTTAGAGTTAGTACTCATGAACATGAAAATAATATATGTATAAAACTAAACTTTCTTTTTTTTTTTCAAATGTTCATACAAGAACCTGCCTCTCACCTAGATGGCAGTTTTATAAGTCACGTCTTTCTTCTTTTGACAGCCTATTTGTCCTACTATATAAAACTCATGAAGGAAGGCTTGTGGTAAATGACAGTGTATTTCACAGGTCATGTAATTTGCAATTTGTCATTCTTCATGTTGAAGGAAATAGTACATGGTGTCAACAATGCATAAACAATATATTAACATTTTTGCTGCCTTTCAGTATAAACACAGTTTTCTCTTGAATTTTGATGATAGTCAAGGCAAACTGTAAAATGCTTTTTAACTACGAATTGTATAAGATATGAATTATGCTGTATAGGATGCTATTACCCTTAAGTATCTAGTAGATGTGTCTTGTTCATTTGGTAGGAGTATTCTATAAATTTCTGGTAAGAAAAGTACTTTGTATCATTGGTCCATTCTCTAAAAACTTAAAAACCATTTAGGTAACAATGATAAATTTTTTTATTTGTAAAATATTTTCTGACCTTGTAAATCTCATGGAAATGCAAGAGAAGTTAACAACCACATATTAAATGTGAACTTTTGTTGTTTGGGCACATGTGTGTTTCCTGGCAAGGCTGCTTGCCAAACACCCCTCTGTTAACATCTATATACTAACAGAGGAGGAGTTCCAATTATTTATTTCTCAAGTAATACCTCTTGCAGAAGTAGAGGTAGCAGCTACTTCCTTAGGTGCTAGGGACCCAGTCTTAACCAATAGGACATTCACCCATTCGTGTGGCTGCTCACTTTCCACTGAAGAGTGTGGGAGAAGCTTGTCGGTTGGGCCATCACAGTGTATGTGGCAGTAACAGCTGTGATAGCTTTAGCTGTGGCAGCTTTGACAGTGGTCTTCGCAGAGGTACTACTGGTGATATCTTGAATAGATTACATCTGTTGTATTTTCTTAGACTTGATTTTTTGCTTTCCAGCATCTGCTTATGTGGCCTTTATTTTAATTTCAAGATTTCTGTTTGCTGTTGTTTCCATGATGGTTTCCTTTACATTTAAATCCAATGAACCCTTCCACCAACAATAGAAAATAAAGAGGGTGAGAAAGATTACCTAAAATAACCTACCTATCCGTAAAATAAAAATTACTGGAGAATAATTTATGTCTCAAAAGAGTAAAATTATAATGAAAGCAATAGAAATCCCTTCCACATGGAGCCTAACAGTCCTAACATGCTTTAGTTTTATGTTTTCACTTGTTTTCTTTTTTTTTCATATATTAAAACATCTAGACCACTTAGAATAAGGTTGTTGAGTGGCAAACATGTAGTCAGTGTGGGATATTTTATTATTTATTGGGGGGTAGAGTCTATAGGGTAACAGCCCAGGTTGCAGACCTACCCTGACTACATTCATAACCCAGCTCTTCCATTGACACAGCTATGTTACTTTGGTCAAGGTACTTAACCACTCTGTGCTCGAGTTTACTCAAAGGTGAATAAACAATAGTATCATTCAGCACTGAAATAGATAATTCATGTAATATTTTTAGAAAAGCTGTGATGGTTAATTTTATGTCTACTTTCTGGGCCATGAATATCCAGATATTGCTAAACATTACTTCTGGATGTGTCTGTAAGACTGTTTCCAAGAGAGATTAACTTTTGAATCACTAGACCAAGTAAAGCAAATTGTTTGCCCACCCCAACGTGAGCAGGAATTATCTAATTTATTGAGAGTTTAAATAGAACAAAAGACAGAAGCAATGAGAATTCACTTTCTCTGCCTGAGTGCTTGAGCTAGGACATTGGTCTTCTTTTGCCCTAAGACTGGGACTCACACCATTAGTGTTTCTCCTGCTTTTCAGATCTTCAAACTGAGCCTGCTCAGGCTTTCAGAATTGGACTAGAAATTACAATGCTGGTCACCCTGGTTCTTTGGCCTTTGGACTCAGACTTGAAACAAATCACCCATTTTCCTGGGTTTCCGGCTTACAGATGGCAGGATGTAAGACTCCTCAGTCTCATCAAAGGAGCTAATGTCTCATTAAAAATTTATCTCACTGTTATGTATGTAGAGTTGTCCCTCAGTATCTGTGGTTGATTGGTTTCAGGACCTTCCATGGATATTAAAATTCTCAAATACTTAAGATCCTGTTATAAAATGTGGTAGTATTTGTATACAATTATGTACATCCTTCTGTATACTTTGAATCGTCTCTAAATTTCTTGCAATACCTAGTACCACATAAACATGCTACAAGAGTTGTTACACTGTATTATTAGGGAATCATGGCAAGAAAAAGATGTGTGTACATGTTCAGTACAAATGCATTTTTCTTGTATGTTTGATCCACAGTTTGTTAAACTTATAGATAAGCAGGAACAAGTGTGTATGTGTATGTGTGTGTGTGTGTGTCTTTATATGTGTATATTGTATATTTATTGATCCTGTTTCTTTGGACAGAAACCTATAACTATATATCTTGTTGGTCCTGTTTCTTTTCCCCTCTAGGGCAAGAGTGGTTTTAGAGAAACCACGAAATATGGAAAGAAAAAACTGGTACCAGCCACTGCAAAAACATACCAAATTATAAAGACCATCGATGCTCTAAAGAAACTGCATCAATTAATGGGCAAAATAGCCAGCCAGCATCATAGTGACAGGATCAAATTCACACATAACAACATTAACCTTAAATTTAAAGTGGCTAAATGCTCCAATTAAAAGATACCAACTGGTAAATTGGATAAAGAGTCAAGACCCATCAGTGTGCTATATTCAGCAGACCCATTTCACATGCAAAGACAAACATAGGCTTAAAATAAAGAGATGGAGGAATATTTACCAAGCAAATGGAAAGCAACAACAGCAAAAAGCAGGGGTTACAATCCTAGTGTCTGATAAAACAAACTTTAAACCAAAAAAGATCAAAAAAGATAAAGAAGGGCATTACATAATGGTAAAGGGATCAATGCAACAAGAAAAGCTAACTATCCTAAACATATATGCACCCAATATAGGAGCACCCAGATTCATAAAGCAAGTTCTTAGAGATCTACACAGAGACTTAGATTCCCACACAATAATAGTGAGAGACTTCTACACTCTATTGTCAATATTAGACAGATCATTGGGACAGAAAATTAACAGGAATATTCAGGATTTAAAATCAGCTCTGGAGCAAGTAAAACTAATAGACAACTACAAAACTCTCCACCCCAAATCAACAGAATATACATTGTTCTCAGCACCACATGGCACTTATTCTAAAACTGACCACATAATTGTATGTAAAACACTCCTCAGCAAATGCAAAATGACAGAAATCCTAACAGTCTCTCAGACCACAGTGCAATCAAATTAGAACTCAGGATTAAGGAACTCACTCAAAACTGTACAACTATATGGAAACTGAACAACTTGCTCCTGAATGACTACTTGGTAAATAATGGAATTACAACAGAAATAAACAAGTTCTTTGAAACCAATCAGAGCAAAGACATAACTGACCAGAATCTCTGTAACACAGCTATAGCAGTATTTAGAAGAATGAGTTTTCTAATTTTATCCTGGATTTCCTGGATATGGCACTCTAATATGATTAGATTTAAAAATGCTAACAAATTCTATTAGTTAGGGTTCTCTACAGAGACAGAAGCAATAAAACACACACACACACATACATGTAAACATAAATATGTACAGATAGATACACACATGTAAGTTATACATAAGGGGGAGTTGGATCACATGATTATGGAGGCTGAGAAGTCCCACAGTAGGTCATCTGGAAGCTCAGTTTTAAGTAAAAAGTCCTGAAAACCAGGGCAACTAGTAGTGTAAATCTTAGTCTGGACCAAAGCTTAACTACTGGAGAAATGCTGATGTAAATTCTAAAACCCAAATGCCAAATAACTTGGATGCTCAAGGTCAGGAGAAGGTTGTCCCTGCTTCAGAGGAGGGAACATATTCACCTTTCCTCTTCCAGTTTGTTCTATTCAGGTCCTCTGGCCCCTGAAGTTTACCCACTCACATTGGATGAGGGTGAATCTTCCTTACTCAATCCACTAATTCAAATGCCAGTCTCTTCCAGAAACATCCTAACAGACTGATATGGTTGGACTCTGTGTCCCCACCCAAATCTCATCTTGAATTGTCATCCCAACAAGTGGAGAGAGAGATCTGATAGGAGGTGATCAGATCATTGTGATGGTTTTGTCCATGCCGTTCTCATAATAGTGAATGAGTTCTTCAAGATCTGATTCTTTTAAAGTGTGGGTCTGTTAAGGGGAAATGGGGGAGGGACAGCAGGGGATGGGGAGTTGGGGAGAGATGGCATGGGGAGAAATGCCAGATATAGGTAATGAGGAGGAAGGCAGCAAATCACACTGCCATGTGTGTGCCAATGCAACAATCTTGCATGTTCCTCACATGTACCCCAAAACCTAAAATGCAATAAAAATGTGTGCTCTTTGTCTCACCATGTAAGACATGTCTTGCTTTCCCTTCACTTTCTACCATGATTGTAAGTTTCCTGATAATCAATTAAATCTCTTTTCTTTATAAATTATGCAGTCTCAGGTATTCTTTATAGCAGTGTGAAAAAGAATTAATACAAAAACATACCCAGAAATAGTGCTTTACCATATGTCTGGGTATCCCTTAATCCAGTCAAGTTGACACATAAAAGTAACTATCAAACAATTCTATTTCTTGTAGCAAAGATTCACAAAGGATGATTTGGCAACAGAGATATCCAAAATATCTCTTTTGAGTACTCCTAATCAACCACTTATAAGAAGCAAGGAGCTGGGAAAATGTGTATATAAACAGCTGGAAAAATGTGTATATAAACAGTTTAAAAATCTATTTATAAACATGTTTGGAAAACTAATGAATATTGTGAGTCTGACTTATTGCTCCTAACATCACTGGACAAATTGGTGAAAGAAAAGAATGAACTCAGTAGTTTGAACTCATAGTTCCAATGGCACATAAATAAACTAAAATCTTCTATGTGTACTTGGAAAGAGACTCATCTCCTGTAGCCACAGGACTGGGATTGTAGAAAATTAAATGTGGAATCTCATTATGTTACTGGCTGAATAACAATGCAAGTAGAACTCCAAGCCTCATGGGATTTATGAGGGCATTAACTGGAAAATAATAGGATCCTGTCAGTTGGGATGGAGATATTTGGGAAGACCCTGACAAAGCAGAAGAAATTGAGCTCATGAATTCTAACAAGGCTTTTCTGCCAGTGGAATAGGCTTCCCCATTCTCAGTGGTATCAACCCCTGCACCCCATCTAAGCGGATTAATCCTTCCTTGCCTAAGAAAACTGTAGTGGCTTTTCTGGGAAAACTGTCAGGCAAGACAATGCTTATCCACCTCAGAACCCAACTCCATCACCCCTCTTTGCTTCTACACATATAACTCAATTTAACTCCCAGCAAATGCCTAAAGGTAAGATACAAAGTGTAACCCATGAGGAAGTATGCTGTACTTCAAAATAATTACCATTCTGGACTTACAGAATGCCTTCTTCACCATTATCCTAATTTTACACAGAATTGATTCTGATTCTTTAATGCTTCATTTCACAGCTTAAAAAAAAAGAAATACGGCAATTGGCCCATACTAATGGAACTGCTCTTATCATGTCTCACAACATTCTGTAGCTGGCCTGAGGTAGAATGGTGTAATGGCTTCTTGAAGAATCAGTCACAGTGCCTTCTACCTGGCAGTACCACTACATGAGTTTGAGAATCAGGTCTACTTGCCTTGGAGTGAAACTTACACCATCAGCACCTCTTGTTCTCAGGTCTTTGGTCTGCAATTAAAAATTTTATTGCTGGCCTTCCTGTGTCTCCAGCAGATTGTATATGGCAGATTATGGAACGTCTCAATCTCCATAATCATGTAAGTCAATTCCTCGTAATAAATCTCCTCATATATAAATAAAAATATTCACATTTCCTGTTGGCTGGTTGGGTCTCTTTTTCCGGAAAACCCTGATTAGTGCAACAATGTTGACATATATTAATAACATGCAAACATTGGATGTTATCTATTTCTTGTTTAATTAAATTTTTGTCCAGTATTTTCCAAGAAATAAATTTAAATTTAATAATGACATGATGCATATTTAATCTCTCTTAATAATAAAAGCATTTATAATTTTGCATTTTTTCTTTGAATAAAGCTTTAAGTATATTTTACATATTTGATTATGTTTTGTTCCATACTCCTTAACTTATAGTTATTATGATTTTGATTTTCCCTCAAAGCAAATAGATTATATAGATGAGATTTATATTATAATTTTCTAGAGGTTATTGTGGTATTAAGCTTATTAACTTCTCAAGTTACTGCACTGAAGCCGGAGACTATATCTTTCTAATTTTAATGATTGATTATAGTTTATAGTCTTGAGAACATCAACTTTGAATGCTTTCTGGACATGTGAGAAATCTTTAAGTGTCTATTTGTTCTAATTTATAAATTTCCACATAAACTTATTAACTCAGGCTTATTAATTATGTTCTTCAAAATCTGTATTATTTCTGATATTATATTACTTTCAGATATAAATTAAATATTTACAGTTATAAGACTCTGTATTAATCATGTTCCCATGATACTAAAATGATTTGCTGTTCATATTACTTTATATTCTTTGCAGGTTGTGCATTTATCATTATAGAACAATCCTTTTTTGTACTAAATTTAATTTTTCCTTGAATTTTTCTGAAATATTGATATTAATACACCTCCTATATTTTGTTTGCCATGAATGGTCTCTTTACTAGTGTGCCAGTACAAATATTCTCAGCACAGCCAGGTTCATTAGAAAGGAGGTTATGGACTTTTAGAGAACAATTATGTTCTTACCAAGTATCTCGAAAGTGAACAGTTCATTTATTCTACATGGCCAGCAGCAATGCCCAGTCACTGTTTTCCTTATGTGGAAATGACAATTTTCCAGATTAATGTCACCTACACAGTTTAACATTATCTACAGCTATCTATGTACACAGGATTGCCTACTGAATTTGCTGGATGTAGTGCAAAATGAAAATGCAGGGTCCCTTCTGCAAAGATTCATAACAATTTCAAGATGGCAACAGTGGAACAATGAACCAAGCATGGAGTCCCCTTAAGTGTGTAGCCCTGTGTGGCTACAAGGAATGCATGCCTGTTGAAGCTGCCTCTGATTGTACCTTTTGATTTTCAGTAGTAACATTGCCATCTTCTCCCTGAGTCACAAGGAAGCCCAGTAATTCGATTTCTTCCCAGCCATTGATTTTCAGTTTTAACGTGTGGTGGATTAAATTCAGTGGAGCCAAAGACACAGTGAAGTACTATAGTGACAATAACCCATGAGAGTACTGCACTTTTTATTTATTTTATAGCATACAGAGGATGACTTTCTGTATCGTACCTTCAGGTTAAAACTTGAAGGGAGTTAATAATTACAAAAGTGTGTGGAATTTAGATGAGATACAACTTATGAGTGCATAAAATATCTTTTTTTTTTTTTTTTTTTGGCTGAGCACAGGGGACTTTATTGATGGTACACGACAAGGTGGGGCTCCCTAGGCCCCTCCCTCTTTAAGGGGTTTGCATGGAAACTGAGGAGGGGCAGTTCGGTGTGGTGAGGGACTCAGTGCGGCAGGGACTCCCCAGCAGTGAGGGCCTCTCTTCCCCTCGTGCTCTTGCTGGGGCTGGTGGTTGGGGTTCTTACTCCTTGGAGGCCATGTGGGACATGAGGTCCACCACCCTGTTGCTGTAGCCAAATTCATTGTCATACCAGGAAATGAGCTTGACGAAGTGGTCGTTGAGGGCAATGCCAGCCCCAGTATCGAAGGTGGAAGAATGGGTGTCGCTGTTGAAGTCAGAGGACACCACCTGGTGCTCAGTGTAGCCCAGGATGCCCTTGAGGGGGCCCTCCGACGCCTGTTTCACCACCTTCTTGATGTCATCATATTTGGCAGGTTTTTCCAGGCGGCAGGTCAGGTCCACCACTGACACGTTGGCAGTGGGGACACGGAAGGCCATGCCAGTGAGCTTCCCGTTTAGCTCAGGGATGACCTTGCCCACGGCCTTGGCAGCGCCAGTAGAGGCAGGGATGATGTTCTGGAGAGCCCCACGGCCATCAC
>CM052649.1:26892023-26952119 GCA_028533165.1 Leontopithecus rosalia | reverse complement strand
CACTAAAATTAACTTCAGATGGATTAAAGACTTAAACATAAGACCTGGCACCATAAAAACTCTAGAAGAAAATCTAGGCAAAACCATTCAGGACATAGGAGTAAGCAGGGACTTCATGACCAAAACACCGAAAGCATTGGCAACAAAAGCCAAAGTAGACAAATGGGACCTAATCAAATTCCACAGCTTCTGCACAGCAAAAGAAACAGTCACTAGAGTGAATCAGCAACCAACAGGATGGGAAAAAATTTTTGCAGTTTACCCATCTGACAAAGGGCTGATATCCAGAATTTACAAAGAACTCAAACAGATCTACAAGAAAAAAGCAAACAAGCTGATTCAGAAATGGGCAAAGGATATGAACAGACACTTTACAAAAGAAGACATACACGAGGCCAAAAACATATGAAAAAATGCTCATTATCACTAGTCATTAGAGAGTTGCAAATCAAAACCACATTGAGATACCATCTCATGCCTGTCAGAATGGCGATCATTAAAAAATCTGGAGACAACAGATGCTGGAGAGGATGTGGAGAAATAAAAAACACTTTAACACTGCTGGTGGGAGTGTAAATTAGTTCAACCATTGTGGAAGACAGTGTGGCAATTCCTCAAGGACCTAGAAATAGAAATTCCGTTTGACCCAGCAAT
Source organism: Leontopithecus rosalia (assembly GCA_028533165.1). NCBI lineage: Eukaryota > Metazoa > Chordata > Mammalia > Primates > Cebidae > Leontopithecus > Leontopithecus rosalia. The sequence continues at coordinate 26,951,465 of CM052649.1, read as the reverse complement.
CCCATTACTGGGTATATATCCAAAGGACTATAATTCAGTCTACTATAAGGACACATGCACACGAATGTTCATTGCAGCACTGTTTACAATAGCAAAGACCTGGAACCAACCCAAATGCCCATCGATGATAGACTGGACTGGGAAAACGTGGCACATATACACCATGGAATATTATGCAGCAATCAAAAATGATGAGCTCGTGTCCTTGGTAGGGACATGGATGAATCTGGAGAACATCATTCTCAGCAAACTGAGACAAGAACAGAAAATGAAATATGGCATGTTCTCACTCATAGGCGGGTGATGAACAATGAGAATGCATGAACACAGGGAAGGGAGCACTACACACTGGGGTCTATTGGAGGGAATAGGGGAGGGACAGTTCGTGGGGGAGCTGGGGAGGGATAGCATGGGGAGAAATGCCAAATGTGGGTAAGGGGAAGAAGGCAGCAAAAAAAACACACTGTCATGTGTGTACCTATGCAAGTATCTTGCATGTTTTGCACATGTACCCCAAAACCTAAAATGCAATAAAAATTAAAAAATAAAAATAAAATGTATGCAGAAAAAACTCATTGGCACAACAGTAATGCTTTACTGTCTGTAGACTGTAACGCATGCTCACCACTCTGTTGAGTGCTGGGTACAAAATAAGTGTGCAACGTTCTTTGTGAGGACTATTTCATTTTTGTTATCTAAAAAAAAAAATTAATGATCTAAACTATTTAAATTCCATCATAACGTTATTTCCATGAATTCCCATTTAAGGAAAATGTTTAGTCTATATAAATATAGACTATATAAATATAGACTAAACATTTTCCTTCATTCACACAATGGTTTCAAGGAATGAACATCAGCTCCAGGTATGTGTGATTGCCTGGTGTATGTGATACTTGAGTGTCTATATAATGCATCAAGCTACCATATTTTTTTACGTAAAAATATCTGCTCAGAACTTAAGGACATTACTATAGTAGGACATATTTTTAATGATTTATTAGTAACATTAAATTGTTAAAACAGATGTTCTCAATCGATAATGTGTATAATAATCCCTCGTTAAAGTGCAGATTCTAATTAAGCTTGTCTGCATTTCTAGTAAGATACCAGGTGATACTGCAGCTACCCTGGGGAACACACTTTAAGTGGCAAGACGTAGAACATCATACTGATCACCGTAATGCCACTGGATTTGATAAAACTTGTTTTCTAACTTCAGAAAGTTCATAAACTAGAAGGAAATGAGAAATATTAGTCATAGTTATTCCTCCACAATGAAATGGTTACCAACATGTTAAATACAGAATCATATCGATGAAGATTATAATACAAAGTCTCCTGAAATTAATAAGTATTTTTTACAGCTCAAGAACATGCTATGCTTTTTAAAAATCATAAAATATCTTCATAAGTAATTTTTCTGTATCTGTTTAAATAAAATGCAATGTATGACCTGTGGGTCAGGGCCATACTACTACCTGCATTTGCCTAGACCACAAGCTAGAAATTTTGTTTTTACATTTCCTAAAAGTCGAAAAATAATTTACATAATAGTATTTTAAAAAATTTTAAATTATATAAAATTTAAAATTCAGTGTTTATAAAACTGTTGCACATAATAATGCCCATTCATTTATGTACAGTATAGGGAGTTTGCTATGACCTGATTGTTTTCTCCCAAAACTAATATATTAAAACCGTATCCACAATGTGATGGTTTTAAGAGGTAGGACATTTGGTGGGTGATTAGGTGATGAGGGTAGAATATTTGTGAATGGCATTAGTGCCCTTATAGAAGAGGCCCAGGGAAGTTTGTTTTCACCTTCCAGTATGTGAAGAAACTGCCAGAAGGTGCTATCTATGAACCTGCAAATGGACCCGCATGAGATACCAAATCTGCCAGCACCTTGAATTTGGACATCTTGGCCTCCAAAACTATGAGAAATAAATCTTTGTTTATGAGCCACCAGTTTAGGGTATTTTGTTACTGCATCTTGCATCTTGCAAAATTGAGACATTTTACCAATTAAGCAACAATTCTGATCTATACTAGATCTTTGTTTTAGGGTATTTTGTTACTGCCGCCCAAACTGATTAAGACAACTGCTCTCATGTTACAGCAGGCAGAGTTGAATGGTGGCCACAGGACCACATGGTCCATAAGCATGTAATTTGCATTTTTTGTTAATTCTGCAAAAGTATAAAAACTAACTAGGAAAATGAACTGTGTATGCATTAGGTTTTTTCTAGCGTAGTAGTCATTGTAAATATACATTTTCTATTCCTTAGAAGAAGATATTGAATCTGGAGCAGAAGTTCCAATGCTGTAAAATGAGAAGGTTCACAAGGCTTCTATAGTCCTTTTCTGACCCAGCCTTTACTTATAAATTAAGATTATATTTATTTATTTCCTTTAAATTTGTCAACTCTGTGATTGTGTACTAAAAAAAAATTGATATTATCTAAACTGTTTACACATGACTTTCCTCTCTATGAGCCTTGAATTTGTGTTTAAAGTGTTTTATTCTCTTGGCTTTACAAGTTTGTTTCTTTTGCATACTACGGGAGTTTAAAATAGGTTATTTGTGTAGTCATCTGATCAAAGTTAGTGAAGTTTTATTGCTACAATAAAATAACGCTTAGCACAAACTCCAAATTTTAATAAAAATTCCATCTATATCCAAACATAAAAAGTACTGTGTAGCTCAGTTGTAATTTTTGCCTAAAATATATGCTAAAGATTCATGAAAGAAACCTAAATATATGAAGTATTTAAATAGCCAGCTTAGAAACAGAATTACTTCTGCTAAAGGACACTAACCTTCTACAGGAAAAGTAAAATAAATGGAAATGTTAGCAGTTATGCAAGCTGCATTTGGCATTTGATATAAAGAAAGAAAAACAATATAAATTTAATGAACAGTAAGAAGAATCCATAGGTTTTAGAAAATTTCTTACATAGGAGTGATTCCAAAGCAGATTAAATAAATAATTCAATGTAACAAAGGAATTATTCAACAATTACTAACCTTTAGAAGGTTCTGTATATATTTTTTCCTTTGCTTGTAATTCCTTTTGCTTGCTACCTGGATGATGTACCTCAAGGAGTTTATCCCTTTAAGCCTGTGTGTGTGTGTATGTGTGTGTATGTGTGTGTGTGTGTGTGTGTGAGTGTAAAACTCATAATTAACTATTAAATATATATCTTATATATTATATGCTATTCCCCAAATATTTTTGTTTGTATTCAGTGAAATAATTTATTAAATTCAGTTAGTATTATTTTATCAACACTAAATCCTTAATACATATTTGCTATTATTATCAATTTTATGGGCACACTCTTTTAGGTAAGAAAGCATAAGACTAAGTGACAATATTTTCAAATGTATATTTTTCATATAATTTGTGATAATTTGGCAATGGTAATGACTGATATTGTTTGATATTATCCAAGCATACAGAAATAAGACATTCCAAAAAGAGGAAATTATGGCAAATTATATTTGCCACATATATTTTTAAAAATAGCTTTATTGAGGTACAATTGTACACACACAAAAACTGAACATTCATGTATACTATTTGATGAGTTTTGATATATGCTTACATCTAAAACATCACTATCACAATCAAGGTAATAATTATATCTAGCACGTCTCAGAATTGCTTTGTATCCCTCCGTGTTTTTGGTTTGTTTAATTTTTTTTGTTTATGTGATGAGGACATTTAACAAGAGATCTATCCTCAGCACACTTGCTATTGCCTATAGATACTGTATGGTACGGTACATCTTTGGAACTTTTGCATCTTGCCTAACTGAGACATTATACCAATTAAGCAACAATTCTGACCTATACTAAATCTTGACCTAAATAGTTATATACGTTCTACAAGTAGGTACTTTTCCAGACAACAAAAGATTTGTCAGGGGTTACTCATGCCTTTAATGTTTCCACATAAATTTATAGAGTTACTGCTATGAGACAGTCATTGTTTCAGAAACTACAACGCAGCAGCAAACAAAGCAGAAATGCCCTTGCTTTTATGGAACGTATGTTCTAGTGCCGAGAATTAAGTAAATAAGATAGAAATGGATAAATGAAACATTTGCACAGTTATATATACCATAAAATACAGAAAGAAGGGAGCAACTAGAGGAGAAGAAGTGATTTATCAGTTGTCTCTGAAAAATTTCTCCAGATGGTGGAAAAGCAGCATGTAGGAGTTTGGAGGACAGGAGAAGTACGTGCTGCCCAGATACTAACAAGAATATCACCAATGCATAAATGATAGATAAAACCACTGGACTAGATAAGATCATGGAAAAAGAAGAGGCAGAGCAAAGGAGTCATCATAACAACTTTTTTTTTTTTTGAGACGGAGTTTCGCTCTTGTTACCCAGGCTGGAGTGCAATGGCGCGATCTCGGCTCACCGCAACCTCCGCCTCCTGGGTTCAGGCAATTCTCCTGCCTCAGCCTCCTGAGTAGCTGGGATTACAGGCGTGCACCACCATGCCCAGCTAATTTTTTGTATTTTTAGTAGAGACGGGGTTTCACCATGTTGACCAGGATGTCTCGATTTCTTGACTTCGTGATCCACCCGCCTCGGCCTCCCAAAGTGCTGGGATTACAGGCTTGAGCCACCACGGCCGGCCCATATCAGCTTTTGAATGTAGAAGAGTAAGAACCAGAAAAGGAGACATGAGAAGGCATGGTCTGTGAGGTAGAGAAAACTATTAGTGAGAGTTCTCAAAGGAGTGGTCACTGAGTTCCTGCTTCTGAGAAGTGGAGAAAGACCAAGACAGGTCATTTGTTTTTGAAATTGACATTTCAAAAGTTTGGGGGATTTTGTTACTGTCAGTTTGAATAAAGAGGTGGCTTCAGTCAGACTACCAGTGTTTTGAAAAAAGAAAGGAGGACACAAGAGCAAATCTAAACAACCATTAGGGAGTTTTACTGTGGAAAGGACAAAGAAAAAGTCATTGGCTGTGAAGAACTGTAGTTTCAAGGAGGGTATTTTATAAGAAGAAAACACCACATAACTATACTAATGATTATTGATTAGACACACAGAAGGTTATGATCGAGGAAAAAGATACTTTCAGCAGGGACTTTGAGTAACACTGAAGTATGAGATTCTGACTATGAGTAGAGAAATGGGCCTTAGTTACAACAAAACACAACAGAAAAATGAAGAAGGATTGATATACAGGTAAATGGATATATTTACCTGTATGTCAATTTACCTGTATTGATATACAGGTAAATGGATATGACAGTTCAGCTTCCTTCTGGGAGGTCAGGAATCATATCTGATATTGTGGTTTTTCACTCCTTCCGTCATCTTAAATGAAGCAATTAAGTACAAATTATGAAAATCTTTGACATAAGGACATAGTCATACTCAGGAGTTAACTCCTGTTTAAACACAAGAGAAATGCCAGAAAGTATCAATTAAAACTTTACATATTTTTTATATAAAGGAAACAATCCCTGTCTGAGTGCTTGTATTTATACTTATTTATTTATTTATTCATTTAAAAAATTTTAAAATAATTTAAGACCTATGAGACAAGAATAAGGAGAGAGCAAATGCTGTGACAAGTTGCAGTGTATGAAAAGTATCATATTATATGCTAGATATCAGGAAAATGAGAAAGCATTTTGAGGATAGTTGTCAATATCCCATTTGAGATTCTTCGTTATAAATTTAAAGTTAACCAAGACTGCACAGTTACATGCTTCTTCAGTAAGATTTAGCTACTTGAAATAGATGGCTATGTAGTCTGAATGAGGCTCTCAAGTTTTCCCAAGGAAGAAGAGAAACGGATGAGAGATGCAAAGGAGTTCGGTATTTGATCAGAAAGAGAGCCTTTAAGAAATAGAAACTGTGAGAGGTATTTCAAACAAAGGTGGCACTGACGCTAAATGGCAGAAAAGGAAACTTGAAGGTAATCCAGAGTGTAATAATTACATAAACCAGTTTCCCCAAGGCTGGTATGAGACAAAAGAAAAATGATGTTTTAAGAATTAACTGCAATGGAGTTCTCTAAAGCTTGCTGCTTGAAGCAATGAGGGGTGCTCATTGTGTAAGCGGAGGCTGCCTGGGGCTCAGTCTCAGTGTGAGGAACTGGCAAGACTTGGCCCCCTACCTAGCCCCACTTTCTCCTACTTTCCCATTTCCATCAGAGATACTAATTGGTAGAATCTAACTGACAGGAAGTTAGCAAAGGCGTTTGGGAAATGAAGTTAGCAAACTCCCAGTCCCAGTACCACAGAGCAAAATAAAAAAATATGTAAAGGTTTTAATTGATACTTTCTGGCATTTCTCTTGTGTTTAAACAGGAGTTAACTCCTGAGTATAACTATGTCCTTATGTCAAAGATTTTCATAATTTGTACTTAATTGCTTCATTTAAGACGATGGAAGTAGTGAAAAACCACAATATCAGATATGATTCCTGACCTCCCAGAAGAGGAGCTGAACTGTCATTCTAGAACCTTTTTCACCTTCAAATGAATCTTTCATGGATGCTTATAGCGGAGGCTCCAACATTAAAATTGTGTTAATTCAGTAGAAACTTAAGTCAATGCAAGAAGTTTTATTGCCATGACAAAGGAGGATATTTATCCTGGTAACAATTTTCACTCTTTCTCCTTCATTGTCATATTACCTGTCCTTGAAAAGTCTTCATGTTGATTCAGTGGTGATTATAATTTTATGACAAACACAGAGTTGTAGAAAAATTCCAATGAAACAAAAATACTTTCAGGAATAGATAATTCCATACATACGCTTAAAGAAATTAGGTGAAGTTTAGCTAATCTATACTATATCCTTTATTGGAAGTTAAAATGATTTATTTTTTATGTAAACATGTAGTCATATATTTGGTTTAAGGAAATAATATTGCAGGAACTTATAATAAACAAGTTATATATATATATAAATTATATTTTCCCAATAAGATGGAAAAATAAGCAATTACCAGAGAACAAATATGCATTAACCAAAATTATAAAACAACTGGACATGTATTCAAAATATCTAAGCAGAAGAGTTTTAAAGTATTTAATTTTCTGTTATTTTCTCTAACCATGTAATAATGTTCTCACTCATAGGCAGGTCCTGAACAATGAGAACACCTGGACACAGGGAGGGGAGCACTACACACTGGGGTCTGTTGGGGGGATTAGGGGAGGGACAGCAGGGGGTGGGGAGTTGACGAGAGATAGCATGGGGAGAAATGCCAGATAAAGGTGAAGGGGAGGAAGGCAGCAAATCACACTGCCACGTGTGTATCTATGCAACTATCTTGCATGTTCTTCACATGTACCCCAAAACCTAAAATGCAATTAAATAAATAAATAATAATAAATTTCCTAAAAAATAATGATAATGTTAGAATGATAAACCCATTCGTTTCCTCAGATGACTAGACACTAAACTAGAATATGTCCTTCTGAAAGAGCTGAAAATTATGGTAACATTATTTTCAATATTGTCACAACCTGACTTCATTCTCTTGTCTTCTCATTTTTCAGCGTCATTTACTTGGGCCCCCTGAAAGTTAACTAACTAATCCAAACCCAAGTTAAGCAGTATTTTTAAAAGTTCTGAGTAGTACTCTGTCAGGACTTCCTCAACCTATTTTTCAAACCAAAAACTTGTGGAATACATAGTCCTAATAATTAAACTTTGACTTGTAGTACTTCTTAATGTAAGAATGGAGTTCCATCACTACGTTTTGTATATTGTGCTTGATACTCCATTCCAAAGAATGAGATGATTTCTTTTAATTTCCATTTGGAGGCCAGAGACCAGCAAAACTTTGGGCATTTCAACCATTTGCTTTCCCACTTACTGGACCCTCAAACTAGACAATCTTTCACGACCTGCTTTCCTATTCTACATATCTGCTGTGATAATCCTCTACTATTTGGGGACCTAGCATGCATTGCATATCATGCCAAGTAAGTGGTATGGCTCGCTTGCCAGGTGAAAGAAACTGTCTTCTCCTCCCTGATCAATAGCAGACGATAGGTTCTAAACCTGTTTCCCCTACTCTCAATCTCAATTTTACCTCTTACATCTTAAAAATGTTTAAATAAATAAATAAAAATAAATATAAGCACTCATTGCTTGAGATATATTATGATTTGAGAACTATATGCATCTCAGAAATAAATTAATGGTTTTCTAGACAGAAAACAATGATTAACTCATTTTAATATTACTCTAGAATTCACAGTAGATTGTTAAAGAACCATAATTTATCTTGAGCAAAAATTGGGGGTCTATATTACATGTTGCAGTTATTGGGTGCTGTATTGTACCTCTAAGGTTTGTCATCTCATAGTGGTAGCACTGGTGAATGTGAAATCAAAATATTGAAAGTTCCTTCAATCACACGTGTAGTGGCATCAACTGGTTATGGCATATGTTATTAGCACAAGATAAAGAACACACCTTCCAGGTGGAACGGCACTGTGCTGTCTACTGCGGGTGGTTCTAGAGTAGGTCTTGCCCCCATCCCATGACTTTTCTTCATATGCATAGTCTGGTGTCAACCCTCTCTTCCGGCTACTCACCGCCACCCCCGATAAGCATCTTTTTAGTTATTATAGTAGATTTTTCCTGTGACAAAAAGCTTTTTTCTGTCCTGCATCACCTTTTTCAGTATTTTTATACTCACACTTCTGGTTACTCCCAGGGAATTAGCTCCATTGGTTTTATTAAAGCAATGTTTGAAATAGCCACTGATCTGCTCCTGTGACAACTTGTGCATAAACCCATCACTGAATCAATCACATGACTTGAAGTTAACTATTAATATTTCCCATGTTCCAAAATATGACAACTTTTGGAAGCAACGGCTAGTATTTATTATATTTTAAGTGCATTTACATTGATCTTGCCCTCTCAATTTCAATGCATCATTTTTATTTTTAAATGGCACTTTTTTTTCTTCTTTAAAATTGTTATGATTTGTGTATGGGCAACTTACAAAGCAAAACTTCAATTATTTTAAACTCTGCATCCAAGAATTTTCTACCTCTAAACAATAATGATTATTAATGTTTTATTGACAGGTCAGTTTTGAAATTCATCTCATAATCTGTTTTCAATTTAGAGATCTAATACTTTACTCACATATATTATTAACATTTTGTTTGAATTTGGCTTTATTGTTAACTGTAAGAAAATAACACATATACATTGGTAAACATCTGTATCATAGATATTTGACATATTCAACCCAATCATTTGGCATATGAAACCTCCAGTTGTTTTCAATTCAAAAGGCAGAGATCCAGCAAAGTTTATTTTGCATTTTTAAAATTCTTTTCAATCCTTCTCTTGTTTAATGTCTACATTCTCAGGGGATTAAATTCGTTAAAATGAAGCTCATTTTCAATTAGCAAGCAGAACATATGTATGCTCTTCATTAAAATCCCCAGGTATCATGAGTAGCAGTTCATTTTGGGCTTTCAGATAATTAAAGCCTCACACACATTTTCTGATACTCCATCTGGCATTAGAGTGTATTCAACTATAGACCACTTGAGTTAGTAGACTTCTGAAAAGCTTAATATCACACATTAATATTGGGAACAACTCTACTTTGCTGTTGTTCAGATAAGTGCATTCTTTAACCTTAAATACCCTACCAAGAAGAAAAATATAAAAGATGATAAATATTAACCTAGTCTGTTAAACTTGCTAAACAAAAAATTAGAATTATCTTGAAAATTTCAATTTAAACACAGTTTAAATACCTGCTGAAGTGAAAAAAAGGTGCAAAATAATTTCATATTTACCTCAAGAAATAATATTTCTATTTCACTCTCCAGCTACAATGCTCTCCTCATTTAAATAGCCAGTGAAATATATATATTATAAAAACAGTGATCATGTGAGACTTGATGGTTAAGAAAAGTTTAGTACATCATTAGTGCCCTATAAATATTTATTGAAATATTTTAAATCCTTAAAAATTTTAAAGACTAAGGTAATATGATTTGTTATTTTTAATCCTTTTATTTATAATTGCAAGCTATTCCCCAAAATAGGAATTTTTGATTCCTAAGCTGAGTCAGAATTTTTCTGATAAACAGATTTGTTTCTTATACTACGTATGTTTAGTATAGCTTCAAGGAAAAAATGGCAAATTTTATTATCATATGCACTGGTCTTAATACAACAGTTATCATGCTGGATGTTACCATGAGAGCCTTAATTACCTAAATGATTCAGAGTTTCATTCTAGTGAATGCTTATGCATTGTGGCTGCAGATGTGTCTAGCACAGGTCCTATTATCTAGCATAGATATGGGTGCTGGATCCAGCCTACTGATCCACCTCCACCATTACTTTAGCTGGTAAACAGGAGAAGCAATTCAGTTGATTCAATAGTGTCTTCGTTCATTTTGTGCTGCTGTTACAGAATACCACAGACTGGATAATTTACAGTGAACAGAAATTTATTGACTCATTATTCTAGAGGCTGTAAAGTCCAAGGTAAATGTGCTGGCCTTAGTAAAGGCCTCCTTGTTGTATCATCTCATGATAGAAGGTGGAAAGGCAAGAAAGGGTGAGAGAGAGAAAAAGGACTGAACTTAGCCTTTTAAAACAAAAGCACTCCAGCAATGCTGTATTAATTCATTCACTCTGTGCTCAAGGCCTAATCACCTTTCATTAAGCAACTTCCCTACCCTGTTGTATTGCCAGTTAAGTTTCCAACACATGGTTTTTAGGGGACACATTGGAACCGTAGCATATAGTGAAAAGCTATCTACTATATCAAAATAATTGCATAAACTTTAATCCAAGGTTTTTGCTTGGATTAAAGTCAATATAATTATTGTAGTTACTAAAAGGGTCTACTGTATTAACTATTTGAAAGTTAATGTTTTGAAATAAGGAGTAAAAAAGTTATAGATGTTACTTCCAAGTAAAGCTAGGGTTGGCATTTATTGCTGTAATAAAGACAATTTGTACTATTTGATCCATAATAATTCCCACAAATTTCATGAGTGTCTTTCTGAATGCACTTGATTTTATTAAAATGTTACTTAAAAGTGACTAGATGCTATGTAAATTCAGGCACATAAAAGGAAGTAATGTAGAATGCAAATAATACAAAAATGCTGTAATGAAATAGATAAATAACAGGCCTTTTCATCAGAATGAACAGGATTATTGGGAAGATAGTAAAATACTAGACAATGCAGATAGAGTTACGTGATTGTTTCATGAAATTGTCAGGTATATAAAGGCAATCTAGTCAATGATCTTACTGAGAAAAAAATAGAACCTAGCATGAAGACTGGAAAGGTAAAATTATTTTGAGGTCCTGCTGCAGATTAAAAGAAATTTTACAAAAGGAGGGCAGCTTTTGTTCTTAACAAGGTATGTCAGAGACTAACCATGTTATACACACACACACACACACACACACACACACACACACACACACACACAGATAACATTTTATATAAGAAAAAATATATACATATACTTTTACTTAAAGTAAAAAAGTGAAATACTAACTCTGTCAGAGGGGTTTGAAACAGAGGGACTCAGTTTTGAATGAGGGCTAGGAAAATGAGGCTGAGACTTACTGGGATCCATTCCCAGAAAGTTAGGCAACCTAGTCTCTAGATGTTTACAGTAATGGGAACAAATTAATAAGATTTGCTAAACAGACCCAGACTTGAGAGTGTCCAGATATCCCAATATCTGGAGAATAAAAGGCATTTCTTTTCTTTTTTTCTCTTTTTACAATATCCACCATTTTTATTGTAAAAATTCTGAGTTAAAGATAAAATTTTCTTTGACTACCACCCAAATCAACCTCCACCACCATCCCAATTATCAGTTCATTTTCTGTCTTGCTCTCACTTTCATTCTTGTTCTCTCGCTCTGGTTTTGAAACATAAGTAGTTTCATTCTATGTATATATTATTCTGCAGTTTTCTTTTTCATTAAACAGTACATGTGGAAGATCTTGATTGTGATGCAAATAGAATGCCTTCATTCTTAACTCCATGCTATACAGTCCTGTACTGTGGATCTTCCACAGTTTAATCATTCCCTTATTGATAAATATTAATGGTTTTTTAATTTTTCACTATTGCAAGTTTGTAATGGAAATTCTTGCAATAAAAATGATAAAAGCTAACATTTAGTGATGAACTGTTAGATGGCAGGCCCTGTCCTAAATGTTCTATTCATATGCCTAAGTTGAACGCCAGAAGGTTCCATTATTCTCATTATACGGGAGAGAAGACAGGTAGAGAAATGAAGTCGCTGTCCCAAAGTTATAAGTCTAAGAAGTTTATCTGTGATGATTTGTAGTCTATGCAATCTTTTTCATCTTACTAAGTTTTAGTATTATGTAAGTCCCTAGAATATAATTTTGTCCACATCTTCTTTCAATTTTTAAATTGCCTCTCAGTTATCCATTTTTGTTCCTTTTTCATTGCTAGAGTTCTGTTTGTGCCTTTGTTCTTTTTGTTGTCGGTTTTTGTTTTTGTTTTTTGTTGCAGTTATGTTTTGGGGGTCCATGTGAAGAACATGCAAGATTGTTGCATAGGTACACACATGGCAGTGTGATTTGCTGCCCTCCTCCCTATTACCTATGTTGGGCATTTCTCCTCATGCTATCTCTCTCCAACTCCCCACCCCCTGCTGTCCCTTCCCTATTTCTCCCTGACAGATCCCAATGTGTGATGCTCCCCTCCCTGTGTCCATGTGTTTCACTGTTCAACACACTCCTATGAGTGAGAACATGCAGTGTTTGATTTTCTGTTCTTGTGTCAGTTTGCTGAGAATGATGGTTTCCAGGTTCAACTATGTCCCTACAAAGGACACAAACTCATTGTTTTTGATGGCTGCATAATATTCCATGGTGTATATGTGCCATATTTTCCCTGTCCAATCTATCATCGATGGGCATTTGGGTTGGTTCCAGGTCTTTGCTATTGTGAACCCAGTGCTGCAATGAACATTTGTGTGCATGTGTCCTTATAGTAGAGCGATTTATAATCTTTTGGATATGTACCCAGTAATGGAATTGCTGGGTCAAATGCAATTTCTATTTCTAGGTCCTTGAGGAATGGCCACACTGTCTTTTACAATGGTGGAACTATTTACAGTCCCACCAGTGTAAAAGTGTTCCTATTTCTCCACATCCTCTCCAGCATCTGTTGTCTCTAGATATTTTAATGATTGTCATTCTAACTGGCATGAGATGGTATCTCAACGTGGTTTTGATTTGCATTTCTCTAATGACCAGTGATGATGAGCATTTTTTCATATGTTTGTTGGCCTCATGTATATCTTCTTTTGTAAAGTGTCCATTCATATCTTTTGCCCACTTCTGAATGGGCTTGTTTTTTTTCCTTGCAAATCTGTTTTAGTTCTTTGTAGATTCTGGATACTTTAAAGAGAATAATATTGATTCTTACAAAATATAGTAATTACGAAAATTAATCCTTTATCACAAACCCTTGTAGCAGAGCATATTTAGGGTGAACATGTGATATTGTGATATAGCTAACTTAGAGTTGGAACCTGTACACTGCCCTCTTATAAAAGACAAAAATGTTTCCATTCTCCTCTCAAGGACTGCTAACCTTGGTTTCTGTAAACTGCTAGATTATTTGCAGGATGCAACGAGAGGTAAAGCTACCTACCTTCTCTTATCTGCCAGAATTGCTGGCCTTTGTTTCCCAGAGTAAGCACTCCCAGATAATTCCATCCTGGCGCCAAGCAACTGAAAATCTATGGATCCCACCCCTACCCAGAGGATGTGTAAACGAATGCTAATCTTAGCATCTGTGAACTCCTTAAATAACAATCAGAGTAGTCCCCTGGCCCTCGAAATGTCCGGAACCCTCTCACCCTCATCTCCGCCCAGAAGGTGATCTGAATTCACTGGCCCTCAGAATGTCTGAAGCCCCTCACCCCATCCTCTCCCCTCACCCCAAGGTGTTTTTACAGGTATAAAAAGGTCTTGTCACCCTTCTTCCTCTGCCATGGGTTGGAGAGACGTGAGTCCTCCGTGGTCGCCGGCAATAAACCCTGCAATTTGGCATACTTTTGTTCTGGTGTTGACTTTCTGTGCTCAGTTTGATGCAACAATCACATTCCTCCTTTTACTTTCAGGAACATCCTACTCTGCCTATGGAGTAGCTGTCCTTTCACCGTTTTATTTTCTTAATAAGCTTGCTTTTACTTTGCACTGCAGACTCTCTTGCATGAGATCCAAGAACCCTCATTTGGGGTCTGGATCTGGGATCCTTTTCGGTATCACCTCTGTTGACATTAAGACATTCTTAGTTCACAGAGATAATTGTAAGTAAATAATTTTCCTATTGATAATGTATTTTGAAAGTAAAATCACTTTGGAAAAATTGAGAGTACTTATTTTGAGGATATTGCAGATAAATGTTGAATTTAAACTATAATCAAATATAAGTGCCAGCATACAGGTCTTTATTTTAATATAAAATAAAATTCATGTTTTTAATTTTATCAGCAAAATATAACTTTATAGAGAAAGATGAGTTCTGTGTTTTGAGTTTTAGAAAGGATACCTTAAAATTCCAAGTAAAGACTTACAAAAACAAATTGATAACAAGAAGGAAATCATAAAACTATTTAAAATATTTTTTTATAATAAAGAGATAATTATTTAAAATATCTACAAAATATGTCTTGATCAGGAATATTAAATTGAGGTAAACATGAAATATATACATTTTTATAAATTTACATCTGTGTAACTATACTAATAATACTTATCATTTATTGAATACTTTCAATGAACAAAGCTCTAACTTTAAAAAACCATATATATTCCTCATTTGAATTACAACTTTACAAGTCTGGTAGGAAATCCACCATTGTCCTCAATTTTCAGATGAAGGCATAAAAGCTGAGAGCCTTTAAGCTAGCAATGCACTGAATAAGAATTTAAACAAAGTTCTTTCTGGCATTAAGGATTGTACATTTAACCACTGCTTATATAAAAAAGCATAGAATGAATTTACTTTGTGTGTGTCTGTGTGTGTATTTTTATTCCTCAGTGCTCATGGGTATTCTGATTAGTATACATATTACTTAAGCAGTTTTGTTCCCTGGAATGAATCTGGCCATGCCTGGCACACTATAATCCATTTTATCAGCTTCATGTATATAGGTTTATTGTGTAACTTTTGTTCTTCTTTCTTTCTCCTATGTCTATTGAACAACAAGGACCCAAGAAGTGGAATTTACCTTTATCTTCTGTAGCAAATCTTTGGAGTTGGTGAAAAACTGATTGTTTTCCTCCTGCCCGATTGAAAGGGGTATGAATTCAAATCACTTCCTAGTTTAAATTGGCTTTTCATTTATGGAGTCTTTCCTCACATATTTGTCCTGGTTGATGGCTGATATTTTTCATTGCTAACTGCTTTGGCTTTCTTCAGAGGAAAAGCATTATCTAGGTGCCAAGTGTTACAATTAATATTAAAATGAGATTCAGTGGGTTTAAAAAGACTGTTTAAAAGATGCACAAGGAATTACATAAGAAAAGCAGCATGAGGCTCTTTGTATTTTATATATATGCTTTTTCATAAAGTGGACATTTTTAAATATATGTAGTTTTTATAAGAGAAACATAAAACTACATATAAAAACGTAAAGAATTCTGAAATATTAGAAAAAACACTGAAGTTAAGATATTCTTCATATTGCACACATTTTAATTTTAATCCAATGGAAATTTCACTTTGATCTATTTTGTAGCTTTCATAACTGGTCAAACATATAATTGACTATAACTACTGCATTAATAGTTTTGGACAATAAGAAGAGTCTGATTGTTCTTTAAATGCAGCGATGATGCAGAATGAGGCAGTGAGAAAAACACAAACATAACAGCAATGGTTTCAGAATGCTCTGAAAGTAGTAAAAATAGTGCTTATTGAATTCTGAGTTGCCTTCGTTCAAAATGAAAATAACTTCCTACTACACAAATACCAATAAAATGCATGTTGTTTTGAATTATTCATATTTTATATAATGTAATGACATTTTATTCAATCTTACATTTGAAATTTTTGAATTTGGTCAGCTTGTACAATAATATTATGGTTCTTTAAAAGAAAACATGAATAAATCATGGTCACTCCATGTTTTTCTAAAGAAATTATAGCTCATTATCTTTTGATAAAAATATTAATAAAATGTAATTTACTTTTAAGTGTAAGATAAATACAGTTTCAGTAGGTATCTCTTTTTCCTTTTCTGCTTATGTATCCCTCAACCTGTGTGTAAATAATTATTGCTATTTCTAGCTGTTTCCTTAAAGAAAATAGATCTCTATCCATTGAATCACATGCTTCATGACATCTGACAAGCGATTATAACTTTTCACAGAGAAAATGTCAAATAAAATTACAAGTACTATAACAAACATTTTAATATGAGATTTAAAATTTTTCATCTAATCAAGTCATTGTAGGGGCCTAAAGAAAACTTCCTCATCGCCTGAAGTTTTGTTGAAAGATCAACTCACAAAAGTCAGATTAATAGAAATTGATACAAATTTATTAGCATGCATGGAGGAGAATCACAGAGTGATTGCCGAATATCCCAATGCGGACATATACCTAGATATCCTACTTCTAAGCAGGTAACGGACTCAGGAAGTGTGGATAATTTTAGAGGGGTAGTAAATGATTTTTAGGGGAATTCAATAGGCTTGAAGAATTTACAATGGCATGGGACAAAGTCTGTTGGGCACGTGGAGCAGACAGTGACAAAAGTCTGCCCAAGTTTGTTCACAGATTTCAATCTTTCTTTTTGTGATCTCAGTCAATTAATGCAAATTCAGGAAAGGGGCAAGAAGTAATTGTTTACTTTTTTGGCAGAGCTTAGCTTTAGACAGATAAGGAAACTTTAGAGAACAATTTTATCCTGTGCTTTAGGAGAGACAGCATTGAGAAACTAGAGGAGGGGTGAAGGTAAGAGTGACCTTAAGAAGACTGAGAAGACTCTTCCTCAGTTCAGCATGTCAAAGTGCCATGGTTTGGGATATGTGTTTCTGAGCTCCAATAGCATATTCATAGTACTGTCTTAAAAGTGTTTAAGTAAATCAGTTTTCATAAAATTCCATCTGTTGGACAGATATATATACTTCAATAATAGATTTTATTTATTCAGAGATATTTTGTTATTTTTATGTAGAGTGAATCTCATTTTTTTAAAAAAAGAATCCGAAAACATAATAGATTTGAGTGTTTTTCATAAGCAAAAAAGCAATCATATGAATTTGTGTAGAAAGTGAATGCAAGATAATGATTTGGTAATGGATCTTTTTCCTTTCCCTAGATTGAATATTTATGAGGCTTATTGAAACAGATCTCCATAACAGACTCTTAAGAGGAAAAGTCACCTTAAAATACTTTTAAAACATTTGACAGATCATGAAATCAATTAGCAGATAACATACCTACACAGGCCATGATACTTCCATCAAACGTTCTAAGAGAAATTAATACCGCTAATGGAAGCAAGAAAAGGTTCTGATAATTTTAAGTGGTAAGCATCATTATAAAGTAAAATTTTCAATATGTTGGTTTAGCTTGTTTTTAGTAAGCAAACATAATTGTTTTACTTAATTTATCTCTTCGGTTTTCAGTGTTGCATGCCTAGCTGTTCATCTGAGTATTTCTGCTTTTCATTCCTGCATATTTCAGAGAGTGTGTGTATGTCACTTTCCAATATGTTGCTCTGGTTATTCACTACTGTGGGAGACTAGAATATACCACCCCTAAATTTGAGGGATTATAGAGGTGAAGGCAATTACAAAGAAGCAGATACAGAAAACCTCTGTCCTCCTTCTGTATGCCTAAAAGAAATACATGGATTTACAAAGACAGAAGGTATTCTTCCCCATGACCAAATGTTTCTACTAGGCAGAAGAAAGGTTAGCCACTGAAGAAAACATTAGACTCTTATCAGTCTATAGATGATTCCAGAGGAATCTACGTTAACAAGCTTTACTCATTAGCCATTATGTGCCATTTATTTGCCTTCCTTTGATTTGCCACCCCTAAAGACTCCTTTTCCTTTGTCTTGTTATTTCCTTACAAATTTACTGTTGTTGAAGACGACACATAACCGGGATTGCAAACCCACTTCTTTGAGAACTACTCATTCTCTGGGTAAACCCCATATTCAGAACAACCTTGATGTGTGGTAGTTCAATTTATATATATTATATATATATTATATATATATATATATTTTACTTTATGATAATGTAAAAGCAATAGGTATTCAGTGGGCTTCTTGATGAAACAAATATGTCTGGATAAACCCATAATACATTGAAAACTTTTGCTTTACTTACAATATTGAAAACTTGTAATAGGTCAATTGGGACATAAGACCATTATAAATTGAGGAGCATCTGTATATATGAAATATGCCTGTTAATAAATTTAGGCTTTTTTTTCTTGTTAAGCTGTCTTTTGTTACTAGAGTCCAGTCCAACAAAGAATTTATGAGAGTAAAAGAAAAAAATATTTTTTCTCCTCTGCACTATTTAACCTGTTTAATGTTCAGTTGCAGGAACATATTTCTAAAAGTAATATTCCCAATAGTAGTATGTCATTTAAAATTGTTAATGAAGTCATCAGTTTAAAAAGTGAAGATTCAGATATATATGTCATTTAAAATTGTTAATGAAGTCATCAGTTTAAAAAGTGAAGATTCAGATATATATGTTATATTAAGACAAAGTAAAATTATTTTCTAGATTCTTCTTTCTGGCATTATTTCCAGAAGTAAATTATATCACTTTAAAGACAAATGACTATTTAATAAATCAGGTTATTTAAAAAATATTCTTATTTTGAGAATGCTGCGTATGTGTCCACATGCAAATTCATTCAAGAAAATTTACCTGAAATTAGCTTTTATGGTGCTATGTTGCTGTTTCTACTTTATATCATATATATGCATATGTATACACATACACACACATACATATCTTTCAAATATGTAATGAGTATTTAAAATTTACTTATGAAAAATTGAACAATCCTTTCCCCTTTATAGCACTATATATTCACTATATTTTGATTCATGTTTAATACCCCAAATTTATCTTAAGCTTATTCTTTATTATTCAAATCAACACATTGGTTCCTTAAACAATATACAAAAAACTTATTTGACAGCTGCATAAACTGTAAAACATGTTGTTATTTCATTTATGTATGTATTTTTCTACATGCATTTACTTCCTAATTGAGCCACAAAACTTTTGTTCTAGCAGCAGCATTATCCATGGGGAAGGCAGGGGCATAGAGAATCAAAACAGGTTTCCATATTGCAGCTCATAAACATTAGTTACAGTGAATGAATAAAGACTACTTGTCATAAAAACTCTAATGTTTTTCTCTTGTAAATTTGCCAGATGTTGAGTCACATAATGTGAAAGGTTTAAAATTAATTATTCAAATTATTTCTCTATCATTACATTCTCTGGTGTCATACAAAGTTGTGGTTGATAAATACAAATGTTAAATGTCTCTTTATGAATGTAACCTTAAGACCCTTTTTTAAACATGTGGAAGAAAAATGAAAAAAAAAACCAGTATGTACTCTTGAGAGGTCTTTTGGACAGTAATATTGAAGCATGTACAATATTTCTCAACTTAGTAAGTAATAACATTTTATAATGGACAACATAATCTCTTAAACTCACCTTTATGTGTTACCATGCAATTAATCATGTGACTGAAGCCAGGAAAATAACAGAACCATTTGTGTCACATTTAAATATGTTTCCTAATTTAAATGAGAAATCACTATAGATATTATAGTCTAATCAGTTACTGACATTAATTTCAGATTACATTCATATTAATTATAGAAAAATTAAAATTACAAAATAATAATTGGAAAATAGTCTAAAACATCCTTTCAATTTTTTTTTCTTCATTTGTGTAAATGCATGTAGAGGTACTCAGGTGAGGATCTTTAAATACCTCCTGTACGTATTTTTTCCTTTACTTTCAATTTTCATCACTTTTATTGTGAAATGTGATTCAGATAAGAACATGAAAAAGTACCTTTTCCTTTCTCTTACAAGACAAGATGCTATGGATGCTTCAAGGGGGACTTAACCCTTTCTTTTAACTATGACTTTAGGTAAAATTGAAATTATTAACTGTGAAGCCTCTAGAGCTCTCATAGACACAGGGGCCATATTATCAGTAATAAACTTAACTGTATTTTCTGTTCATCCTTGGAAAACAAAATGCAAATAGTTGGGGTTTTAAATTAACTGATGACAATTTACTAATCTCTTTCCGTAGACTTTCAAGTCACAGAACTGCAGGTTTCTCACCAGTTGCTCTTAGTCCCTTAGCTTCCATTAAATTAATTGCCTGAGATTTTCTGAAAACTCATAGAGCTCACTTTCTTTTTATCTCAAAAAGGGAAAATAACATTGACATTGAAAAAGAAAAATAATTACCTAAGAGACAATCCTCTAGGAACCCCCTGAACGCTCTATCTCTATTTTTCTATTTTTTAAACACAAAGAGGAACTATCTCTTAATAACATATTTTAGGACTTACTCAACTCTAACCCTCAAAACATATGGTCCCAGTGCACCACTGCCATTGATCACATTCATCAACAATTAAAATACAGATAGATGAAAAAAAAAAGATTTCCAAATATTAAATAATTCCTTTATGCCAGAAAGTCATTCAGGGAATCAAGTCAGTTATTGAGGATTACCCCAAGCATGGGTCATTATTTTATATACTAGGCAATGTAATACACCAATCCTACCAGTACAAAATCCAAACTAATATGAAAATTTGTCCAAGATTTTGCAGGCATCAATGAAATTATAATAGCCACCATCCTGTTGTGAGTAACCCAAACACATTTCTATCAGCCATACCACCAGACAGTCAGGTTTCCATTATGACTGACCTCTGCAGTGTTTTTTCTAGCATCCCAGTTAATCCAGATAGCCAATTTTTTTCCCTTCACCTGGGACAAAAAGCAATATATCTGAACTGCAATGTCTCAGAGATATATGGAAATTCCCATGTACTTTTCCCAAGTCTTAAAAGCAGACAGCAGATTTGAAATTTCCTTCACATTCTGTTCTTATCCAAGACGTGAAGGACATTACTTTATTCTCCACCCTAGAGGCCTCCAGAGAGAAGTGCTTCTATTAAAGAAGTTAACCACCAAAGAGCATAAAGTCTTTAAAAAAAAAAAAAAAGAAGAAGAAGCTACAACTCTCTCTCTCTTTCATAAGTAAAATAATGTAGCATTCAATTTCAGGACAGAGTCTTTTGACTGATCCTCAAATAATAAAATAAATTTTGGCTATTCCCACCTGAGTTACCAAAAGACAACTCCGAAGATTCTTGAGATTAGCAAGATAGTACTGGGGGTCAATAACCAACACTCCAAAATATGACCTGTTGACATGCTGAACTACAAAGAAGAAAACTTCCAAGGTCTCTCTGACCTTCCTGTCCCACTTCTCTCAATTCTCTGTGTCTCCCAAAACACAAGATGAAGTTGTTCTGTGAAGTTCCCTCATCAGTCTAAAGCTTGTACGTGCCAAAGAAGAAAGCAATTGCCTCTGTCTCTTCCAGGAGTTTTAGGAACAAAGACTGAAGTTCGTCTGTGCACCTACAAACCATCGTGGGCTCTGTGGGCCCAACAAACTTTGTCCTAAGCCATTGCCTGTTCCTCAGGCCCATTGAATTATCCTAAAGATGATTTGTCACCACACTAGAATCACTAACACTTCTCCATCTCCCTTTCTCCTTATAGGAAGGCGATATAACCATCTGTATTCATTGTGTGGTGAAGTGATCACTGTGATTTTTCCTCTGTGCACATTAATAAACTTGTGTGCCTTTTTTCCATTATTGATCTGCCTTTTGTCTGTTTGCAGCAACTTCAGAGGTTAAAGGGGAAGTTTTCTTTCAATCCCTACAATAGTGTAAACAATGGACCCCCAAATTTATCTATCATGGCTCAGCCTCTATATTCCCTCTAAAAGCTAACCATCACATACTTCTGTAATGTCCCAAAGAAGTGTTCTCCTCTTTTGAGAATTTTAAGGAGAGTTTTATTGAGAACGCTGCATTAGAACATTCCACTTTTAACCTTTTCTGTTCCTTTATTGTTCATGAACCAACAGGAAACACCTTAGTGATTCTTACCCAAAAGTATGGATGCCAAAAGCGACACTTCAAATATTACAACTGACAGTTGGAATCTGTGGACAAAATACTCCCATGCTGTTTGCAAGTCATTGCAGTTACTGCATATTTTTTAAAGTCAATTGATCAATTAAGGATAGAATTCGTTGATTATTTATGTCTCACTCTATTGAGGCCCTTTTCAACTCTCATTATATCCAAATTGTCTCTTGCTAGGAAACTCATTTCTTGTGAAATCCTATTATTATCACCCTGTACTGTAAATGTTACTCAGTACAACTCTTTGAATCTTGCCATTTTCATTTCTTCCTTCTGACAAGATGCCACATGAATGTGTATCCCTAACTGATACCTTGCAAGCCCCCAGACAGGATCTATTGGAAATCCCTGTTTTCAATGCTGAACTTACCTGGTTTACTGATGGATCCTTCAAAATAACTCAAGGAAATGTCTAGCTGTTTATGTTGTAGACTCACTGTTTGAAAATATTGAACATGATCCCCTACCCAACCTAACGCCTGTTGTACTACCTAACAGTCTGGTTTTCCCTTTTCTTACTTGACAGTTTTAACATACAAAATAAATTATCAGGCAATTTAAGTTAAGTGTATAGTTTTCCCTCTTCACATATAAATTCACTTAAAATACATATATCTCACTGCTTCTCTTCTCTTACGTATAAGTTAAAGGGAGAGAAAACTAATCTGACTTTACCTAATTCATTTATGTTTTTAAGACAATGAAGTATTGAACAATTATTCAATGAATGAGAAATGAAGCAGATGCAAAATTTAGCATATTGAAGATACAATATTATTTCAAAATATGGGTGATGGAAAATAAATGCAAAAGTTATTTTTGCTTGACAAGATGTTAGCAGAGTAATCACTGCCTTGGTCCACATGAGCATAACCACAGACTTGCCCCACAAAACATATTTAAAATTCACTCTAAGGTAGGATGATAAGTTTAATGAACATTTAAAAAATTAAGGTTCTGTTGAAAACAATATTTTCACCTTGTCTTCAGGCAATTATTTGTAAGTACAAAAAGGTGCTGGCAAATATTAAAATTTTCAGTGCATTTTGAGGCTGCATTTTGTGAATAAAGAAGACAGAAATATTATATTTTAATACTCAATAGATTAACACTACTTCCTTTAAAGATTTTAATTGTTTATCTGTAGACAAAATGTTACTAATATAATTGTTACTATAAATATATTATAACATTATGTCTTCACTTGCCTAAAGTGAAAAGTTTACTTTAATTAATATCTGGGTCTTATAATTAAAACATCAAACACTACATATGCTAAGTTATCACACCCTGTACAGTACTAACACATGGCCTGTTTGAAATTTTTAACCAGAGATGCTGCTCTGGTCTTATTGGAAATGCCAATAAGGGTTTATTGGAAATGCCTTGAAAAAGAACTGTTTCATCTCTTTTGTGCAAATGAACAGCTGGCATTTATACTTGATAGTATTAAATAAAAAATATTATAAGAAAAATATATTAAATTATAGATTTAACCTTAACATAATTTGAAATTTCACAATGACAAATGGTTATTTTAAAAGAGTGATTTCTGCATAAGATACAGTTAGTTTTGAAATTATTTAAAATATTTTATTTGCTACTGTTTGAAGTCTGGGTCACTCGGCTTTTCCAAAGCTCTACAATTTGGGTTCTCTTGACTTCCTTTTCTTATTGCCTGCAATTCCCCCTAACTTATGCCTTGTTAAGCTCAGCCTAGAACAACTAACACCTACTTTAGCATTATTTCCCCTTAGAATAGCAGACTTAATATATAGTCCAACTTGGTCTGACATTCATGTAATTCTAAGTGACCAAATTACAAAGTATTAATTTCCCCTTTAATAGCATAAGTCACCATTTCCCAGACTCAGATAGGTTTCTGCATTCCTGCGACCTAAGAACAATGAAAATGCTGCAAATTTTAGGTTATTGTAATAGCAGCACACCCCTTTAAGTGACTGTTCTTGTATTAATTACAGTAGCTGCAAGCAAATCAATTTTTTTAAACAAAGGAACAAATATGTGAATTTCACTCAACTAGTGTTTCTTTCCTTTTGCCTCCTGAAAACCTCTATTACTTGTGTTTTGTTTCTGTAATGAATTATTACATTTTCTCATAATTAAATAATAATATAGAAAATGTACAACATAATGAACAATATATATAAAACAATCAGGTGCCCATCATACATAGTTAATAACATTACATTTTATAATATCTCACTAATAAATAAAATTTATTAGAAATAACACTTGATTTTCTTATGATGATGGTGACCTTCCTTCCTTCCTTACTTCCTTCCTTCCTTCCTTCCTTTCCTTCCTTCCTTTTCCTTCCTTCCTTCCCTCCTTCTTCTTTCCTTCCTTTCCTTCCTTCCTTTTCCTTCCTTCCTTCCCTCCTCCTTCTTCTTCTTCCCCTCCTTTTCTCTTTTGTTCTTTCCTTTCTTTCTTTCTTTCCTTCCTTTCTTTCTTCCTTTTGCTTGTTTTTTAGAGACAGAGTCTCACTGTCACCCAGGCTGGAGTGCAGTGGCATGATCTTGGCTCACTGCAATCTCTGCCTCCCAAGTTCAAGTGATTCTTGTGCCTCAACCTCCCAAGTAGCTGGGATTACAAGCATGTGCCACCACGCCTGACTAATTTTTGTATTTTTATTAGAGATGTGGTTTTGCTATGTTTCCCAGGCTGGACTTGAACTCCTGACCTTAAGTGATCCTTCCACTTTGGCCTACCAAAGTGCTGGGATTACAGGCATCAGCCACCGTGCCTGATCTATACTTCCCTTTTCATAAATTAATGTGAAGCAGAAAAATTTCCATAATCTCTTCTTCAGTGCCTCCCTGCTCAAACCTCTAGGAGGAGCACAAAGATGGGCAGGTTGTGGGGCTCCGACCCCATGGCAGCGACTGGGGGTGAAAGCTTACAGCTCTTGAAACCCCAATGGGCCTATGTTAAATACGCTCTTTCAGTCTTGATGTCTGCAGGCGTCTTGTGTTAATCAGCTGAGTTGGACACTCTGCCTTATTGCAGTGACAGAAGGCTTTCTGTAATTCTTTCATACATTTTAAATCCACATCATCTCGAGAACGACCTTTTCTCTAACTCTTTAACAAACAACCAAAACCTGAAACAATATTTCATTGTTATTTTAATTTGTGATTTCTTTATAAGAAAAGTAGCATCGTTTATAATATGTATAAGCCAACTGTAATCCCTTCCCTACAGATTGCTAGTTCACACTTATTGCTCATTGGATTACCAATAGTATTTTAATTTATTTACAGCAACTTTTTTTTTTGCTAGACAGTCTCTGTTGCCCAGACTGGAGTGCAGTGTCGCTATCTTGGCTCACTGCAACCTCTGCCTCCTAGGTTTAAGTGATTCTCCTGCTTCAGCCTCCTGAGTAGCTTGGATTGCAGGCTCAAGCCACCATGCCCAGATAATTCTTTTGTATATTTAGTAAAGACAGGGTTTCACCATTTTGGTCAGGCTGATGTCAATGCCTGATCTCGTGATCTGCCCACATCCGCCTCCCAAAGTGCTGGGATTACAGGTATGAGCCACCACGCCAGGTCTACAGCAAATTTTATTTAGAAGAATCAGCCATTTCCTTATTATATCTACTGCAAATATTTCTATCAGTTTTGCCACATAATATTAAAGGATTTTATTCTTCTGCAGACATTTTTGATATTTATATGTAGTCAAAATTATTTGTCTCAAATTTTATAACTATTTGGTTTTCTGTCATACTAAAATTAAATTTATAAATCTATTGTTCTAATGTTTTAATTTCTTAACTTTTGTATTTCATCTTTAACATAGTAGTATTGCTGTAGGGCTAAAGAGTGGTTGAGTAGGAGTGGAGAGAGTGGAAGTTCTCAAGAGGAATGCTTCTAGCTTTTTCCCATTCAGTATGATATTGCTGTGGGTTGTTGTGGATGACTTCCATTATTTTGAGGTATGTTTCTTCTATGCCTATTCTTCTGTAGGTTTTTATGATGAAGCGCTGATGGATTCTATTGAAAGCTTTCTCTGCATCTATTGAGATGATCCAGCAGTTTTTGTTTTTAATTATATTTATTTTGTAGATCACATTATTGATTTGTGTATGTTGATCCAGCCTTGCATCCCAGGAATAAAGCCCTCTTGATTGTGTTGTATTAACTTTTTGATATGCTGCTGAACTTGTATTGCTAATATTTTGCTGAGGATTTATCCATGTTCATCTGGGGTTTTTGCCTGAGGTTTTCTTTTTTTGTTGTGCTTCTCTCAGATTTTTGCATCAGGCTGATGCCAGCTTCATTGAATGAGTTAGCAAGGAGCCCCTCTTACTCAATTTTTTAGAATAGATTCAGTAGCACTGGTACAGGTTCTTCTTTGTATGTCAGTCAGAAGCTTTAAGTTCATTATACATTGACTTATTTTAGCAAAATGATTCCTGAAGATCTCTACTATTTGTGACGTGGTTGTAAATATTCTTGATAACTACTTTTTACCTTTACACATTTTAATGTGTCTCTCCTGAGAAGTCTTGCTTTTTCCTTTCTAAATTTCAAGCTTAGAATTCAGAATATAGAAATTTTAAGATGTGTTTTATGCTTAGAAAGTATCTTTGGCTTTCCTGTATTGCCAACAGGTAATAAAGATTTGCTCCTTTATTTTTATAAAAGTAAAAAAAAGGAAATCATTTAAGTGTGTCTTGACATTCTCCGAAGAGTATTTAACTTAAAACTATTTTGAGAGTTCTATTGTTTATCAAATTTGCCACAAAACGATAAGTACACTCTCCCGGTGTTAATTCTGTGAAATTAAATTAAAACATATGTTTCAATAATTTTCAGTATTCAGTATATACCTACTCAAGATCAACCACAAATATTGATACAATAATTTGTCTATGTGTCACTCCCTCCATCATTCCCCCTTTCTATCTTAGTTAAATGCCCCCCTAAATCAGAGAAAATATGGTAATGTTTCTTGACAAATTCAGGAAGGTATGTATTACGTTATAAACCAGTACCATCACTGCTTATAATACATTATTAATCC
This sequence comes from Leontopithecus rosalia, assembly GCA_028533165.1. NCBI lineage: Eukaryota > Metazoa > Chordata > Mammalia > Primates > Cebidae > Leontopithecus > Leontopithecus rosalia. The sequence continues at coordinate 26,924,099 of CM052649.1, read as the reverse complement.
AAGAAAGATACTTAAGTACCCACTTACACATTGTATGTTAAACCTCAGGAAAGAATATAATAAATACAAATTATCCACTGTCCTTAAGCAATAATTTTTTTTGAAACTTCATTAAATTTTTGACAGTGTCTCTGGTGTATGTTTATCTGCTGCAATCAGAATTCCAGTTAAATTGCAAAAATGAGACATTGACAAGTTTCCACTGAGTTTCTTTTTTAACATCTCCTAATAGAATTTATACAACTTACCTGCAATATGTATTGAATATATTTTTATCATTTCATGTTTATTCTTGAAACTAAGTGAAGCTTTTCTTTGCCAGAGATATATTGTCCTAATAGTAACAAATGATTACTTGATTTTGTAATTAAACTTAGGCGATTCCAAAATAACTAATGACTAAAGCACCCATTTTACTGGAACTGTTAGTAAGTATCTTTGTAAAACCTGGACAATTATAAGAAATTTAACTGTCTCAATTCCTTTTGATCTTTGGAAAAGACAAGGAGTAAGTACCAATGAAATTAAGAAACTAAACTTGCCAGTGATAAATTTCCATTGCCCACAGTATTGCTATTACTTTTAATCCAGAGCGATCAGCACCTTTGGGGTTTATTACTATCTTTAAAATTACATAAGGCCTTTAGAGGCCACCCGATGTTCCTGAGACTATCATTGCCAATTCAAATTTTCACTCTCTGGCAATACACCTAGTATTGTCACTGAATCTAGGTATCCATTTCTCAACATCATACCAAACTACCTCTGCATAAACAAATTCTTGACAACTAGTTCCTTAGGAATGTATCAGAGAATGACATAATTTGAACCCCACTACAAAGGACCTTATCAAATATGGTTTACAATTATCTCATCAGTGAAAACGCCAAGGGCTTTGCCCTTGTGACATTGTTTGTCATGAAAGAACTAAGCAATTTCTCAAATCACCTGAAGACTATCAGATAAAACCCTTCAGATTGAAGATGTGTAGACATCTTCAAGAAGCAAATAGTCTTCAGGAGGTAAATAGTTTCCATTCAAAATCCAGAGAACAAGACCCAGATAGATAGAGGGGCATGTTGGCACATTCTAACATGTATGCATATTTTTTCCTAGCTACTTTGTTTTCTTCGGGCTGGCTTAAAGTTTTGAAGCATTAATACACATCTGTTACCTGGAAGTCCCACATTCTTAAAATTTCTTTTTGCATCTTTATTCACTAACCGTATGAAACAATAACAAGTTGCAGTTTACTCATGATTTAGCTAGTGAATGATCCAACTCATTTGATTAGTCTGAGCACATTTTCTTGTGGGAGCCACTGAGCTTCCCTTGATACCAGTTTCTATTAACAATCATTTGATATCCTGTGTAATGTAGCTCAACCTCAAAGTGCCTTTTTCCATGGCAAACATTATAATAATATAGACATCCAGGAATCTAAAACTCTACTCAAGAGGAATTCTAGTTGCTTTCTATTGTCCTTAAGCCTCTTCAATTTATTCTTTAAAACAGGCCTTCAAAGTTGGGAGGATACTACATGTCATAGTCCGAGACTAGCAAGAGAAGTTGCCATGAGTTGAGACTAGGTGAAGCTGCCATGGTTACTGAACCCTTAGACCAAAGGATTCATTAAATTGGACATGAGTTTACTTGGAATAGGTCTCCAAAACATACTACCTTCTCTCAAGAGGAAGCACGGGTTGTTTAAAGAGAATAATATTATACTTAATCCCTACAAATCTTTTGGATTTTAATCTTCTAAAAAGAACAAAAAGCCATAAACACAGATACTTTGGTTAATGGAGCCACATGCTTCTGTGGGCTCTTTAGAGTGGAATTAATATCTGTTTTCAGAGCAATTTAGGAACTTGGCCTCAGCTTACTTTAGGAATCAGGTTTTGGCTTAAAAACAGAATCACAGAATCTATTCATATAACTTTATAAAAAAATATTTTCTGCTTTGCTGTGTTTAAAATTTTAAATTCTCCTGTCTTGCTGCTGTTCTAGCAAATGATCTAAAAAGTGATCCTTCAATTAAAAGAACTGGAAAATCTGATGCTCATGGAATTGAAGCAAATACACTCCAATACTTAGCATGTGTGATATGGTTTGGCTATTTCCCCATCCAAATCTCAACTTGAACTTTATCTCCCAGAATTCCCACATGTTGTGAGAGGAACACAGGGAGTGATAACTGAATCCTGGGGGCTATTCTCATAATATCAGTGCTATTCCCATGATAGTGAATACGCTTCATGTGATCTGTTATGTTTATCAGGGGTTTCCACTGATGCTTCTTTCTCATTCTCTCTTGCTCCCACCATGTAAGAAATGCCTTTCAGTCTCTGCTATGATTCTGAGGCCTCCACAGCCACGGGGAACTATAAGTCCAATTAAACCTCTTTTTCTTTTCAGTTTTGGGTATGTCTTTTTTAGCAGTGAAAAAATAAAAAAGACTGATACAGTAAATTAGTACCAATAGAGTGGGGTTCTTGACTTCTACGCACCAGCAGGCTCAACACCATGTGGAAGCTGCCAAAACTTGTGGCTTCCACCTCTGAAGCCACAACCCGAGCTCTTCATTGGCCCCTTTCAGCCACGGCTGGAGTAACTGGGACTCAGGACACCAAACGTCTAGGCTGCAAATAGTATGGGGATATTGGGCCACAAAACCACTTTTTCCTTCTGGACCTCTGAGCCTGCGATGGGAGGGGTTCCCACGAAGGTCTCTGACCTGCAGACATTCTGTCCCTCACCACCAGCCCACCATGGTCTTAGGGATTAACATTAGGGTCCTTGCTACTTAGGTAAATTTCTGCAGCCATCTTAAATTTCTCCTCAAAAAATGAGTTTTTTGAGTTTTCTTTCTTTCTTTCTTTCTCTCTCTCTCTCTCTCTCTCTCTCTCTTTCTGACTATTCCCAGATACTGATGGTTAATCCTTCCGCTTAAACTGAAGAGTAACAACAAAGGGTGATTGATGCTCAGTAAGATTGATACTAAGAAACAAATCATCTACACTTTCATAGCCTAATTACTTCATTAACACAATCTTACTCTTCTATTTCTCACATTAATATGACCGTGTGATTCTGGAAAACATCTGTTCAGGAACACAGATTTCTACTTAACTTTTACTACTTGTTTCGGAAACTTTCTGAAAGTAGTCAACTATTAAAAATAGATAGTTCAGCTAGACTCAGTGACTCCACAAGACTTTTCTCCAAGCCCTGGCCTTGTGATATGGTTTGTCTGTGTCTCCACCCAAAATCTCCTCTTGAATTATAATCTCCATAATCCATATAAACCCCACATGTCAAGGGATAGACCAAATGCAGGTGGTTGGATCACAGAGGCAGTTTCCTCCATGCTGCTGTGACAGTGAGTTCTCAAGAGATCTGATAATTTCATAAGAGGTTCTCCCCCTTTGCTTATTCACACATGTCATTCCTGCCACCTTGTGAAGAAGGTACTTCACTTCCCATTTGCCTTCTGCCATGATTTTAAGTTTCTTGATGCCTCCCTAGTCATGAGGAACTGTGAGTCAATTAAACCTCTATTTAAAAAATAAATTACCCATTCTTGGGCAGTTTTTTTATAGTAGTATAAAAAATGAATTAACGCACCTTGAAACTCAAAAACAAATAAGACTCCCTACCCAACTTAAAAATATTCCACTTATACCCTTCTGAGATGCTACAAGAGTCTGTCAATATTTTATCTTAATTATTGTAGTAAGCAATAAATTCTGATTTGTTTTAATTAACAGATTGTTCTAGTGGTATTGTCAAAGAGCCAAGATTTGGCATTTTGAGTGTTTTGATGGGAAAAAGAAATCAAAGCTAGAAGTCCAATTAGGACTTTGATAGCACAAATTTACTAGAACAAATGTGGGCAAGGGTGAGTAATTGAGAAAGCAAACATTTCTTTCATGGGTTAAACTTCTACCTGCCCCAAATTACATATGTATTAGAAGAGAAATTTTCAAGTACAGTAATACAGAAAATATTGTGTGTACATACAAATCATATGCATGCACATACATCCATGCATTTATTTTTATATCCACAATATATTTTCATAAGATTCAGAGTGCTCAACTGAATCAATTGTGGGTGGGTGGAATGACTTGATTGAACTGCCTATGCAAATTGTTACATTATCACTACTCACTTCCATCTGTCTTTAAAAGCAAAAAAAAAAAAAAGATCGAGTACTCCCTGGATGCATTAATAAAAGTTTGAAAGTATGCATATATTCTTTATAGTTCTTTGCTTGCATTCCCAGAGCAATAAAATCTGCAAGGATAAATGGTCCATTCAAATCAAATGACGTATCATTTACAAAGTTTTTTTTTTGCATTATATCTTTAAAAATAGAACACTTGTGAAGACAGGCATAACTTTGATTAAACTTTAAGGAAGTTTGAAATGAAGTATAATATATCTCATGGAATTTTCAGTGGAAATGTATAAGTAAAGTCAGTGTCTGAAATTTTAGAAGACAAATATTTTTACTGTGCCTTATGGGCTTGCAACCATGCCATGTGATGAATATATAGTATTTGGTTTCCCTAGTTTTTTGAACAGATTATTAAATTCGTAACATTAGTAAAAGTTCATCATGATGTGTACTTATGATTTTCAGATTTCTTTGGGTATTATACTGCAATGTGAATAATATAAAGAAAAAATAAGAGGCAGATTCTCCAGGAATATAAAAGAAAAGTTTATTCATTATTTGCAAATTAACTAGATTTTTTGAGTCCTGCATGTAACAGTGAAAGATACTTTATAGTAGGAACTGTTACCTGATTTATTATGTATCTCTTTAGATGTTCCAGCAAGGTTAAAGCGGAAGAAAAGCAGATGGAAAGCAGCAGGTATACACTTTTTGATGTGAGAAATTCATTCATGATGATGACACTATTACTGTTCAAGATGGAAACAGTAAAATGTAATTTAAGGTGAATAGCAATAGAAATGCAATAAATCAAAGTAAGTGAATAGTAGCTGTGTCTGAAGAATAAAAATCGTGGCAGTGTATTTTATTCAGCTATAACTGCTCTCTTAAAAGTAAAATGGAACCCAATTTCTTCCTAGTAATAATTACTTATGTTTCCTTATTAACAAACACTTCTCTGTTACAATCTTAAAGATGCAACCTGTTATAAAAATAATTCCACTTGAAAACTAACATCATGCCTCAGAAGTTTTAATTATCATTACTCTGAACTTTTTAACTCTTAACCTAAAAGCAGTACCACAACTGAGGTATCAGAAAGAAAAAAATACCTGTTCTTACTGTCCTTCTAATCAATATACTTATCATGTTTTCACTATGTTCAATTTGGGTATGTAAATGCTATTTATTTCTTCTAACCTCAGTTTTTATGACCACAGATCACTATTATTTATTTTATGGGTTTTTTTTTTCAGAAGAAATGAGGAGCATGTTTAGTATCTTTATATCATTTTTCTTAATTCATTTTATGACTTCAAAGCATGTTACTTTATTTCATTTCATCTTGCTTGTTCCACTTGGACTTTCTGTCTTTTAATTGCACTTGTTTCTGTCTTAAGTCCATTTCTCTACAATTGCAGAGCATGGGATTACATGTAGTATTGTAATCAGGGTTTACACTTCTTTGAATATAAGCTAAGAATAGTTTTATTGATTCTTCTGAATGGCCCATTGCATTTTAAATTTATTTTTGACAAAATACTATATGTTCAGCTCATTATATATTTTGACACTTAGATCATTAATTCTTAACCAGATGTGGCAAATTCTATCCAGCATATTGAGATCTTACATGAAGGCAAAATGACAGTGACAAATTAAAACAAATCTGAATTTAGCTAAAAAGACATATTGTTAGAAAAGATGACTAAAATTAGGAAAAAGCTTTAAAAATAGAAAGAGGTAAGCCTGGCTAGCAGGATGACTTGAGGATTCCACTGTCAGTATTAGACATATAGGGTAGGAGATGGAAGGTGAGCAGTGGAGTTTAGCAGATATAAGCAAGATGGTTTAACAAAAAAGTATTTATTTCTTCAGTCAGAATGACCCATTACAGGAAATGTTTTCCTGATTAAGCTTATCTATGAGCCAAAGTTCAGGGGCCTTTGTGAAAAAGAGAAGTTTGACTAAAGCTTGATCAAGTCAAGTAATAAATAATTGTGAGTACTTGGTTAGCGTAAACACAATGCTTAAATTTAAGTGGAGTAGGGGTTGAGGCCAGGATGGCTGAATAGAAACAGCTCCAGTCTCCAGCTCCCAGTGAGACCAATGCAGAAGGTGGTGATTTCTGCATTTCCAACTGAGGTACCCAGTTCATTTCATTGGTTCTGGTTATGCAGTGGGTGCAACCAATGGAGAATGAGAAGAAGCTGCATGGGACATCACAACACAGGGAAAGTGAAAGGGGTGGGGAATTTGGAAGCTTAGAAGCCAAGGGACTTGCACATGAAAGCACAAAATATGAAAAGGAAAATCTTGTACCAGCCACTGCAAAAACACACCAAAACACAAAGACCAATGACATTATGAAGAAACTGAATTAACTAATGTACAAAAAATAGCTAGTACTATAATGTTAGGATCAAATTCAAATGACAATATTAACTTTAAATGTAAATGGGCTAAATGCCCCAATTAAAAGACACAGACTAATAAATTAGATAAAGAGTCAAGACACATTGGTGTTCTATATTCAGGAGACCCATTTCACCTGCAAAGACACACATAGGCTCAAAATAAAGGGAAGGAGGAATATTTACCAAGCAAATGGAAAGTCAAAGAAAAAAAAAAGCAGGCGTTGCAGTCCTAGTCTTGGATAAAACAGACTTTAAATCAACAAAGATCAAAAAAGACAAAGAAAAGCATTACCTAATGGTAAAGAGATCAATGTAACAAAGAGAACTAATCCAAAACAGGAGCAACCAAATTCATGAAACAAGTCCTTAGAGGCCAACAAAGAGACTTAGACTCCCACACTATAATAGTGGAAGATTTTAACACCCCACTGTTGATATTAGACAGATCAATAAGACAGAAGATTAACAAAGATATTCAGTTCTGGATGAAGTGGACCTGATGGATGCCTATAGGGACTCTCCACACCACTTCAACAGAACATACATTCTTCTCAGTGCCACATGGCACTTACTCTAAAATCAACCACATAAATCACTCCTCAGCAAATGAAAAAGAAAGGAAATCATTACACACTGTTTCTTAGACCACAGTACAGTAAAATTAGAACTCAGGATTAAGAAACTCACTCGAAAACACACAACTAGATGGAAATTTAAAAAGCTCCTGAATGACTACTGAGTAAGTAATGAAAATAAGGCAGAAATATAGAAGTCTTTGAAACCAATTAGAACAATGAGACAATGTTCCAGAATCTCTGGGACACAGTTAAAGCAGTGTTTAGCTGGAAATTTACAGGACTACATGCCCACATCAGAGAGCTGGAAAGATCACAAATTGACATCCTAACATCACAATTAAAAAAGCTAAAGAAGCAATAGCAAACAAATCAACAGCTAGCGGAAGAAGAGAAATAACTAAGATGCGACCAGAACTGAAGGAAATAGAGACACAAATGGCCCTTCAAAAAATCGATGAATCCTGAGGTGGTTTTTTGAAAAAATTAACAAAATAGAAAAGACTGCTAGCTAGACTAATAAAGAAGAAAAGACAGAAGAATCAAATAGACACAATAAAAAATGATAAATGGGATATCACCATGGATCCCACAGAAATATAAATTATTATCAGAGAATACTATAGACAACTCTATACAAACAAACTAGAAAATCTAGAAGAAATGGACAAATTCCTGAACACATACACCCTCCCAAGACTAAACCAGGAGGAAGTCAAATCCCTGAGTTGACCAATAACAAGTTCTGAAATTGAGTCAGTAATTAATATCCTACCAACCAAAAAAAATGGATGGATTCACAGAAGAATTCCACTAGAGGTACAAAGAGGAGCTGGTTCCATGCCTTCTGAAACTATTCCAAACAATAGAAAAAGAAAGAATGCTCCCCAACTCATTTTATGAGGCCAGAATCATCCTGATACCTGACAGTCTCTCTCAAAAAATGTGGGCAAAGGACATAAACCGACACTTATCAAAAGAAGACTTTATGCATCCAACAGACAGGTGAAAAAAAGCCCTTCATCACTGGTCATCAGAGAAATGCAAATCAAAACCACAGTGAGATACTATCTTATGCCAGTCAGAATGGTGATTATTAAAAATTCAGGAAACAATAGGTACTGGCAAAGCTGTGGAGAAATAGGAATGCTTTCACACTGTTGCTGGGAGTCTAAATTTGTTCAACCATTGTGGAAGACAACTGAGTGATTATTCAAGGATGTAGAACCAGAAAGACCATTTGACGCAGTAATCCCATTACTGAGTATATACCCACAGGATTATAGATCAGTCTACTATGGAGACACACTCACACTTATGTTTATAAGGGTGCAGCACTACTTAAAATAGCAAAGATTTGGAACCAACCCAATGTCCATCAATGATAGACTGGATAAAGAAAATGTTGCACATATACACCATGGAATACTATGCAGCCATAAAAAAGAATGAAATCATGTCCTTTGCAGCGACATGGATGAAACTGGAAACCATCAACCTCAACAAACAAACAAAGGAGCAGGAAACAAAGCATCATAGGTTCTCACTCATAAGCAAGAGTCGAACAATGAGAACACATGGACACAGGGAAGGGAGCATCACACACTGGGGCCCATCAGGGAGTGAGGGGAAAAGGAAGGGAGAATATTAGTACAGTACCTAATGCATGTGTGGCTTTAAGCCTAGATGATGGGTTGACAGATGCAGCAAACCACCACGGCATGCATATGTATGTAACAAACCTGCATATTCTGCACAAGTATCCCAGAACTTAAAGCAAAATTTAAAAAAATTTAAATTTAAAAAACAGAAAATTGTTAAGCCCAGTAAATTACAGAGCCTGGATAGGCAGTAAAGGCATAAGAACTTTTGAGATACTTAACTTAGATTTTACTGAATTAAATCATAGTTTCAAGTATGGAAGGCATGAATTTTTATTTCTTATTCAATTTATGATGAATAGCAGCTCATGTATTTAATGTAGTATTTGGTCATCTCTTTGTTTTACTACCATATAGTTTGACCTATATGTTATGCCATCTATTTTAGCAACATTCTGTTATAATATTTATAAGATGAAAGATAAACATAGACATCAAAAAAGGCAAACATAGAAATGCTTACTGAGATTTTTTTCATAAGTTAACTGCATATACAAAAAATGTACACTTTGAAATGATAGCTTCATTTTAACTTAAAATATTGGAGATGGTTATATAAAAATACATCTTATTGGAAAATGATGATTTATATCTTAATGATTTCATAGGCATACATTTTGAATAATAGACATGTTTCACTTTTGTATAGAATAATTTATGAAGACCTAAAGATAATATGATCTGCTTTTATAAAATTAGAGACATTATCAGGTTTTTTTTTCTAAAATAACTGACATCCCTATTGATTTTAGACTGGAAATATATACTCTAAAACTGTTAGTTGTTAAATTATTTTCAGTCTGCATGATTAACTATCATCTAAGTAGTTACTGGAAATTTTTAAAAATCTAAAGGCTTAAGGAGATCCTTACTAGAATACATCCTTGAAAGTAAGATAAAAATCTCTTTTTGCGAAATACAGTTTCTTTCAGTTCATCATAAAAATTTAAGTAATATTACTAAAGGTCACACACATTTAAAGGAGCACGTGCTTGCTCAGTTAATTTCAGCTTGAAAGTTAATTGGTAATCATGTCTCTTGGACTTAGGTAATAAAGTAAAGCAAGAATTACATTTTCTTAACATTCAACCTTTTTCCTTTCAATGGCCTTAGAAATATTTAAATATTTCTTACAGAAAAAAGGAATGGAGAGTTGTTGAAACATTGTTATTGAAAACCCAGACATTTCAGGTATTTTTCTATTTTCCTTGTTGTAGTTACATCTTGCTGGAAAGAAAAAATAAAAAGGCAATAAAATACATCTCAAAATTATTCTGTGCTTGATTAATTAATTCATTGTTAAAATCTTTTTTTGGAATATATTTTGATCATACTCTTCATATTGTTACTTTCTATTTCTCAAAAATAGAATAATTAACTGAAAATTAACACCAATGAGCTGCTTTTTACTTACATTTGAATAACTTTTTCTCTTCTTAAAATTTTATCCAAAATAGGCTCAGTGGGAGTATTGAGGCATTAAGTCTAGCCTACCAGGCACAGCAAGCCTATAGACGTCTTAAATCTCAAAAGACTCACTGTAGGAAAATACAAGTATAATAGGCTCCAGCAGAGTCCAACAATTTAATTAGAAGGGCATTGTATACTTAATACCATAGATCACAAGACATTAGCAGATATAAATTAGCCTACTTGTATATGATTTGCCTGTTAGGGAAATGCGTGATGAGGGAAAATGTGCAATGTTTATGTTTTACTTTGTTGCAAATCATTTAACTGGTTTCAAAAGGTGGAATGAATCAAAGAACAATCAACTGTTTTATTTTATCAGCTTGAGGTCAATATTGAAAAAAATTCATGTCAAATAAGTAGAAAATGTCAAAGAAGTCAAATAAGTAGAAGGTGTCAAATAAGTAGAAAAGTATGGCTCAAATGTAAATGATTGTATACAATTTAAGCCTAAATTTAAAGTGTCAGGTTTTTTTTGATATTGTCAATTTAATTGAATAATTTTGATATTTACCCTTTCTGATGGAAACTGTCAGAATAGTATTATATGACATACATGTTTAAATTGTCATATTTATTATGATTTAAATAATGGTTATTATATATCGAATCAAAAGAATTTGTCTACATTAGCTAGATTGGCAATAGTCAAACAATGTAATGTTTGAAATATTATGTATTCTATAAATCAGATTAATTCCAATTCACTAGAAAATGTAATGTTAATAATTAAAAGTTTATATGATAATATATATTTTTCTTAATTTTTAAAGAACTACTCATGAGAGTGATATATCATCATGCTATTTTTTACATACATATGTAACATAGTTGTATTGTTTAAAAGGGTGGAAAACAGAAATGTATGCATAGGTAATAGCTGCCTCAAATATATCAACATGGAAATCACTACTTCTAAAGACGAATTTTACTTATATTTATTTATTTATTTATTTTGAGACAGAGATTCTGTCGCCAGGTGCCCGGCTGGAGTGCAGTGGCGCGATCTTGGCTCACTGCAACCTCCGCTACTCGAGTTCAAGGAATTGTCCTGCCTCAGTCTCCTGAGTAGCTGGGACTACAGGTACACGCCACCATGCCCAGCTAAGTTTTGTATTTTTAGCAGAGACAGGGTTTCACTATGTTGGCCAGGATGGTCTCGATCTCTTGACCTAGTAAGCTGCCAGACTCAGCCTCCCAAAGTGCTGGGATTATAGGCGTGAGCCACCACACCTGGCCTAATTTTACTTATATTTAAATGTTTTTATTTCTATCTCACTTTCTACTTATATATACACATATGCACAATTCACAAAATGATTATCATACCAATTAGGTTAGTACATGTTTATTACATATTAGTGTTTTATATTTTTATCTTCTCTTAGCTTGGTGGCAATGTTAAGGTGGTAATATATTTTTAATTTTTACTGGCTTCATTAATCACTCTGGCTCCTTTTGATTTATTTTATTGCAGCTTCTCACCACTTGAATATTTCAAGAATCCTTTCTGTTTATTCAATCCTAAGTTTTTCTGTTTTCAAGAATGAGAAAGAGAATTTTCATGTTTGTTTATCCTTTTAAAATCATTTTTCTAATGCCTCCTCATGATTCTGCATTGCAGAATGGATGAAGATTTACAAATAGGCTTCAAATTCTTGCTAACAATGCAGTGAGGTACCATTCTTTACTTACATGTTAAAATTTTTTTCAATCATACTTCAATGCATAGATATTATCTCTCCAAGTCTGCAGATACCATGGCAGAGTAATTAAACTAAATATTAATGCCCCCTCATCAATCAGATTTTGTTGTTAAGCCTAGGTAATCAGTGTGGGGCTTCCGAACCTGTCAGGGACCTGATGTAACTTTCAAGACTTGTTGGAATTCACTCAGGGTGGAGTATTTAGGATCTTCCTTTATCGTGGTAGGTTTTCTTTTGAAGTCTTAATTTTGTCTTATTTGGGGCTATAAATATATTTTATATTGTAGAAGATTGATATTATATATAAATACTCTCTTTCAATATGACAAATAGCCAAAGAATTCACCATAACAAGAGTTCTTGAGAGAGATTTGTGTCAATCTGAAAAATATTTTTATATATCTTTATTCTATTAACAGGCATTGAATAGCAATGTGTTTATAGTATTTTAGATACCCAAGAGATTCTATAGAAGCAGTTATAATTAATTAACAAAATTATATGCAATGATAATAATAAAATGTTACTTCCAACGTCCTTTTTTTCAAAGAAGGTAAAAAACCCATTTATTTTAAAAATATATTTGTCTTTTAAATATATAAAATGGCATTTTCAAAATTTGTATTATACTTACAATTATATTCTGATAGCAGCTTTAAAGTAATTAGTTTATCTTGGAGTTTCATTTACCTTTACATACAGTTTAATGAAAAATTCTGTACCATCAAAGAATACTGACTTAGAGAAGAATGAAACAGGCCAGAAGATACACTGTGATAATCATAAAATGATTGATTGTTCAGCAACAATTAAGACTTAAATTCACTGCTTAAAAATGCATACATAGTATCACATTCCAAAATGCTACTAATTCTGTTTCTGATTTAATATAAAAATTTCTGGAGGAAGTAATTATAAATTACATGTTGATATACAATAATTTGGCACAATTTTTTTACATATGATGCATATGAGTATCAATATCATTTGATGGTCTATACAATCCCATTTGTTTAGACAAACATTACATTATTTTAAATAGCTATAAATATTACAATTATAAATATGCTGGTTCTTACAAATGTAAAATCTTATGAAATCTCTTTCAATTATATTATTATAGATTCTTTATTTTGAATATGTTCTGAAAGATCTTTATTTACCCAATTAACCAGAAAAATTCTTGAAGTTATATCCTAAAAATGTTCTGAATTTCTCTAGTTGTCTAATTTAGAATTCTTGATCACTTAAAAAATCATTTACTTGATATTTGTACTGACTTCTATTTTTGTGAATTAAATAGGGGTGTTAGTATCTTTACCTAATTGAATATTTTGCTGTAATTTTTATTTAGAATTTTTTTATAGATTTCTATTCTATATTCTTCCTCTTGAAAGATTTCTTTTGTACTCTCATCAGTTTATTTTCCAGAAAACTTGTATTTTTTGGATTGCATTTAATAATCCTCTTGCCTACCTCCCTGCTTTCATATTTTTGGCATAACATTCAATATTCAATAAATAGTTAAGAACTATGTAAACTCTCTTGCTTTGTAGGAAATGTCACATCTATGCTTCTGGTTGTTTTATATCTTTGGGTAAGTAGTTATGTTTTATCCATCAAGATCATTACTTTACATATTTTGTAACTATTATGTATCTTCAATTTAATGTCTGGTATATTCAAAAGTTGATTTTGAAAAGTATTTTGGTGCCCAACACTTTCTATGTTGTTATTAGCTACTTGAGTTTCAATGTGTTTTCTTGATTACTTAATTTTATGTAAATTTTGTAATATTTGATCTTGAAAACTAATTTTGATGCAAAAATGTTATTGTATTTTAGTTTAGTAGATATATTGCATAATCTAGAATAATATTAAAATATTGTTAATAACTGGCAATCATGACTGTTTGTCATTTTAAAAGAATTGTCTCTGGTGAGCTTTTACATGATACATTTTTAAGATACTAACTATCCATACATTCATATTTCTTGAATATTCTTTCAGAGAAAGATCATAAAATTGCATGAACTGCCTTAACATTATTCATTGGCAAATATGCATTTGTATATTATATTATATTATATTATATTATATTATATTATATTATTTCAATATTTATATGATGTGTAATTGTGTGATAATTGTTATCCTAGAAGTAAATAATGTCAGGATTGCTCTGACCAATTTTCCAACAAGGAGTTCAGAAGTTATTTCATATCTCTGGTGGTTCTTATCCCAAATGGTCCCTTATAGATGCTAGTCTGATTGAGCTATTTAGTACTATTATTATTTGACAGCTGCTTTCTTTGCACTGCACATATTATCACTTATTTGGTTTAACTATTTAATCTTTCCTATGACAATGTTTAGTGAATTAACAGATGTAATACTTCTTCCCTCTATTATTCCTTCCATCTGATTTTATAGGATGGATCATGGTGTAAATGATTACATCATAGTTTAATGGTAGTCTCACATGGGGTTCAATCTTTAAAATACTCTGAAGTTACCCATACTCACATTATCCCCAAATATGGTTAATGATTGATTCATGTAAGAGTATTATTATGACTGCCCTATATTAGAAAAATCTATATTTAGAAAGGCAATGGTTTACCCTCACCACTGCCTTTCACAAATATAGGTTTTTCTAATATTTCATAATATGCTAACTTTGAGCTTTTTCACTCTTACCTTTATCTATAAATATGTGTATAATTTAAATCACAATGACACAAGCTTCACCTTAATATATATTTTTTAATATGCAAACTGGGAATTGCGGAAATGGATACATGGAGAACTTTAGTCATTTTAATCTATCTTTTAAAAACATGTGCAGTGAAAGAAAGAGAAAAATCAAAGATACATGAGAAGCATTTAACGTATTAATTTTTTTTGCTAGATCAGGATCCCCAACATGTTCAAATAAAATTTATATTTTATAACACATAGTTGAAACTTATTTAAGAATTTTGTTAAATGAACATATTATAAAAATGTTATTACACCTAAAATTACTTCAGCTGGAACCCTCTGAACCAGAAAGAGCTAAATAGAAGGTTCAATAAACTATTTAAAAAATTGCATTTATCTAAATTGTGGAAATGTTTGTCTATATATTAATGCAAAAATATAAAACAGAATTATGCAAATTAGTCAAGCATGATAACTAAAACCCAATAAAAGTCTTCCTATTAAAAAATTCTTAGAAAGTAACATTTAAAACTACTAAACAAAATAGGATTTTATTTATTTAGACAGAAAAAAAGTAGTACTATAATAAATATAGGTCAAACACTGATAAAAATCTCTTCCACTTTTTTAACAACCATGTTATATTTAAACTACCGTTTAAATATATTTTCTTTCTCTATGACAAAGATCAAATACTATGTGCTTTCAGCAGCAGCTTTCCCATCCCTTTGTTCTTATGTCAAGCTGTTACTTAGTGTATTATGCAGAGACTAAAAAGAGAGGCATGAGTTACCTCTACCTATAAAATTTTGTCATAGATTCCCTTTATTAGTTAATTTACAGTGGCTTGGCATGGTTCGTCACTGGTCAAGAAGGAGAAAAATAAAACCGGTAGGAGATGAGTGTGCTTTTTTACATGCTCACGAATATACTTCTGTCAGTCAGACACATAGACATAGAGAATAATGTCTAACCTTCAGAAACAAATGATAGTTTTAGGTGAATAAAAATATAATTCATCACCTAAAGTGAGTCACTGTCATTCTTCCTATTATTCCTTTTTATAACATCTATAACAGTATAAGAGGCAAGGAAGGAGATATTGTACCAACTAATATTCTAGTAAAATCTCAATTATGTCAAAGCAAAAACTTTTTAAAAAGTCTAACTAAGGGAATAAAATAAATGCAGTTTTTGCCTAGCATAAGGATACTGGTCTAAGAGTGTCTTCATTGGAGATAATGTAAAATCTTGTCAAATGATCATGAAAATCTTACAGTTTGATAATAAGGGGGATAAGAAATGGATGATGGCAATCCTGAGATTTTAATCACATGTAGTTTTACAAAAGCAAACTTTTGAATACGCATTTTTTTAAATAGAGGATTCATTGATTATTTTAAATATTTTTAAGAGGATATTTATTGACTGACTTATGCCTTAAATGTAAGATCTAATAAACTGATACAAAGGAATTATTCATTGACTGGAATTTAGCAATAATGAATGTTAGAATGGTCCTCATCACTAGCAAATTGAGGAAACCTAATGAATAGATGTTTGCACGTCACAAAGATTAACATAAATCTGGACTGGTTGTACATTCCTAATATTTGACAAAATGAAGCCTAGACAAATTAATCAAGTAAAATGACATCTCCCATGCAGTGCTGGAAGTGGTTTCTCTGTATTACATCATTAAGAGAATAAGGTAACCCTGAACTTTTGAATCTGAAATATGATTCCTGAAAACTGAGTCTGGACACAGAGCTCTCTCCTGGCAGGTTTATACAAAAAAGAATTGAACCAATATTTGAAATGTGACTTTATTTTCTCACCATTCAATAAGATGTGGTCTTAAAGTTACATTCGTCACCTCATTATTCTGTCAGAACCAAACAACTTTGAAATGAATCAAACATTGTATGAGATAGTACAATATGTAAAATTACAAAGTAAAAATTTGAAAAAAATTTAGTCATTGAGTTTAACCTCAAAACCTATTTTATTAACATTCTGATTATGTTATTTCATTCATTCTATGATCTCATTCTAAATTACTGTCTTTCAAAAATGAATATTGTGTACTTCTATAAAAGTAAAATGATGATTTCAGTAATTTAAATGATGTAATGAGTAAATGTGTCATGACTTCTTTTAGCCAACACAATCTGAAATCTTTTCTAAATAAAATGGTTTTATTTATAATGCTAAAAATGTTGACTCAATATATAAATACAATTCATAAATGTTAGTAGTAATAATTTACATTAATTCTAAATTTAGATAATCATAAGATGTTTAGAGTAGACTTTAAGACCTAGTAAAAATAGCATCTAGAAATGTTTGTGTCTTTTACTTATTTACTAAGTTTCTTTGTAGTAATATATTTAATATTTACATTTTATTTGCATTGTAACGGATTTTAGTATTTTTACTAGATCTCCTAGAATTTTATTGACTAGGAGTAGATTTTCTTTCCAAAAATGCCTATATATTTGAAAAAGTACTAATGTACTAGAAGAATATAATTTCAGAGAAAAATTGACATTGTTTATATCACATTTGTAATCACTTCTAGATGAATGTGAAAACAAATAAAAAAATTGTAAGGTGATATTTTAACAGATAGATAAGTTTTAAAAAATGATTTAAGCCAGGCAAACTTCTGGTGATTGACACTCAGAAGACTGTGATAATCCCCAGTAATTGATGAAAATATCCATGAGGGCAGGATCTGTGTTTGAATTATTAATAGATGCAGCACCTGACACAAATACCTGCTCATATATCTGAAATAATTAGTTAAATTGAATGAAACATTTGCTTTCATTTGTTTATTTTTAAAAGTCTGTTAAATAAAAGTTGTCAAAAAGATTAGCATAAATCTGGACTGGTTGTACATTCTTGATATTTGGCAAATAAGATATTGAATAGTAAATTTTGTAAATGACCCTTTTCTGTATACAGCCTACTTCTCACTGGGGCCAAAAAGTCAAGAAGTGAAGCAATGAATACCCAGGAATTGTCACATTTTCATATTAACAAATTGCCGAATAATCAAGAAAAGTCAAAGTTAATGTCATGGTAAGGGTTATGGAGTGATGTAGATGAATATTATACTTGAAACATCAAACTTCTTCTCAAATAAAGTACAATGGTGTTGAATATCATCTCTAACCAGAATTTCAGCGTATCTTTCCAATTTTATTGCATCTCTTGGCTCAGCTAAACAGTGTAGAGCTATATTCTATAGTATGGCTTAAATAGGGTTAAATTATATTTGGTGATTTCAATTCAGGCTACTAAAATATATTTTCTATTTCAGCAAAAAAATTGTTTAATTTTTTATTTCTCTATATGTGCCCTAGAAAGAAAACATAACATATAAAAGGTACCCTAGAAGGAAAAATCATTGTCCAAGAATAACTACTAAATCTACATGAGAGGTACATGAAACAACTAAATAAACAATATAAACCCAAATGGCTTGTTTCAGTATAAATAAATTCTAATTTTTTTATTATAATATCAGTATCATTCATATTCTGACTAGAAGAACATAAATAAATGTTATATAAATGGTTTAGTCTACCAAATGACAGGAAGGCAATAATGAAAGCTTCTATGCTTGTATTTTTAAGTTTTTAAATTTTTATTTTAATGCTTGGGATAACAATGTCTATATTCAGTAAGTCTTTACATCTCATTTTTTCACTGCGATATAAGAAGGATAGGAAACCTTTGACTCTAATGAGGAATTCTTTAAGTAAGCTTGTTATGGCACTGACAATATTTTAATAGATCAATAAAATGAGGCAATAGGCTGAAAGTAAGTCAATAAGTTTTACAATAACAATTCATTTGCAAACAAAACTCCAAATCAGTGAAAAGGGCATGCAAATGACTCTATTAAGCTTAATCTAGATTGAAAATAGAGTACTCTTAAGGATGTAATGAAAATTGAAGCACTTCTTTAATTATCTGCATAAATTACTTAGCCATCAGTATTAGAAAGCATGCAGTAATGCTTTTTGGTTAACAATTAAGTATATAAGCAAGACAACATGACTAGATTTCTACTAAAATTCTAAGCCAAAAATATCACTATATAATAATTTGATCAGGAAATTATATGGATCAATTGCAGAGGTGTTCACTCTTGGCAGCTAGTAGATCAAATATTGAATAATAGTCAAAGTTTAATGCCACAATTATGTATTTTATTATAAATACTTGGAACATTATTTAAATATTAATGTGAATACAGTTTTTAATGTTTTGAAAATTTACTTGTAATAGAGTAACTTGCAATATTATCTCTCAGGTCAAAGTTAATACAAGTCTATCCTTATGCTAGGCCTTCCAAGATTGTAGAAACTCAAGAGCTACTAGACTAATTTTGTTATAGAAGGAAAGAAAAACCAATGATATCAGTGCAAACACTTTGTTCTCTCAAATTTAAATTAATAAAAGTTGTTGTAACTTATACTTTCACAAGTATGATGCTAGTGGGCTGGTACAACATTAATGATTCTGCAGCATTTTAAATTGGTGTTCTTCAGCCAGTTGAATTGAGGGGAAGAAAGGTAACTAACCACAAAGGAGGTTTGGAATGTTTGAAATAACTATTTTTTAAGAGGTAAACTATACTTTGAATATTATTTGCAGATGAAATAGAAAGAGGTTGTATCAAGGGAAATAATTTTGTTTGGTTTTACCAGCTTATATGTCACTTTAATTCAATTAATTTAATCCACTTAAAACATTATATATTTATTTTTTAACTCTTTTTTTATGTTATCTTTCTTTTTTTAATTGCATTTTAGGTTTTGGGGTACATGTGCAGAACATGCAAGATAGTTGCTTAGGTACACACATGGCAGTGTGTTTTGCTGCCTTCTTCCTCTTCACCCACATTTGGCATTTCTCCCCAGGCTATCCCTCCAAAATATTTATAATAAGGTGAAACTGTTGAAAGAAAGAATGCTAACTTTCAAGAACATTCAGATAAACTCTCTTTCAGGGGCTAGGCACCTGTTATCCCTAAGTTAATTCAAATCCAAAATCTTTTCCATATTACATTCCAAAGAGCCTGGTGACCAAATTGGCCTCTAAGGGGTGTGACTCCTGTCCCTTGATAATGCTCATTTACACATTTATGTAAACATAGATTTTAAAAACATGGAACTCTCTGCTCCGAGAAAAACATGCTTTCTTTCAAAATTATCTGTAAAATTTATGTGTCACACAATAACAAATACTTCTTAATAACCAACACGTGTCAGATAATATGTAATCTAATCTACTTTTTGATCTTGCATGTGATTAAACCAATTCCCAAGTAGGCAACCAGGTTTTCCAGAAAATAAGCACAACCTTCTCACCATAGCTTGCCTATGCTTTAAACAAAGCTCTCCTACAGCCATGTCTGCATTTTATTGCATGCTTCCTTTTTTTCCACTTAATCTCATAATCTGTATAATTATAAAAAGAAGCTTAAATCACCTGTCATGCTCCCTTTAGGCTGCCACAACAAAAATACCCAGGGCTGAACAATTTAAAAATAATAGAAATTTATTTCTCAAAGTTCTCAAGTTGGGTAGATCAAGGCACCAGCACACTGGGTGTCTAGTGAGGGCTGCTGTCTCCTCCCAAGATGGAGCCTTGTTGCTGCTTCCTTACAAGAGGAAGATCACTGTGTCCTCACATAATAGAAAGGACAGAAGAGGGAAAAAAAAAAGGAGAAAACTCCCTCTGTCAAGCCATTTTTTAAGAGCATCCACTGCCATTCATGAGGTCAAGGACCTTATGACTCAATTACCTTCTAGAGGACATACCTCTTAATACTATTGCATTGGGAATCAAGGTACAACAGGAATTATGGAGGTGCCATCATCATTCAAACCACACCAACACATAAACTGTAGAACAGTTCTAATTAATACTGAAGATTAATAGATGGCAGTATTAATTTTATTTGGAAATCCCTCCCATGTGTAGCCAGAATTGCTTCCCCCAAAATATGACAGGCTAGAGTCTCTGAACTTCCTCTGTTTGTCTCCTGTGGTAATGATACAAAAGACTAGAGGCCCAAAGAAATAAAAAATGATAAGGAAATAGGTTCAGGAATGAATGGAATACTCACGGATGGCCAGGAGTGAAGTGGAGTGGAGGGAAGATGAGCAGAATATGCCCCAGGTTGCAGGAAGAAATTCTTCTTAAGTCTGCTGTATTTAGCACCTTATAGCTTACCTGAGAAAACACAAAGTAGGCATATTGGTCTGTTTCTGTTGCTATAAAAGTATGCCACAGACCGGATAATTGACAAAGAATGAAAGTTGTTTAGCCTCATAGTTAAGGAGTCTAGAAAGCATAAGAGCAAGATGGTGACATCTGGGCAAGGTCTTCTTGCTGTGCCACAGCTTGGTGGAGGGCATGCATGGTGAGAGGTGAAAGGCATGCCAAGGATGAGGTCTCTCTTCCTCTTCTATAAACCACCAGTTTCATCATGTGAATCTACCCTGGTGACCTTATCTTATCCTAATTACCTCCAAAAGACCCTATCTCCAATCAAAATAGGAGCTTAAGGATTAAGTTTCCAATACATAAAACTGGGGAGACACATTCAAACTATAGCAATATGGTAAGGCTAATTTACCTAGCCACAGCTGTAGAGATGCACAAAGAGAAAGAAAAAGAAGAAAAATCACAAGCAAATACAGTGAGACAGCTGGGATGGAAAATCTCTATGGGGGAGAATCAACAGGTAGAAAAATCTAGCATAGACAAAAAGAATTAATGGAGAAAAGTAAACTTTTAAAGAACATAATATATTCAGACTGACAAGAAGACTTTAGAAATATGAAAACCTGGGTGTTAAGAACCCAGTGTTAAAAGTGAATGGCAGAATAATAAACTAGCAAATGTGGTGCACTGGAAATTAGTGAAAAATTCATCCAACAGATATGTATAAAAATGGATAGGATGACAGAAAAATGAGAAATCAAGATTAGAAGTATCAACAACTATAAAGAGGCATAGAAGGTAAGAATAGGATAAATAGAAAAGAAGCAGTATTTGTTGAAATAACAAACTAAAAACATTGAAAATACTCATAAAGGTTTGAACAGAATAGACAAGAAAAACACAGTAACAATAAATAAAAAATAGAAAAGCCATATCAAGACTGCTGAACACAAAAAAAGAGAAAATTCTAAAATTACTTGGAGAAAAGTAAGTAATTTTATTTACTGCAGAGCAAATCCATCCTGTTTCCTATTTTGTATACAAAATTTTATTGGAGCATACTCATTCATGCTAAGATATTGATCTTCTGTCTGTGGATGCTTTTCTGATATAACAGCAGTGTTAAGTAATTGAGAGAGAAACAAAATGGCCTGAAAGTCCTAAAATATTTACTCTATTAACCTTTATGGAAAATGAAAAAAAGAATTTCACCTTTCATGTAACCTCTCAGTTAAATGAGAAAATGAATTACAGATGTCTTCAGGCATAAAGAAACTCAGAAAAATTGCTAACAAAAGATCTGCCTTGAAATTACTTTGGGGATTTCCCAGCAATGTTAGAAAACATTCTTATTCTACAGAAAATACAGACATTGGGTAAACATTCGACATTGATAAGAAAATTGAGTTATCAGCTAATTTTTTTCATCAGAGAAATAAAAATAAAATGGTGGCCAGGGATGGTGGATCATGCCTGTAATCCCATTTTGGGAGACTGAGGCAAGACGATTGCTTGATGTTGAAAGTTCAAGAGTGGCCTACAAAACGCAGTGAGACCCTGTCTCTACAAAATATTTAAAAAATTATCTGGGTGTTGTGATGCACACTTGTAGTCCCACATACTTGGAAGTATGAGATGGAAGGATCCTTGGTGACCAAGAGTTCAAGGCTGTAGTGAGCTGTGATTGCACAACTTCACTCTAGCCCAGATGATGCATCGAGCTCCTTTTCTCTGAAAAACAAACAAGCAAATGAAATATGAACACATTTCAAAGAAGCAAAACAAAATGACATACATATGTTAACAAAAGTGAAGAAAAGGAAAACATTTATTTTAGATAAAAAGATAAAAGTATTTTAGAAAAAAGTGTAATGGTTATACTTAATAACTGGAAGAGAAATTATTTCAGATAATATATTATCTGAGAGAGACATATTGCAAACAACAGAAGAAAGTATTGTTAGGAACAAATGGGCAATAAATATAAGATAGAAATCAAGAGAATGTTTATACATGTAAATGTATTAACATGTCAATAAAACAAAATCCATATATGCTATTGATAGAATTACAGGGAGCTATAGATATGCCAATAATTATAATGCAATATCTTATAATAACCTCATGGTACATTAATGTATAAAAAGATAAGAAAACTATAAAAGATTAGAATAACATGACATAAAAACTGTTAATTTACAGAGAATAAATTTATTTTAAGGAGATGTGGACCTTTGATGAAATTAACACCTAGTGGTTGACAAAACTCCATTACATTAACACAAATGAATACTATTAAAAATGTTTAACTAATTTAGGAAAGTATGCTAGAAATGTCATTAAACAACACCCAAAAAAGTAAAAAAGGTAATTTTCTTTTGCAAATTATAAAATGTTATATAATTTGACATTTTTTCACATATGATAAAATTAGTAAGATGCAGGTGAAGTACTATTTAGAGAGAAAAGTGTAGCTTTAAATAAATCTATCAAACATGAAGAAAGAAACTGTTCAACTAGAGAAAATATTTAAACATTACAGATAAATATAAAATATCATTTTACAATAGCTATAAGGTCACTTTTTTCACCAGAAATAGCCACTGACTTTTAAGTATGTTTGAAAATTTCCAATGGGGAAAATGCATTTTCACTAGATTTTTTTTTAAAAAGGCATATATTATCAAACAAAAATAAATCAATAAAAATATGACATTTGAAAACAAATTTAAAAAAATCTTTCATGCTGCTGATAAAGACATAACAAAGACTGGGTAATTTATAAAGAAAAAGAGGTTTAATGGACTCACAGTTCCATGTGAGTCCATGGAATCCTGTGGGTTCCATGATTCCACATTCACAATCATGGTGGAAGACAAAGAAGAAACAAAGTCACATCTTACATGGTGGCAGGCAAGAGAGAATGAGAGCCAAGTGAAAAGAGAAACCTCTTATAAAACCATCAGATCTCGTGAGACTTATTCACTTCCAAGAGAAGAGTATGAGGGAAATTACCCAAATTATTTAATTATTTCCCACCAGTTCCCTCTGATACCACGGAGGAATTATGGGAGCTACAATTCAAGATGAGTTTTGGGTGAAGACATAACCAAATCATATCATGGTTTAAATTTTTTTGGGGGTAAGTTTCATCAATCATTCAATAAATATATCTTAAGCTGGTTAACAAGATTCAAAACATAGAAAAATCTAAAATTTCAAACTTGTTAATATATCTAAAATACCTCTGATACTGAAACTTAATTGCAAAAATTAAAGAAAAAGAGAAAAACAAACTCAATTGTAATTACTATGACTCCAAATTATAAATAGTGACAATCATCATTATCATATGTTTAAAGTTAGTGGTTAATGGACAATAGTCATTACCTAAGGAGTAAAAACATGAATGAATAGTCAAAATATAAAACCAAAACATCAAATACATAAGTTAAAATATAAATTCAACAAACACCACAAACACATTCACCTCCATGTTTTCCAAACATTATTTCATAAATTCAATATGCATTCTTAAGTAAAAACTAATTTTAAATGTATATTTCTCTTCTCATCTATATCTAGTGGGAGCTAACAAAGAACCAAAAACCTTCAAATGGAGTCAGAAAATACACTTTTCTCTCCACAATTTAATGCAGTGTGAATAAATTTGTGGCTTTGCCAGAAATGTTAAAATAAATATTTTCCAATGTAATCACTTTCCATTAATGTGTTTGTAAAATACAATTATACTAATTTAAGTTTTAATATACAAAATAAAAATAACTTTTATTAAGAATTACTTATTTCTATAATAATATCTACTTGAGCAACTGAGAGCACTCAAGAAGATGTGGATTGTCCTATAGAAACGTTTAATTAGACATGTAAAAACATGAATGCAGATTAAAAAGAAATAATATATATTAAATATTTGAATATATATTTTGTCAAAATTTAATAGTTGTATCCTCAAACTATGTCAGCTTTCTTAAGATTCTATTAGTATGACACATATTTAGACAGTATCCTGAAGACCAGGGAACAGAGCATCCCCTTGCTTGCAGAAATAATTTGTGTTTTTTTAATTTAATTTCTTCTCTAAAGCAATTAGTAAATAATAAGTGAATTTCAATTTGTCTTTACTCCTTTAGGAATATTTTAGAGTGTGTAAATTAAGATATTAAATCTAAATTAACAACTGATTTTGCATAAATAGTAATTTGTATAACTTCATAAACTAAAAAGTTTTTATGTAATATCTTAACTGTTTATCATCATATTCCTGGAAAGGAACTTCATAATGTTACTTCATTTAAAATTAGGAAGTTCATGTTCAGAGATAAAATTATACAATTACATTTAGTAGCAAGAAATCTATTTAAGTGTACAGACAAAAATCTCTAACACTCATTTAACAAATCATTTAATGAAACAACAAACTTACTTTCCTTCATCTATGCTGTAATACTGGTATGTATGTGTTACCATGGAGCCCAACTGATTTGCTTTGATGTTTCAAATAGTAATCTAAGGACACAACAGTCATAAATTAATGACTCTCTGACTGTAACAGATATTGTTTAAACTGCATGTGACCTGAATTTTGGCTGTGAACAAAGGACATTTGAGATGCTAGTGAAAACAATGCATAGGATAAAATAGTCAAACACCTGACTAATAGGGAGTTTAGTAGGATGATTATCTGATTGTCACTTAAATAACTGAACCATGACTGATGACAGTCATGTACCAATGACATTTTCTTCTTTTTAGTCCTGGGTCTAATAAAGTGTTCTGACCTATAATAACTTCTTATATTTTGTTAAATGAATTAATGAATAACATTTAAATTTCATTAATTCATCTAACAAAATTAAGAGTTTTACGTGTTTTAATGTTATTCATTAATTCATCTAACAAAATCTTAATTTGGGAAAATTCAAATTAAAATTTTGTTAGATGAATTAATGAATAACATTAAAACACTGTAAAGGATTGCTATATTAGGAATTGCTGTATGGAATATATTGACATGTCAGTAATAGATTAGTAATTGCAAACATTACTAAGTTTATTGGTACTACCTATTAACTAAGGGTTGGTTGGGATAGTACTAGAGAGATGGATAATATTTATATTTGATTTTAAGTTTCTTAAATTCAGGATTTCTTGAGAACAATGGTATACTATCATAAAGGGAGTTTAATTTCTGAAATTAAAAGAATGAAATTCCAACTCTGGTGATGTTATCTACTGCCAGCCTAGTAAGGAACTTACTTACTTTGCTCTTAGTTAATATATACAGGATAAATTGACGTCTGAAACTCATTTTGTCTCAAGGATTAGCTACTATCATTTCCTAAAATACCTGGCTGCTGACTCAACATTCTGATGCCGAGCTTTACTATTCATATCATTGGAGTTTTTAACCTGAAACTGAAATTCTCCTGCTTCTGTGAGCCCCACACCCACCTGACATCCCATGTGGGGACACACACAGGTTTACATATACACACAAATGCACATACACATATAAACATGGATAGATAGTAGAGCTAGAAAGACACATACAATAGTTACATATTTTATATATAATATTTCTAGAAATAAAATACATCTCAGCTATTTGTTTAAATATCTGTAGTAGTTAAAATTAGATCTCTGATATTCAAACACTGGTAAACATATAAAACAATTTCATGTTCAAAGATAGCTTTATGCTGAGTGATTAATTGTATATTTCTGCATGATTAATGCCTACATTTCCTTTCACATTTATCTTATTTTTTTTTATTTTTTGCAAGGGAAGAAGGTATTAAGCATATTATTGAATTAGGAATATTCACTGTGATTCTTCTAGTTAGAGTCATCTCTTACACTGCACCATTCTTTAAAAGGCAGATCAGAGCTTTTAACACCATTAAATCTCTCTGTGGGAAAATAAATTTTGGGCGTTACTTAGAGATACTATATGTATAAAAATACATGATTGAGGTTGTAAAAATATTCATCATTCATGTTAACATTTACAAATCAGAGTAGTTTCATGATGGCACAATTTATAATCATTTTCCCATTTAATAGCTTTTACTGTTATCGTATTCCAAATAATGTATTTGCTATTCTAATGAATTTTCCAGAAATCTCAGAAAATGTATTATCTGTAGAGTTCCCTCTTTATTCAAGAAAATGCATACATATCTTCTAGTTTTATAAATTTATTTTATTTTTAAGAATGATAAAAATTACAATTAAAGTACATTGCCATTTATTTTCCTTAGTTTATGTAAGTTATAAATATTTTTATATTTTCTCATTAGCTTTGTTAGTATGCCCAAAGTAGTGATAATATTGTATAAGTATGATAATATAATTCAGGCAGAATCATTTTTAAGATGTAAAAGTTAAAACTATGTGATACAGATTATTTTACAAGCATTACAACTATTTCATAGACTGCGTGTCTATTGTGGCATTTGTTTAAAACCATAAAATGTGTGTGGAGTAGAATGACAAGCACATCTTAAAGAGAATTATGTTATGAATGTAAATGAATGTGAAAGTTCAAGAGCAAAAAGCATTCACTTGCAACTCACCTTTAAAACAATGTTCATGTTTTATATTCCTTATCTAGAAGAAAAATGTGGAAGATATTGCATTTTACTTGTATGTAGAAGATTTAGTTTAACTACAATTTTGGGCTTTATACCAGCATTGCCCATGATAGTTATTAATAGATTTTCTCATCTCTTAAAATGTAAAATTTATTCTGAAAAGAAGTTATATAAGAAATGATCTTTGAGTAAATGAGTTTTGGCTTCTAGTATTTTCTAAAAACCTGTGAACCTCTTTGCCCAAGCACCCCAGGGACAGATTTTATATAGAATGAAGTTTGAACATTACCACTGAAAGACACATTATGACAAAAGGAAAAATGAGATTTAACATGGAAAATTGATGTGATCATCAGTATATTGAACTTTTTAAAAATAAATGTTCTTGAGGTACTAATTTTAATCATTGTAAGACAGTCACTGATAATATGATCTGAGACTTTATTTTACCTTGCGTTTCTCTAGTATGCCCAATTTATATAATGTATTATGTTATATTGATTTTTCTTGATTGTACATTATTGAATATGTTAACTTCCTTCTTAATGTAATATTAATCACCTCACCATTGGGCTACTTTAATAGGAAACCTCCTCCCTTCGATAAAATTAGAGAACAGAGCTTTTTTATTCTTTATTTCTAATTTAACTCTAATATTTTATTTAAACATTTGTTTACAGATCCATCTGGCTTACCACAAAATGCATTTCTAAGTATAAAATATTGAGTTATATTTGGAAAAGAGTACATGGAATAAACCCATTTTTAGTCAGCATTATCTTGGAAAATTCCTTAAAACACTCAAAAGAACAAAATGAAATATAGTTACTAAATTTGACACCATGAGTTTTTACTCATATCTGATGAAATGCAGCTTTTTACTAGGATGGGAATCTGATCCTACATTTAGAAACAATGATATATAAATATACATCTATCTTAATAACTGCTTGGTTAATGTTGAATTGGTATACCTGATTTTGCTTAAGGTAATCGTATATCTGATTTGATTTGACCACACTGTACTTCACTTAGCTTTTCTATTCATTAAAATATTTTTGATTGAATGCCAACTCTTGCAGGGTAATAAATCTTGATGCCTTGTACACTCTGAAAAAAATTTTCACATGTGGAACTTCAACATACTGGGTGTAATCTCTTCTAAAATTTCTCTGTATGCCTATGTTGGTTAATTTTATGTTTCAACTTGACTGGCTAAGGAAGGCCCAGATAGCTGGTAAACTATTTCTGAGTGTCCTTGAGATTAATAGACGGACTAAGAAGTTGTCCTATTCAATATGGGTGGACGTCACTCAATCCATTGAGGGCCACAATAGGATAGAAATTTAAGGAAGGTTAAATTCTCTCTCTCTCTCTCTCTCTCTCTCTCTCTCACCTGAGATACCCATCTTCTCTTACCCTCAGACATTGGCACTCCTCGTTTTAAAGCTTTTGGAATTTAAAAATTCCAAAAATTCCCTCACACTGAATTATACCACCAGGTTTCTTAGTTCTTTGTCTTGCATATGGCACACTGTGGAATATCCTGTGTCTGTAATATCATGAGCCAATTCCTATAAGAAATCTGTTTCGCTATCATTCTCTATATGTATACACACACACACACACATACACATGCCACAAAACCTAATATATAAACATCCATATATACATATGTACACACGGATATAGATATCTATATATCAGGTTTTGTTGCTTTTGTTTCTCCTATTTTTTCTATTTATCTGGATAACACTGAATAACACATTGTTTTATAATATAAAACATTTATTGAATGCTTATCATGTGTGGAACAGGTTCCTAATTGCTCTGTTTATATTATTTAACCCTCACTGTAAATCCATAGATGAGCACCACAAGGATCTCATTCTACAGATAAAAATTTGAGAATTTCAAAGTTTATGTAACTAGCCATAGGCCACTCCATCTCTGGTGGAGAAATTTAAAACTCATGTATTCTGATTCCAGAACCATCACTGAACCACTGTGCTGTAATCATTTATGTATCCCCAAACAAACTCACAATCAATGCACAAACATACACTTTTCACTTGTGCATAGAATTTAGTTTTTTTTCCACAGCTGTATCTTTTGAAGTCTTATCAACAATCTTGAATGCAATATTTAGAAACTTGAATGTTAAAACTCATACATTTCAGTAAATTCATTTTATATGACAACAGTGACTTCAACGTATCTGTCCAAATTTCACATATATTGGTTGAACAGAAATGGAAATACAAATCCTCTGATGCTAAAATCACTGTTTAATCTGTCATATGCATTATTCTTTATTGTATCATTGAGTATTGCATAGTACACATTAAATTTATTTTTATTTTTATTTTTAGTTATGTTTTATCTTATTTTATTTTATTTTGAGATGGAGTTCTGCTCTTGTTACCCAGGCTGGAGTGCAATGGCGCGATCTTGGCTCACCGCAACCTCTGGCTCCTGGGTTCAGGCAATTCTCCTGCCTCAGCCTCCCGAGTTTGACCATATCTATTACAAACAAAAGGATAGCAAAATCAGTGATCATTCAATCACGTGTCCTTTTTACCATTTGGAAAAGAGTGTATATTGAACACATAAAATGTGTTAGGAAAAGCGAAAACAGGAATAAGATGTTTATATTGAGTTTAATTTAAGGGCATGAAAAAAATAAGGAAGACGATTTTAAAAATGAAATAATAAAAGAGTGGTAACATTTTATGTTAGAGTAAGTGTTATGAGGGAAAAAAGTAGTGCAGAATAATAAGGGAAGTTGAGGGCTCTGTTGACCAAATAAAAAGAGAATATTTAAATAAATATTTGAAGGAAATAACTCTATTAACCACAGAAATATCAGAGAGAAGACGATTCTAGTCAGCAGCAGAACCAAGCAAAAGAAGTAAGAAGTTAGGGGCTGGGCACAGTGGCTCACACCTGTAATCCCAGCACTTTGGGAGGCCAAGGCGGGTGGATCACGAGGTCAAGAGATCGAGACCCTCCTGGTCAACATGGTGAAACTCCATCTCTACTAAAAATACAAAAAATTAACTGGGCATGGTGGCACATGCCTGTAATCCCAGCTACTCAGGAGTCTGAGGCAGGAGAATTGCTTGAACCCAGGAAGCGGAGGTTGTGGTGAGCCGAGGTTACACCATTGCACTCCAGCCTGGCTAACAAGAGCGAAACTCCATCTAAAAAAAAAAAGAAGTAAGAAGTTAGTATAACCAGCATCCTCAAGGAACAAGAAGAATGCTAATGTCATTAGAACAGAGAAAATGAAAGGCGAAACAATAAGAAATACATTCAGAAAGGCAAAGGAGTGACCCAATTATTGACCAATTTAATGTATTTAGCTTTTATGTTGCATGAAATTCTCAAAATACATTTCGAATGAAATTTCATGCTGAAAGAAAATCTTGAAGGAATAACTCTGATATCTGACATGACCTCTAATAATATATCTCACAGCCTAAAACATTGGGCACATATTCATTATGCTGAATGAAATTGAAGCCACTGATAAATTTGATGAATTTGAGTGATAAAATGTCTTTGTTTATAGTAACATTGTTCTTAATTGTCAAAACTTGGAAGCAACTGAAATATACTTCCATAGGTGAATGGATAAACAAATTGTGGTACATCCAGACAGTAAAATATTATTCAGTGATAAAAAGAAGTGAGCTAACAAGCTATGCAGAGTCATGGAAGAATCTTAAATGTACATTGCTAGGTGGAAGAAGCCAATCTAAAAGATATGATTCCAATTATAGCAGGTCCTCTAATAACATTATTTATTTATTTTTTGACCATGTTTTGTTGTTACGGTATCTTCTAACCATTTGAAGACGGTGGAAAGGGCTCAGAGATGAAAGGAAGATTGTCAGTAAAGTGGTAGGACTAGAAGACATAGACACTTTAGTAGTTTCTTTCTTTTTTTTTCTGAAGAAAAGGAGTGAAGGAGAAAAAGAAAGAGGAAGAAAAAGAGGGAGAGAGAACGGGAATATTGCTTTATTCTAAAAATGGGCATTAATAATGGCCGATCAATATTTTGTGTATTTAAGGTGGAGAATGCGTATTTTGTGTATTTAAAATGGAGAGCTCTATAAATAATTATTGAGTTTACTTGTTCCGGATCTGAGTTCAAGTTCTGGATATCCTTATTAATCTTCTGTCTCGTTGAGTCTAAATCTCTTTATGAGTCTTATGTTTCTAGGTGTTAGGATCGTTAGATCTTATTGTTGCATTGATCCTTTTACCACTATATCTTTGTTGCTTTGAAATCTATTTTATCAAATGCAAGAATTGCAACTCCTGCTTTTTATTTATTATTTATTTTTTCTCTCCATTTGGTTGGTAAATCTTTCTCCATCCCTTTGTTTTAAGTCTTTGTGTATCTTTGGATGTAAAATGGGTCTGGATGTAGCATATTGTTAGGTTTTGGCTGTATCTTTTGATTGGGGGATTTAGTCGACTTAAATTT
>CM052649.1:26880385-26891523 GCA_028533165.1 Leontopithecus rosalia | reverse complement strand
ATTTATATTCCTCTCTATATTGTCTATTCTTGTTAGCATTTCATCAAATCTTTTTTCAAAGTTCTTAGTTTCTTTACATTGGGTTAGAACAAGTTCTTTTAACTCCCAGAAGTTCTTATCATCCACCTTCTGAAGCCTACTTCTGTTAATGGGACACAGTCCTTTTTCATCAGGGCTTGTTCTGTTGCTGATGAGGAACTGTAATCCCCTGTAGAGGGAGAGGGGCTCTGATTTGGGGCATTCTCAGCCTTCTTAGGCTGGTTTCTTCCCTTTATTACAAATTTATCCATTTGTTGTCTCTACAATTACCGCCTTTGTAGTTGGGCTGCTGAGTGGACGCCCAGTTCATTGACTCCCAGCGCTGAAATCCGAGCAACCCACTGTGCCAGCCAAAACAGCAGCAATAAGACTGATGGTGCTCTTCTGCCCGGGAATCTCCTCCCGTTTACTCTACACGAAGAGCTGCCGCGCCGAGGCGCCGGCAGAACCGCTGTGCCGGCCACAGGAGTTGCCCTGGCGACCTGTGGGGCCCCTCCACTGGGAATCCTCTGGTCGCTGAGCAACAAAAATTCATCTGAAAGCGTGGCGTCCTCTCGTTCTCTGTGCTTTCACTGGGAGCTACAATCCTGAACTGTTAGCGATCAGCCATCTTGGATCTCTCCTGAAATAATGAAATAACATTATTTCATTCGTTGACGTTTGGTTACAATGTGGATGAGAAAAAAGTAATTGATTCCTGGCCTAGGCCACTGTCTACGTGGAGTTTGCAAGGCCTCCCCATGTCTGAGTGGCTTTTCTCCAGGTATTCTGGTTTCCTCTCACATTCCAAAAATGTACACATTAGGTGAATTGGTGTGGCTAAATGGTCCCAATCTGAGTGAGTGTGGGTGTGAATGTGAGTGTGCCCTGTGATGGGATAGAGTCCTGTCTAGCATGCGTTTCTGTCTTGTGCCCTGAGCTTCTGGGATAGGTTCTGTCTACCTGCAATCTTTAACTGGAAGGACTGAGGGAATGTGTTCTCTTTCTGGATCCACAGTGGGGAGTAGTTTTAAGGGCAAGAACTTCCCAGAGCCATGTCCCCCTCCCACCTCTCTCCGTCTGGGAGATTTAATGGTTTATGTTTGAATTTCGTGGGGGCAGGCAGAAACTAAGAGTCAATCATTCCAGTGGAAGTTCTAAGGAACTCCTTTCATTGGCCTGGGGTCTTAGAGAAGGTGAGGGTTCCCCCCAGGTTAAAAGTCCCCTTCTTCAAACCCCTTCGGACTCCATGTTTGGGTCCCCTTCCAGGAACACTCCCTTCGTGGAAGCTATTTTTCCCCATCTTGGATTTTTCCCTCTGGAGTTCCCTTCCACACTCTCTGGTGGAAGCCTGTCTTCCCCTCCTAAACTCCATCTCTCTCTATTCCCTTCCACTCAGTGTGGCGCTGCTTTCCTCTCCTGAATTCCATCTTTCTGGATTCTCTCACTCAGTGTGAGAGTTAGCTGTTTCTTTCTCTCTCCTTTTCCTGTTTCTCCCTTTCTTTAAATAACTCACTTTCTACAAACACTTTTGAGTCCAGCATTTACTGCACACTGAACTGTGGTCCCCTCTCTCATTCTTGAGAGGGCAGGAGACCAAGAATCTGAAGAAACGTCCTCTCAGGGAGCTGAGGGCACCCTGAATCCCTGAACCCCAATATTACAGGACCACTGTAATTGTATTTGGTTGAGAATATCTATATAGGATAAGGACAGAAGTAAAGAATATATTAGGAAGCTACTGCAGTAATCTAGAAGATAAATTGTTGTGACTTGAAGAAAGATGGAAACTATTAATACGAAAGTATGGGAAGTGGTCCACATATATCTCCAAATATATTTTGAAGCCGCCTGTATTTCCTGGTGTTTGAATGTAACATATGAGGGAAAAAGAGGAGTCAGGATGAATAAAAGCTCTTAGATCAGAGCACTGAAAGGATCATGTTTTCACCAATAGATATAAAAAAAAGTGTGGGTAAAACAAGTTTTGGGGAGAGCATCAGTAGTCTAGTTTTGTTTATGTTTAATTTGAGGTGTCTACTAGACATCCAAGTGGCTGTAATGAGTATGCAGTTGAAATCATGTGTGGAATTTGTGAGAGAGTTTTCAGCTAGAGATGTGAATTTCAAAGTCCTTGGCATAAAGATAGTATTTAAAGTCATTACATCAGATGAGATCATTAAAGGAGACAGAAAAGATAGAACAAAGAAGATCAAAGTTTGATCCTGAGGTATTTTAAATTACAAAGTCAGGGAAAGAAGTAAAAATCCAGCAAAGAAGTCAGGAATAGTACAAAGCCGGGTAAAAACAAAGGAAGTTGTGATCACATAGAAGCCAAAGAAAACTGCTTCCATGAAGGAATAATGAATGGTGGTAAATGCTACCAAGAAATGCGTTAAGAATATTAGGACTAGCTAGTAAAGGTAATAACACAGATGCATTAGAGACAGTTGTGGAGATCAGGTAATAGAGTAAAAGGCTTTGGAAATAGTTTATACAGACTAATGCTTATAGCAAAATTGCCAAAAATGTTAACAGAAAAATAGAGTCATAACTGGAAGTTTAAATAGAGCTAGGAATGTAACTTTAGATAACAGAGATTCGTCAGGAAATGGGATGTTTACACATAGACAAAATGTGAAAATGTACACTTGTAAATCTGCAAGTTTGCTTTGTAAATAAATGTAATTAAATTAGTAGTGTTTAATATTACTTTTTAATAAAAAACATCTATTTGAAATACTTTCGTGTTAATAGGCCATGCAATAAGGTTTTATCTCAGTTTAAATTTTCACATGCAGTTTCAATATACTTAATAAATAACTCCTGAAAAGTTTGAAAATGGGCAAAAGCAGTAATGCTGAGATGAAAACACAAAAATGCCATTATAACAAAGATGGATATGAACCATGAAAGAAAAGATTGAAATGTCTTGGTTCTGAGGGTGCACAAATGAAAAATATCAATGATGTTATAAAATAAAAGTTTATGAACAAATTGGAAGCAAAGAAAAGCCAGATTGAGTGTACTTTTTCTTTTAATCAGAGTGAAAGAAAAAAAATGTTTTCCTGTTCCTGCTAATCTGCACAGTTAACAAGAAGAAACAATTCTTTAGCACTTAAGAATGGAATGAAAACAACTCTCTCATGAAGAAACAATGCGACAGGACAGTTTTCATGGCACCATTTTAATTGGACGAGTAAAGAAATTTCACATTTGAGACAGTTCGTTTCTTATTTTTTTGTTGTTCTGAGTTTATTCTCATTTAAACATACATGTTAAAGAAACTAACTTATTCACACATTATTTGGGTATTTTTTTTACAAAGAGCAAATGTTTAAACATACAGTGTCTAACATATCTACAGAAAACACCCCACCAGTCACTACCCTGTTGTAGCTCATTCTCAACCCTATTCCCTCCTCGGTTCTTCTCTTGCAAGGTAAAACAAACCTAGGCCATTAGATTATCTAACTTCCCATCACACAGAGATAGCATTAAAAATATGCATTGGAATAAAAAAGGTAGAGCATAGTGATCTCCAGAAATTCTGGGGAGCTATTACCAAAGACTGATCCTCTCTCTCTTTTCTCTCTCTTCTTCTGAATCAGTTCATCCCCTCTGCTGGCAATCTGTGTTGTTATAAAAGGAAAAAAAAAAAAACACTATACAGAGCTCATACAAACCCATTCCTAGTAAAATAATTTGACATCCCCACCAAAAAGGACAGGCTATAGAATACCCATTTATTAACCAATAAATGGTTAAGAAGCTTCACCTAATATACATAATTCTTATAGAAGCACATATAAAATAAATTCAAAAAAGAAAAAAGTATTATGCAAATCTCAAAAATTAATTTATTATAATTTTCTCCCATAATTAAAATAAGGTACAAATTAATAACAGACAAAATATGGATTAAATGCTTTCATATGTGAAAATACACACATATAAACACTTATCAGATTTCTACCTTTATCAATGTCAAATTAACTTGATTTAGACAAACCTTCCTGCCAATAATAAAAATAAAATTTGGGAACCAAATTATAAAATATCCCCATGAAGACACTGGAGAGTTACATGGAAAGAGAGAACTTGAAGGGTAAAATAGTGGAGAGAAGAAAATCTGAAAGGAGTAGCTCTAATATTTGATGTAACTTCTAATAATATATTTCACAGACTGAAGCATTGGGCACTTATTAAGCAGTTTTATGAAAATTGCATTTTAAGACTAATCAAAGGGGAAGGAACTTTGTTGGGATTACAAGGCACAGTTTTATCACAAATTAAGGCAATGGCATAGAAACATTTCCAGTGCTTCTACAACCTGTCAAGACCTTATGATCTCATTTATATACAAATTCTTCCAGAATAGTAAAAGCGGCAGTTCTCTGCAATTCATTCTGGGACATGTATAACATCGAAGCTAAAACTAGATAAAGATGTTAGAAGAAAAAAAAATTACAGGACTATTTAATCCACAAATATATTAAAAAATTCAAAAATTCAAAAAAATTATCAGCATAAAAAAATCCCCTAAAATATGTAGGTATAAAACACCATACATTTTGTTTATTCCCATATTAAAAGGATGATTTATCATTCTTGAAACTACAAAGTTATTATACATCAAAGGAAAAAATGCTTATTTATATATTTTTTATCTTATTAAAAATTCTTATTTATATATTTTTATATGTAACACAATCAGTATATATTCATAATTTTAAAATAATTAAGAATTTAAAATATCTATAAGAATTATAAATGATTATAAAAGAATATTAGGCACAATTGCATACAATTAAATTAGACAATTTAGATGAAATTGGCAAAGTCCGTAAAAACAAACTACAATAACTTGCTCAAGAAAAAAGGTCTAAATATAGTTATAGCTAATTAAGAAACTGAATTAGTAATAATAAATAAATACCCAAAAAGAAAAGCCTAGGCCTAGATCACTTCACAGGTAAATTTTATCAGACAATTAAGGAAAAATTAATACCAATTCTTTACAAAATCTTAAGAAAATTATGAGTAGGGAACACTGTCCTATTCATTCTAAAAGGCTAATATAACTTATACAAAAAACAAATGTGCCAAAAGAAAAACTTCAGACCAGTATCTCTCATGAATATCATTCTAAAATCTTCAGCAGAATTTTAGCAAACTGAATTCAGCAACACATGAAAATAACTATACTCTATGATCAAGCGAGACATTTCGAAGGAATGTAAGTCGGTGTAACATGAAAAAAATATATTACAGGATCCTTAGGATGTTCTTCACCAGGTGGAAACCTGTGTTGCCGGTGGTGCCACTGCTTGAGTTTTGCTCGTGCCCACTGGGCTTGTTCCACCCTCTCTGTAGGGCCGGGTGTGCTTAGCTCAAGCTACTGGCCAGGATCGCTGCCAAGGATGAGCCAGGCGCAGAGCAGTGAGAGGTGTGTGAGTGAGCAGGCATGGGGTCCATCCACTGTACACAACCAGGCACTCCAGGTGAGTAGGGGAAAGGGCTGTGTTTCAGCCCATTTGTATTATACCTCTTTCAGTGCTGCTGCCCACTCCACTCTGGCCTGTGGCTCCTGGGCTGTCCCAACCCTACAGCTGTTATGTGAGGCGGCCGCCTGGTGCCAGTAGAAGGCAGGAGAGCTGTAATGTATAGCAGCTCTGGCTCAGAGAATCCCAAGTTCTGAGCCCTTAGAAGAGTCGCCACTGTTCACTCCCGCAATCCAGGAACGTGTCACCACCTACAGCTTGGTGAGCTGGCCAGGAAAGTGTTACCACTCCTTTCACTATGGCTGTTTGGTGGTTCTCACGTTCTTGTCCTGCATCCAGAAAGAATGAGGTTAGGTGGACAACTGGCAGATAAGCAAGGTGGACAGGAGCTTCACTGAGCAACCAAATAGCACACAGCAGAGAAGAGACCCAAAGTTGGTAGCTCCTATCCACAGGCAGGGAGTCTTCAAGAATTTCTGAGTCTGGTTGAGTCCAGGGGTTTTTATGGGCTCAGAAGGGAAAAAATGCCTTACAATTGGTCCATGGGTGGCCATGGGTGGGTCAGAAAAAGCACCATCAGATTGGCCAAAAGGCATCAATGAAGTTCTCACTTCAGGTCCCGGTCTCCACCTGGACCTGGCAGCCCAGCCTCCAGGCTTCAGGCCACTCCTAGCTTGAAGGTGAGGTTTCACCAGGGACTGCTCATTCCTACCTGGGAACCTGTCTGCTTTCCACCACCATCAGCATCCCATCTGCGGTGACCAGACTGTCCATGCTAAGGGACACCCACAGGACTGAGCCCAGCCGCCCTCAGCTCCATGACCTCCCATTCATGCTCATTAGACCCTGAAATTTTAGTCTCAGAGGCAGTTTCTGGAGGGGGCTGAGGTGGCACGGGGCTGATGTCTCAGTGTTGCCCCAAGCATATACACACGAAGGGTGTGGTAACAGGACCTGGGCTCAGCTATTGGGACACGTCCACAACATTGCCCGTGAATCACAGAGCGGGCACTGGGAGTCGGAAGAGGACAGGGAAAGGGAGCAGGCACTTGAAAGCCTGCAGTGGCATGGGGCTTCCTGGACCTCGAGAGTGCAGGGATGCCTAGGTCCAGAGTCACAGATGGTCAGCTGCAACTGCACCTGGGAGTGTGGGCTCCTGCCTCACCAACTCGGTACTGTGTGGGGCTCCTGCTGGGATCACCTGCTCCTGTTCCCTGTCAGTCCCTGCCAGCTCTGTGGAGAATATAGCCCCAGCCAAGCCTCCCCTATTGCTGTGGCCACTCCAGATGGGCCACCATTGCCATATACTATGTTAATAAAACACACACACACACACACACACACACACACACACACAGCACATACCATCTCAGTAAACTCAGAAAATTTATTTCAGAAAATCCAACTTTTCTTTCATGACAAAAATATTCAATAGCTAAGAGTAGAAGAGAACTTCCTCAAGCTGATAAATTCCATCTATAAAAAATTCACAGCTAAAATCACACTCATGGTCAAAGATGGGATGTACTCTCTCTAAGATGCAAGAAAAGCAAGGATGTTCACTCCTGCCACTTCTACTCAATATTGTACAGGTGGTTTTAGCCATAGGAAGTAGGCAGGAAAAAGAAACATAAGACTTCTGTTTTGTAAAGGAAGTAAAACTATTCCTATTTGAAGATGACATTATCTTGTACATAGAAAATTCTAAGGAATCTGTTAAAAGTAACTAGAACTGATAAAAATCTGTAACAACCTTGCATAATATAACATCAGTATACAATATACAATACAAAAGTCAATTGTATTTCTACACAGTTGAATAATTCAAATGAAACCAGGAAAGTTATTTCATTTAAAATAGCATCAATGTGCAAAATAATTAGAAATAAATTTTATAAAAAGTGAAAAACTTATATTTCAGATATGACAAAACATTGTTGAAATAAAAGCTCTAAATAGGTTAAAAAAATCCTGAGTTTATAAATCAAGACTTAGTATTGTTAAAATAGCAATAATCTAAAAATTGGTCTATAGATTCAATAAATTCCTGATCAGAATCACAGCTGGCTACAGAAATTGACAACTAATTTAAAAAGTCATATGAAATAGCAAGGGACCCTAAATAGCCAACACAATTTTGAAAGAGAAACAAATGTGAAGAGCTCTCTTTCTCTGATTTTCAAACTTACTACAAGGTAAAGTAATCAAGATGTACTCACGTAAAAGTAGACATAAAGATCCAAGCAATGGAATTGAGAGTCCAGAAATAAACCAACATGTCTATGGTTGATTTACACAAGGTGTAAAGCTATTCTGTTCAGGAAGAACCTTTTTTAACAGATTTTAGCAAATGGTTTTGGGATGATTGGATATTCAGATGCTAAAGAGTGAAGTTTAACTCTTAACTCACACACTATAAACAAAATAATAACTCAAAATGGATGGAAGGCCAAACTATAATAAAAACCATAAAATATTTAAAAGAAAACTTATGCTTTCATTTTTGTGACCTCAGATTTGCCAAAACAATTCTTAGATGTGACTCCAAAAGCATGAGCATAGAAAGAAAAAATAAATAAATTTGACTTGATCAAAATTTAAAATTTTTGTT
Organism: Leontopithecus rosalia; assembly: GCA_028533165.1. NCBI lineage: Eukaryota > Metazoa > Chordata > Mammalia > Primates > Cebidae > Leontopithecus > Leontopithecus rosalia. Next base: position 26,883,390 of record CM052649.1, on the reverse strand, counting down.
TCAAAAGACACTATCACATAAGTAAAAAGTCCATCTATGGAATGGAAAAAATTTGCAAAACATATTTCTCATAGGAGACTTATATTTAAAACATAAAAATAACTCTTAGAACTAATGATAAAAAGGTAACTGATTTTAAAAAGTGAAATCAAGATATGAATAGAAATTTCTTCATAAAAGTTATATAAATGGTCAACAATCACATGAAAAGGTGTCTTATAGTATATCAGTCACCAGGGGAATGGAAATTAAAATTGAAATGTAGTACCAACTTTACAATCACTATAAAGAAAAAAAGGTGATGATAAAAGATTTTGGGGAGGCTGTGGCAAAATCAGAACCCTCAAACATGCTGGTAGAAATGTAAAATGGTATAGCTACCTGGTAAAGCAACCTGACAATTCCTCAAATGGATGAAATATATTAATAGCATGATCCAACAATATACGCATATTCACAGTAGCATTACTTCAACTAGAAGAAAAAAACTCAAATGTCTGTTAATGATGCATGGATAAATAAATATGCTATATTAGTTTAAATGAATACTATTTATTCATAGAAAGGAATGAATTACTGCTATATGGTAGAATACAGAAAAACCTTTGAAACATTATGCTAAGTAAAACACAGTCATGAGACCTCATATTATAAGATTCATTTAGTATGAAATGTGCAGAAGAGGCAAATCTATTGCAACTTATTCTAGATGAGGGGTTACTTCAGTCTGCAGGACTGGAAGCAAAAGGAAGGGAAACTAAATGATATGATACTTTTCAGGGTGATGGATTTTGTTTTATTATACTTTAAGTTGTGGGGTACATGTGCAGATCTTGCAGGATTGTTACATAGGTATACACATGCCACGGTGGTTTGCTGCCTCCATCCCACCTTCACCTACATTAGGTATTTCTCCTAATGCTATCCCTCCCAAACCTCCCCACTCCCTGCTATTGCTTCTCTAGCCTCCCATCCCCCAATAGACACAAGTGTATGATGTTTTCTTCCCTGTGTGCATGTGTTTTCATTGTTCAACACTCACTTATGAGTGAGAACATGCAGTGTTTGGTTTTCTGTTCTTGTGTCAGTTTGCTGAGAATGATGGTTTTCTGCTTCATCCATGTCTTTGTGAAGGACATGAACTCATCCTTTTTTAAAGCTGCATAGTATTCCATGATGTATAGGTGCCACATTTTCTTTTTCCAGTCTTTCCTTGATGGGCATTTGGGTTGGTTCCAAGTCTTTGCTGTTGTAAACAGTACCACAATGAATGTACATATGCATGTGTCTTTATAATAGAACTATTTATAATCCTTTGGGTATATGCTTAGTAGTGGGATTGCTGGATCAAATGGTATTTCTATTTCTAGATCCTTGAGGAATTGCCACACTGTATTCCACAATGGTTGAACTAATTAACACTCCCACCAACAGTGTAAAAGCGTTCCTATTTCTCCACATCCTCTCCAGCATCTGTTGTCTCCAGAGTTTTTAATGATTGCCATTCTAACTGGAGTGAGATGGCATCTCAATGTGTTTTTGATTGGCATGTCTTTCATGACCAGTGATGATGAGCATTTTTTCTTATGTTTATTGGCCACATAAATGTCTTCTTTTGAAAAATGTCTGTTCATATCCTTTGCCCACTGTTTGATGGGTTTTTTTTTCTTATAAGTTTGTTGTAGTTCTTTGTAGATTCTGGCTATTAGGCCTTTGTCAGATGGGTAGCTTGCAAAATTTTTTTCCCATTCTGTTGGTTTCCGGTTCACTCTAATGATTGTTTCTTTTGCTATGCAGAAGCTCTTAAAATTAATTAGATCCCATTTGTCTATTTTGGCTTTTGTTGCCATTGCTTTTGGTGTTTTAGTCATGAAGTCCCTGCCTATGCCTATGTTCTAAATAGTATTGCGTATGTTTTCATTCAGGGTTTTTATGGTGTTAGGTCTTATGTTTAAATCTTTAATCCATCTGGAGTTAATTTTTGAATAAGACATATGGAAAGGGTCCAATTTTAGCTTTCTGCCTGTGGCTTGCTAGTTTTCCCAACACCATTTATTAAACAGGGAATTCTTTCTCCATTGCTTGTTTTGGTCAGGTTTGTCAAAGATAGATGATTGTAGATGTGTGGCCTTTGTTCTGTTACTTCTGAGGCCTCTGTTCTTTTCTATTGGTCTCTATCTCTGTTTTGGTACCAGTGCCATGCTGTTTTGATTACTGTAGCCTTATAGTATACTTTGAAGTCAGGTAGTGTGATGCCTCCAGCTTTGTTTTTTCGCTTAGGATTATCTTGCCTATGTGGGCTCTTTTTTGGTTACATATGAAGTTTAAGATTTTTTTCTCCAATTCTGTACAGAAAGTCAATGGTCACTTGATGGGGATAGCATTGACTCTATAAATTACTTTCAGCAGTATGGATATTTTCATGATATTGATTATTCCTAACCATGAGCATGGTATGTTTTTCCATCTGTTTATGTCCTCTCTTATTTCCTCAAGCAGTGGTTTGTAGTTCTTGAATAGGTCCTTCATGTCCTTTGTTAGTTGAATTTCTAGGTATTTTATTAATTGTGAACATGAGTTCACTCATGATTTGGCTCTCTGTTAGTCTGTTATTGGTGTATAAGAATGCTTGTGATTTTTGCACATTTATTTTGTATCCTGAGACTTTGCTGAAGTTGCTTATCATCTTAAAGAGATTTTGGGCTGAGATGACAGGATCTTCTAAATATATAATCAACTAGGTATCCATGGAACCTATCTCAAAATAATAAAAGCTATCTACCACAAACCCACAGCCAATATCATACTGAATGGGCAAAAACTGGATGAATGTTTTCTAACAGTGACTGTGGTAATGATTGTACACATCTTATTATACTAAACTAAAATTTTATTACCACCAGGCCAGCTGTACAAGAACTTCTGAAAGAAGCATTACACACAGAAAGGAACAACCAGTAGTAGCCTTTCTAAAAATGTACTAAAAACTAAAGAACATCAACATG
>CM052649.1:26696677-26880285 GCA_028533165.1 Leontopithecus rosalia | reverse complement strand
GACTTGAATTCAGATCCAGAACAAGTAAACTTAATAAATATGTATAGCGCTCTCCACTTTAAATACACAAAATATACATTCTCCACTTTCAATACACAAAATATTGATCAGCCATTATTAATAACCATTCTTAGAATTAAGCAATATTCCTGTTCTCTCTCCCTTTTTTTCTTCCTCTTTCTTCCTCTCCTTCTCTCCTATTATCCATTTGAATAAACTTCTGCTCTAATCTCTTTCTCTTCCTCCAAAAAAAAAAAAACTAAACTATTAAAATTAAAACACTTTGATCAATTATAAGATAAGTAAAAAAAGTCTCAAAAACTGTAAAAAACAAACTTTAAAAGTACAACTGTGACTGTTGTAAATTTTTATATATTATTACAAGCATTATTTGGGGATAGGTTTTCTTGAATTCTTCCCACATTTTTCTTATTGTTATGTGTTATAAATCTCTCTCTACTTTTTGTTGGACTTTTTAACTAAGAACTTAAGTAGACAATGCAAATAAAAGCAATACATGGTACAATCATTGAACAAAGAATGTGAAAAAATTTTTGTTACATAATTTTAAAAGATATATAAAAGTGATAAAATATTTACATGTAAATTAAAACCATGGTTAATATTCCAAGGTGTGAAAACTTGTATTTTCTCAGATACTCACACAGAGAGCTCTACCTGAAGACAGGTATGTCTAATTCTCTGATAATTCAACTGATACTAACAATTTTAATTGTTACATGAAGGAGTACACATTTTTCATTAATATTATCAGCCACATAATTATTAGTAATGCTAGAAAGTAATTTATTAATTTGGTGGATTGATATCTCTCTAATTTTGAATAAAAAGAAAGCTAGCTAAAGTTAAACATCTTACTCTTGATGAAACATTAAACCAAAAGCAGGAAAGACGTAAGAATAATGGATTATTGACACATAAACATTTCCAATTTGGAGTGAAATTAAATTTTTAGTTTAGTTAAAGGATTACTAATAAAATTTGAGTAACTCATGAATCACATTTTATTCAAGATTTATGAAAATAAATCATATATTTAAACAAATTATTTTTCAGAAAGGCTGTTTTTGTTCAATGCATATTAACTGTGTGACCCTACTATTTCTATGGATTGACAATTTTTTATGCTACTCCTTAAATATGCCAAGATTGAGCATATTCCCTGATTTTAGGGAAGGTAATTGAGGACTCTAAGGCATATTTTTGTATTAGCAAAATTTACCCATCTTTCTATCTGTACATAAATATGTTTCTTTTTCATTATAGTTAGAGCATAGTGTTTTAACATATTTTATATCAAGTAGATGCATAGCATTGTTGAAATAGAATACATGCTTATTAAACACACATACACACACAAGCCTAGCTTCAAAACAAGCATTTTACTTAATGATTTTTAAATTTCCTAATGATGAATACCTCTGTTTAACAATAATAATCATTATAATATACATAATAAATAGTAATAGTAAACCACTCCAAAAAATTTTCTGAAAAATAATCATGTTGCCTATATTAAAGTTGTTAGAAGCCACTCAATAAACCTGATTTTAGGTATAAAAAAGCAATAGAAATGTTTCAAAGGTAGCAGTGGTAGGCTTTCTGCGTTATTGATGCTTTTGGTTTGCATTTCTAGAGAGATTTAAGGATACACAGCAAAAGCACAATGGCTCACTAACGCCTATGAGAACTTTGAAGTTTCTGCTTTTCAGATTGTTTATCTGTCTTTATAGACCAGATATATCTTCTCAAAACTTAAGGGAAATCAATCACACCTACCTACCAGAGTAGGCACATTGGTTTGAGACACTTGTTTACAGATGGGCTTTTGTTCTGAGATCATGCCTCACAGATGTTAAACCATAGCCTAGAGACTCAAATCTAATTCATTTTGGTAATTTTAACAAAACAACCCTCTAGATTTTCGCATTCTCTTTCTGTGTCAGATTTCTAACATGATCACAAAAATGCTTTTGTCAAATTCCAATGGATAGTTGAAACAGAGAAAAGAGGTATGTTTCAGAACCAGAAATCATGTTACTAGCAAAATTTTTTAGCATTATTTTGTCTTTTCATTTAATAGTATCTTATTCTTTTCCTTAAGGAAAAAATAATAGTAGGGAAATATCTAATGACATTTGCCAGATAACTCCTATTCCTTTGGAATAAAAACTTTGAAGTTCACTATTGGGGTGTATTATATGTTTTGTCACAAGAAATTCCTTTATAAAGACACAGGATCAACATATAGACATATAGGATCAACCTATATGCCCATCAGTGGTAAACTGGATAAAGGAAATATGATACATAAATACCATGAATTGCTAAACAGTCATAAAAAATGAGATCACACCCTTGGTAGCAACATGGTTGAAACTGGAGGCTATTATCCTAAGTAAACTGACATAGAAACAGAAAACCAAATATCACATGTTCTCACTTATAATTGGAAGCTAAACACTGAGTACATAAGAACACAAAGACAGGAACAAGAGACACTGGGGCCTCCTTGACGGTGGAGGGTGGGAGGGTGGAGATCAAAATATGCTTATTATTTGGGTCAGAAATAGTTTGTATACCAAACCCCTGTGACACATAATGTACCTGTATAACAAACATGCGTATGTATACCTGAACCTAAAAGTTAAAAAAAAAGCAAAACTAAAAATCAGAGTAGAAAAATATACATTGTACATATTTTCAATTTGGAAGAAATATATCTTGGCCCATGCAAAGAAGGAAAACTAGAAGGGTATACCCTGAAATATTAGCATATATCTCTGAGGATCAGGTTATGCATCACTTTATTTTCTTGTTTACATTTTATTATTTTCAAAATGCTTACTAGCTGAAATAAAAGAATAACAGATTTTGTGTTTGTTTGCTTGTTTGTTTGTTTGTTTGTTTTGAGACAGTGTCTCACTCTATTGCCCAGGCTGAAGTGCAGTGGCATCATGTGGGCTCACTGCCACCTCTGACTATGAAGTTCAAGCAATTCTATTGCCTCAGCCTCCCAAGTAGCTGGGATTACAGGTGCACACCAAGCAGCTCTGCTAATTGTTGTATTTTTTTCTAGAGACAGGGTTTCACCATGTTAGCAGGCTAGTCTCGAACTCCTGACCTCAAATGATCTGCCCCACTTGGCTTCCCAAATTGCTAGGGTTACAGGTGTGAGCCACTGAGCTTGACCAACAACAAACTATTAAAACAAAAGAAAAGAAAAGAGAAGAAGAGGAGAGGAGAGGAGAGGAGAGAAGAGGAACAGAACAGAAAAGAAAAAGAAAAAAACGAAAAGAAAAGAAAAATTCCTTTCCTCGTGTCTGGATCAGCTGATTGGCTCAGTTGTCTTAGGTTAAGCTGCTGTGTAAGAAGAAGATAACCTGTCCCTTTCTAAGTGCATAGGAGACAAAGTCAGGGGCTAAAAGTTTGAATACAAACTTTGAAGGATTGGAAGGAGGCACTGCCTGTTTAGGCATACTACTATTGGGACCAAAGACCTACTACTTTTATTTGTTTATTTATTTATTTATTTAGAGATGGAGTCTCTCTCTGTTGCCCAGGCTGGAGTGCAGTGGCATGATCTTGGCTCACTGTAACCTCTGCTTCCTGTGTTCAAGCAATTCTCCTTCCTGAGCCTCACTAGTAGATGGGAAGACAGGCACCCACCACCATGCCCAGCAAATTTTTTATGTTTTTCAGTAGAGATGGGTTTTCAATATGTCGGCCACGTTGGTCACAAACTCCTGACCTTAGGTGACCCACCCACTTTGACCTCCCAGAGTGATGGGATTACAGGCCTGAGACACCGTGCCCAAAGATCTACTACTTTTTTTTTCTTTTTTTTTTTTTTTGAGACTGAGTTTTGCTCTTGTTACCCAGGCTGGAGTGCAATGGCGCGATCTCCGCTTACCGCAACCTCCGCCTCCTGGGTTCAGGTAATTCTCCTGCCTCAGCCTCCTGAGTAGCTGGGATTACAGGCACGCGCCACCTTGCCCTGCTGATTTTTCGTATTTTTTTTTTTTTAGTAGAGACGGGGTTTCACCATGTTGACCAGGATGGTCTCGATCTCTTGACCTCATGATCTACCCGCCTCGGCCTCCCAAAGTGCTGGGATTACAGGCTTGAGCCACCACGCCAGACCAGATCTACTACTTTTAAAACAACAATTAGCAAGTTATTTACTTTCCGGGGACAGTTATCAATTTAAATCAATTACTTAAATCACAAATAATAAATAATTTGTTTCAGGATGATTAATTGTTTCTTACTTATTCAAAGCTACAAAGTCACCCTTAGGACGTTTTTGTGAAAAGCCAGGTATAGCAGTTCATCTTGGCCACATCTCTAAAAGCTCCTTCCCCAAAAAAGATAAATTCTTAGAAAATAATTTAAAAAAATAAGTTTAGGAAAAAGAATGAATCAATTCAAATGTTCTACATCAGTTTTTCATTAGGTTCACTGGCAGAGCTTCTGCAGGACGTTTATGATTTATTTCAGTCTCTCTCTAAGGATTAAGAGAGATTTGGTTCATGTCACATATTGCTCAGTAAATAAAGCAGGAGACCTATTGAGGCTCATAAATCAAAAGACTAGGTTGAACAAATGTTTTAATTGAATTGTTCTATATTATAATAGTGCAATTATAGGTGCAGTAGCATTACACACAGCAAAATGTGCAAAATATTCAGAAATCTATTATTTAAGTAGCCGCATGATAGAGAAAATGATACCTGGCAATATTTGGCCGTTGTAAGAGGTGACAGTTCCTAAAAACTGGCTATTTTCATTGGTAATACTTTTAGACGACTATAAAAAAGTACCTTACATTTTTACTGAGTAAGTTATGAATGCAATTATTTAAACCATTAAAATTTATCCATAGGATCTCTTTTGTTGCAATCTTTTCTTCTGCTCTTCATCCCAAGAACTGGGGCTTTGTACTTCTCCTGTTTTGAATAGTTCACAGGCAATAGCTCAAGCCTCTGATACACAGGTTTTTTTTGTTTGTTTTTGTTTTTGAGTCAGTGTCGCTCTGCCTCCTGGATTCAGGTGAGTCTACTGGCTCAGCCTCCCAAGTAGCTGGGATTACTGGTGCCCACCAACACATCTGGCTAAGTTTTTGTATTTTTAGTAGAGACAGGGTTCTCCATGTTGGCCATGCTGGTCTTTAACTCCTGATCTCAGGTGATCCACAAGTTTATTTTCTTCTATTAAATTCTGTCTTTTCGCTTTGCTTCAGGGAACCACTCAGTTGTGCAAGGAGGCAAGTCTAACTACGGATCACGTTGTATTCTCTTTATTTCTCAAATATATCAAACTTATTTGTTTTAAGTTAAATGGAATCATAGATATGAGCCAACAGAGTGATTCTGGAACTGCAAAAGTGATGGTGGAATGAGAAGTTTTAAAGAAATTTAGCAGATCAAAGTCATTTAAATCCCATTAGCCATTTAATCCAGCGATGTGTATAAACCATATGAATGGACTGCTACTAACTTATTCCTAGTACAAGCTTTCTCATTGTTAGCTCCCCTGATATTCTTACATTGGAAACTGGAACTTCATACCCCTTATTACTTAAAGGAAAACAAAATATACTCATAAGAACAAAGTATGGAAGGTTTGGTTTTAAGAATAGGTTAAGATTTGTGATTTGTACTCCATTACTTATCAACAAATAAGTATTATAATTATTGTAAGTATTCTCTCTCTATCTCTATCTATCTATCTCTATGGGTAAATCCATATTTATCTTTAAGAAAATTTAGATAAATCTATATTTATCTAGAGATAGAGAGAGATAGATAGATAGATAGATAGATAGATAGATAGATAGATGATAGATACATGTGAAGTAATTCATAGTAGGTCTGGGGCATAGGAAAACTTAGCAAATATTAGATATGATGAGAAGAAAGAAGACAATGACTATGATGATAATAACTATAATGATTTTTGTAAAATTTTCAGATAAATTGGTAACTATATGAAAGATAATTTCATCAAAAAATTTTAGTTCAGAACTTAAAACACTATTCATAAATGCAATATAGTATCAATATATGAATACTATGAATTTCCTTAATGAAATTAAGACATTAATGAATTTTCTTAATGAAATTATTGGTAGCAGCATTATATTTGGTTTTGTCACCTGCATCTTTTCACAAATGACTAAGATAATGGCTAAAAATCCTCTGATTTTTATTACTTTCATTCGTATTGTTTTCCATGCCTCATTTCAGAATTCTGAAATCACACTGATTATTATATACAAATAATTTCTGAATATAATCCAAGCCCCAGTGTCATCCCATATAATTTTATCAAAGTGTGAACATACAGCCTTTGATATTTTTGGTCACTTTGAATTGCCAAACCAAAGGTTGCCTAGATTTCTCCTATGTTTCTTTCAGGTGTTTTATATTTTTGTATTTTACATTTGGGTCTAAGGTCTATTTTGAGGTAATTTTTGGGAATGGTGTATGAAATTTTTTTAGATTTATATTTTGCATGTGAATTCCCAATTGCTTCAGTACTGATTCTTAGAACTGACTGCCCTTTCCCAGCAGGGCACGGCGGCTCAAGCCTGTAATCCCAGCACTTTGGGAGGCTGAGGTGGGTGGATCACGAGGTCCAGAGATCGAGACCATCCTGGTCAACATGGTGAAACCCCGTCTCTACTAAAAAAAAAAAATACGAAAAATTAGCTGGGCATGGTGAGCCGATATTGTGGTGAGCCGCGATCGCGCCATTGCACTCCAGCCTGGGTAACAAGAGCGAAACTCCGTCTCAAAAAAAAAAAAGAAAGAAAGACTGCCCTTTCCTTATTAAATTGGATTTGTTTCTTTGTCTAAGATCAGTTAACTAAATTTTCGTGCATCTGTTTCTGTTCTGTTCTGTTTCATCGATCTGTTTCCAGTTCTTTTGCGAGTACCACATTGCACTGTCTTGATTATTTTAACTGTAGACTCTTGATGTCAGATAGTTTATCCTTTAGCTTTGTTTTCTTTTTCACTATTGGATTGACTATTCTGGGTCTTTTACTATCCATATAACCTTTAAAATACATTTTTTGATATGCACAAAATAACCTCCAGGGATTTTAAGATTGTATTGAATCTATATGTCAAATTGGGAAACCCTGACATGAAAATATTGAATCTTCCTAAATGTGCAATATCTCTATATGTACGTGTATGCATGTGTTTTATATACATAAAACACACACATATAGAGAGAGTATATACATATATATAACATATATACAACATATATATATAAAACACACGTACATAGAGAGTATACATATATACTTCTTTCATTAGCATTTTATAGTTTTCCTAATATAGATATTGCACACATTTTATGAGATTTATATAAAATTATTTCATTTTTGTGTTACTATAAATGGTATTGTGTCCTTAATTTCAAATTCCAATTTTTAATTGTTAATGTATAAGAAAATTAACTTTGTGTATTAATTTTACATCCTTCAGTCTTGCTAAAATAATTTATTAATATCAGATTTTTTTATTTTCCACATAAGCAGCATAATTTGCAAACATACACACAATATAGAACAAACAAGATAGAGATGTATAGGAGGGAATTTATAAGGAAAATTGAATTACAAAAATACAGATTCTGAGAAGTCCCATGATAAGCTATATGCAAGCTGGACAACCAAGTAAGCTGGTTATGTAGTTCAGGCTAAGCTTGAAGGCCTCAGAACTCTGGAAGCTGATGGTGTAACTCTCAGTCTGAAGCCACAGGCCAGAGAAACTTGGAGGCTGCTCGTGCACCACTGGAGCACAAAGGTTGGAGAACTTAAAGTTTTGACGTTCAAGGGCAAGAGAAGTAGGATGCCCTAGCTTGAGAAAAGAGAGAGATAATTCATCTTTCCTTGACGTTTTTTTCTACCTGTGCCCTCAGCTGATTGAATAGTGCCTGCCCACATTAGGTGATGGTGGCTCCATATTCAGTACATTCATTCAAATGTTGATCTCTTTTGGTAATACCCTCACCAACATACTCAGAAATAATACTTTACCAGATATCTGGTCAAGTTAAAACTCTAATATAAACCTTCAGGCAAATTTTTGTTTCTTTTCCTTGTCTTATTGCGTCAGCTAGGACTTCTAGTGTAATATTAAATAGGTGTAGTGAGAGTCAACATCCTTGCCTTATTCTTGATCTTACTAAGAAAGCATCAAATTTCTTATGTATGCTATAGGTTTTGTATATGCTCTTTATCAAGTTGAGGTAGTCCTTGTCTATTCTTAGTTTGCTCAGAGCTTTTGTTATAAATGGGCTTTAACAAACAATTATTCTGAATATGTCTCTATTATCATGTTTTTCTCCATTAGCCTATTGATTTAAGTATTTTTTAATATTGAACCAGCCTCATATACTTTCAAAAAAATCACATTAGGTCATTGTGTATAATTGTAAACATTTTTGGATTCAATCAGCTAATATTTTGTTGAAGATTTTTGCATCTATGTTCATGAGAGATATTGGTTTGTAGTTTTTCTTTTCTGTCAGGTCTTCTTTGGTATTAGGGTGATATTGACCTCAGAGAATGAGTTATGAATAAGGTATGTTTTTAAAAGGAAAAAATATATATATTAATCTATAAATTCTAATATAATATGCTAAGCTAGGTAGTCTTATAAAGTTACAATAAAAAGAAATGTCTTTAAACTTAGATAATAGACAAAATATTTTAATGTACTTAATCCTTAACATTTATGCTTCACAAAATCGTTTTTCTATTATTCTTCCAAAAAATACATTAAATTAAAATTATATCTCTTTAGAAAAGTTTCAAATAAAATTACAATGCTCAACTGTTGCTAATATTTTTACTTAATCAGGTTACAACAACATATTCCTTAATTTTTGATAAGAAAAGTATTTGTAATCATTAACTCCTTACTATATTTATTTCTTTAAAAAGATTGCTAATTTTTCATAAACTTAACTAAATGCTTTAACTGTTTTTCATTTCTTTACCCTTCCCAGAATACATCCATCTTATTAGCAAAATCTCTTCTCTATTTTATAAAAAATACCCAGATTTTTCAAATATGTTTTAAATAGATCAATCTAAAAATTGTAAAGCTTTTAAATAGACTTTGAAAGCTGAAACTAACAGAATTGATAGCAAAGATATGACCTTGTTGCCATTTTATTATACGGCATAATATAGATGTCATGCTTTGAACTGAACTTACTTCACTTCACTCAAATCAAGGCTCCAATCACTTTCCAATTTTATGACTGTGGGGAATAGTGGAAAAGGATAGAAGCCACTTTGGAACTGGAAGCTACATAGAAATTATTATGCACTGTGAGGGCAATAGTTTCACAAGTTTTAATGTTTTCAGTAGTAGAAGTTAACAGTTTACTAAAGTATATGATTGAGAAGAAAATTACACCCTTCGAATGTCTGAGTCAGTTACCTAAGTTTAGTTTATAATACATCATTTTCACTTAACTGCAACTAATTTTCCTATATAAACATGTACTGAATACAAAATAAGCCAATAAAAGGTGTCTTGTGTCAAAATATGGAAAAATGACCAAGTTCTTCAATTTATAAATTATAACTCATTCTTTCCATTGCTTCTAACCAGTAGAATCTAGCAAAGATAGTGGAACATAATTTATGTGATTATGTTACAAAACATTGTGACTCCTGCCTTGCTATCAGACTGTTTATATTGCCTTTTGGGGGGCTGCCATGTATGAAACATCCATGTAGTGAGAAATGGAGTGCAGGTTCCAGTAAACAGAGTGTGAACTGAGACCCCAGACCAATCAACCCAAGAGGATCTGACTGCTGTCAACATTCAGAAACTATGAATCAATATGCATTGTTTAAACCAATAAGTTTTAGAATAATGGAGCAATAGATAAATCATATATTTTCTTTGGCCATCAAACTCAGCAAATTATATAATACTTATCTTAGATAATCCATTTACATTTCTATTTCTAAAAAGTGGCTTTCAGGAGCTTTTGTAAGTCAGGCCTGGTGGTGGCAAAATCTTTCAGCAATTGCTTGTCTGTAAAGGATTTTATTTCTCTTTCGCTTTTGAAGCTTAGTTTGGCTGGACATGAAATTCTAGGTTGAACATTCTTTTCTTTACAAATGTTGCTTATTGGCTCCACTGTCTTCTGGCCTGTAGGATTTCTGCTGAGAGATCTGCTGTGAGTCTGATGGGCTTCCTTTTGTGGGTGAATCGATACGCACTATTTGATGGGGTTGTTTGTTTGTTGTTTGTTTTCTTGTAGATTTGTGTTAGCTCTTTGTAGATTCTGGATATTGTATTCTGAGACTTTGCTGAAGTTACTTATCACCTTAAGGAGATTTTGGGCTGAGATGATATGGTCTTTTTATAGAGGTGTAGTTGTGTTTCCTAGTTTTATTTTTTAATTTTACAAATAATTGGGTCATCAAAATGGGTTTTAAAAGTAAACTATTCTTCCACTAATATAGTGTTTAGAAAGTCTTGCCCTAAACTCAACATTATCCCAATGGTGTCATATATGTATTTTTGCAATAAATAAAAGTAACTACACAAACACATACACACACATACTTATTTATGGTATTAGTATTATATAATTAAATGATATATCAGCTATATAATAAAGTATCATTAAATTAGAAGAAGCAAAGATATCTATAATACAGAAGAATTCTCTCCAGACATTTTTACTGATTCTTTTCCAGTGGTGGTTTTAACGATTGGCTTAGTACATGCTGGAAACAAAAGCTGTAGAGAAACATTGATTACTCAAATTTCAATAAGAAAAGAATAAACTCTCCTTACAATTTTAAGTATGTGTCAGAAAAATTAATAAGAAATTCAATCATAAGTGAGATTAAACACACTTGCCTCTGGAAATCAAACTTTTCCGCTCCTTCTTCCTTGAGGATACAAGTTACAAGTAGTAGTTCTTCAATTTGTGGTGAAATATCAAAATGATATAAAATTGTAAAGTTAATACACAAGCTGGAATTGCAAATTTTAATTTGATTTTTAACACACCTCAATTAATATCTTTATTAAAACATCATATATGAGATGTGAATCATCATAATTTATTATTTCAAATGTTATATACCTATGTATCTGTTGCCACTGGAAGTTATTCAGTAATCATAAAAAGATGTGACAATGACTTTACTGATTTTTAAAAATATTGGTTCTTTTATGTTCAAATGTGGACGACTAATGAAAATCAAACAAATCAAATATTGTTTTGGTAAAAGCAAATACTGTGTACCACATTATTATGAACAGGGACAGAAATGAAGGAAGAAAACAAATTATCCAGAAGAAATAATATCTAGATTAAGAAGCTAGTCAGTATTTTTAGATATATTTGAGCATATTAAAAATATATAAGACAGAAATAAAACATTCAATGGACATACTCAATGGGGAGGTAATAACAAAAAGATTACTTTGGAGGTCATCAAGCATAAAACAAAGGATAAAAAGAGGCAAAAAATGCTTAGAATATAATTCACATCACATTGAATACTTGATTCACAAAAACTCCAGCATCAGACCACAGAAGCAACAATATGGCAAATAATGAGAATCAAAAATTTATTTCTATTTAAAAAAATATTTTTCAGTATTTAAAATAAAACTCATGAGATCATAAGAGCAAGATTATACATTTTTTTTAGATTTAACCTTTTTTTAAGTTCAGAATGTATGTGCAGGTTTGTTATTATAGGCAAACTTGTGTCATAGTAGTTTACTATACAGATTATTTCATCATCTAGGCATTAAACCTAGTAATCATTAGTTATTTTTCCTAATCCTCTTCCTTCTCCCAACCTCTTCCTTATGAAATGTCCCAGTGTGTGTTTTTCCCCTCTATGAATCCTTGTGTTCTCATCATTGAGCACCCATTTACAAATGGAGCAGGTAGTATTTCGTTTACTGTTCCTGTATTAGTTTGCTGAGGATAATGACCTCCAGCTCCATCAATGTCCCTGAAAATGATATGATCTGTTATTTTATGGCTGCTTAGTATTCCATGGTGTATATGTACCACATTTTCTTTGTCTAGTCTATTATTGACCAACATTTAGGTTGATTCCTTTTCTTTGCTATTGTGAACAGTGCTGCAATGAACATTCATGTTCATGGGTCTTTATGATAGAATAAGTTACAGTCATCTGGGTGTATACCCATAAATGGGATTCTTGGGTCAAATGGTATTTCTGTTTTTAGGTCTTTGAGGAATTGACACACTGTCTTCAACAATGGTTGAATTAATTTACACTTCCCCAACAGTGCATAAGTGTTCCTTTTTCTCCACAACATTTCCAGCATCTATTTTTTTTTTTTTACTTTTTAATAATAGCCATTCTGACTGGTGTGTGATGGTGTCTTACTGTGGTTTTGATTTGCATTTCTCAAATGATCAGTGACATTGAGGTTTTCTTTTTTTTTTTTTCCAATGATTGTTGGCCACATGTATGTTTTCTTTTGAGAAGTGTCTGTTCATGTCCTTTGCCTACATTCCCGATGGGGTTGTCTTATTTATTGTAAATTTGTTTAAGTTCCTTAGAGATGTTGGTTATTAGATCATTTTGAGATGCATACTTTGCAAAAATGTATTCCCATTCTGTAAGTTTTCTGTTCACTCTGTTGATATTTCTTTTACTGTGAAGAAGTTCTTTAGTTTATTTAGATCCCATTTGTCAACATTTGATTCTGTTGCAATTGCTTCTGTTGTCTTCATCATGAAACCTTTGCTCATTCCTATGTCCAAAAGAGTACTGCCTAGGTTGTCTTTCTAAGTTTTCACAGTTTTTAGTTTTACATTTAAGTCTTTAATCCATCTTGAGTTAATTTTTATACATAGTAAAAGAAAGGAATCCAGTTTCAATCTTCTGCATGTGGCTAGCCCTAGCACCATTTATTAAATAGGGAATTCCTCTTATATTGCTTGTTTTTGTCAGGTTTGTCCAAGATCAGACAGCTATAGTTGTGTAGCCTTATTTCTGGATTCTCTATCATATTCCAATGGTCTTTGTGTCTGTTTTTGTACAAATACCATGCAGTTTTGGTTAATGTCACTTTGTGCTATAGATTAAAGTCAGATATCCAGCTTTGTTCTTTCATTTAGGATAGCCTTTCCTATTCAGAATTTTTTTTGTTGTTGTTCTATGTGAATTTTAAAATAGTTTTTTTTCTAGCTCTGTGAATAATATCATTGATATGGTTAATAGGAATACTATTGAATCTATAAAGTGCTTTGGGCAGTATAGACATTTTAATGATATTGATTTTATTCCTAAGCATGAACTGTTTTCCCCATTTGTTAGTATCATCTTTAATCACTTTGAGCAGTGTTTTATAGTTCTCCTTGTGGAGATCTTTCATTATCCTGGTTTGCTGTATTCCTAGGTGTTTTATTTTGTGTGTGTGACAATTGAGAATGGGATTGCATTCCTGATTTGGCTCTAGGCTTGACTATTGTTGGAGTATAGGAGTGTTAGTAATTTTTGCACATTATGTATCCTGAAACTTTGCTGAAGAATCTGCTTAGGAGTTATTGCGCAGAGATTATGGGGTTTGCTAGATACAGGATCATTTGTCTGCAAAAAGGAATAACTAGACTTTCTCTCTACCTATTTAGATGCCCTTCATTTTTTTCTCTTGCCTGATTCCCCTGGCCAGGGCTTCCAATACTACATTGAATAGGAATGGTGAGAGAGGGCATCTTTGTCTTGTACTAGTTTTCAAGGGGAATACTTTCAGCTTTTGCCCATTCAGTATGATGTTGGCTGTGGGTTTGTCACAGATGGCTCTTATTATTTTAAGGTATGTTCCTTCAATACCAAGTTTATTGAGAGTTTTTAACATGAAGGAGTGTTGAATTCTATCAAAAGACTTTTCTGTCTATTGATATAATTATGTGGTTTCTGTCCTCAGTTCTTTTTCCCTGATGAATCACATTTACTAAATTGTGTATGTTGAACCAACCTTGTGTCCCAGAGAAAAAGACTTCTTGATCATGGTGGATAAACTTTTGATGCGGTGCTGGATTTCATTTGCAAGTATTTTGTTAAGGATTTTTGCATTGCTGGTCACCAAGAATACTGGCCTGAAGTTTACTTACTTTGTTGTGACTCTGCCAGGTTTTGGTATCAGGATGAGGCTGGCCTCATAGAGTGACTTAGGGATGAGTCCCTTCTCCTCATTTTTTGAATAGTTTCAGTAGGAATGTTACCACCTCTTCTTTGTACATCTACTATAATTCCACTGTGAATCAGTATTGTCCAGAGTTTTGTTTGATTGGTAGGCTACTTACTACCGATTCCATTTCAGAGGTTGTTATTGGTCTGTTTAGAGATTTAATTTCCTCCAGGTTCAGTTTTGGGAGGGTATATGTGTGCAAGAATTTATTTGTATCTTCCAGTCTTACCAGCTTATATGAATAGAGGTGTTCATAATATTCTCTGATGATTATTTGCATTTCTTTGGGGTTGTTGGGTATATCCCCTTTGTCATTTCTAATTGTGTTCATTTGAATCTTCTCTAATTTCTTTCTTATTAGTTTTGCTAGCAGTATATATCTCTTAAATTTTTACAAAATAACCAACTCCTGAATGTGTTAATTATTTGAATGTTTTCTTTTGGTCTCAATCTCTTTCAATTCATCTCTCATTTGGTTATTTTTTGTCCTCTCCTTGCTTTAGGGTTGATTTTCTTTTGGTTCTCTAGTTCTTTTAGTTGTGATGTTTGTTTCTTAAATTGATATCTTTCCAGCTGTTTGATGAGGGCATTTGCTACTATAAATTTCTCTGTTAGCACTGCCTTAGCTGCGTTCTCATTAGTTTCAAAGAACTTCTTGATTTCTGCCTTAATTTCATTATTTACCCAAAAGTCATTCAGGAACAGGTTACTGTATGGTTTTTAGATAATTTCTTAGTCTTGATACCTAATTTGATTGTACTATGGTCCAAGAGACAGGTAGTTATGATTTCAGTTGTTTTGCATTTGCTGAGGAGTGTTTTCTGTCTGATAATGGAATTAATTGTAGAGTATATGTCATGCAGCAGTGAGAGGAATGTACTTTCTGTTGCTTTTGGGTGGAAAGTTCTGTGATGTCTATCACATCCATTAGATCCCATGTTGAGTTCAGATCCCAAATAACTTTGTTAATTTTCTGGTTGGATAATCTCATAATGTCAGTGGTGTGTCAGAGTCCCTCAATATTATTGTATGAGAGTCTAAAGTTCTCTGAAGGTAATTAAGAACTTTCTTTATAAATCTGGTTTGCTCCTGTGTCGGGGCATATATATTTACGAACGTTAGGACTTCTTATTGTTTTGAATCCTTTACCATTATGGACTACTTTTCTTTTTCTTTTTTGATCTATGTTGGTTTAAAGTCTATTTTGTATAAAATTTTAATTGCAGCCCCTGCTTTTTTCTATTTTCCATTTGCTTGGTAGATTTTTCTTCATCCCTTTATTTCAAGCCTGTCGATGTCATTGCATGTGAGATGGGTCTCTTGAAGACAGCATACCAATGGATCTTACTGCTTTACCTAGTTTGCCACTCTGTGTCTTTTAATTGGGGCATTTAGGACACTTACATTCAAGTTAATTATCAATGTGTGTGGCATTTATCCTGTCATCACTATGTTAGTTAACTATTTGGCAGGCTTGTTTATGCAGTTGCTTTATAGTGTCACTGGTTTGTATTTCAGAATGCTTTGTAGTGACTGGTAACAGTCTTTCCTTTCCATATTTAGGGCTTCCTTTAGGAAATCTTGTAGGCAGGTGTAGTGGTAATAAATTCTCTCAGTATTTGCTTGTTTGAAAGGGGTCTTATTTGCTTTTGCTTTTAAAGCTTTTGCTTATAAAGCTTAGTTTGGCTGGATATGAAATTCTGGTTTGGAATTTCTTTTAAGAATGTTGAATATTGGTCCCCAATGTCTTCTGCCTTATACAATTTCTGCTGAGAGGCTTCCTGTTAGTCTCATGAGCTTCACTTTGTAGGTGACCTAACCTTTTTCTCTAGATGCCTTCAACATTTTTTTCTTTCATTTTAACCTTGGAGAATCTGATGATTATGTGTTTTGGGGACAATCTTCTCATGACATATCTTACTGGGGTTCTCTGCATTTCTTGAATTTAAATGTTGGCTTTTTCAGCTAGGTCGGGGAAGCTTTCATGAATGATATCCTGAAATACATTTTCCAAGTTGTTTCCATTCTCCTCATGTCTTTCAGGAACATCAGTGAATCATAGATTCAATCTCTTTATATAATCCCATATGTCTTGAAGGCTTTGTTAATTCATTATTGTTTCTCTATTCTTGTCTTACTATCTTATTTCAGAAAGTCAGTATTCAGCTCTGTGCTTCTTTTCTTCATTTGGTTTACTCTGCTTTTAAAATTTATAATTGAATTATCAAATCTTTGTAGTATGCCTTTCAGCTCTATCAGTCTGGTTACATTATTTTCTATGTGGGCTATTTCATCTGTCACTTCCTGCATTGTTTATTATGATATTTAACTTTGTTGAATTGAATTTTAATGTACTCCTGCACTTCAATCTTTATTCTTGCCATATTCTTAATTCTATTTCTGTTATTTTAGTCATTTCAGCCTGTTTCAGAGCCCTTGCTAAAGAGGTATTGTTTGGAGAAAAGAAGTTACTCTGAATTTTTGAGTTGTCAGAATTTTCGCACTGATTCTTTTTCATCTTTATGGGCTTATCTACCTTCAGTCTTTGAAGTTGCTGACCTTTGAATACTTTCTTATACTCTTTTATCCCATTAGATTGCCTTGAGGGTTTGATTGTGGCATAAGGTGGATTCTGCTGAATGCCTTTTCTGGAAGATTTTAGGGGGCCAACACTCAGTTCCCAACTCCTGGACTGCATGCTCTAACTCTGGGGGACTTGTACTAGGACCTGAATTTGTTTTCTGGCTCCCCAGTGTTAGGAATTCACTGCACTGGGTGGGGGCAGGGTTATTACAGACCACGATCCCTTTACTTCAATGGGTTGTCTCAACCAAAGTATTTCATAGTGCCATGACAGTAGGATTTGACCTTGTAGCAGCAGCTATGGTGGAGTGCTGGTAGCTGCCAGGGTGCCTGCCTCCCTGCAGACTGTCACCACAGTGGTGGAGGCAATATGGCTGGTGGGAGAAGGGCAGCCCTGCTGGTGACTTTGCTCACAGTTGTCCTAGAGAAGGGTATTGGCTTAAGGGCAGGGCACTGGAGAATACATGTATGGGTACCTTTTCTGTGCCTCACAGCAAGAGTGGCCACTTAGGGCAGGGTGAGGATTCACTGTTTTTTATCCAGTGTTAGTGAAGGGCAAGGCACTGGCTTGCTTTGTGTCTACCAAAGCTCTGTCTACAATGGAGGATGGTGGCGTGAGGTGGAGTGGACTGCACTCCTGCATGCTGGCAGAGCAGGGAATGCAAAACCTGCCAGTGCAGACACATGCCAGCAAACCTATGTGGGAGGTTGCTGTGAGCCCAGGGGAAGCTGCAGTTTGAGGAGGGAGCTTGTGGGTGGGTGCATGTCTTCAGGGGCCACCTCATTGGAGCTTTTCACCCTTAGGCATGTTTCACCAGCACAGATGCTCAGATGCTATGGATTAGGCCTAGAAGGAGGTTGAGACTGCCCTGCAAGCAAGCATGGCTGTGGGGGCCGGCACATCTGCTGGGGGCTCTTGGCCAGCAAGAGGGTCCCAACCTGGAAAGGCGGGTGCACGGAAGAGAAGAAGAAAGAACAGATGGGGCAGGGTCTGGAGGGTTGAGAAGTCAGATGCTTCACCAACAGCTTTATTGAACTCAGGGTCTGATTACATACATTACACGTAGAAGTGTTTACGTCATGGGATCAGTGTTTCATGGGAACAGATACAATACAATACAATACAATACAATACAATACAATACAATACAATACAATCACAAGTCACCATATTTTGGATAAATATGCTGGGAACAGGGAGATACATAATCAGGTTAAAGCGGGGGCTGCAATTATCAGTCACAAGAGTCCAGGTGCAATATCTAAGTTTAAAAGTTTAAAAGAAACTATTTATCTAGGACAGGAGTTTCACAAGAAAATCACAGGTTACATTATAAATCATTAAGTCACAAGCAGTATTGTAAATACCATATCAAGGGTCCAGGTGAAGGAAAGACATAAGCAAAGCAATTTTTACTATCAGCTTGCTTTGAAGATTTAAGTCATAACTTTAAGAAGAAACTATAATGAATAGAGAAACAAAAGTGGACACTGTGAGAACCAAAAGTGGACACTGTGCCTCCCATCACCTCAGCACAATACAGTAATAACTCATGTTATTTTTTGTATATCACATAAGCCTTCTTACAGTCCTTCTTTCCCATAGCTAGACTACCTCCAACAGGGGGCCTGTGTTCAGGATCAAGCTAAACCATATGGTGTGACCCACTACTTGGGGGTCTCACATGGGAGTGTTCCCACACATGGCCAGGCTGGGAGCCCATGAAAGGCTAGCAGACCAAGAGTGCTTAGTTTGGACCAGTGCCATCTTATGGGCAAGACTGCCCTGCAGAGTACAGGACCCATAGATCCTTTAGGAACAAGTTGAGCCTAAGAGGATGGCTGCCTCTGGCTGTGCTGTGCTACAGACCAAACCTCTGGGGTGTACATCAGCTGTATTATTGCCCCTTGCACTTCTCTAAGCAGCTCTCCTGGTCAACTTGAGTTTCTGAGGTAGTTGAGAGGTCTCCTCCTCCTGAGGTTCCAGAGGCCTGTGGCAAGAGAAAATTTCTCCATCAGTTCAACTCACCCATTCTCCTGGGGAGGGAAACAGGTTCTGGTGTTTGGTAGCCCCATGTACAACTCCCAGCTTTCTCCCCCTTTAGCTCAGCTTCTGTGTCTTTCCTCCATCCATTCTCGATGCCTTCCCTCTGAAGATCTGTTAGGTGCACCCCAGTTGTCTTGGTTCCTTAGTGGGAACCGTTTCACAGCTGGCTGTGTCTAGTTGGCCATATTGCCTTTCCCCCACATGTTTTTTATTAGTAGCAAAGACAGCTGGAAGACTGTTGGGATGTCGTCAAATATCTTTGTAAGATTATTTTGAAATTGGAGATAATCAGCAAAAGGATAAAGTAAGCGTAAGTCTTTAAATGAGGAAAGCATACATGAGCAAAAAAGATCTCTTGAAACAAAAAGTATTTACTACTTTGAAATTATGTTTTAAATAAAACTCTCCAAAATAAAACTTTTCAATCAGATAAAATGATTGTTAATCTACTTTTCATTTAGCAAATTGGCCATTTCATAAGGGTTAGAGATGAAAAGAGAAAATGAAAGAAGAAAATTGGATAAATCCTGTATCTAATGTGAATAGAAGTACAGATGACAGCAACATCAATAGATGTTGGAACTACAGCAAAAACAGGTTTGTAGGAGAAGTGAAAGAACATGGTTAATTATCTTTCAAATATGATGGCTTTAAGGAGCCTGAAGGATAAACAATTTATAATTACATCAGGCAGTTGACTATAAGATCTAGTGTCATGGGAGATATCAAAGTGAGAAACAGATTACAGAATTTCTCAGCTTTCCTTTAAAACATATCCTAATGAGAATTGTTTGTATGGTCCAGATCAAGCTCATTCATTTGAAATACTTCTATATCTTGATATCAGAAATTTTTATTTCTGAACAACATGGGTAATAGAGCTGCCTATAAACCTAAAACTATAAAACAACTACAGTAAACATAAAAAAAATCTTTGTAATCTTGGGCTTGGAAAATATTTTTTAGATATGGTGTGAGAAGCACAATCCAATAAAGAACACTTTTAAAAATTGGACTTTTAAAATTATAACTTCTGTTTCCTGGAAAAAATAATTAAGTAAATAAAAGGACAAGCCACCTTCTCACTCATAGGTGAGTGTTGAACAATGAGAACACATGACACATAGGCACAGGGAAGGGAACATCACACCCTGGGGTCTGTTGGGGGCTATAGTGGAGGGACAGTGGACCGTGGGGAGGTTGGGGAGGGATAACATTGGGAGAAATCCCTGATGTGGGTGGTGGGGAGATGGAGGCAGCAAACCACCATGGCATGTGTATACCTATGTAGCAATCCTGCAAGATCTGCACATGTACCCCAGAACTTAAAGTACTGAAAAAAGGATAAGCCACAAAATAGGGAAAATATTTGCAAATGACATATCTAACAAGAGACATGTAATTAGAATATATCAAAATCTAATTAAACTCAATTGTAGGTAAATAACCTAATAAAGAAATGGGCAAAGTATTTGAAAATATAGTTTACCAGAAAAGATAATGCAAATGAGCATATGCCTGAAATCACTCGTCGTTAGAGAAATGTGATACCTCTATAAACCTATTAGAATATCTAAAATTGAAAGGACTATATCAAGTGTTGGTAAAGATGTGGAGAAATTGAAACTCTCACATACTATTGGCTGGAATGTAAAATAGTAAACCATTTTTTAAAAATATTTGAATGTTTCTTAAAAACTTAAACATATACCTTCCTTTTGATTTAACAGTTTTACTCTTAGGTGCTAACTCAAGAGAAAGAAAAATATATGTCCATATAAAAATGTATGTGAAAGATTATGTAAGCTTTATTTCTAATAACGCAAATCAGTATAATAACCCAAAATGTCCACCAACATTTGAATTAACAAACTAAATAGTACTTAAAACAAAACAAATTAATAACAGCTTGGATAAATCACAAGATAATTATGTTTCAGAAAATAAATCAACAAAGAGTATATATTGCATTATTTAATAAAAACAAATTTATAACTTGAAAACTCATCTATAGTTTCAGAAAACAGGTCAGTGATTACCTGTGAAGAGAAGCGGGTGGGTTGGGAAGGAGATAGAGCCAGAGAAAGCTCATTGAGCATTGTTACAGGCTGAATTATACCCCTACAAATTCCTACGTTGAAGTTCTTTTTCTTTTTTTTTTTTGAGACAGTCTTACTCTTGTTTCCCAGAATGGAGTTCAATGGTGCGATCTCAACTCATTGCAACTTGCAACACCCTCAGCCTTCTGAGTAGCTGGGATTACAGGTGCTTACACCTGACATATGCTTGAAATCATATGTCTGACAATTTTTTTGTGTTTTTAGTAGAGATAAGCTTTCACCATGTTGGCCAGGCTGGCCTCGAACTTCGGACTGCAGGTGATTCATCTGCCTTGGCCTCCCAAAGTGCTGAGATTATAGGTGTGAACCACTGAATCAAGCCCCCATGTTGAAGTTCTAACCCCTAGTGACTAAAAATGTGTCTGTGTATAGAGATAGTCTTTAAAGATGATCCATCTGCCGTGGCCTCCCAAAGTGCTGGGATTGCAGAGGTGATCGAGACCACCCTGGCCAACATGGTGAAACCCTGTCTCTACTAAAAATACAAAATTTAGCTGGGCATGATAGTGTGTGCCTGTAATCTCAGCTACTCGGAAGGCTGAGGCAGGAGAATCCCTTAAACCCAGGAGGTGGAAGTTACAGTGAGTGGAGATTGCACCACTGCACTCCAGCCTGAGCAACAGAGTGAGACTCCACCTTAAAAATAAACAAACAAAAAAAGAAGTAGTGAAGTTAAAATTATTTTATTAGGTCATATCCTAATAAAATACGACAGTATTCTTATAAAAACATGAGATTAGGTGTGATGATTAATACTGAGTGTCAACTTGATTGAATTGAAATGCAAAGTATCGATCCTGGGTGGGTCTGTGAGGATGTTGCCAAAGGAGATTAACATTTGAATCAGTGGGCTGAGAAAGGCAGACCCACCCTTAATCTGGGTGGGCACTGTCTAATCAGCTGCAAGCATAAGTCTTAAAAGGAGGAAAGCATACCAAGGCATAAAGCAGGAAGAAAAACGTGAAAAGGCTAGACTGACTTATCTTCCCAGACTACATTGTTCTCCCATGCTGGATGCTTCCTGCCCTTGAAATCACACTCCAAGTTTGTGGGATCTTGTGATTGTGTCAGTTACGAGTCCTTAATAAACTCCCCTTTGGTATATATTCTATTAGTTCTGTTTCTCTAGAGAAACCTGACTAATACGTTAGGACACAGATTTACACAAAAAGAAAGAATAATGAAAGAATATGAGAGAAGGCTGCTGTCTGCAAGCCAAGGAGAAAAGCCTCAGAAGAAAGTAACCCTGCTGAGACTTTGTCCTTGGACTTCACTCCTTCAAAATTGTGAGAAAATAAACTCCTGATATTTAAACCACCCAGTCTTAGAAACTTTATTACAACAGTCCTAGCAAACTAACACAAGGCTAAGAGGTATCCTCAACATCTTGATTGTTGATGGTTTCATGGGTGTGTACAACTTCTAAAACTTCCCAAATTGTACGATTTAATTATGTGCCATTTAACTTTTGCCAATTATTCTTCCATAAAGCTGTGGGAAAATATGAACATTGTAAAGAAAATCTTTTGAGTAAATATCCATCTCTCAACTTTCATCCAACATATTTAAATTATCTTTTAAAGTTTTCTACAAATACAATGATTATTTTAATGATGCCATGTGTAGTCTGAACTAAATGTTAAAAATGTAATCATGCCCCTTTGAAAATAACAGCTAAATACTATCTATTGTTTTGTGTAAAATGTTATCAAATTGTCAGTTGTTGGGGTTTTCCTGTACAGTGAGCAAAGCATACATTCTGGAGCCATAAAGGCAGTTTAAACACTTGGCCTTAAGCATCTTTTACAATATGCTAACCAAATGACTTTTCCATAATTTTCATT
This sequence comes from Leontopithecus rosalia, assembly GCA_028533165.1. Classification (NCBI taxonomy): domain Eukaryota; kingdom Metazoa; phylum Chordata; class Mammalia; order Primates; family Cebidae; genus Leontopithecus; species Leontopithecus rosalia. Next base: position 26,857,427 of record CM052649.1, on the reverse strand, counting down.
TCAAAAAATGATAGAAGTCAAAATACCTATCAAAAACTGTTTAATTTTTTACATTAGTTTGCTTTTTGTTTTTCTATTGCTTCGCTTTTTAGCAACCTTGTTTTCCTAAAAAATTCTTTATCAAGTGCCTAATATTTATGAATACTGATCTAATTTAATTTCCTCAGAAGACTCTCATTATATCTGCCTCTCTTCTGTTTTCTAAGCAAGGTACATGCAAACCTTTGGCAAACATTATATACAAGTATTGATTAATAAGGCCCTTAGATTTTAAAATGTCATTAAAAAAAGGTAAGTGATGAGAGTGATCCATTTTTAGTTTGCAATGTATGGAAAGCATTTTGGTTTTTTCAATAGTAATCAACAACCTCTGCACTGTTATTTACTGATTGCTATTACATCTTCCTAAGGGGTCTGAGTAGAGATTAAGTGCTTCATAGAAAACTCACACAGCCTGAGCCTGAAGGCATTGCATAATGAAGGTAAAATTAGAGAGACAGTACTTTGACATCTGTAGGAATCACATTTTGAAAATATAGCTTAACATTCTGGGATTTTTTTTTTCCCTTCAAATTCAGATGTGCTGCAAACCTCTGTAGAGATTGGAGAAGTAAAGCTGCCAGCATGCTTAGTGTTCTCAGAATAAATCCAAATCTCCCTCCTGAGTTCCTGACAGACATGTTTTTCATTTACCAATAGACTGAAATAGGTAAAAACCACAACACCTCTTCCCATTAATATAAATGTTTTTAGATGACTCTTAGGTTCACATTCTGCTTTAGCAAAGAGGGAGAAGACAAGGAATACTCTCAGGATCAAATTCAAACTGAATACAAATTCTCTTTTTTTTTTTGAGCCATGAAAACTCTTTTAGATAAAGGAAATGAATATCATTTGAAAATCCAGTGTAAAACCAGGGCAGAAAATATATAACATGAGCCTAGAGCATCTAGTAGTTCTAGAACATAAAGATATGCTCAAAGAGCAACATACAGATAAGCTTAATGCAGGTATGTTAAAGAGTATGGATTTTAGTTAAGAACGATGTAACAATACTGCTTCACTAATTGAGATAAATGAAACATAGTGATGTAAGATTTTAATAATAAAGGAAACTGAGTAAGGGGGATTCAGGAAAAAGCTATTACTTTTGAATTTTTCAGTATATCTAAAGTTGTAAATTTATTACAAAAATGTGCTTTATCACAAGGATTTTTTAAAAATAATATAAATTGGATTACTTTCATCTTGAAGTAAGCTGTTAATCCATATGTACATAAATAGCCTCTGAAAAATTTCTAAAAATATGTTAACATTTTTGCAGTGTCCATTTTAAGTTAAATTCATTATTAATATTTTGTAAGGGAGTATTTTAGGACTGAGTTTGTGTTTATTATTTTTTATTTTAGTCTTCTGTGTACAAACAGGGCAATGACAATTGACATTATTGTATGAATAGATCTGGGGAGTATTAAATTAACAAAATCCATCTAACATTGTTCAATCTAATATTTCTCAAACTGATTTAACGATGAAAGGCCTTTTCTTTCAATAATTAACCTTGTCCAAATATTATATTACATGAAACATGATTAGAGAAGTGCTGATCTATTAGAAAACTCATGGTCTCTATACACTGATCATCATGTGGAAATGCCACAGAAAAGCTATTTAGATTGACAAACTCAATCACACTTTTTAAAATTTAGCTTATTCAAGTATAAAACAGGCATAATAATACCTATCACAAAGGACTGTGGAAATAAATATATGCAAATATATGAATACAAATTTATTTGTCTGTGTCCATTTGTGTACTTTGGTCTTGCTTATTTTACTATTAATGATATTTTTTAAATCTTATGTATTAAAAACTACACATATGCATAACCATTTTGAGTTTGGAAGTGAAACAGGAATTCTGGAAGTTATATTATACATTATCTTTGAGATGCAGTATCAGCAATTGTAAGTGATATAGGTCTTCCATCTGTTTAATTATCTCAGTTTCAATTCACACATTCAGAAAATGTTGCTTCAATTGTGGACTCCTGTGTTTATTAGTTAATTTTCCCAGGTTTCAGTGTTGCTTTTGAAAGTGTGTGTAATATTAAAAGACTTCCACCAAGTGCATAATGATCGTTGACTTCTCTTCTCGCGAACACTCCTTTGCTTGGAACATTGAGTAAAACATGTTTACTATGTTATATTGTGGCAATCAATAATTACATTTTGGTAATCTTATCATTAATTGCCATCCTGTATCAGCCACGAGTAAAAAATTGTTAGGTAAAATAAAAACAAATAACGAAAAACTCAGAAATTGTAAACAAAATGTATCATTAGTCATTCTAAACTCATGGAATTGCTGAGAGCATTTTGAACAAAATATGTTACAGTCACTGACTAAAAAATAATATAAATGTTCTAGTAGCTCTCATTGGATAAAAGAGTCCCTGGGGAAAAGATACCAAATACATAATAAGATATCTGTCCATTCATTCATCCATGTATATATGCATGTATATATGTATATTTGTGTACTTCATATTTGCTTATATTAAAATGTATATATGCATATAGAGATAAATGAATAGACACTTAATGCTTGCTTTCTTTCTGTACAAATATTCCCGGAATTAGAGTGTTAAAATTAACCTGGGTGATAGATTTAGATCTGAGACTGCTGAGATGGCATCTATGACTACTGGTATTTATGATAGTTTTTGTCGTTTTGAAATTATTTAATAAATAACACATACTCAATAGGTACAGATCTAGAATAGCAGATTTGCTAATATTGATAATCTTAGACAAATAAAATTTACTGGAGAAGCCTAAAATAGTAGTGTTAGATGAGAATAAAAATAATCAAATATGCTTGTTATTAAAACATGATATTCTTGAGCTCTGTTCAATTTTACACAAATAAAGATAATTTGACTTTTTAAAGTTGTGACTACATAGTGCTTTTTAAGTATATCTCACTGAATTATATACTAAGGTGTATATCAATTTCTGTATATCAATTATATACAGAAATAATTGATATTGAATTTAAAAAAAAAGAAAAAAATCTTTATAATGTAGATAGACAAGAGAAGTGGTATACATAAAAAAGGAGATTGCAATCCAATCTGGATGTCACAGATTGTTTAATTGTTACGATGAAATGCTGCCTCTTCTGTTTACTGGCTGCATGTCTTTCATTAAGTAACTTGGTCCATTAAAGAGCATAATAATAGATACAACCTCTTGAAATATGGCCAAGTGTGAAAATAAGTATTAAGTAGAGCTTAGTTTAGCATGTCTAGTGCAAAATCCATTCTAAATGTATAAAATTTAAAAATAAATTGTAAATGTTGAGTTAAATTTCTACTTTAATTTTCTATACAATTATTAAAGAAAAATATAAATTGTGAATCTGTATATTCCCTCACTGTGAATTAAAAAAAAACCTCTGATGGCTCATTTTAAGTGTCAATTTGCATGGCTCACAGAGATGGGGGGCAGATATTTGGCTAACCATCATTTTGGCTGTGTATGTGATGGCATTTATGGATGACATTTTTGTTTTAATTGCTGAACTCAGAAAAGCAGATTTCCCTCCCTAATGTGGATTGGCATCACGCAGTTGAGGGCCTGCATAGAACAAAAGGCAACGGAAGTGAGAATTTGCCACTTGTGTCTCACTGCTTGAGCTGGGACATTGTTATTCTCCTGCCCTCACACTGGGATTCACATCAACTCCCCTGGTTCTCAGGCCTTCAGACTCGGACTAAATTACACCACTGGCTTTTCTTTCTCTGACTTGTACATTACCTAAGGTGCATGTTAAAACAGTATTGTATGAACCTTCTTGGAGCTTTGATTCAAAGACTGTGATATTTAGTCCAGGAATATGTATTTTAAGTACCATAGGTAATTTTTATAGTCACTGTTTAACAGCACAGAATCAAAATAAAAACGAGTGAGTTAAGCTACCAATTTCAGTTGTCAGAGTTCTGGGCAACATTCTACTTCTACTTCATAGATATTTCAATGTGAATATCACACTACATCTGTTTATATGTAACATGCAAAACATCATACCTACTTCATAAGGTTATCATACTAATTGAATGAGAAAAAAGTTAATGTTGAAGATGCAATACAAAATATTTGTAATACTGTTTTTGTGTAACATAAAAACCTCTCTATATATGTATTTTTATATTTATTATCTATCTATCTATATTAGAATATTCTAACCATAAATGTCCTACTGTTAATATAGCTGATTAAAGTTTTAAAAGTCAGAATTCCATATAATTAGGTGTGATTCATAGCTTGATCACAAAATTAATGAATTATACTTGCTTATTTTAATGATAAAAATAAAATATAATGGATAAATCTTCAAAAAATACTAAGTTGCCTTAATTTCAGAATTCAGATATAAAAACATTAACAAAGAATCATACTAGTTTATTTGCACGAGTAGGTGTGTGCTTGTACACACTAATTTTCTCTTATTACCATAGAGTTATTTTCTTATTTTATTTACCATAGAGTTATTTTTCTTATTACCATAGGTAATTTTCACAGAGTTACTGAGCAAATGTTTCTTTCGTTCCCACTAGTTATATTACTTCTTTATAATATATATTAAGGATTTAAACATTCTGAAGTACTTATGCATGTGTATATGTATATGAATATATGTATTTACATATTAATTATAATTGAATTCAAATAACCAATATATAAGCCATATCAGCTAAAACATAGTAGAATAAATTACTGATTTATCTGAAAGAAATCTTGGGTATAATAAAAATTAAATATACTAGTGAACATTAAATATATTGGCTATATTAACCATGAGCAAAAAGAGGAGTCTTCATAAATTGAAATTACTCTTTTGGGAAAAAAATGTTTTAACTGTCAGTAGCTGAAGGCATTATTGCTCATTTTATTCTTCTAAGATAGAAGTATTTCCAGAAAAAAATACTTTCTTTAGTAAATTGCAGTGCCAAGTAATTTAAAATTATATAAAATTAATGGTTTTATGCTGGTATTCCTTTACTTCCTGTACCTCTTTTCAAATTCTCAAGAAATATTACCCTTAAGGGATTTAAAATCAAATAAAAAGCCTTTATCTTCTACAATTCTTCAAAATTTTGTCTCTGATTCTTTGACTCTTTTGTGATAATATTTTTTACAAATTTTTTGTCTCCTTTTTAAATTTATATTTCTATTGAATCTATAATTAATAATAATTGTTGTGTATCTCAATACTTTTCATTTTGAAAAAGGCATCTACTGATTATTGACCAGCAGAGGAGAGATACACTGTAGGTCATGGCCTACTACTCACAATTGACCGTTATTTATCTGTTGACTTGCCTTGAGCAAAATTTACTCAAGCGTTTCTTCTCCCCACATGTGCCTAGACTTTGGTTTGCCCCTTAGCTTAAGCAAAAACTAAGTTGCAGAACATCCACCCTTTCCAGCTCATACTGAGAAACAGGTTAAATGCAAGGGTGGAAGATTCTGTTAAACATCCTTGATAATGCCATCTGTTCCTTATACATGAAAAGCCTTTATTTGTTATGATTTTGAGACTTTGTGGATCTTGCGTTCAGACCATTCTCTGTATTACCATAGTGACATGGTTGGGCTGTGTCTCTGCTCAAATCTGATCTTGAATTTCTGTGTATTGCAGGAGGGACCCAGTCGGAGATAATGGAATCATGCAGGCAGGTCTTTCCCTGTTGTTCTTGTGATGCTGAGTAAGTCTCGTGAGATGTGACAGCTTTATTAGTTGGGGTTTCCCTGCACAAGCTCTCTTTTGGCCTGCTGTCATCCATGTAATTTCACCATGATTGTCAAACTTTCCCAACCATGTGAAACTGAAAGTCTTTTAAACTTCTTTCTTTTGTAAATTGTCCAGTCTCCAGTATGATTAAGATCAGCAGCGTGAAAATGGACTAATGAAGTAAACTGGTACCAGTAGAGTGGGACACTGCGTAGATACCTGAAAATTTGGAAGCAGTTTTAGAACCGGGTAACAGGCAGGGGTTGGAAAGGTTTGGAGGGCTCAGAAGAGGACAGAAAAATATTGACGGTTTGGTACTTTGTAGAGATTTGTTGAATGGCTTTGCCCAAAATGCTGATAGCGATATGGACAATAAAGTACTGGATGAGGTGGTCTCGGATGGAAATGAGAAACTGTTGAGAACTGGAGCAAAGGCGACTCTTGCTTTGTTTTAGCAACGAGAGTGGCAGCATTTTGCCCCTGCCCTAGAGACATGTGGAACTTTGAGCTTGAAAGAGCTGCTTTAGGGTATCTGGTGGAATAAATTTCTACCCAGCCAAGCATTCAAGAGGTGATTTCGGTACTATTATAGGCATTCCATTTTATACAGGAAACAGAGCCTAAAAGTTTAGAAAATTTGCAGTCTGGCAACGTGATAGAAAAGAAAATTTCATTTTCTGAGGAGAAATCCAAGCTGGCTGCAGAAATTGGCATAAATAGCAAGGAGCTGAATGTTAATTCCCAAGACAACTGAGAAAATGATTCAAGGGCATATCAGACGTCTTCATGGCAGTCACTCCCATCGCAGCCTCAGAGGCCTACGAGGAAAGAGCGGTTTTGTGAGCTGGCCCATAGTCCCCCTGCTCTGTATAGCCTAGGGGCTTGATGCCCTGCATCCCAGCCACTTGAGCCCTGGCTCAAAGGGGACAACATAGAGCTTGGGCTGTGACTTTAAGGGCACAAACCTCAAGCTTTGGCAACTTCCACATGGAGTTGAGTCTGCCGGTGCACAGAAGTCAATAATTGGGGTTTGGGAACCTCCTCCTAGAGTTCAGGTGCACAGAAGTCAATAATTGGGGTTTGGGAACCTCCTCCTAGAGTTCAGAAGATGTATGGAAATGCCTGGATGTCCAGGAAGAAGTTTGCTGCAGGGGCAGGTCCCTCATGGAGAACCTCTGTTATGGTAGTGCAGAAGGGAAGTGTGGGGTCAGAGCCTCCACACAGAGTCCCTACTGGGACACCATCTAGTGGAGGTGTGAGAAGAGGGCCACTGTCCTCCAAACCCCAGAACTGTAGATCCACTGACAGCTTGCACTGTGCACCTTGAAAAGCTACAGACACTCAATGCAAGCCCATGAAAGCAGCCAGGAGCAGGGCTATACCCTGCAAAGCCACAGCTTTAGTACTTGACTCCCCTGCTGGATTTTGGACTTGCATGGGGCCTGTAGTCCCTTTGTTTTGGCCAATTTCTTCCATTTGGAATGGCTGTATTTACCTAATGCCTGTACTTCCATTGTATCTATAAAGTAACTAACTTGCTTTTGATTTTATAGGCTCTTCGACAGAAGGGACTTGCCTTGTCTCGAATGAGGCTATGTATGGACTGTGAACAGTATTTCAGAGTTAGTGCTGAAATGAGTTAAGACTTCACTTGATCTTAGCCCTAAGGCCAAGAAGCGATGAAATGAGTTAAGACTTTAGGGGACTGTTAGGAAGGCATGATTGCTTTTGAAATGTGAAGACATGAGATTTGGGAGGAGCCAGAGGTGGAATGACATTTTTGACGGTTTCTCCACTCAAATCTCATACTGAATTTCTTCATGTTATGGTAAGGACCCAGTGGTAGGTAACAGAATCATGGGGGCAGGTCTTTCCTATGCTTTTCTCACTATAGCGAATAAGTATCATGAGATCTGATGGCTTTATAAGATGGAGTTACCCTTAACAAGCTCTCTCTTAGCCTGCTGCCATCTGCTTATTAAATGACTTGCTCCTCCTTGCCTTTTGCCATGATTGTGAGGCTTCCTCAGCTATGTGGAACTGTAAGACCATTAAACCTCTTTCTTTCATAAATTGCCCAGTCTCGGGTGTGTCATTATCACCAGCATGAAAATGGACTAATGCAAATAGGCTTTTTGAATACAGCCTCTCACTAATTCAGACTTTTATTTTTTTAACAATTATGAACACTAATTTAGGAGGGAAAAAAGAAAGCTAAAAATATTAATGGATATGAGTGGGAAGAAAAGGAATGCTATAAAAAAGTGTATATACACATAAAAAGATACATATATAATGTTTTTAGTATAATATGCTGCATTGCCTATGGAGTAGCCATTCTTTTATTCCTTTGCTTTCTTAATAAAAAAGAAAAAAATAATATATAATAAATGTGTGCATATATACACATACACATAGAGATACATGTACAGAGAGAACAGAAGAGCAAGGGAGAGAATAAATTTCCAAGAACCAAATTTTAGTTGAAGACTTTAGGGTAATGTCAATGTGAATGTTTCATAAGTAAAAATGTTGCTTTCTTTATGCATCACATATGCATTAATCAATTAAATTTTCAAAATGCTCTATGCAATATGGATTATTATCTTTTTTATTATTATTACACATTGAGTGAAATAAGAAACAGAGAGCTTAAGTAACTTGCCCAAAGTTATGGTTTTGAAATATGTTGGGATTTGAACCTTAGCTTTCTAGCTTAGGATCTTTCCTCCTAAAAATCACATTTTCCACAATATTCTATTGGGGATTTGAAAATGTAAGTTTTAATCACCAGAACTTTGCAAATGATTATTTCTAAAATAGTACACATAAAAATGGAAGCTAATTCTCAATCGAGTGCTTCGGAAACACTGTAAACTTTGTCTCAAGGAAAGTAAGGAAATTTTATAGTTGCATGCAGCTTTCATTTTAAATGGGAAACACAATTATCTAGCATGATTATATCTACTTTTTTGCCAATTCTTTTATGAACCGAGTTACTTTCTTACCACTATTCTAGATTTCTACATTATTCTATGATTTTCTATTGCCACATTTATAATATATTTGCAAGTTATTAATAAGCATATCTTTAAATTGCTTGGGCAGTAATTCTTTTGAAATAACAACAAAAACTCCTCTATTTAAAATTGAGGCTCAGGAAAAATAACAATGTTGACAGGAGCAGATGTTTCTATCTCATTCTTAATCCCTTTATAAGTGAATTCAAATGCTCCTTACTCCCTGAAATTCCAAAAATAATTAGTAAAAAAAGTGCTTGGAAAGACATCCAACTTTGATAAAATCATAATCTTTTTCTTCAGATGAATCTAAGGCTGGTTCTGAATAACAACTGGCAATCAGTGACACATTCTGCATTTTCATAACTTAAAATGATGTCACCCTTTTTGTAACTAAATTTTAAAAATAGTAATTGAAAGTAGCAGGCATTTATCTGGTACTATTTGTTTTGCAGGTTTTAGTTTACAGAGTCAAATTGAAGTACTAAAAGTCACATCTTATGTTTACAATTCCTTCAACTTATAAAAATAGTCAAGACCATTTTTTCTTTGAGATACACTCTCTGATATTTAAATCAATTTGTCTTCTACTAGTGCTGTAAGCTTTTAAACTAGAATGATAAACTTGTTTAGCATTCTGCCATGTTTCTTATTGAATAGTTTTAGAGGATCATATCTTAAGTTGATAATGTTTAATTAAAATTCTTAATAAAAATGTGAAATTGGAAAAATATTATGCGGTAATTAGAAAAGTCATCAGTCATTTAATAAAAGTGATTATGTGTTTTCATAATCACTTTTATACATAAAACACTATTTTATACATAAAACAATATTTCCTACATTAAAACTACCTCTCTTCACATTCGTGTCTAAGAATTTTTAATTTATGAAATATATTTTTATATTTAAAGAAGTTTGAAAAACCTATATGTTCTTCACTTTCAAGCATTTTTAGCGTTTTCTACAGTTGCTTTATCTCTTTCTCAGTCTCTCACTCTTTTTCTTGCTTTCTCCCATTCTCTCCCCGATTTGAAAGTTTCAGACATCATTCCTGAATACTTCTACATGTATCTCTGGAAAATATATCATGGGAACTATCTTTTCTTTTCTTTTCTTTCTTTCTTTTTTTTTTGAGATCGGGTCCATTCTGTCAGCCAGGATTGAGTGCAGTGGCATGAACAAAGCTCACTGCAGCCTCGAACTCCTGGGCTCCAGTGGTCCTCTCACCTCAGCCACCCCATTAGTTGGAATAACAGACATGTGCCACTATTTTCAGTTACATTTTTTTTTCTATTTTTTGTAAAGATAGGGTCTCACTATGTTGCTCAGGCTGGCTTTGAACTCCTACTCTCCAGCAATCCTCCTGACTTGGCCTCTCAAAGTGCTGGGCTTACAGGCATGATCCACCATGCCAGGTCTACCCGCAATCTTAATATCATTATTCCACCTTGAAATTTAATACCAAAATAACATTATCTAATATAAATTTATTTTCACATTTTTTTCAATGCTTATTTTATACTTGTTCTTTTTTTTAAATTTGTTTGTCTTTTCAACATAGGATTCAATAAAAGGCAATATGTTGCATTTATTACCTGACTTTAGTCCCCTTTAATTATTCATGTACTCTCTTTTGCGTTTTTCATGACACTAATAGTTTTGAACACTCCTAATCGATTAACAAATTTGTATTATCACCTTTGTCCCCAAAACATGCCAATGTATCAGAAATTTTACTATTTTTTGTCTTAGAGAATTCACATTAGCTATGACCCCAGTGGTGGTTTCCAGGGACCGACTGATCGAAGGAAATGAGGAAATGTTGATCAATGGGTAAAATGTTTCAGTTAGACAAGATGAGTATATTTCCAAGATCTCTCACATGCCATTTAGACCGTGGTTGATGATGAGGTATTTTCTACTGAAAAACAGCTAAGATCTTAAGTGTTCTCAAAATACACACACACGCACACACACACACACACACACACTCACGGCAAGTAACACATATATTCCTCGGCTTCATTGTGGTAATTATTTCACAACATATACATAAATCAAAATAGCACATTTTATTATGCAAATATATATAGTTTTTTTGCCAAATGTACTTCAAACATTTTAAATTTATGAGCACATTTTATTAAAAAATAATTGTTTTTATTCTCTTTAGTAATAGTGTCACTTAATTGTTATAATTGTGTCACTTCTGCCAGGTATATAATTCAATTGAAAAGATTTTTTCAAAGTTAGGAGTATGTCAGAATTTATTTAAACATTTATGTCAATGAAAGTATATTCTTTGTTTTGAGGGCAAAACATTTGTTGTAATTATGAAAAATATTATATTTTCTAAAACAAAAATGGCACCACTACTGGCAAATATGTGTTTTAATTTCTACATTACTACCCTTTTAAATATATATGTATATATGTGTGTGTGTGTGTGTGTGTGTGTGTGTGTGTGTAATTGGCCAAAAAAGATAAAACACTCTTTACTGTTCCGTGGAAAAACTGTTAAGTCATAATGTTACCAAGCATTCCTTTTTCTGATATTAACACTAACTTTCTCCTAGTAAGATCGATTGCATTTGTGCCTAAGCATAGATTATTTCCTTGTTAAAATATGATTCCTGAGACTTTCTCTCAAAGACACTTCTTTGCTTGATCCATGGTCCAAGAACTGCGGTTTTAGGAAGCATAAAAAGACAGTCTAATATTTTAGTACTGTTTGGAAGCAACTGCCCTAGTATATTCAATAAAAGTAGGCTTTTGTTCCCACCCACTGTAGAGTAATTTGGTAGTTACTATTCTATTTTCCATACCCCTCACCATTGTTATCTACATCCTGGATTACTAATCTCTTTGTCAATGGCCACCAGATAAAACTTTATAATGAAATCTTGTTCCCGCTGTATAGTTGTCAAGATAAAAGTTAATCAATGAAAAGTACTTCTCTTTAAATTCCCCCACTTTTTTTTTTGACATAGCAAAACTGTAAAAAATGGTATGGTTATATAAGACATGACTGCATTGCTTGATAGACAATGATAGATAATGGGAATTGCACTATTTGAAGCCTTAATTTGTCTGTCCTGATATGACAAACATAAAGAAAAACCAAAAACGTAAAACAAAAAAAATTTTGCCTTTTTTTTTTTTTGAGAGAGAGCGAGAGAAAGGATCTTGCTCTGTCACCCAGGCTGAAGTGCAGCGGAGTGATCAAAGCTTACTGCAGTCTGAAACCCTGGGCTCAGGTGATCCTTCCACCTCAGTCTCCCGAGTAGCTGGGGCTATAGATGAGCACCATCATGCCCAATTAAATTTTTACCTTTTAACAGAGGGTCACTACCGAAACTGATTTTAATGTTAATCCTTGATTCCTTGAAATTAACACCACCACCATCTCAGAGGAAACCAACACTTTCAAGATCCAAAATACAATGTCATCTCTTTTACCAAAGTCCCTAACCCAATAATTAGACTTACTTTATGCAACAGATTGACTGTCTGTGTCCCCTAAAACTTCAGATGGACAAATATTAACTCCCAAGATTATGGTATTAGGAAGTGGGGCCTTTGGGAAGTAACTTTATAAAGGAGATCCAGAAACCTCTCTCAACCCTTCCGCTATGTGGGAACCCAGCACAAACAAAAAAGTTTCCTCTATGAATGTAGAAGCTGGCCCTCACCAAATGCCAGATCTGCAGTGCCTTGGTTTTAGACTTCCCAGCCTCCAGAACTGTGAGAAATTAATTTATTTTGTTTATAAGCTACCAAAAGTATTCTATTACAGTAGCCTGAATGAATGAAGCCACTTTGATCTCTACTTTTAGATCTTCTTAATAATTCCAGAAGATGGGCAAACACAGAAGGTGGAATGGGGCAGAAGATGCTGAATAAAGGAACTTCACCAAAGCTAAAGAGCAAGATAAAAGTAGGGCTGGATTTTCACCCCAGCAGTTTAGTTCCCAAGTGTACCTCCCACAAAGAAATAGGTATACTTCCTTTCACTTCAATAGTACCACGGTGGTAATAATATGTCATCTTTTAATCTCACTAGCAAGCATGTGTTTTTATATTTTCATTTCTCTGTATATACACAGGAACTCATTAAGCTCTATAGTCCTAATAATGCATCATTTAATATAACAAATTAATTTTCTGTTATCTTTGTACACAAAATGGCTATTGTTGTGTAAATTTTAATTTATTGATGGACATGTTTAAACTGATAATTTCAGAGACTTTAGATTAAAATTGACATTCTCTATATATTTAAATGTGTGCTATGAATCTTCCCTTATCTTGACACATTTAACATACTATTGGTTTTCTCTTAGCTGTCTTTTTTGAACTTCCTTGGAAGAAAATATTGCTCATCATATTGTATCTCCCGGTGATTTTTCTTGAAAACATGTAGTTTATAATAAGATAACACAAAACTCTTATGAGGATTTATGAATTTTGATTTCCATGATTGCTTAGCCATATGTATTTATGAGATATCAAAAGCCAAGAGCAGTTTTCAGAACTTAGCAAGTAAAATATTATTTTAGAATTTGGGCTTAATAATACAATTAATTTTTCCACTTTAATTTTTAGTTGATGTGTAATTATGCTACATATTTGAAAAATATAGAGTAATATTTTGATATGTTACAAGGTGAAATAATAAAATTATAATAATTAGCATTTCTATTACCTCATATATTATTTATTTGTGTTACGAACATTCAATATAGTCTCTTCTAAACTTTTGAGGATATGAAATAAATTACACATAACCATGTTTACCTGCAGTGCTGCAGATCACTAGACCTCATTTCTCCTATCTAACTATAATTTTGTATCTGTTAATAAAGCTTTCCATATCTTCCCTTCTCCTGATTAACCAACTCCTCCCCCTTAACTTTCCTTAGGCTTTTTTAGCTCCTACATGAGTGACAACATGCATCTTTTAGTTTTCTTTGTCTAACCTATTTTATTTAAAGTAACTTCTAGGTTTATCCATGTTGTCATGAATGACGGTATTTCATTATTTTTTGTGACTGAATAGTATTACATTAAGCATATATACAACATTTTCCTAATTCATTTATCCGTTGATGGACATTTAGGTTAAATATATATATGTATAGTTTTTTTTTCTTGAGACAATCTCACTCTGTCACCCAGGCTGGAGTGCAGTGGTGCAATCTCAGTTCATTGCAACCTCTGCCTCCCAGGTTCAAGCGATTCTCCTGCCTCAGGCTCCTGAGTAGCTGGGATTACAGGCACATGTCACCATGCCCAGCTAAGTTTTGTATTTGTAGTAGAGAAGGGGTTTCACCATATTGGTCAGGCTGGTCTTTAACTCCTGACCTTGTGATCCACCCACCTTGGCCTCACAAAGTGCTGGGATTATAAGCATGAGCCACCACACTGGCTAGTTCAACCTATATTTTAGCTGTTGTTAATGGTGCTGCAATAAACGAACATGGGTGTGCACGTATTCTGTGATATACTGATTTCTTTCCTTTGCATAAATATCTAGCAGTGGGATTGCTGGATTGCATGATGGTTCTACTTTTAGTTTTTTAAAGAAATTCCCATGTTGTTTTCCATAATGGCTCTTCTGATTTACATTTCTGCCAGTGTATAGTTAGAAAAACTTAGACTGTGCCAGAAATCACTCAAAACTGATAAACAAATTCAGCAAAGTTGCAGTATACAAAATTAATTGATGCAATAATCAATAGCATTTCTATATACTAATTGCAAACTAGCTAAATAAGAAATAAAGCTGAATAAGAAAGCAACCTTTTGTAAAATAGCCACACAAAAGTAAATACTTAGGAATAAATTTAACTAAGGAGGTGAACGAGCTCTATAAAGGAAAACTATAAAACACAGATAAAAGAAACTGAAGAGAACAAAAACAAACAGCCATCCCATGCTCATGGATGGAAAGAATTAATACGGCCTTAAAGTTTAGGATAGCTAGTTGAATCAATATATTTGTTTTTCCCAAAACTAGAGAAAATGTATAGCCTTTTCAATTTATCTTTAGAATTACAGCAGATTGAAGACTCAGTCTCTCAAAATATACTCCATAGATAGGATTACAATAGAATACCCTGTGATTTTATAAAAGTTACAAATTTCAGGCACCAAACCCAGATTTTCTGCATCTGAGTCTCTGGAGTTTAATCCAGCTAACTGTATTTTAATGAAGCACCTCAGATGTTTTGTCAGTTTAAGGATCACTTATATGTGGAAAGTATAAACAAATGATTCTGAGTTCAGAAGATTCATTCAGAAATAATTATTTTATATGCTTTTTAAGTCAGAAAGAATTATTGTAACTTAATAATCTTAGTAGTTACAAAAGTAGCTTTTGCAGCGTTGCAGATGTAAAGAACCAGTATTATGTGTTCAGGGCAAATACAAGAAATAATTTAAGAAAAATACAGGATTCCTGTGATTGAAAGGAGACAGGTACAGAGTTTTGAAAATTAGAGATGTTACAGTCTATTGTTTCCACTGGCTTATCAATGTCTGAGAGTTCAGGTTGCAGAGCTGGTATAGCATTGGCCATCAGATTTCCAGAACCTAGAGATTTCCTCAGAAACCAGGAAAAAGGGAAGAAGAAAAATATATCTAAGAACCAAATACTATTTATACAGTATTTCCAATTCTCACAGTAACCTGTGACCTTATACTAATAATATATGCAAGAAGTGAGATTGTAATCAAGGTGAGTAGGATGTCAAATCCCTTGTTCTTTCCACTACTCTAAGCTGTCTTCTGGAGTATGGGAAAGAATAGCTACAGTTCACATGATTCTGTTCTGTTTTGCTGTGTTTCCTGTACATGGATCTGCCATGACTCTCACCAACGGACCTTTGCATTGGGTCAGAGCCATCTTTCCTCAAAGTGACCTTTAGGACTAAGAGTTTCTCTCATAATCACCTTCCTTTCATTAGCCCAAACCCTAATGTGCCAGCACAATCCCACTATTGATCTCATCATATCTCTTCAGCACTCAGACTTTACTATGTGAACATCAGGTAAGCAATCTTTGTTATGATCTCAATTGGTCTAAGCACACTCTATAACTCCTCTTCTTTTACCTGTAAACCAATCTGCAAACTTGATGGCACTTTTCCCTAAGGGCTTTCATGTGGTGGCTGTTTCCTATACTTCTATGACTCTCAGTTCAGAAGGAGGGCTTGATAAACCATGTGATCCTCATTTATTATAGACTTTGGTATCTATTTTTACCTAACAATAGATGTGTTGATATTTCTACCATGTATCAATGAGGGCAAGCATGCTATCATTCTCTACCAATGTATGGAGTAACTTCTTCTAATTTATTAAATAACAGTAACAGACGAGTAAAGAACAGAAATGAAAGAAAGAAAGAGAAAGACGGAGAGATGCCTCTCTCCGTCTCTCCTTTGATTTAAGGCATTGCTCTCTTTTCCATGTTTTATCCTGGTGATTTCAATATACATGGAATAACCTGTAAAACTCAGGTCTTTCTGGTATTCAAATTTTGAATGCATAATGCTTTTTCTCCATGATTCAAATAAAAAAAAAAATACCAAAAGTCATAACTGGGATTTTATCAGTTGTCTTGCTTCCATCTTCAAAACTGCTCATGCAAACATCCCACTCTGTAAACAAAGCATTTAGTCTTCAATCTGTTTTCACTCAATTTTTTGACTTCAGCTGTTCTACAACCTTGTTCAGACTACTCTACTTTCACTATATCCATTCATTTTCTTCATGTCCCTCCTTATTAATCTCAGATTTCTTGGTCTATTGCTTCAGAAATAGCTTTCCATTAATCCAAGCTCTCTAACCATGCTTTCATTGTGCTTCACAACTTGAACAAATCCAATTCCTGTATGAATTCAACTTTCTGTTTGTCCATTCTTAAAGCAAAGTAATCTGGTAGTGCTAGAGAAAATCAAACAACATCTACTGTGGAAATAGGGGTGGATTCATTATAACT
Organism: Leontopithecus rosalia; assembly: GCA_028533165.1. Lineage (NCBI taxonomy): Eukaryota > Metazoa > Chordata > Mammalia > Primates > Cebidae > Leontopithecus > Leontopithecus rosalia. The sequence continues at coordinate 26,840,599 of CM052649.1, read as the reverse complement.
AGATTGTTGCCGCTTCAAATAATCTATTACTTTTCTCTGAATATCCACAAGTATTTCCAATTCCCTTTTTCACTATTATGTACCTAGAAAATAGTAATAATCTGATTGAAATTTACTTATTTTACAAATTATGCTAAGCATTTTCATTTCACTTAGTAAATAAGATAGCCCTACTTCTGTTCAAATACCTACTCCAGTGTTTTAGATTTCATTACAACCAATTATTTTTAAATTTTTCTTAAAATACAATATATTCAAACTCTCCCACTCTACTGGATCTTTCTCACATTTTTTTTTAATTAAAAGCAGAGAACCACAAAGAAACTAATTGAGGTTTTGAGGTGTATATTAGATTTCAACAACATAGATCTTACAAGGATAATATGAGAATCTTCTTAGTCTATGTCCCCATGTATTTGATAATCTAGAAATACATTGTTGAACCTAATTCATTCCACAAAATTTTCTGATTGAAATTAGCTAGAGAATCTTGTAATGTTATTAAATATATACATTGTAGTCCAGGGAAGTATTATTCAAATAGAAGTCAAAAAGAAAAATTCAAGGTAATATTAGCAACAATTTATATAATGCCTATGATATGCAAGTATTAACCCAATTGTTTTGCATGGATTATTTCATATCATCTTAATGAGAAATGATTTTTTACCACATTCTGAAATCCAAGCTATTTTAAATAAAAAATGGAGGAGGAAATATGGAGAACACACGAGGACATGAGAACATCTGAAAATAATGAGAAGTCAAACCAATGTTGGGGTGGTAGGAATAGTTTACTGGGTTAAAACTGATAAGACTTCCACTAAATTATTAGTAATTATTGTTAGTGATTAAAGTTCTCTTGTCTATTGTGTATACCACTTTCTCAAGAAAAATAAAGTAAGAAATAATCTAAGATTTTCACTTTTTAAGGCAAACAAATTGATTTTGACCTGACTTAATGGAACTAGAAGTTTGTGTTAGTAGCATCACAGATTTCAATATAATTATCATTATTTCTGTGACCTCAATAATAATTTTTCAAGAACGCCAAACTTTTACAGACTAAATGGTATTTTTTATACATTTTTAAAACTGTGACCACAGTGCAAATATATTTTGTACAATTGAGGACGACTTAATTTTTATTGTTTTAAATAAACAAACTATCCTTATCCATAAATTTTTTTAAAGATAGGTTAATGCAGAAAATTAAAAGAAAACATTTGCAGAATTGCATTTTCTTTTATCTTAACTATTAACACAGGCTTACACACATCATCAGAGTTTTAAGTACCTAAACTTTCTAAAACCAATTTAGTCTCTTTTAGTAATATGCATACTGAGTAAGAACAATGCACCCTGAATTTTCTATGAATTAGAAATCAGTGCTGCAAACACTGCTTAAAAAAATAAGCAGTCATAGAAACAGCTGGAAAAAAAATTATGCTTATCCAGCCTTATGAAATGTAGTTGAAAATGAAAGAAATGAGGAAAACACTATTCATAACTTCTTTCAGACACAAAAGAATCATAAAAACACCTCCCAAAAGACTAGTACACTCAATTCTCTCTGATGCTAAAGAATAAATTTCAGAAAGAGTCTATAAGAATATAACAACATGACTTGTCAAAACTGGACTGTTTATAATTCTTATAATTTAGTTTTTTAAAAAAAGGAAAGTCTTGTTCTGAAAAGCAGAGCAAAATTAAAATTATAATTATACAAAGGACTACACAGTGGCAGCTGCACGATCCCTTATATTCCTCCACACTTTAATTCCCAGAATTAATCCTGATCTTATTGACTGCCTTATTAGCTGCTGTAAATAGCAAAGCAAAGTATTTTTGTGGGAGGAAGCTGGAGGCATCTGAGTATAGGATGATAAACAGCATTATGGTACTGCATCCTCTTCATTGTGAATAGTATACTCAATTCTCAAGTATACAAAAAAGAGTGTCAAAAGCCTTGTTAATAATGTCAGAAGTTTATTACTTTTATAATTAAAATTGAAATATTTAATATTTTTAAGTGTGCATTTGCTAGGAGCATCCGTTCTCATGATTTCTTGCACAACACAACAGAATATAATGTAATTAATGTTGTTTTTCTTCCTATTAATTCTATTCTAATTTTTCTAATGTTAAATTAGTTTGCTTTGTTGTTGTTCCTCATTTACACAATGTTAATTGCTCATAACCATTGACTGTAGTTTCTTCTTGTATCTTCATTCAACCTGTTTTTGTCTTATATTCTGAATTATAAAACATAACCAATTCAATTATTCATTATTTCTGCTTTGGGTCTTAATGGTGGATCTCTAGCAGCTTTCCAAGGTGGGTGTTTTAAATAAGTTCATAATGTCTATTTCACCTCTCTACAGTTCTAGAGTAATAGACCTTGGGAAATTTAATGTTCTCATGAATGGTTCAGTCTTAGTTTTAGCTAATAATTATAATCTTATACCTCAGCAGTGAATAATTTAGGACATCAGGCCTACCCAATTCAATATGGGCATTACATCTCCTTTCAAAAATAGTCATTGGTGGGCCAAGATTGATGTAATCCCAGCACTTTGGGAGGCCCAGGCAAGTGGATCACCTGACAAGGCATATACCAAGGGTTGCTAGCTCTTATTTTGATATATCAAATTTGATTCTGCAGGCTCCAATAATTGTAATTCTTCATATTCTGATAATTTACTAAAATAAATACCAAAAGTTGAGTAAAGAATATTTTGAAATAAAGGAATTTTTTAAATACTGACATATTGAGGAAATGTTAAACATAAATAACTATAAATAAATGAATTTAGAAATGAGTGAGAAAGTGTTATTTCATCAGACAATATTTCATCTACTCAAGAATAACTTATTTCTCTATTATGCTACTAAAGTCACTCTTAGAAAAGTCATCCGTTAGCTCATTGTTGCAAAAAATTAAATGCACCCTTGGTCTCATTGTATATTATCTATCAGCAACATTCAATGTGGAAGATATGTTCCTTGCTTGAATTTTCTGACATACTGACCCCTCCTTCTTAATTAGTTACACAGGTCTGTTTTTGATCATGAAAGCCTGGTCTAACTCCCTATTCTCTACTTCAGCTTTTTCTCAATATTATTAAATCACGTTTTAATTCCCAGATTATAACTATATCCTCTATTCTGCACTTTAATTTTTTAACCACGTTTATGCATAATCCCTCCACTTGTATTTCTAATTTCGTATTTGAAAACTAACACATTAAAATAGTAATCTTGTCCTTTCTTCTAGATCTAACTCATGTGTAGTTCTCCTCCATGTCAGTAAGTAGCATCACCAGCCATTCAATGCTTCATCCAAAATTCAAACTTTACCACTAATTTCCAACTTTCGCTTACATTTGGCATCTAATTCATTACTACATGCTTTTGGTTTCATCATGAAAAGAATTCTTAATCTTTTTCTCTTTACTTCTATTACCATAGCAATAGCCAGTTCACCATCACTTCTAACAGCTCAGTTCTGGTCTCCCCACTCCCATTGTTGCTGCCCTGATACCCATTTTTGCCACATCTTAAAAATGAAATTTTGGGCCGGGCGCGGTGGCTCAAGCCTGTAATCCCAGCACTTTGGGAGGCCAAGGCAGGTGGATCACGAGGTCAAGTGATCGAGACCATCCTGGTCAACATGGTGAAACCCCGTCTCTACTAAAAATACAAAAAATTAGCTGGGCAAGTGGCGTGTGCCCGTAATCCCAGCTACTCAGGAGGCTGAGGCAGGAGAACTGCCTGAACCCAGGAGGCGGAGGTTGCGGTGAGCCGAGATCGCACCATTGCACTCCAGCCTGGGTAACAAGAGCAAAACGCCGTCTCAAAAAAAAAGAAAAGTTAGGTTTGAAGCAACTTGCCTTTCCCCCATTTATAGTCCTTCTCAAGGCAAAGCAAGAAAAAAGAAAAAAAATGCATTAAGATTAGAAATGAAAAAAAGTAATACTAACTTTATTCACCGAGTATTTAATAAACCAAATAAAAAAGTCTGCCAAATATATAAAAATGCCAATGAATAAAATGTTGTTTATCACATTTAGAGGGCACAAGATCAAGATAAAACTAAAATTTGTTTTCACATAATGCAAAGAACATTTAAAATTGAAATAAAATACATAATTAAAAACAGTGGTAAAATTATGATCTACTTAGCTTGGAGTGGTGCCCTGCAAATTTGTAGTCTCGGTTATTTTGGACACTGAGGTAGGAGGATTGCTTGAGCCCAGGAATTTGATGTGAGCCTGGGCAATAGAACAAGACCCTATCTCAAATACATATATATATATATATATACTTGAAGATAAGTCTGACTAAATAAAAGCATAATTAGTGTATACTCAAAAAGCAAACAAAAAAAGAAAAAAAATTGCTGAGTAAAATTAAGGCAGATCTAAAATAGAAGATTGCTGTATTGTGTTCCTACATCAAAATACTCATTTTAGTTAGAATGTCAATTCTCTCCAAAGCAATCGGTCCATTCAATGCTGTCATCATCATGATCCTAGCAAGCAGGTTATTTTTTATTTATTATACATTGAGAAGCTATTTCTGAAATCATATGTAAGTGCTAAGAACTTAGAATAACTGAAATAGCTCGAAGAATAACAAAGTTGTAGAATGTATATTGTTTGACTTCATGTTAATTATTAAATTACATTCAAGACAATATGACATTTTCATCAAGGTAGACAAATAAATAAACGGAAAAACCAAAATGTCCGCAAATACACTGATAGATATAAGATCAACTGATTCTCACCAAACTGTAAATCCAATCTATTGAAAGAAAGGACAATCATTTTAACACATGGTTCTAGCACAATTACATATTTATTTAATCAAAATTAAACTTTATTTCATATTTATACTTCTTGTAATTAACTTATTTATTATAGACAAGTGAAAAATTTTAGAGCTGTTTAACTTCTAGAGAAAATACAAGAGAAAATAATTGTGACCTCGAATTCAGCAAACATTTCTTATTTAATACAAAAAACAATAAAAACAAATTAAAGACAAAAAAAACCTCCAAAACTCCTGATAAAAAAGTTGAAAAATTGATTTAAGCAAAATAAGAATTATCTTTTAAAATGTATTACTAAAAGAATAAAGAATTAAATCATCAATTAAAAAATAAATTAGCAAATGATAATGAATATATAAATAATTTACAAAATTCAATAATAAGAAAACCATCATTTTAAACACAGGACAAATAATTTAAAGACTTCACTATTGAAGGTATATGAATGCAAAAACACACATAAAATGCTGTTGGCAATATTAGTCATAAAAAGAATTCAAATTAAGTCAACAATGAGATATTGATATATATCTATTAGAATGGCTAAAATTAAATAGACTTATCATAGCAAGTGTGTATAGGATGTAGAGCAACCGCAACTCTCATATGCTGCTAATGGGAATCCAAGTTGTTTTCATAAAATATAACAACTTTCCATGTAATGTGAACATACACCTATTATTTGATTTAGCGTTCAAGTACAATGTAGTTACCCAAGTAAAATGAAGATTATTAACAGCCTTAATTTCTAAAAAAACACAATCTAAGTTAACAATGAGATACCACTACATAACTACTGGTAGTTCTCTTTTGTAACAGAACTGGTAAGAAACTGGAGAAAGAAACATAATAGATGGAAGTCTTTCTCCCCTGTGGATTGAGGTAAAAATTGAAGGAAATAATGATTGATTTAGGGAAAAACTAATGTACTATTTGGATGCAAAATCAGTAACACAATATGGGTGTCAGAATATAAATGTTTTTTGGTAAATAAGTGAATATGGATTTTTGAATTTTCAATGACAATATTCAGTTCCAAATAATATTTAGTTGTATGAGTACTCAAGAAGATTTAAAGATCTCATTGGTAAGATTATGTATGATATACAGGGTTTTCCTTATGGGAAAAAATGTCATTTTAATTAGAATATTGAATACTATAATTGTAGTTCTGTATCCACGCTAAATCATGTAGGTTAGAAAAAATACTCAAACTTGTTAGAACTGCAAAGAGAAGTCAAACAGGTCCCTGTACCCCCAGATCTTGCCCAGGTACAAAGAGCATTAATACAAACTTTAACCTTATGGTCCATTTGAAGAGTTTTTTTAAATGCCTACCAATTCAAAGTGAATTTCATGTCATGTTAAAATTATTCCAACCAATACTATTGTGATGCTACTCGTTAAGTTGAAGATTTGAAATTGTCCTCATAACTAGTAATTTTCATTCACTAATGGGGTAGGTAATCTTGGAAAAAAAGTTTCTGTGAGAAATAGGTGCAGAGGTAAAAGGTTCCTGAAACTGGAGTGTGTTTTACACAAAGCTACTATAATAAATAGGACTGATTTTATGTATATATGAGATTTATCCTCTGGTAAAAGAGCCGAATTGATGTTTGTGAAGCATCAGCAAAAATTAATGAGTAAGCCACAAGAATAATTTCCCTAAAGAATGACAATGTCGATGAAAAGCAACCAAAACTAAATTTATAGGAGACAGAGAACAAAAAGTTGATTTCAGAGAAAAATAGAACAAGAAGACATAGAAAAGTGGCAGAGCAAGTTCAGCATGGCATATTTGATAACTCAAGAGGACCTATTTGAGAATAGAGGGTTATGATCTGTGCTATTAGTGGACTAATATACAGTGGCTATTAGTGCACAGAAACATCACTCATTGTTCTTAAGCACAGCTAGGATTAGAGACAAGACAACAAAGATCAGCACTATCCAACTCCTAAACTATATGTACGTTTTTACCACCCAAAATGTTTTATTGGCTTCAGTATTTAATCAGATATAAAGGGCTCTAGGAAAACCAGCTTTAAAGAGAAAACTTTTAGGATTTATTTTGTCTAGTTCCTAAAAGAAGAAAAAGGTGATTTCTTTTAAAACTTGTATTGAAAATTTGGGACCTGTGGCAGTTTTGTTTCTAAACATATAATTAAATTATAACATTTGCCTAGATTATAAAGTCTCTAGTTAGCTTTCATGAAAGCCTTAACAATTTAAGGGAGAAATCAAGACAGTCAGCAAACACATTTAGAGATAAGAAAAGTAATATTCCTAAAATAATTAGATTAAAACCAACTCTAGGTTAAGACTATATTTTGCCTCATATCAAAATTGTCTATCTCTACTGGATTACTCATTTTTCTAGAAGGGAAATAACTATTAGTTTATACCTATAGGCACAAAGGTACTGAAGGATGAGATTTTCACTGAGACTATAAAATTTTAAACCACAGAGACTGTATAATTTGCCTGAATGAAACGGATATTATTTTTCACTAAGATACGGTGTTGTGCTGCTGAAATTATTTTCCACAATTTTGTAGTCAACATAAGATTATCAATAGAATTTTCTATTCTAACCAGCATAGTAAATCCAGATTTGTCAGCCATCCTTAAATAGCTAATAGTGTAATATAGTTGATAATTGAAATAATTATGTTTGCTATAGGTACCTCACAAAATTATAGTAACAAGTATCAAAACAACTTATAAAGTACTATTAAATTATAAATTATTTCTAGTTTAAAAGTTTACAATTTTGCATTTCCAATTAAATTCACTGATTACTTAAAATAAAATGAAGTTAATCCTGATTTTCTGCAATGAATTTGAAATGCATTATAATTACATTAAGTAAGAAATATCTCACATTTATCCTAAGCAAACTTTATTACAATTGATAGTATCTGTGCGTTAATGAATTATGTGAAGTTTTTCAAGGCTAACTACTTTTTAACACTATTATTATTTAACTTTCTTAAAAAGATTAAAAGTACCCACTGACTTAGTAATCAGTTTTGCATTAATTAACTACCTTATGTATTCAATAAATCAACTGGAGAATGCAGAAGTGTTGCATTGGGAACAAAAATCATGAGCAAAGTTTTTGTTCATAAGAATCTTACATTTTTTAATTAGAGAGAAACAAGCAATAATAAGAAAATTCTAAATAGTAATATGATATGTGCTTTGGACATGACAACATTTAAAGGAATGTTAACTGTGTGTTGTATATTGCCTATATTGTATTGAGGTATGTTCTTTCTGTATTGAATTTATCAAGAGTTTATATCATAAAGGGATGTCAGATTTTATCAAATATTTTTCAGCCTCTATTGTGGTAATCATATGGATTTTTTCTTTGATTCTCTTAATCTCATGAATCCTGTTTATTGACTTTGGTAAATTGAACCATTCCTCCCTCCTTAAGAAACAAATCTGACTTTATCATGATGAATAATTTTTTAATTGAATTTGCTTTGCTAGTATTTTGTTGAGAATTTTTGCATCTGTATTTATCAGGGATATTGGATTATTTGTGTGTGTGTGTGTGTGTGTGTGTGTGTGTGTGTGTGTGTGAGTAGGTGTTTTTGTCTAGTTTTGATATCAGAGTAATACTGGCCTCCTAGATTAAATTTGGACATTTTCTCTTCTCTGATTTGTTGGAATAGTTTAAGTAAATAGAATTGGTATTAATTCTATAAATGTTTGGTAGAATTTAGAAGTGAAGCTCTTAGATCCTAGGCTTTCCTTTTATTGGCTTTTTATGGGTCTGATTAGGTTTTCTATTTACCGGTAATTCAATCTTGGTAAATTTTATGTGTCTAATAATTCATTTATTTCTTGTAGGTTTTATAATTTGTTAGCCTTTACTTGTTTGTAATATTCTCCTATAATTCTTGTATTTCTGTTGTGTTAGTTGCAATGTCTCCTTTGTCTTATTTTATTTGAGAGTCTTCATTCTTGCTGAGTTTGTCACCTTGCTATGGAGTTCTAGTTGTATTCCTTCTACTCAGAAAAAAAATGCTTGATATGGTTTTACTTTAAAAAAATATGTTATGACTTGTTTTGTAGCCTAACGTATTGTCTATGCTGAATAATTTTCCATGTGCTGTTGAGAATAATGTGTAATCTGCAGCTGTTGGATAGAATGTTCTGTAAATGTATGTACAGTCTATTTTGTCTAGAGTGCAGCTCAAGTTCCATTTTTTTTGGTTCTGTTAATTTTCAAGGTGCCTGACCTGTCCATTGCTGAAAGTAGGGATTTAAAATCTCCTACTATTAATTTATTGAAGTCAACTTAATTTATATTTATTAATATTTGTTTTATACATTTAGGAGCTCCAGTGTTAGGTACAAATATATTTACAATTGTCATATTTACCCAATACATTTACTATTTTATCACTATCTAATAGCCTTGTCTTTTATTGCCATTTTTACTTAAAGTATATTTTTATATAAGTATAGCTATTCCTGCTTTTTTTCTTTTCATTTGTAAAAAAAAAATCTTTTTTCATCCCTTCAATTTCATTATGTTTGTCTTTATAGGTAAACTAAGTTTCTTGTAGGCAGCACATAGTTGGATATTTTAAAAATGCGTGGAGCAACTTGATATATTTTAATTAGAAATTTAAGGTGTTATTGATAGATAAGAACATACAACTATCATTTTTAACTTGTTTTCTGGTTGTTTTGCAAATTATTTCTTCCTTTCTTTGTGATTTAGTGATTTTTCTCTAGTAGAATATTTTGATTTCTTGCTTTTTATTTTTGGTATATTTGTTATGTTTTTTATGGTTACCATGAGGTTTACATAATCATCTTACAGCTACAACAAGTTATTTTAAGCTGATGATATGTTAACTTTAATCACAAATAAACAAATCTAAGAAACTCTATACTTTCTAAATTTCCCCCATATTTTGACTTTTAGATGTCTCCATTTACATCTTTTTATATTGCCAATCTAGTGACAAATTGTTATTACTATTGTTTTAATCGTTTTGTATTTTAGTCTTCATACTAAAGATTTGAGTTGTCCACACACAAAAATTATAGTATTAGAGCATTCTGAACATCTAAGTAACTACTTTTAGTAGTGAGTTTTATTCCTTTAGATGTTTTCTTGTTAGATTTTGCACTCTTTTCTTTCAGAGTGAAGAAATCTCTTTAGTATTTCTCAGTACAGATATAGTGTGATGAATTTTCTCAACTCTGTTTAAGAAAATCTTTATCTCCTATCTCCAACTTATGTATGAAGAACAGCTTTGATGCATACAGTATTCTTGGCTGGCAGTTTTTGTTTTTTGTTTTTTTCTTTCAGCATGTTAAAAATTTCACATCATTCCCTTGTGGTCTGTATAGTTACCACTGAGAAATCTACTGCCAAGTGTATTGTGACTCCTTTACAATGTATTTGCTTCTTTTTTTTTTCTTGCTTCTTTTAGGATCCCTTTTTTGTTCTTGACTTTGAATTCCATCATTATATGCCTGAGGGTAGTTTGATTTGAGTTGAAACTGCTTAGTGACTTCTGACTTTTCTGTACTTATATGTTTATTTATAACTTATTATATTATTGGCTGTGTCTCTACCTAAATGTCATCTTGAATTGTGACTCCCATAATCCCCACATGTTGTTGGAGGAAATGGTGGGAAGTAATTGAATCATGGAGGTGGTTTTTTCTCATGCTGTTTTTGTGATAGTGAGTACTTATCAGAAGATCTAATGGTTTTATGAAAGGCAGTTCCCCTTCACACTGTCTCTTGCCTGCTGCCATGTAAGATGTGCCTTCACTCTTCTTTTGCTTTCTGCCATGATTGTGAGGCCTCCCCAGCCATATGGAGCTGTGAGTCCATTAAACCTCTTTTTCTTTATAAACTACCCCATTGTCAGTTATGTTTTTATTAGCAGCATGAGAACAGACTAATATGCTTTTCTTTAGGCTTGGAAAGTTTTCTATTATTATTTATTCACATAAGCTTTCTCTCTCTTTCTAGTTCTCCACTCCCTCTTGAATGCCAATGACACACTTGTTCTTTTATAAATTTAATAGATTCTGTCAGCTGTTTTCATTTTTTAAAAATTCTGATTGTGTATTTTCAAATAGTCTGTCTTTAAGCTCACTGATCCTTTCTTCTTTGATCAATGTGCTGTTGTGACCCTCTTAATGCATTCTTCAGTTTTTTATTTTATTTTTAGTTCTGGAATGTTTGTTTTAATTAAAAAATATTTTAATCTATTTGTTAAATTGCTCTGATAAACTTATGACTTGTTCTCCATGGTTTTTATTTTTCTTTTTAAAGGTTTTTTGATCTTCCTCAACAGCTATTTTGTATTCTCTTTCTGAGAAACCACAGATCTATATTTCTCCAGGGTCAGTCACTGGTACTTTATTTAGCCCATTTGGTGAGGTCATATTTTCTTGATTATTCTTGATACTGTGGATACCTGTTGATGTCTGGTCATTAAAGAATTGGCTATTTATTCCAGTCTTCATAGTCTGACCTGCTTATACCCATCCTTCTTCAGAGGGCATTCCAAGAATCAATGGATTCTGACTGTTAAGGTTTCTAACCCTGTGATTACTACAGCCATAATAGCAAAAGAGCGCACCCTAACCCCAAGTTTGCTAAAGCTGTCTTACAGATTCTGTGGTCTCTGATGCAGATGTATCAGATGTACTCGATACATCTTGACCAGTCTGTGGTCTCAGATGTACTTGAAAAAGACCAGACCCAGGGATGTTCCCTGTGTTCCAAGGCAGAGTCCCTTACTCAATATTCTCTTATCCTCCTCGGCAGAACAACTCTCTCATCTCTGTGTTGCCTAAAGTTGGAAGTTGTGATGTGGGAAATCTTGTGGCTGCCACAGTTGATTCCGTGCTGAGTTGTATATAAAGCCCATAGCCTCCCAGATCATCACAATGCAAGAGCTCTCTCAAGTCTTATGGCCACCATGGATGTCCTGACCCTGGAATATTCTGGGGGTGTGAGGCTATTTTACTCAGATGGCAGTGAAGCAGGCTGGGAAACAGGTTCAAACTGCTGGGGTGATGGATTCCGGTTGATGCCAGGGAAAGTCTAGAACTTTCATCCACAGGCATAAACTTGGAATCAGGGGCCACAGGCATTTGTCTGGTATTGTGTTTTTCTGTGGTGTGACTGATGCTGAGTTTCAAAGCAAAGTCTATGCAAACTTTCTTCTCCTTCCCTTAAGCAGATGGACTCTCTCTCCACACATCACAGCTTGAAGCTGGGAAGAGAAGGTAAAGTTAATGAGATACTGTTCTTCCTACCATCTTCAATGCATCTTTTTTTATTATTTTGCTAAAACCAGGTACTGTGATCTCTTAACTTGTTTTCTTACGTCATGTAAAGGTATTTTCTCATGGGAATAGTTGTTGAAACCGATGTTTCTATAGGGGCACAATCACTGGAGAGTCCGGTGCTGCCATCCTCCAGTGAAAGGAGTCTCTAGTAATTTATGTCATTGTGTTTCCGTTCATATCTACACCTATAGTAGGTGCACATTTACTGTCCATTTACGTCATTCATTGCTAACAGAAATAATGAAAAGATCAGAATCCTGATGATTCCTTTGCTCTTTACAGTGCTGCAATATGCCAGTACTAAAGCAAGAGATGATTATTTTACCATTTATATGAGCTTGAGGTAAATACAAGAGTCGATACATTATAAAATATGTAAATGCTTGAAGAAATATTTTGGCATGAAAAGGAAAACTATCTCTTTCTAATAAAAATGTTCAAAATTATGAAATTATTTGATTTAACATAAAATTAAACATAAGTTATATAAATGGCCTTAAAGGCAAAGTACTAACAGTGTAATCTGGCAAAATAAAGTGTTTTTTTCCTAAGGCTTTGCAGGAATATAAAAGTCTCTGCCACTATCGATGATGTTTTATATGTCACCAATAAAAAACAACAATTTTCCCAGCATTGTGAAACATTGTATTTATGAGTAAGGCCTTGAATTCTTGACAGGTTTGTGACCATTTGAGACAGGAAATCACTGGGTCATTTTCACATCTATAAAAAGCAAGTAACTATTGCAACTGCTAACCATGCTTTAGTGAATGTTGTAGCTGGAACACTAATAATTTAAATGAGTAAAACAGTTGTAACTTTTCAGCTAAATCACATTTCAATTGGCCACATGAGAAATATATAAAACCAACTGGAAATATCATCATTCATAAAGAAATGTTAAAATATACATATAAGTTTCTTTTTTTGTCAAGAAAATCTTGAATTTGGACATAATATTTAATATAATATCACAAATGGATATCTTATTCTGCCCTTTCTTTCTGTCAGTGTTCTTATGATTATTTTTTTAATTAGCTGTTACCACTTTGCTTCATCATCTGCTTTTCTATAGTTAATTTGTTGCAATTACAGGTGATGTTATTATTCTTACTATTACTGTTGTTATGGAATGAGCTCTTATCGTACACTGCAAAGCTCACTATATGCTTTTTCAGAAATTCACACAGCCTAGAACCAACTATGTGTCTTTCTTATGCAGAGTTTAATCTATAACTATTAATCTGTGTTACCTCTTTGTTTAAAGTATGCATGTCTTCAAAGAGTAATTTACCTATGTGTCTAGGAAAATATTATATAGGAAGTAATATATAATATCTATAAAAGTGTAAAAAATACTACTATTATAGCTCCTCTTCAGTCTCCCCTGCTATCTTCACACACACACACGAAAATAGCTTTTATGTTAAAGGACAATGCTCAGGGTAGAATGATAACTCCAAGGTTAATTCCAAGCAACTCATGGGTTTCACAAAACAAGCAAAACAAATGCAAAAGACAATTAGCATTAATCATTTGCAAAAGGATATACCTGGAGTAAACTTTGAACTTTGCACATTCACAGGTTCCAACTAATAAAGGGCCACCACCGAGGAAGTGAACATTTCAGCAAGGTACAGCCTGAGAAAAATACACTGAGAAACACAAAAGAAGATTAAAAGATACAGGGAAATTCAGGTAAGGCAATCAGTTGACCAATATATAATGAATGCATAATTATATGAGAAAATTTTCTTGATATTGGAGCAATTCAAAAAAGAGAAAATCTCTTGAGATAAAGAATGTGTAATTGAGTAACAATGGGATATTACTATGGAATTATAAGAGTAATAAGAAAAATATAAAAAAATAGCAATGAGAACTGTGCTGGCAGAGATGGGGTAGAAATGAAGAAGGGTAATCTCACAGATCTACAGAAGAAATGTGAAACATTATAGCCTTCTTATAAAAGTCTGAAAAATGTATAATACGAAGGCTAGTAGAAACATATTTTATATCAAACAATGTGATAAGTAACTGAATACATTCATAAATAATGGTTAATGCATACCATGAAATATTATGAGAAAATTGTATAGTTGTAGCAAACAGGAAGTTGTCAATTATGTTATCCATGGGTGTCCAAATTTTTGGCTTCCTTAGCCCAAATTTAAGTCTTAGGCCACACTTAAAGTACACTAACACTAAAAATAGCTTATGAGTGAAGAAAAAAAAAATCACACACAAAAAACTCATAATGTTTTCAGAAAGCTTAAGAATTTGTGTTGGGCCACATTGAAACTGTCCTGGGCCTCATGTAGCTGGAAGCCCATAGGTTGAATAAGCTTGTTTGTTATAAAGTGAGTAAAGTATACATAAAATCTCCTTAAAACAAGACAGAACAATTTTCCAGTATATATGATTATACAATTATGTAAATATTATGAGCAGCAAAACGTTTTCCTAAACAACAGAAATTACTTAATAAACAGGAAGAGCTACGGGTGTTGGAAAGGAACAAGAAAATAGGAGAGATGAGTTAGGGTAAATGCCATTCTAGAGGCCATTAAAATAGGCTTTCAAAACTAAACAGCATTATGAGCCAGTTAAGTTTCACAGTTCTAAGACAACTTATTCGTGGTACACTCAGTAGTTTGTGTTATCATCCCTGAAATTTCTTCTCAATTTCAGATTCATATACAAGTGTGCTTTTGACTTTCATTTGTATGTTTAATAGTCATCTCACATTTGATATGTTTTAAACAAAACTGTTGATTTTCCAGTACAGCCCTATTTCTTTCCATCTTTTTCACATCAGGAAATTGCAGTACTATTCTTCTAAATTGTATAGCCCCTCTCAGAAAGTCCTCCCTCCTCCACCCTGAGATTATATCCTCATTCTGGTTTCTTTCACTATCTTGTACAGGCAATTATGCAGGTCCAAGATACCGTGATATCTCACCTAGGTGATTGCAATAATCTCCTGGCCTTTCCCCCTGGCTGCCTGTCTTGACTTCTTTAGAGTCAATTCTCTAAACAAGGGTATAGTGACCCTGCTAAAATTTAGTAATATATTACTGTTTTGCTAAGTCCTTGTCATGGCTTTCAACCTTACATAGAGCAATGCCCATAGATTTGCCAAAGCCTTGGAAGTCCAGCTTACAGATTTCCTCTCTAACCTTATTGGTAAAAATAACCTTGCTTTCACTCATTTTGGCCCAGCCATTATTGCTTCATTGCAGCTAATTGAATTCATCAAGTATATTTATTTCCACACCAGGCCTTTAACGTTTGCTCATTCCATTTAGTATACTTTTCCTCCTGAGAGTCATGCATTGCTACCACACTTCCTTTAGATCTCTGCTCAGATTTAACTTTATCAAGGTGGATCTCCTTTGTGAATAATACAAAATGCATTTTCTACCTCACCCCTCACACACCTCATTATTCTCTCTACCCTGCATTATCCCCATTCACATATTCACATACACAAGATAGTAAAATAAAATAAATAGGTTGATCAATTGATTGATCAATAGATGTCTCATCTCTCCAAGCAAACCTTCTTGTCAACCACATATATAAGACTTTGCTTTTGGTAAAAGATATGTAAAATATTACAGTTAAAAAAAGATATTTAATAGCTAAAAATGATCAATTTCTTATTTTTTTCCACAATAGTCCTCTTTTATGGCACCTTATTATTTTATGTAATGACTGTTATAATGTCTGGAACTATCTCCTCTGACTCCCCAGTATATACACACATTCTCTTCATCATCTCCCTCCTATGTTTGAAATATGTCGAACATCCTTTTTCTCATTTCATTCTTACTGCCACCACCTTAAGAGAACTATCTCTTGTTATCTTTCTCCTAGATTTCATGGACCCCATGTATTTTCCTTTCATAAACATATCTGTCACAATTTCCTAATAACCTTGTAAAACCTAGTGCAATGTGTGATATGCAGAACTTTTAACCTTGCTTTTGCAGTTCCTTGCTCTTTAAATACCCTGACTATATCGTCTACTCTTCAATCCTCTTTCTTTTTTCAAGGACTGAATTAAAATGTTAAGGTTATTATATTTTCCCCGTAGGTATATTAGCTAAGATTGACTTTTTTTTTCGAGATGAAGTCTCACTCTGTCTCCCTGCCAGGCTGGAGTGTAGTGGTACAATCTTGGCTCACTGCAACTTCTGCCTCCCAGGTTCAGGTGATTCTCCTGCATCACCCACCTGAGTAGCTGAGATTATAGGTGCATGCAACCATGCCCAGCTAATGTTTGTAATTTTTGTAGATACGGGGTTTCACCATGTTGGTTAGCCTGGTCTCAAATTCCTGACCTCATGATCTGCCTGCCTCTGCCTCCCAAATTGTTGGGGTTACAGATGTGAGCCACACTTGGAAGATTGACCTGTTTTGTAAACTCACAGTATTTTAAACTTTTTATCTTATTCAGCTTGAAAAAATATTTGCATATATAGCAAAATCAGGTACATTTTAAAGAAGATAAGATATTGTATACATCTTTATATATCTAAAAGACTCATAAGCTCAGCAAAAAAGGAAAAGTTTATCTTTAGAGAGTAAAAAATCCTATGACAAAATTTAAGCTTAAATGGCAAATTGAGTGAAATATTATCACAACATGACCTATGAATGTTAAAATTTACCTATTGAAGAATGAGAAATAGATAACAGTGCATTTAAAACTATAAAGAAAATGGATGATGAGCATGCTGAAAATATATTATTCATAATCTATTAATATTATAGCTTTATTTCATCTATTTTTCTCTAGATAGATTTGAAAATTATCTATAAATTAAAAGGCATTATAGCACTAATGATTTTCTTGGTTTATGAGGACTTTTTAAACTCTGTGTTTGTAAACAGTCTGTCCAGTGACTAGGTCAGAGTTTCCAACAGTAAAGGTGCTTCATCTAAATAATCATCCCCATCTGTGAGTTTCTACTTTTATCTAGGGCCAATGCAAATGACTTTGCTCTGCTCTGTGTGTGTGTGTGTGTGTGTGTGTGTGTGTGTGTGCTGCATACAAACATTCTGCACTTGGCACTCTCAGTAGCATCCTGCCTTCTGCTGGGGAAGTTTGCAGAGATTTGTATAAAAGTTTTCTTCGTATCTTTCTCTGTTTTTATTTGTATTTATGTACTTCGAGGTCAGCTTCACTCAAGAGGAGTCAGTTATTATTATGTTAATCTCACAAAAGGGCATTACACTTCTACCTAATGCATTTTGTAAATCTCTTCCTTCCTTAGTAGAAACTACACACTAAGATGACATAGGAAAAATGAATTCAGTAATGTAAATAAATTCTTTTAACAACTTCAGCTTTTACAAAAGTAACCTGACAAGTATTTCACCTGACAGTCCATCCTATGAGCTTATTATCTTAGTTTAGTAAAATATTGTTTGGAGGGTATGTAGGAATTCATGGTCAAATATTCATGATCTTCCAATATTTGGTCTACTTTCCTCTACAATTGGAAGTAACTTTGGATTAATTAAGCATCTTTGTTCTCCCTATGATTCAAATATTTACACATATGACCCCATAGCATCTGCTCAAATATTTTCTTCTTTATATCTCCTTTGAGATGTCATTATCTTAGTCCATTTTGTGCTGCTATATAACAAAATATCTGAGACGGGGCAATTTATAAAGAACAGATGTTTATTTCTCACAGCTCTGAAGGCTGTGAAGTCCAAGATTAAGACTCCCACAGTTTCAGTTCTCTGGTGAGGTTGCATCGTTTGAAAGAGAACACTGTGTCCCCACAGGCAAAAGAGCTGAGGAGCAAGCTAGCCAAACCCTGCATGAAACATCTTTTATATAGCCTTTGGACTCATTAACAAGAAAGAAACCCTCATGGCATAATCAACTGTTAAATATCCCACCTCTTAACACTGTCACATTGATAACACTTGAATTTGGGAGGTAGCATATTTAAAATATAGTCACATGTGTATTTTAAACTGTTTAGATTAATCAGTTTATAATTCAAAATAATTTTTAATATTTCCATTCATTTTTTCATGTAACACATGTGATAGCCACAAATAATATAATTTGTCATTTAGCAATTGAGATACTCAAGAGAAAAATGGTTCAAAAATAAATTGCATGTAGTAGACACTGGATGAAATGCAAAAAGGAGACAAAAAATAAGAAAAGCAAAATAGCTTTACTCAAGAATATTATACTTACTTAAATCCACATTCACTTGTAAAATAAGAATCATATATACTCAAGGATTTGTTAATATCCATGAAAAAGGCTTAGAAAAAAATTTAAAAGCTCAGGCAACAGAGACTCAAATCAAAATACTAACTCAAAAACTAGAGAAACTGTGATCTAAGGAGCCAATGACACACTGTGAAAAAAGAAAATATCATGAATTATATGGTTACAAAACAGACGGCAAGAATCCTTTATGAAAGAAAAGAAGATCTATCAGACTTATAAACAGTTTTTAAAAAGCATATTGACCTGTTTCACAGAATGTACCAAAACAAACATGAAGGAGTAGATTTAAAAAGTTATAATTACTAACAATGCTCTGAATTAAAGAATCAATATATGATGTTTCATTGTTGTATATGAATTATTCAAATACCAAAGGAAAAACACACAGAAAAGGAAAACTATAGTAACCAAATATTTTTAAATGGTATAAAAACAACAAATATGAACAACAAAAGTAAAATCAAAGAATCAACACATACAATCCAAACATATATAACAAAACCTACACAATTTTTACCACTTTCACTTTATTGCTAATATTTCATCCATACATCAACTCTCATCAAGATTACCTGAAATAATTCAATAATTTCTATATAATTGAATATTTTAAATAACAGTGCTAGATTGTGTTTAATTAGTAGTTAATACATACCTGCTATTTTCCAAATATTGTCTAATCAAATCATCACAAACTCCCACAAAGTAAGAACATTTCCTATTTAACAAAGAAGAATATAGAGACGAATGATCAATACTGACTCAGTGCTGTAAAGGCCAAGGTCTGTCTTTCAGCAGCACATAGGCTTATGGACACAACTTATATTGCCAAACAGAAAAAGGATAGAAAGAACAAAGCTTCATTTTCTTTCTTATTTGATAGTGTAATATTAATACTTACAGTCAGTCTAAAAATAATTAAAAAGTAAAACACAACACCTATAAGTAAAGACATAAATATACTGGTGACTCTTCTGGGCCCCTTCTTGCATTTGCTAAGGAGTTTCTCAAGGACTTTCCCATTGATATCTTCTACAGTGTAGCAAGTTTCTCCCAATCCTCATTGGTGTCATTCTGATACACACACTCATTCTCTAAGCCTGATTATTACCTCTGGTGTCACTCTCCCCCTTCTCCTTACAGTCCGTTCCCAACAGAGGTGGTCAGATTATTATGCAAAAGTGTGAGTTATTTTGCTGCTCAGAACTGTTTAACATAATTCACTCAGAATAAAAGTCAGCTTCTTAGCAGTGTCCTGAGAAAACTCTATAGAATTTGCCTTACATCTCTAATCTCATCTCCCAATGCTTTTCATTCATTCTAGCCACTCCAGCATAGAGACTCCTTGCTCTTCATCCTTTACCCTGGTATCCTGACACTTAATGGTTTTTTTACATTCTCAGCTACTACCCCAATATTCAGATGTTATCCTTCCCCATAGCTGTACCTTATCTCCTTTATATCTGTTTAAATGTTGATCTGGGAGGTACCCCTAGGACTTCCTATCTCCTATTCTTGCACTTGACCTCTCATATATATGTATATTGTACTGTTTACCCACAGATATGATTAATACCTTAAAGAGTGTATAGGACGTAAATGGAGCTCAATAAGTATTTGCTAAACAAATGGATGATTTTGTGCCTCTTAATACAAGAGTTTAGATACTTTGGTTATCTTCATCCTTATTAGCTCTTTCCAGTTACATCATTCTCACTTTGATGTGGCCCTAATTCTATCCTATCTGGTCCTCACTTATCTTCTGTACTGCAGAGACCTAATTTTGCAAGAGCACCTGAGCATTAGACATACAAGGAATATTGGATTATTTACTGCTTCTTAGAATAAAATTTTAGATTTTTTAGTATCTGTGTGATTCCTTCAACTAGTTAAAGTGACTCTTCATTAATGCATAATGTTTTCCACCAGTATACAATGAAGATTCAAGTAATGAACACTCCATGTAATATAAAGTGCATTATAGATTTCATGCAGACAGACTTAATTTAAATTATTTTGGCTGCTGCCCACCAAATCTAATTGAGTTACTGAAGTGATGCCTTTACCAACAGAGTGAAATCATACATGAAGAATTTTGTGAACCATGTAGATTTATTGATATGAGTTCCTTTCTTTAGAAAATCAAATGGTGAATCAATTTTGCTTAACTTAATTTTCCTTGAAAAACAGTGTATATGATTTCTTTTTTACTATTCATTTGTTGATGCCTTTGTTAAATGAACAAATAATTACTGGGCATCTATTTGTGCTAAGCAGTGGAATTTCATAAGGTTGAAACTTGCCATGGGATTTCAGTGATAAACATACAGATAACCAATTAACTCTAACTGAATACCAGACACTGTAGGGAGAACTTGGTTTACAAATAAGAGATAGAATATTAACCTATTTAACCCTAATCACATCTCCCAAATTCCAGTCTCTTATTGTTTCCTATTATAAATGAGAAATGGAGAAAGAAAGAAAGAAGACAGTTAATTTGCTGAAGGCCATATTGCTCCTTTTTGAAAGCTGAAGTCAAGAGTATCTGAGATCATTTAACTCCAAAATCCCTGTTATAACAGACTAAATTCTACCCCCTTGAACATGAATAAACTTAATTTCTACCATCAAAGATCCTACAGTATAACAGAAAAAAATGAGCAGCTAAAATATTTAATACTATGGTGTAAGTTGGTATACATTCTGTAATAAAAATTTTATGGAAATTTATGGAAATTCAGATTAAGAAGTAACTTTACAAATGGGTAACAGTTGGTAGCAGAGAAAGCTGAAGAGTAACAATGACCTAGCTTTATGGGAAATATTATTTAATAAGCAGGTCTAACTAATTCTAGGAAATGAGAAAAAACAACTGTGATGAATTATTAGACAACTTTGTGAGGT
The DNA here is from genome assembly GCA_028533165.1 of Leontopithecus rosalia. Taxonomy (NCBI): domain Eukaryota; kingdom Metazoa; phylum Chordata; class Mammalia; order Primates; family Cebidae; genus Leontopithecus; species Leontopithecus rosalia. The sequence continues at coordinate 26,819,237 of CM052649.1, read as the reverse complement.
CAATTCCAATTCTCTGGGAGTTACATCTGTCTCTTCCTCCATGAAATTGCAATCTTATTACTCTGACGTTTGAATGTCTATTTTTGGAACATATAACTTTATAAACATGTGAAGACTGGAAGAGAAAGCATTCACATTCACAAAATGAATCCTATATTCATTGTTAACGTGTCTCATTTCCCTCCTTCTAAATACAAGTAGTACCTCTCAATTCCATATACAGTAAGAGATAATTGGGTACTTGGAAATAACATAACCAAAGATGAGAGCCGTGAACATCCCATTGTCAGTCTGTCGCATTAATAAAAGTGCAATCATCTTGCTTTATTTTAAATATGCCATGTGAGAAAATTTTTAAAAAGCAATCCAGCACCCCTGGTATGCACCATTGTTCTTTTTATTGCCAGGTTATTCTCTAATGCAAAAATCACAGATGTTGACCAAAATTAAAGTAATAGTTCACTCTCATAAAAGCAGTGGTTTACAGATTGCTTAGATAATGTGATAGCTATGAACATGACCATCTGTTTTATGTCCAGCCATTAGTAATGTGACTATTTTTATTTGATTAAAAACCTTACACAATCAGCCACTCAAAAAGTTTTTGTTAAAATATGTTTACATTAAATAAGATTGCACCTTATGTTGTCAACCTTGGATGTTATGCTATATATTTTCCATTAATCTCATGAAAGCTAGAATTATGGAAAATTATTCTGTGTACCTCTCTTCCTTCTAGTCATGGTGCTAAAGCACGTGTATAGTTTGGTAGAGATAAAAAGTGATAAAAAATTCTCAACTTTTAATTTTTGTAATTGATGCAAACTAAGAGAAATAAATACCATAATGAATCTACTTCCTCTTTTCCCCAAATTCTAGACATACAGTTGTATCGGACTGTGCAAATACAAATTCTCCAAATATATTAAGTTCTCACTTTATGTCAGTGACTCTCTTTGTATTAGAAATGCAGGTGTAAAAGAAAGACAAATCTTGGTTCTCATGGAGTTTCACAGATAACAGAAAAATATACAGAGTCAAACTACTTGTGTAGTTATGAGTGCCATGCGGACAATAAAACAGTGATATGAGAGAAAGTGACAGATAGATTGATTTGGAGAGATGGGTATGTTGCATTTTAGTTTTGAAGAAGCCATTCAAACAAGGTAACATTTTAGTTGTTTCCTGACAATGAGAACAACTTATTTTTTTCTGTTATAATACATTCTAAATTTGAGCCATGAAACATGAGAGTCAATAAAACCAGACAAAACCAATGTCTGCTAATCCTAATAATACCACATTATCCTTAGTATACGCAGCCACGCTAGCCTGTATTTCTGATATTTTGAAAGTAGAAATATTACTTGTGGATCGCATATGAAAGCAGAGCCATCATACATGCTTACATGTGATAGATAAAGACAAGAGAAGAAACACTGCTGACCTCTTAGGATTTGGACTTGAGTAACTGGAATGATTTTACAACCATTTACTGAAGGAAATACGTTCCAGTCCTTTCCTTTCCTTTTTTCTCATCTCCTGTGTTTTCCTTTCCCTTTTTCCTCTTCTTTCTATTTTCCTGTTTCCCTTCTCCTTTTTTCCTCTACATTTCTTTCCTCATTTCCTTCCTTCCTTCCTTCCCTCTCTCCCTCCCTCCTTTCCTCCCTCCTCCCTCCCTCCTTTCCTTCCTCCCACCCTCCTTTCCTCCTTCCTTCCCTCCCTCCCTCCTTCCTTCCCTCCCTCCCTCTCTTCCTTCCTTCCTTCCTCTCTCCTTCTCTCTTTCTCTTTCTTTCTTTTCAGGAGATATTTTAATATATTTGCTTTAAAAATAATTTTAAATATTGAGGTGGCTCTGAGTCTTCTCTCCTATTTCTCTTCACCTCTGTGTCCTCTAAATTAGTGACAAATTCCTTTAAACAAACATGGATTTTTTTTGTTATTTACATCAATAATTCTCAACAATCTGCTTATGCTCTTTTTAATAAGTGTAGATGTATTTGAATTTTGAGACAAAATAGAGAAAATGAAGAAGGAAGAAGATGTTTGTGACCCATATAACTAAGAAACATTAGAAAGTTAACATGAAAAATTATAAGATTGGCAAAATAAGTGAATAGGCATGCCACAAAAGAGACTATTTAATAACCAGGTGATCATATGAAAAAGTGTTTAGTTTCATTTATTAAGGAAATGCAAATTAAAGCTACAAGGAGAAATCAATAAACAACAGAATGTCTAAAATTAAATGATTGAAGATTAAAATGTTAGAAGGAAGGCAGAATAACGGAAGCCCTCAATAACCCTCAGCCTGCTATCAGGATTTTATATTATTGTATATTTTTTTGGCTATATTTATAAATAATGAACATACTTGTTCTTTGTGACTCCGAAATTTCACATCTAGGGTTTGTATCTATATTAGTTTTTTCTCACACTGCTAATAAAGACATATCTGAGATTTGAAAATGTACAAAATAAAGTGGTTTCTTGGACTTACAGTTCCATATCACTGGGGAGGCCTCACAATCATGGCAGAAGACAAGGAGGAGCAAGTCACTTCTTACATGGATGCCTGCAGGCAGAAAAAAAGAGCTTCTGCAGAAAAACCCCTTTTTTAATCCCATCAGGTCTTGTGAGAGCCATTCACTATCATGAGAACAACATGGCAAAGACCCACCTCCATGATTCTGACATCTCCCACCAGGTCCCTCTTACAACATGTGGGATTTACGGGAGCCACAAGATTAAATTTAGTTGGGAACACAGAACAATACCATATAATTCCACCCTTGGCTCCTCCCAAATCTCATATCTTCACATTTCAAAATGAATCATGCCTTCCCCAGAGCCCCAAAAGCCTCAACTCATTTCAGCATTAACATGAAAGTCCACAGACCAAACTCCCAACCAAGACAAGTCCCTTCCATCTATGAATCTGTAAAATAAAGAGCAAGTTTGTTATTTCCTAGATACAATGAGGGGACAGGCATTGGGTAAATACAGCCCTTCCAAAAGGGAGAAATTGGAGAAAACGAAGGGGATACAGGCCCCATACAAGTCAGAAATCCAGTGGGACATTCAAATTCTAAAGCTCCAAAATGATCTCCTGTTACTCTACAGTTTACATCCATGTCATGCTGATACAAAAGGTAGGTTCCCAAATCTTGGACAGCTCCACCTCTATGACTTTTCAAGGTACAGGCTCCTTCCCTGCTGCCTCCATGGGCTGGAATTGAGTGTCTGCAGCTTTTCCAGGTGCATGGTGTAAGCTGTCAGTGGATCTACAACACTGGGGTTTGGAGGACAGTGGCCCTCTTCTCCCAGCTTCACTAGACAGTGCTCCAGGAGGGACTCTGTGTGGGGGTTCCACCTCACATTTTCCTTCTTTGTTGCCCTAGCAGTGGTTCTCTACGGGATCCCACCCCTACAGCAAACTTCTGCCTAGGCATCCAGGCATTTCTATACATCTTCTGAAATCTAAGCAGAGGTTGTTAAACCTCAATTCCTAATTTCTGTGCACTCACAGTCTCAATACCATATGGAGGCTGCCAAGGCTTGAGGATTCCACCCTCAAGCTGAAATGGCTTCATTGTCTAGGTTGTATAACATGGGTCTTTATCTTAATTGAGAAAAAATTCAGGACATGGTTACACACAAGGAGTGAGTTTAGGAATGGAAAGTTTAATAGACAAAGAAGAAAGAGAAAAAATGTTTTCTCATGCTGAGAAAGCAGGTCACTCAAGACAAGGTCTGTCGTTTGTGGTGGGATGCCACTTATTTTGCACAGAGGCTTGAGGAGGCAGTGGTTGATTTTCATAGGATCCAGAGCATTTGTTTGACCAGGTGTGTCATTTATATAGCCCAAAAAAGACAGGCTCTCCCACCCTAGTTTTTCTATTATGCAAATGTGGCCACTACTTGGTGTTTGCCATGATGATTACACACATGGTTTTACTTGGTGACCACATGATACCCGCACAGGGGGTGACAAGGTAAAGAGAGCAAGAAGCAGCATATTGAATGTACCTGCTTTGCAGGTACAGCTGCTGACATTTACATATAAAAGCTTCTAGTTTGCATATCAATGCCTGAATCTTCAGGTTGCTTTCTGTTAGAGAAGAAGTGTTTTGGGGCTGCTTCTTATTAAAAGAAAATTCCACCAATAGGTCTTACCCTTTCTAACTGCCTATGGATAATTTCTTAATAACTCCTGTATTATTTCCCTCTCAAGAGACATAACCATAACTGCTGTTGGGGGTGTTGGACAATTATTCTTTCTGGGTATTGCCTTCTGAAAAGGGGCATCATGTTGGGGGACAGCAGTTGTGGCTTCTGAGTTTGATGTTAAGAGCTCTCAGAAAAATGGTGTGGCTATGTGTGGCTCTGTTTGTAGCACCATTTAGAGTTTGATTGCTTCTAGGTGAAAAGAGAGATACATTTTATAAAACAGTTTAAAATATAGGTTTAGAATATGAGTATTAAGATTGCCACTGCTAATGGAGGTCCTATAGACCCCAATTTTAACACCTGTTAGTTTCACCAATGGATTGTAATATTGGTTTGCCTCCACTAGAAGTTACTGTACATTACCAGAGACATTAATATACAAGTAACATTCCTTGAGAAACACATACATCTTTCCACTTTGATTTGCCATTAGGGAATAATTTTAGGTTTAGGCCATTTTTATAAGTTGTGATATAATTGGAAAAAATTGAGTGGCTAAAATAACTTTAGTGTTAGTCTTGGGAATTTCTTTCCTTTAAATATTAAATTCTTTTATGACTTTCACAGCCGTCTTACAACATACTCAAACTTTCTGACTTGTCCTAAACATCCTCACTGTTTAAAACAGTCATTTCCTTTTAGAATAAGAATTTAACATACAAGATATTTTCTTATATAAAAAGCTTTCTTTATAACCTTCTTTTCATAGCTTAGAGTGCAGCATATTATCAATCATCAATAAAAAGTTCTATGAAGCTCAGTGATAATTAAATTTTTATGCTTCTTATCTATAAATATTACTTTTGCTATAACCAACACAACCTTGACTAAATATTTTCTGCAATTACTAATCCTGTTATAAAAATAAAAATTAGGCAAAATATTGTAACAATGGAATTTTACAACCAGAATTTCACATTGTGGGTGCCACTGTGTATAGTTCTATTGCAAATAGTGAGTGAATATAATTCCTGCCAGAATGGTGTAGTAAATAATTTCTGTTTAAAACTTTACTTGCCAAGATACAACATTTCCCTTGGGGATCTACTAAGTTACAATTGCAAACTTACACGTAATTAAAATCTTCTTGAAAATTGCATTAAAAAGAGGTTCTAACATTTGGCAGCAAATTCTGAAAGGGCTGGTAGAAATAAAAAAAAGTATCTGGTGAGGTAAAGATGGGATTGAGTACTATGAGTAGCCATCACTCAGTTACTTATCTTTTATAATTTTTCACCTCAAGATCTTCTATTTTTTTCACTTTGATATTACCAACGTTCCTCTGGGCAGTCAGGGATTGCTTCTTCAGCTCTTCAGGCTTTAGTTTGAGTATGACATATTCAGAAGTTGATACCTGTAACTTTTACTGCGGAGGGTATTGAAAGAAGAACAGTATAGGGCCTCTCCCAGCTTGATTTAGGGAACAAGAAAGAGGGGAGAGTTTTCACTAACATCAAATCTCTTGGTTTAAATGGAGATGGTGAGATTTACTAGAGTTGGGCTTCTGCTGGTTGTGTCAATTTCTGTTAAAAGTGAGCTTCAGAATTTATATGATTAACCAATTTAGAGGTTGCCTGAAAACAATCTGTGAATACCTTGATTCGTTTTATCCTTTCCTAAGTGAAAAGGTTGGTGAAAGATCTTAAGGACTTTCCATGGGCTGAAAGCTGGTGGGTAGAATTTGCCATCCTCTGACTGTAGCTGTCCTGGGGGATGAAAAGTATACCCTTGAGAAGTCACCCATTCTATATCTGCAGGGGAGAACTGAGGTTTGGTTTCTCTTACGGAGCCTTCCTAGATTAGAAAGGCCTGAAGTTTGTTATTCCCTTGAGGATCCCTTGCCTTTGACTTAGCTGACTTTACAGCTAACCTATTTCCTTTGGATACTTCATCTGTTACCTTTTGATCCCTATAATGCATAACTGCTGTTTCTTGTAGAAGACAAACTTAGGATAATAACCTCTTAATTTCCTGGTGTTATTTTATACAAGACCCATTAGTGATAAGGAAATGTCTTTTCTTTTAAATGGAAAAATGAGCATGGAGAACTAAGAAAGGGTATTCAGTCAGTGTACATGTTAGTTACCTATCCCTTGCTTAATTTAAGTACCCTTGCAAGAGCTTTGGTTCAGCTAATTGAGTGCTTGTGTCTAGGGAGAGACATTATTTAGAGTGACTACTCCTTATCCTGCCATATGTATTTCTTGCTTTACTGGCTGTTTGTTAGCTAATAGCTCCCATTAGAGGACAGTAATTTTGCCACATTACGTGGGGTGTAAACAGTTATCTCCTAGGGTTAATTTGAAGGCTTTTCTAACTAACAGTGTTATCATGACTATGTCCCCATAACTGCCACTAAGAGGTTGAGAAATTGTTAGATTACATTTTTTCCTGGGGCACCACTTGTGATCATGCTATAAGAAGAGGGGAGGACTGGATTAGAGAAGAGAAAAGAGAGAGACAGTCTTTAGTGTTTAGAAGGAGGTCTGCTTTTATTCCTTCAATTTTCAGAATCACCCTGGGCTCCTGTGCTGTAATGGCAGTTTGAGCAGTTGTGGCAGAAGGTTTGAGCCCTAGAACCTGTCATCCTGCTGTACCATCTATGAGACTGGTTCTGACCCTGGTGACCTCTACCTCTGGGAGCAGTTTGATCTCCAGTGGTCTCCACCACAGGCTGGACAGGGTCAGGGTGCCTTCCTCGTGCTGTTTTGTCATGCTTTCTAAAATGCCCTGGCTTGCCACACTAATAGTGACTAGTGGATGTGCTTCAGGGATCCTGGTCTTTGTAAGCCTACAAAGCAGCTACGAGAGACTTTGTCCTTCTTCTGAACTTTCTCTCTTTATTTTGGGCCTCTTCCTGGTCCTTATTATAAAAGACCAAAGTGGCCACCTTCAGGAGGTTCTGTAAGGTGCTATCTGGTCCTATAGCTTGTTTCTGTAGTTACCTTCTAACATCAGGAGCTGCCTGTGTAATAAACTTATCCTTTAGAATGAGCTGTTCCTTATCAGGGGATAAGGAGATGTGCTCTATTAGTACCATTCTCAGTCTTTCCATAAAGGCTGGAGGATTCTCATCTGTCCTTTGGTCTATCATAGATAGTTTAGAGGAATTGAGAGGTCTGACCTTAGTTCTTCACAGGCCCTCTAGAATGCGTATGAAAAAGTGCTTCCTTTTCCATTCATCTGGAGAGCTATAGATGTCCCAATCAGGGTTGGCAAGAGGAACTACTTTCTCTCCTATTGGGAATGGTATTTTTGCTATTTCTCTTTTCTTCCCTTTTGGTGCATTATACTAGATATTGCTCATCTCCAAAATCATTTGCTGCCTGCAGAGTTGCCTGCTTTTCAGATGTGGTTAGAGTTTGGCTTAGGAGCAGCATAATGTTCTTCCATGTCAGGTGAAACACCTGAGTTATATTCTGGAAAGCTTCTATATACCTATTGAAGTTGCCAGAAAATTGAGCTAAGTCTTACTTTATTTTCCTAAAGTCCTCTAATGAGAAGGGAACATGAGGTGGCCCCAAGAAAGATGAATTCTCAAATGTTTCCCCTGGAAATTGCTTATCTAATTCTGGGGAATTATTCTCTATAAGCCTGATGGATGTGCCTGTTAAAATACATGCAGTTGTATGTTTATTGTAGCACTGCTTACAATAGCAAAGACTTGGAACCAAACAAATGCTCATCAAGGACAGACTGGATAAGGAAATTATGGCACATATACACCATGGAATACCATGCAGCCATAAAAATGATGAGTTCATGTCCTTTGCAGGAAACCAGAGGGGAAGACTGGAAACCAACATTCTCAGCAAACTGACACAAGAACAGGAAACCAAACACTGCCTGTTCTCACTCATAAGTGGGTGTTGAACAATGAGAACACACAGATACAGGGAGGGGAGCATCACACACTAGGACTTGTAGGGAGTTTGAAGGCTAGGAGAGGGATAATAGAGAGTAGGGGTATAGGTGAAGGGTAGCATTAGGTGAAATACCTAATGTAGATGACGGGGCTATGGATGCAGCAAACCACTATGGCATGTGTATACCTGTGTAACAAACCTGCACATTCTGCACATGTACCCCATAACTTAAAGTTTACTAATAATTTTAAAAAAGTATTAAAAATAAGCTGGGTTGATTTTACAACTCTTGCAAAGGTTTAGTAAAAATGTCATGCCTTTATGCAAAAAAAAAAAGGTTGCTTTTATCTTCAAAAAACAGTTAAACAAGTTTCATTGTTTTAGAGTGCCCTGCAGAACTACAAGCTGAAAATAGTCTGTTACCCACCTAGAAAAATAAGTGAGAACAAAAGGATCCTATTAGTCTCCCCTTCTTTCATTGTGACTCAGGGTGAAGGAGAAGAGAGTGGGAGCGTCCCCTTTCTCTCTGATTCCTGGATCCAGGCACCATGTTCAATGGGCCACCGATGGTTGTAGGCATGATCCTCCAAACAATGGAACCAGATCAACTCAGTGATGGGATTACCCACCCAGCCTTAGCATATCTGCCTGTGTGATCTGCTTGGCTCCTTGAATCTCCAGAAAAACTGTCACTTTAGGCAAGGCTTCCTTAATGAAAGCAATGTGCTAGATTGCCTGCCATTACAGCCTATGGTAAAACATTTACCCTTAGAAAAATGGTTCCCGTTAAATTCTGAATTTATTATCCCCTTACTAAGTAAATACTGTTCTAACTGGAGACAGAATAGGTACCTTAAATGAACGTAGAGACCTGACAGTGATATTTCCTGCCTTTGGTACAGTATTGGCACTAACATTTGGCTATGGAGGACACTTTACTCCTAATTGTTGAAGGCAGAGCTTTTGTGTTCATTGAAGGGGGCTTTACTAGTAGCACAAAAAGAGAGGGCAATTAGGAAGCTGCAGTGAAGGACCGACAATGCACCTCATGAAGAGGATTTTTATTTCCACTAGTTAGTATCATGTGCTCACCAGGGAAATGTTGGAGAGAGTGACTCTTATTGAGTCACTGTAGCATTTGCCGATCTTTCCTAACAGAACTGTTTCCCTAAACTGTGAAATTTCCCACACATTGTACACACAGAGACATGGCAACTGCAGATACAAAAGAAAGAAAAAAATTTACAGCAGGATAGCTAGAGACCAATTACCAACACCCAGATCAGCTGTCAGAAGCTGGCTTCAGTCCAGAAGCCACTGAATAACACCAGAGTAAGCCCTGCGCAGAAGTCCTCAGTTGTCCCAGAACTTCTCCCAGCCTCACACAATGGCTAGGAACTCCATAAAAGGAAACTGATTTAAAGAGTGTCTTGAGATTAAAGGACAGATTTGAGGTTCACTCTATACTCACCACTCTGATGTTTCTATCATGTGCTCTGATCCCAATCACAGATGAGCCCCCAAATGAGATGGCTCTGTTGACTGGAGTGTATACCCTGGTTCTTTGTCTTGGTTGAGAAAGAATTCAGGACATGGACACACACAAGGAGTGAGTTTAAGAGCAGAAAGTTTAATAGAAAAAGAAGAAGAGAGAGAACAAAACTTCCTCGTGCTGAGAAAGTGGGTTACCCAAGAGAGGGTCTCCAGTTTGGGATGAGATGCAGTTGATTTTGTACAGAGGCTTGAGGTGTTGGTTGCTTTAGATAGAGTCCAGGGGATTGGTTTAACCAGGTATGCCATTTACATAGCCCATGAAATGACTGGCTCTCCCACCCTAGCCTTTTATTATGCAAATTGGCCTCTATCTGGTAGTCACCATGACGCTGAGGGACTGTGTTAAGGAAAAATACCTTCTCTTCCCAAGTCCACAAGGGACATGATTTCAAAGGCAGGAGCTTCCCATCACCATGCCTCCATCCACACCACCATCCGGGAACCTAGAGTTCTTTGTCTGACTTTCCCCAGTGTGGGCTAGGTGGAAAACCCAGGTGTGCTCCTTTGTTTAAAAAGCCCACTGAAAGCTCTGAGATAAGGGGGCTCTGTAGCCAAACTGGTATCAGAGTCAAAGATCAATCACTCCAATGGAAGTTTGAAAGAATTCCTTTCATTGGATAAGAACATGAATGGGGTGGGAATAACTTAAATGGAGTTAAATTCTCCATGCTTCTTATCTATACAGATTCCTCCCTTGGATCCCCTCCTATCACAGCTTAGTAGCTCTCTCTCCTCTCTCTCTCTCTCTCTCTCTCTCTCTCTCTCTCTCTCTCTCTCTCTCTGCCTAATAAATTGCTTCTCTGCTAAACTCTTTGGGTTCATGATGTTTATTCAAATGGTAAGCTCACCACACCTCCAGGCCCTCTTCCCCATTCCTGGGGTAAGAGAGGTCAAGGTCCTGGCATATCAGATTAGGAAACTAGGAGCATCTTTGGTACACCCCGCTCCTTCCCTCCAGCCACAATGCCTGCATATGTGGTTTTACCTGGCAGCTGCCTTGATACTGGTACATGGGATGACAAGGTAAAGAGAGGGAAAACTACCATATTGAATGTACCTGGTTTCCTGGTACAGTTGCCGGCATTTCCACATAAAAGCTTCTAGTTTGCTTATGTATGCCTTACTCTTTGGGCTTCTTTCTGTTAGAGAAGAAATAGTTTGGGACTCCTTTTAATTTGAGGAAAATCCCACCAAGAACACTTTTATTTCTTCCAGCTGTCTGAAAATAATTTATTAATAGTTCCTGCATTAAAGCCACAGCCTGAGCTCTACATTGGCCCCTTTCAGCCACCAGTGGAGCAGCTAGGATGCAGGGCACCAAGTTTCTTGGCTTCACACAGCACAAGGACCCTGAGCCTAACCCACAAAACCACTTTTTCCTTCTGGAACTCGAGGCCTGTGAAGGGAGGGGCTGCCCTGAAGGTCTCTGACATAGCCTGGTGACATTTTTCCCATGGTCTTGAGGATTAAACTTAGGCTCCTTGATATTTATGCAACTTTCTGTAGCCAGCTTGAATTTCTTCTCATCAAAGGGATTTTTCTTTTCTACTGCATTGTCAGGCTTCAAATTTTCTGAACTATTATGCTCTTTCCTTTTAAAACAGAATGCTTTTAATAGCACCTAGGTCACCTCATGAACACTTTGCTGCTTAGAAATTTTTTTCCACCAGGTACCCCAAGTCATCTCCCTCAAGTTCAAAGTTCTACAAATCTCTAGGGCTGGGGCAAAATGCTGCCAGTCTCTGCTAAAACATAACAAGAGTTACCTTTACTTCAGTTCTCAATAAGTTCCTCATCTGCATTTGAGACCACCTCAGCCTGGACCTTATTGTTTATATCACTATCAGTATTTTTGTCAAAGGCCATTCAAAAAGTCTCTAGGAAGTTCCAAACTATCCCATACTTTCCTGTTTTCTTCTGAGTTCTCCAAACTGCTCCAACCTTTGCCTGTTATCCAGTTCCAAAGTTGCCTCCACATTTCTGGGTATTTTTTTTAGCAGTGTCCCACTCCACTGGTACCAGTTTACTGAATTATTTTGTTTACAAGCTACTGATGAAGACACACCTGAGACTGGAAAACTTACAAAAGAAAGAGGTTTTTATTGGACTTTAAGTTTCACAAGGCTTGGGAGGCCTCACAATTATGAAGGCAAAAAGGAGCAAGTCACATCTTATGTGGGTGGCAGCAGGCAAAAGGAAAGCTTGTGCATAGACACTCCTGTTTTTAAAACCATCAGATATCATGAGAACCATTCACTATCATGAGAGCAGCATGGAAAACACTCATCCCTATGATATGATTACTTCCCACCAGGTCCCTCCCACAACACATGGGAATTATGGGAGCTACACGATGAGATTTTGGTGAAGACACAGAGCCAAGTCATATTGAGGGACTGTGTTAGAGACACTTCCCGGGGCAGCTAGGGCCCTTTGTGTCCACTTTTCCACCTCTGGCCGGCTAGATAGGGCCTCTGTTTCCATTTTCCCACCTCTGCCAGGCTAGGTAAGGGCTTTGTCCCTGATTTTCCACCTCTGGCTCTTGGAGGTGGGGGCTTTGTGACTCAAGGTTGTAAAACAGTAGCCAATCCTATAAAGGATTCAGAGATCAGTTAATCCAGAGGAGGTTTGAAGGAATCCATCTCATGGGATGAGAACATGAATGAGGAGGGAATAACTCAGGGATAAAAGCTCTAACCGCCTAAGCCTGGACTGGCACCCTCTCCCAATCCCCTTCCATGGTGGGGTGGAAGCTGTATTTTTGCCTAATAAATCACACTATCTCACACTCTTTGGGTTCATGAGTTCTATATGAGCTGCAACACTCACTGCAACACCGAGGTCCCTTTCCCCATTCTATGGGATTAGGAAGACCAGGAGCCTAAGTTACAGCTGTAGCTACTCCACTTCTGTGGTGGCCTAGCAGTTAGGACTCCTGGTTTTCACCCAGGTGTCCCAGGTTCAACTTCTGATGAGGAAACCAGGGAATCCAGCTGCAGCTACGCCAGTCACAATATCAATATCCAATTTGAATGCATGCACAAGTGAAACAGAAAACATGTAGAAGTATGTACTTAATAACATTATTACTAGTATCTTAAAATTGCAAACAACCTCTATGTCTATTTATTATTAAAGAAATTATAATTTACTAACATAATAATGTGTTCTATGGCAATATAAACTACATGTATGCACAACAACATGGATAAAACCCACAAACATAAAAGCAGAATCCAAATAACAAAATAATATTCATTGTGAAATATAGGGGCCTGCTACCCTATTTGAAAAAGATTTTGGCTTGAGCCTGCATTTTAATTGAGCTTAATAACCTACCCATAACTATAGCTGCACCAAGGTAATATTTGACCTGAACAATCTATCTTGAGCTGGGGGTTAATTGTTTCCTTGATCCGTGAAATATCATGTGAACTAAAAGATTCAATTCTAAAATGAAAATATTAAATAGATGACCAGACCAGTATGTGTAGGTTCAGATGGCATGTACTATCCCAGATTTCCCTGATACCTTTCTCTACTTTTATTAACTTTTTAGTACTGACTACAGAAACACCACAGACTGCATGTCTTATATCACAAATTTATTATAGATCTGGAGGCTAGGAAGTCTGAGATGAACATGTCCACAAATATGGTTTCTTCTGTGGTTTCTTTCCTTGGCTTGCAGATGGCCACATTATCACTGTGTCCTCACGTGGTCCTGGGCCTGTGCCTCCCTGGTATCTATTTGTATTTCCTAAGTTCCTCTTCTTATAAAGACACCAGTCAGACTGGATTCTACCCTAATGACTACATTTTAACTTAATTTTCTCTTTCAAGGCTCTATTTAAATACAGTCCCATTCTGAGGTTTTGGAGATTAAGGGTTCAACATATGGATTGTAGAGGACACAATTCAGTCCATAACACTGATGTTTTTCATCTTATCCTAAAAGATTTATTGTATGCCCACATGGGAAATTGTCTACAATTGAAAGGAAAAACAAATCAAGATGGCCTGATTTCCTGATTACTCTGCATGATGTATTATTTATATTCAGTCATTCTTGGGTAAAGACCAATAGTTTGGCTTGTGGTTTACAGACCTGGAATAATACAATTGAAAAGTTGATGACAAAGTATAAAGGTATTTTTTTCTCTTTGATGTCCACCTGAATGTATATATCTGTGGAAAGAGAGCTAAATAACAAGGAGGATGTGAAGCCCCATCTTGTAAGAGTCAGTTAGCCCCTTTCCTCTGTTCAAAGGACCTGTGTACCAAGTACACATAATGGCAAGGATCAAGGTCAAAGCTGGGCTCAGCAATATAAACTCCACTCACCCATTCTGACCCTATCGTCATCACAGCTGGATGCCCGCTGCTGCTGAGGTTAACACATAACTCCAGATGTGGTACCATTCTGTGGATGTGGTGGGGAGAATGGCAATCAGACAGCTCTTGATAGCAGAGTCATTACACTAAACACCTTTCATCATGGACAGTCAATGCTTTCTCAACATTGAAATAGACACATATTGAGGAAATAGATGTGCATTATTTGGTTATAGTGCTGCTGCCAGGACCATAGACATTCACAGACATGCAAAATATTTCACCTGTACCAGTTTTATTACACAAATAATCTCTTCTTTCTAGGCAACCAATTTTGCACTATAGCCATAGATTCATGCCTAAAGAAATAATTAATCCTGGGGTCAGCTGGTTTGTTCGAGCAGTGGAATGCCTTACTTAAGAGTCAATTACCACATCAACTGGAATACAACACCCCGAAAGCTTGGCCTGTTATCTAAGAAAATGGCTTCAGTAATTACTTTAAACCAGAAGTCAGCTTACAGTGCCAATTTTGTCACAATATGAAAACAATGAATGCAACTAGCAATATTTTGATCACAATGAGCAAAATAGCCCTTTGGAGATATTTCCTTTCTTTTTGTACCATGATCTGTGGCTCACTTGATTGAGAGTCACCAGTGGCCAAAGGAATGCTTCCAACAGGGAACACAGTAACGGTTTTATTAAATCTGAAATTGAGACTGTACTATGTATATTTGGCCTCTTATTGCTGGTTGAATGAACAGGGTAATGAGTGAACCTGGCCAGGGAATTCTAATTACCAGTAGTAAAGTAGATTGCTGCTGGACATTACAGAAACAGAGAATATATTTTGAAACCTTGAGAATTCATTGGGGTGCCTACTTTTCTTGCTCAATCATCCTGACCAGTGTATAACTGGGGCAATAAAGACCAGATCATCAGGGACTAAACTCCTGCAGAGGTAAAGGTTTGAGTCACTCTACAAGGTAAAAAGTCATGTTAGGTAAAATGCTAGTAGACAATAAAGGGAATATGAAAATAATATCAGTTGAAGGAAACAACAATAATTGCCAATTTAGGCTGATAAGTGATTGCAGAACTAAGGACAGTAGAAGCAACTATGATATTAATATAACCTATGTCTGTCTGCTGTATTAAAAGTGCAGTGGGCAGGGTGTGCTGGCTCATCCCTGTAATCCCAACACTTTGAGTGAATCACCCAAGGTCAGGGTGAAACCCTGTCTCTACTAAAAATGCAAAAATTAGCCAGGTGTAGTGAGGGAGCATATAATCCCAGCTACTCGGGAGACTGAGACAGGATAATTGCTTGAACCCAGAGGCAGAGGTTGCAGTTAACCGGGATTGCACCACTGCACTCCAGCCTGGGCAACAGAGCAAAACTTCATATCAAAAAAAAAAAAAAGAGTACAGTGATAGTTAACATTTTAATTTGCATGTGGATATATGACTATATTACCATTATACCAGAATAATTTAGTAACCAAAATCCTCTTTATGTCCTCTGTTACATATTTTTTTCACTGAAGAGAGGGCAATGGTAGGTGTTATGGTGCAAAAGAGGTGGACGTAACTCCATTAATCCACAGTCACTTTTGTTCTGGAGACTGACATATCTTGAGTAAATCAAAAGCCTCTCTTGCTTTCTTCTCTGGTGACTGATGGCCAAAGCAGAGTACCAGCAGGACAAGGAAGGGAGGAAGGTGAATAAAGTTGGTACATTTGTCTCAGCATTTTCTTTGATGGCTTATTGCACTCTGGTGCTGGGCTTTGATAAAAATTCACAGCTTACATGGAGGCTGTCTTTGTGCAATTCTCTTCTTTGTGTTTATGGTGACATTTCTTGACCTCCTCCCTCTTGTTCCTTCAGATTCCTGGTGGTTAAAGCTGTGCAATGTTAATAGTTGTAGAAACTATCCAGTCAACACTGTCATAAATAGATCATGTGTTAAGCATTTCTAAAATTAACAAATTTTATTCCACATGACTGATTCAGATATTAAGAATAAAATACAATATCAATAAATATGTCAAAAATAACTAGTTTTATGTTAAAATAACCACGTAGCCACCCAGAGCCTCAAACAACCTCAAAAAATCTTTCCATTTTCTCCCATTGCATTTTACTTATGGACAGAATGAGTAACCAAAAGACTATTGGTGTACAAAAGAACCAGGCAAAGAAAATAGTGTCATTTTGGGGGAATGAAACTTAGCAACTAATGGCACTTTGCCAACCAAGAAGCAGATGTTTAACTATAACTGTCAACAAAATATGAATAGAAAAAAATAGCATCATGTTATGATAGTTTTAGTTTAGAAAGTACAAAATCAGAACCCTAGCATAAGCACCAAAATGAAAAACAAAGGTGTAGTGAAATCAGTCACTGTTTTTGTGATGTTTTGATGAGCCCTTTTTAAACTCAAAAGTCAATGAACTTGATGGTTACTAAGATTTTTGGAGAGTTTAGAATAAAAGTTCTGGAAAGGAATAAGGGCAAAGTTCACTCAGGTGGCTAGCCTATATTAACATTTGGAACAAAGGTGGACTTTTAGTGAAAACAATCTAATAATCAGGGCACCGGTTTGTATATCTAAACAAAAAACACTGATTTAGAAAGACATGTAATGAAGAGGGCCTTTCACCAGTAAATGTGTATCTTTCACTAGTGAATTTACTTAATAACATGGAAAAACTCAACCACCTTTTACATGAAAAGTGTTAGTCCAGAGGCTCTCTATTCTTAATTTACAGATTATTTGGTGGGTCAATATACAAACTTCCTCTCCCTTTGTTTAAATAGCATACTTCCCTGATGCTTCCATGGATATTGAACAGTAACTACAATTATTCTTGAAAAGGCTAAATTTTATATTTGGCTATGTATCCATGCCAAATTCACAACAGAAATCTTACAAGTATAGTTTAGTTAGTTTTGTATTGGTATGTAATAGACCTTCATTTGTTAGAATATATATATATAATTTTGGGAGGCATTTTAAAAAAGAAATAATAATAAAATTAATTTAGTGTGGAAATTTGTATCCAACAGCAAAACCAGCATTTTATGTGATAACTTCTGAGACTAGACAATCAGAGAATCAGTATATTTTAATGTTTATTACACATTACAAATTCACAGGTATGATTGCATGCTGTTCTCTGCAACAGTCAACAGTGTTATACTTACAGTATAGTCCCTAACAGATGGTGAAACAGGTAATGTTATCCTCCTAAGGCTAAACATTAGATTTTAAAATGTATACAAGTAAATTTCTAAAAGAAATAAAAACTGGGAAGTCTGTTTTTATACATAAACATTTATTTGAGTTTAAATTATCCAGTTTAAATGGTGGTGCAAGTTTTTTGTAAAACACTGTTAGTGGTTTTAATGTTTATGTGGGTGTGTACTTGCAGTCTTAAGGAAATTTGTTTCCATTCTGTTTGAAATGTAAGAAAACTAACAAATTCTAGACTTAAATTTGACATGTAAGCAACTGGACCTAATAGATATCTAAGGAATATTTCACTTATTAATCACAGAATATGCGTTCTTCTTATCTGCATATGGAACATATTCCACAGGCGTGGCCATAAAAGAAATCTCAATAAACTTTTAAAAATCAAACCCACACCAACTATACTCTCAACCACAGTGAAATTAAAAAAGAAAATAATACCAATAAATGTGTCTCAAAATGGTACAATTACATGGACATTAAACAATGTGTTCCTGACTGACTCTTGGGTAAACTATAAAATTAGGGCAGAAGTAAAAAAAAAATTCTTTGAAATAAATAAAAAGAGAGACACAATGTATCCAAATCTCTGTGATGCATCAAAATCAGTGTTAAGAGGAAAGTTTATAATGCTGAGCAGCTACCTCAAAAAGTTAGAAATATCTCAAATTAATGATATAACATCACACCTAGAGGTACTGGGAAAGCAAGAACAAAGTAACCCCCAAAATAGCAGAATAAATAAAATAACTAAACGGAGAGTAAAACGGATTGAAATCAAGACTTGAATAACCATACCAAGAATCAATGAAACCAAACATTGATTCTTTGAAAGCTTAAACAAGACCAAAAGGCTGCGAGCTAGATGAACAAAGAGAAAAAGAGAAGATACTAATAAGCACCATCAGAAATAATAGTGACATTAGAACTGATATCACATAAATACAAAAAATCCCCAGAGAATATTATGAACACCTCTATGTGCACAAACTAGAAAATATAAATAATATGGATGTATTTTTGAAATACACAATCTCCCAAATTTGAATCAAGAAGAAATTGAAACCCTGAACAGACTAGTAGTGAGCTCTGAACTTGTCAGTTAAAAAGCAAACAATCAAACAACAACAAAAAATATGAACAACAAAAGCCCCAGACAAGATGGACTAAGAGTTAATTTTTCCAGATGTACAAATAAGAGCTGTTACCTGTCCTACTGAAACTATTCCTAAAAATCAAGGGAGGAGGACTCCTCCCTAACTCATTCTATGAAGCCAGCATCAGCCTAATAGAAAAATATGGCAGACCCAATGAAAAGAAAAAAAAATGACATGCCAATATTCCTGTTGAATATAGACATGAAAATTCTTAACAAAATACTATCACACTCAATGAAGCAGAATATCACAAAGTTAATATACCATAATCAAGTAGGCTTTATTGCTGGGTTGCAATGCTAGTTCAACAAACACAAATCAATAAGTAAGCTTCACCACATAAACAGAATTAAAAAATAAAACCATATGATCATCTTAATAAACATGACAAAAGCTTTCAATAAAACCCAGCATCTCATAATGATAAAAACCCTCAACAAACTACACATCAAAGGAACATACCTCAAAATAATAACGATCTATGTCAGACCTGCAGCCAGTATTACACGGAATGGGTGAAAAGTGGAATCATTCCTCTTAAACACTGGAAAAACTCAAAGGTACACCACTCTCATCACCACTATTCCACATAGTACTGGAAGTGCTAGCCAGAGAAATCATCAAAAGAAAGAAAGAAAAGGCATCCAAATAAGAAAAGAAAAAATCAAACTGCTTATCTTCATTGATGATATGATTCTATACCTAAAAATCCCTAAAGACTCTGCCAAAGGGCTCTTGGAACTAATTAACAACTAACTTAAGTGAAGTTTCAGAATACAAAATTAATTCACAAAAATCAGTAGCATATCTTATATACTCACAACAGATGCAGCTAGAGGCCATTATTCTAAGCAAACTCAAGTAAGAACAGAAAGCCATATAACACGTGTTCTCACCTATAAATGGGAGCTAAACGATGGATACTTATGGACATAAAGATGTCAACAATAGACCCTGGGAACTACTTGGGAGGAGAGAGTAGGTGGAGCAAGGGTTGAAAAACTATTGGGTACTATGCTCAGTACTGGGGTAATGAAATTATTCATACTCCAAACCTCAGCAACACACAAAATGCTCAGCTAACAAACCTAGACATGTACTCCCTGATTCAAAAAATGATTCTATTATAAAAGTTAAAATTATAAAAAAATTAGTATAAGCATAAGTGACACCATCCAGATCTGGGATGTTCTATGCATAATGATTTTAATTAATTATACATCTAGTAAAATATGCTATATCATTTTTAGTCTGTTTCAGTAATTTTGTCTTTCCATTAATTTGCTTATGATTTGTAGTGTTTCATGTTTCTAATTTGTCATAACAATTGATGTATAAAATAGTGTAAAAGAAAAATAAATAAAATGTAGTTAACTATAAGACATTTAAAAATCCTGGTATTATCACAATCAATATGTCATGTTTTTATTTAAGCTGCTTAAGGTTGGCACAGAATATTTTTAAAAGACATTGAAGGCAACCCAGTCCATCGCTGTTGTTTTATAACTGTGAAAACTGAGGTTCAGAGAGCTTGGGTGATTCACAAGAACATGCAGAGAATTAATGACAGAACATCACTGTAGTACAACTTCGTGAATCATGGTTCAAGATTCCCTCTATTCTATTCCACTGCTAATAATTTATGTGGCAACTTACAATAGGTATTCATCCTTAAAATGTGTATTTCATACATCACATATATTCTGCTTTAGGAACTAAAGATCTGAAACATTCCAAATTTACACTAATTTACATAAACATAAAATATTGTTTCCAAAAGTGTTATTTGAAAGAAAGATTCCATTAATTATATAATTATTCTGAAAACCACTTAATAAACACAGAATACCCTTAGAATGCATATAATTATATAAGGAATAAAAGGCAAAATATCTTTGCATATTATAGGCAATATTAGTCCACAGAATATAACTATAATGATGATAAAATATTCTTATCTTCTACCGAGTTAGTTGACACTGTGGAGTTCTATGAACAGGAACAAATCTGTAAGCCTAAAATTGTGAAGAAAATCACTAGTCAACTGTAGAGAATTTGTCTACGTAATGCACATAGCAGAGAAATTTACTGATTACAGAGTGTCTACATCCCTAACTTCCCTCCCACACACAGCATCACAGTTTCCATTTTAATGCAATTGAGTGAAGTCATAAAAATCATGCCTATCCTACTACTAAAAACATATCAGTTTGTGTTTGTCTTAATGCTTACCACAATCAGCCCTTTCAGAAATCTAGTACGTCAACAACACATTATCACCACCAGATTAAGTATCCTCATTCTCATCATAGCCCTTTCAATGCTTTTTATTGAGATTCATTCACATTTATTTACTTCTGGTGCATTAAAAGGAGCAAAGAAGATCTGGCATGGAATAGAGCAGATACCTCTAATATCAAGTATATCATATGTATTAGGGTTCTCTAGAGGGACAGAACTAATAGGATAGATGTATATATAAAGGGAATTTGTTAAACAGTATTGACCCACACGATCACAAGGTAAGATCCTACAATAGGCCATCTGCAAGCCAAGAAGCAAGGAACCCAGTCCGAGTCCCAAATCCTCAAAAGTAGGGAAGCCGACAGTGCAGCCTTCAGTCAGTAGTTGAAGGTCCAAGGGTCCCAAAGCTGAATAACCTGGAGTATGATATTTGAAAGCAGGAAGCATCCAGCATGGAAGAAAGAAGTAGGTTGGAAGACTAAGCCAGACTAGTCTGTCCATTTTCCTCTGCCTGTTTTTATGCTATCTGTGCTGGCTGATTAGATAGTGCCCACCCAGATTGAGGGTGGGTCTGCCTTTCCCAGTCCACTGACTCAAATGTTAACTTCCTTTGGCAGCACCCTCACAGACCCACCCAAGAATAATACTGTGCATCCTTGAATCCAATCAAGTTAAGACTCAATATTAACCATCACACCATACATGGGCCAATTTCCCTGTGTTTTTAGAAGACTTTTGTCAGTCCTACAATTTCTTATGCTTCTCATGTCTCTATTTAGATCATATTTTCTGGTCTCTTTAAACAAGGGTAAGAGGTACGTACCAAACAGAGTGTGTGCCCTTCAGGACACAGGCCTACTAAATGTGTTTCACTTTATTTGTGGGATTCTTCAAACAAAATGATTCATTTTTCAATGCTTGGGGCGATATGTCTAGTGGCATAATTTAATGATTTCCTAAAATTTCATGATAGTTACTTGTCTGTGAATTAACTGAAGGCTATAACAAGGCCCCTATATGTTCTGTGCATAAATATTCTTAGCAAACCTTGTATTTAAGGATGGTGAAATAGATGATGGAGCCCAGTCACAATTAACATTTGGGGCCTCTTTTTCAAAGAGCAGGAAAGCAGTTTACCTATGTGCACCACTCTCACTGGATCTATCATGATGTTCTATACTTGGTACTTAATGTCACACTCCTTTGGGTACAGGGATATTCAAGAGTTGAGTGCAGACCTTCACAGACCCTCAGCTCCCCATACCATGACTTAATGTGTGGGACACCACAGGCCTAATGGTGACTCTCCTGGGCTTGTACCCAGGCTCCCTCCAGGGGCTGGATATGGTAGCAGTGACTGAGCTGCAGTGAAGGCAGAAGGCTGCTGAGAACCTGTCTCAGGAAAACAGCAAGAGTCTGAACCAAGCCAAACACATGTTTTCCCCCAAAGACAGCACTGCTCTTATTGCTACTTCTTATTTTTCCTCAATCACAATATCATCAGTATATTGAGCCAGTTTGCTTTTAAGCAATGTTGCAAATCTCTCCTATAAATACTCCTATATTTATATTTTACATCTTTCCACGTAAAGCAATTTAACTAAACTCCTTTCTGTTTTGGGGATGAAAGATAAGGCATTAATTAAATCAATCATAATTTATTGTATGTTTTGGGCTATGAAAACTCTTTGATTTAGAATCAATGTCTGGTTCTGTTAATTTTATCTGAACACTAGTTGATTCAATCTTTTGTTTTCATGATATCCTCTGACCAACCTGGGCCTTTACAGATTTAGTAAATTGCTATAAAAATGATAAAAAATGTTATCATTTCTTTATTGAAGGTTGAACTTCTCTGTTGCTTTCTGAGAATACGTATAGCCTAATAGTCACCAACCAAAATGACTGAGATAGTCCCTGTGGTTCCAGTTTCACATATATAATTAGCTCTTAAAGAAGAATATCTTTTGATTAACTTATACTCAAGCAATGACAGCAATATTTCCAATTACTTTATAACGGGAACCTATTTCAGTTATGATTTGGGGCTTAGGTATCACAAGCAATGTTTTCATTGACTTTTCATGTTATGTTGTAGTTTCACTGTTACTGGCCCCTTTCCATCAGAGCACCTACATAATTCCCCACACCTACGTAATTTCCCAATCTGTCAGTTCTGCATGTATCCCTTCATGGTCATGATGAGTATAACTGTGTTGAGAATCTGTATTCAACAACCTACAGAATAATTGTTGACACTCAAGTCTGAGAGTGGCATACAGCCACTCTTCTGCTGAGGCTGTAGGTAGAAAATCCTAGTTTTTGAGACACTGATGTTTTCTCTGTCACATTTGTGTCCAAGGTAAGTTTGTCATCACATTTCAGCACAATTTATTTTAATTCTTCCTCTACATCAATATTTTAAATTTATCTTCATTGGGATAAGCTGACCACATTTGGTGTTTTTTTTTTTTTTTTGAAACTTGACTTATAAATAGGTGTTTTTATTCTTCCTCTGACTTAGTAAAGAATGTGATCTGGGGCCAATATCAGGTAGCCAGTAATGCAAAATTTAAGGATAAAGGACAATAAATTCAGCAATATTAATATATTAATGAAAAATTTCACAATAAACCAAATAGCAACATTTTAAATAATGACAATATCTACACCCTTAGTTTTCTTGACACAACTTCATTTGTTTCATTTATATTGATCCCTTCTTTTAAGAACCTGCAGAAAATTCTACTCAATTTAGCCATAAGTTAAGCAATAGCCAGATTCATTATCTTCAGAAATGGCAAGAAAATAAACATGATAAATGTGTTATTCTAAGCACTAAGATGTCTTTATTTTCTTACCTTTTTCTTTTTTTGAGACATTTTCAAAATGTTTTCTCACTTGCATATCCAATGTGAGGTAATTAAGAAATCATATCTACCCCTGTGACTTGTATTCTCTCTTGCTTCTCTCCTGTGAATAAAAGCCACGTAAGAAGCATCAGTCTGAAAAGACCCTTATCTCAATCATTCACTCTGTTTTCACTAAAGAAGGCAAGTTTGAGAAATGTCTATCCTGACTATTATGAAGCAAATCCCATACAGATGATGTTTACAGCATCCCAAACCAGATTACCAAACATGTTCTGTGGTGGTAGAGAAAAGACTACAAATTGTCTTTCATGTATTGACTTGTTTAACTTTGGTTTTACTCACTCAAAGAGAGGCATAGCTACCTCATTTCGATTATCACTTGGAATGGCAGCTTCTAAGATGTCCCCTAATTATTCTCATTTTCTTTGCATCCTTTTTAATCACTTCCCCTGGCAGTGAGCTATGATCATAGGCTGGCCCTAATGATATAATTACAACCAAGAGAATAAAAGTAAGGGAATATCTCTAATGTGATGAAGTTGTAGGTAATTGTGACTACTGCCTTGCTAGTGGACCATCTCTATCACCTTTTCTATTTATAGACATTGATAAAGCTTCACGTGTTGGAAAGGTGCACATGGCAAGAAACTGAGGGCAGCCTCCACTGACAACAAACAAGCACTGAGGGATTGAGTCTCATATTCCTTGAGGACTGAATTTGTTAACATCCACATGAGACTGAAGTCAGTCCTTCTCAACTTAAGCATTTGGATGAGATTCTGTCCATAACTCACAACTTGATCACAGCCTTGCAAGAGACCCTAGAAAACTCAGTTAAGAGGCGGGGCACAGTGATTCATGCCTATCATCAGTGTCTCTTTGGGAGGCCTAGGTGGGCGGGTCAAGAAGTCAGGAGGTTGAGAACAGACTGGCCAATATGGTAAAACTCCATCTCTACTAGAAATACAAAAGTTAGCTGGATTAGGTGGCAGGCGCCTGTAACCTCAGCTACTCTGGAGACTGAGGCAAGATAATCACTTGAGCCTGGGAGGCCGAGGTTGCAGTGAGCCAAGATTGCACCACTGCACTCCAGCCTAGGTGACAGAGTGAGACTCTGTCTCAAACAAACAAAAAAAAGGCAAAAGAAAGAAACTCCAGTTAAGCAGTGGCCAGATTCCTTATCTTCAGAAACTGCAAGATAATAAACATGACAAATGTGTTATTCTAAGGACTACATTTATGCTAATTTGTTAAGCATAACTCACACATTAATAAATGTTGGATATTACATCTAATTACTGAAAACTAGTACTTACCAAAATAGGCCATTGATGATAGAATATCACAAATAAAGTTATTAGATCCATAATCATTATATCTTATGATTCATAAGAGTAAATTTGAATAGAATGGAAAATAAATTTTTCTGTAAAAATAGAAATGATAGGTTTGATTAAGAGCAGATTTCTCAAATGTCTTAGGCTATTTCTCTAGAAATGTTTTAATAATTTTGCACTATAGTCCTCAATTTCAGTAGAGTTCTTTGCTGCTCTACTCAGCCTGGGAAGCTGTAATTTTTGTTACTAAATTCTTCATGGGGTAAAGTGTGATTATGATGTTTTCCAAGTCTTCACAGAAATATTAGTATGATAATGTGAGCCAGATCTTGTTTCCAACACCGATCCTAAGGTAATGTGATTAGAGTCTCCATCCTCCCTGACTTTACTTTGCCAGTGCTTCCTGTAACAGAAATATAATAGGATCATTTGTCATTTCTCTTTCACTTTGACTTTCTTTTTCTACTGGTTTAGCCATTTAAATAAGGATCATATCAATCATCTCAATACCACTGATATTATCTATGTCACCTGTCACAAAATTTTCACTTGTTCAAATTTTGAATGAGGTGGCAACCATCTCAACATAAGCATTGCCAGTGCATACATACTCATCATATTTTTCATTTTTTTAAGAGACTGGGTCTTGCTCTGTCACCCTGGCTTAATGTAATGGTGTGATGGTTAATATTGTCAACTTGATTGGATTGAAGAATGCAAAGTATTGTTCCTGGATGTGTCTGTGAGGGTATTACCAAAGGAGAGTAACATTTGAGTCAGTGGATTGGGAGAGGCAGATCCACCTCAATCTGGGTGAGCATAAACTAATCAGCTTCCAGTGTGGCTTGAATAAAAGCAGTCAGAAAAACGTGGAAGGACTGGACTGGCTGAGTTTTCCAGGCTTCATCATTCTCATGTGCTGCATGTTTCCTGCCCTCTAACATTGGACTCCAAATTCTTCAGCTTTTGGACTCTCAGACTTACACTAGTGGATTGCCAGGGACTCTCAGGACTTCAGCTACACTGAAAACTGCAGTCAGCTTTCCCGCTTTCGAGGTTTTGGGACTTGTACTGATTTCCTTGCTCCTCAGCTTGCAGACGGCCTACCGTGTGACTTCGCCTTGTGATCCTGTGAGTCAATACTCCTATTAAACTCTGTTTCTTTCCTTTTTTTTTTTTTTTTTTTTGATATGGAGTCTGCTCTGTCACCCAGGCTGGAGTGCAGTGGTGTGATCTCGGCTCACTGTAAACTCCACCTCCTGGGTTCAAGTGATTTTCCTGCCTTAGCCTCCAGAGTAACTGGGACTAGGAAGGTGTGCACCATCATGCCCAGCTAATTTTTGTAATTTCAGTGGAGACGGCTCTCTTTCATATATACATCTATCCTATTAGTGTTGTCCCTCTATAGAATACTATTACAAGTGGCATGACAATAGCTTACTGCAGCCTTGAACTGCTGGACTTAAGCTTTCCACTCACTTCAGCCTTCCAGGTAGCTAGGATGCCAGGATTGCAGGCGTGTGCTATGCTAATTATTTTTACTTTTTCTGACATTGGGGTACACCAGCATGCCTGGGTCTCATCATACTTTTAATCCAAAATACCTTTTAAAAATTTACCTGAAGGGTGGAGGAGTCTTTGCCTCAATATCTTCACAATAATCAATTTGACTACATAATCCCTGATGATATCAGTTGATCCCATGGTCAGACTTCAGGAAAGTATCCGAAAAGCATCTAACCTGAAAGTGTACACAGCAGTCAAGTGAGTTGTTATAGCATTTCGAGTGCAGCTTCTTGACCCCTTGAACATGGTAAACATTTGATTGCAAAAGATGAACTAAAGAAGCCAGGAACAGTTTCAACTTCTATAAGCCATATCCTTGATTTACCACACAACCTTTTAGTGTGCTTATTATCTAGGTCCTGTGCATTCTTCCTTGAGCTGCTCCACATCTTCAATCAGGAGGCTTAGGGTACTTAATTCTAACAGCTAAGTACATTCTGAATGCTCTATCTTTAGTTAATTTGCATATTTTGCAAATCAATGCAAAAAGCTGGATCCATAATCATAATGTCAAGTCTCTCTCATAGTATTCTGAACATGGAATAAAGAGAAAGACAACCAAAGTTACATGTAATTATCATGAAATGTAAAAAAAATTGCTCCTTTGAAAATACCTCTGGAGAAGGAGTGGGAATTATTAGAAATAATGATTTATATCAAAATGATCAATATATACATATATGTATGGTCTTTTATGAGCCTATCGTGTTGCTACATTAAGGGGGAAAATATGAAAGTACAAAATTAAAAAATAGTATTTTATACTAATAGAATTGTAAAGTTTATAGTAATGTTTATTCATATATGTCTTGTTTATGAGTTCCATTATTTTTAGCAGAGCACTTGATAAGTAATAACATAGGTTTTCCATAAAAGTTTTGGCATAATTGAAGTTCATCAAAAATAGAACGTAAAACCTAAGGAACAGAGCAAACAATAAAATGATAGTCCTGTATTTTAAACTAATGGCTTCATCAGATAACACTTCATCTTCACAAGAGGATATAGCTAAAATACTGATAGGATTATCATTTGATTCAGCCAATTTGGCCACTATGCTAAAAGTGCAGATTTGGATAAGGGGATAAGGTGATAATTTTCCCTTAATGTGTATTGTTGTCTCTCTTTGTTTCAGCGCTAGCCTGACACAGATAATAACTGCAAACCGTACTGATCAGGAGGAACTCCTATTTTTGAAAGTCAAGTAAAGACTGGGAAGGAAGGTAGGATAAAGATGACATTAAGTTGGTAATTAGCCTGTATTAATATTTTCAGGCTCTATAGTAAAATATCATGGACTTAGGTGGCTTATAAACAACAGAAATTTATTTCTCACCATTCTGGAGGTGTGGAAGTCCAGGATTAGGATACCAGCAGATTCAGTGTCTGGTGAGGGCCCACTTCCTTATAGATGGCTGTCTTCTCATTGTAAGGTCACATGGTAGAAGGGGCAAGAAATCTCTCTTGGACCTCTTTTATAAGGACACTAATCTAATTTATGAGCCTTCACCCATAGAGCCTAATTATCTACTAAAGAATTCACATTCTAATACCATCACATTGGGGGTTATGTTCAAAACATCAATTTTGAGAAGACATATTTATTCATACTACAGCATAAACCATGCTAAGATTTAGACTTCTAGCTAAAGAAATGCATAATTCTAAAAGCTAATATGATGATTATTTACCCATAAAAGAAAACTAGATAGGATATTTACTCATACATGAGTTATGTGTTTTAAATAATATTGAGTGATTGAAACTTTATAGAATAACATTTATTATACATTTAACATGTTCAAAGTAATTTGCTACACTAACTTTATCATTACAACAACTCTATAAAGCATGTAGATCCGTGTTATGCCTTTTCTGATGAAATAACTAAAGTATAGAGAGGATAAGTTGCATGAACACATGCTAAGCTAAAATTTGATATAGTCTAAGTTCTGAGTATACACTCTTAATTATGGTATTGTGTTACCATCTCTAAAACTTTGTAGCAAGACAAAGTTTCCTGATTGATAATTAGATATCGGAGGCAATGACAAATTTGTATATCATATAAAGTATTAATAATATGTTAAATTTCCATACCATATTCAACTTATACACTTATTCATACACATTTTAATGTAGATAAACACATAGAAAAAAACTGTAATTTTAACTATAAAAAGAATTCTAATTTAATGTAATTAACTTTTAATTAAATTTATTAAAACTTTGTCTAAATTTTGTATGTTTTTATTAGAAATAATAAATTTAAATTAAGAAAACACTGTTTCTAAAAGAGCATTGTAAAAAGGTAACTACCAGTTGCTTGGTAAAAGCAAAAGGGTAGGTAGGGCTGAGGAAAGGCTGATGAACATAGAGGTCAGTTCACTGAAAATAAGTTTCTTATCTAAACAATTCTAAAAATCTATTTCTACAGTGGAATGATATTAGGAGGACATTTTCTATATGGTTTCTATTGCTTAAAATTTTAATGATTTTCTACTTTCAACCTATTTACTAAGCAAAAAGTTGTATTTCAGATTTTTTAAATCTGAGTTGCCAGAAAAAGGAGACTTTAAAGTTAACTCTAATTTTTTAAAATAAACTAACAAAGATATTCAGCTATGTGTATTCATTACAGATACCACAAAAGAAACTAATTAATACTAAAGCTGTTGATATATGAATTAGTTTTATTTTTAATAATAAAAATAATGAAAACAGTGTTTTTTATACTCTCCCTACCAAGCAGGTTACAATTCTAATTGTGACTCTCATCAGATTTTGATTTATCTCTTTATCCATTCTTGTACCTAATGGGGAACAAATTACTTATTACTCATGAAAGACACTAACTACCTAGTGTTGCAGAAAAAGAGAATATTACAATTTACATTTAAATTAGATTTGAAATGTTAATGAACAAATCCAGTATTCTAATTATCTCTACAAATACATTAAGTTAAGGTGAACTTTCATAGATAGATTATTCTTTGCTCCTCAGTCTTGAGTGCCCTACAGGGTTGCCTGATAGCATATAAGGCATATGGTACCCACATTAGATGCACTTATTGTTATAATGAAAAAATACACAATGAAATGGCTATGATTATAATGAATATATAATTTTACTGTAATGAACACTCATAAATCACCTGAAACATTTTCACATTAAAAATTATATAAAAGCATTGAATTATAAATTTTATTTATTTTTCTGGAGTTAAAAGAATAGATATAATCAGTTGGATATAGAGACAGTTTTGATAAACACTTTTCTGTACAACAAAATAACACCATCCTTCTTACCTTAAAACCACCCTACTTCTTACAAAAGTTTTTGTAAGCAGTAAATAATGAAATGAACAATAAGGTCATATGTGATTTTTCATTAGTTGACTATGCTTTGGGCTACCAAGGAACATGAGTTCAACATGAAACCTTCCTTCCAGCTAAATGCAGTTACTTGTAAAGAAAAACACAAAATACATACTCCTTATCTTTTTCTGCATCTCTAAATATTTGCACTGCCCTAGGAGACACCATTCTGCTTTTTTTCCCACGTGTATGAAATCTGATTAATCATCTCAAATATGAGAGCAACTCCAGGACATAAGAACCCAACTAGTGACTGAAAAAGGGGGGCTATCAGTACAGAAGAGAAGTTAATACAAAATTTGAAAATAAGCAGCTAGAGCAATAGTTTTATAGACATCCACAGAACATATGGGAAATAACACATCGTTGGTAAAAGTGTAAGAAACGAGAGCTTCATACATCAAGTTATTACAGTTATTGTCTGCTTTAAATGGGATTGAAAAACAATTACAGTGAATTGAAGATAATGACAATGCCAGCACTGACACCACTTCATAGTATGTGTGCAAAGAGAAAGCAGCCACAGTGAGCATTGGATTTGTGTTTTAAATCAGTCCAAAGAAGGAATAGAAAAATTAATCACAATCATCATTCTGTCCTTGATGTTACAAAATTCCATCTGAAGCATGAGGATGTCCTTTTGCCGTAGTCAGCTCAAGCTTCTATAACAAAATGCCTTAGACCTGAATGTTACTTTTCACAGTTCTAGGAGCTAGAAGTCTGAGAAAAGGCAGCGAGCATGGTTGAGTTCTTAGTTAGGGTCCTCTTCCTGGCTGGCAGATTATCTTCCTGCTGTATTCTAACAGGAGAGAGGGGAAAAGAGACAGTGAGAATGAGTTTTAATTTCTCTTTATAAAGGCACTGATCCCATCCTGAAGACCCCACCTTCAAGACCTCATGCAAACATTATTACCTCCCAAAGACCCCTCACTTCCAAATACCATCATATTGAGCTTTAAAACTTAACATGTAAATTTTGGGAGGGACACCAATATTAAGTTTATATCTTTTTCCTTCCACCTCTTCTTCATAATTTAAAAATACACGTAGCTTAACCATACAGACTTCAATCCAGGGGACTTGAGAACTTTCATCTATGTTTCATCTTTCTACTATAGCATTACTCTACTAATTAAGAAGTTAAGATATTCAAAACTAGTAGAAAGTTTTTATTTTGTTTGTTGTAATAAACAAAGTGAACAGGTAATGAATGTTCTGTCCCAACTCTCATGAGTATGACCCTAATGAAAAAAACTATAATACAGACATTTTAGGAACACATGTATAGTGTTTAGAAAAGAAAGAAAAGCAAAACCAAAAATACATAAAACAGAACAATAGAATTTGATACTTCAGTGTTTAGTTTAAAAAATACCCCATTTACTGTTAGTTTAATTAAGACACAGATAGAAAATCACATATGAATTTGTACAGAAGAAAAAAGAGAAATATTATCATTTGATAAAATAACATAAAAGAAACATACACATTAACTCTGAAATTTACAAATTAATATTCTAAAATTTAAAATTAATCAAATATAAAACAAAGTGAATGTTATTTTAACAAATAGATATTTTTGCCATGTAAAACAAAACAAATGAAATAAAAGTAAACCAAGGTGACATCGAAGTGACTTCCTAAAATTAAATTCATTGAAAAAAGTAAAATATTAAAAAGGTTATGTTTCACAACATACAAATGCGAAATTTTGGAAATTAATTTCTACAATATACAAACATACCTCAGGGCTTCATATTTAGTTAATACTACAGCCACTATTTTCATCTAATTTTATATTTTTAATTTAGAAAATATTCTAATTAAAATAAATTCAGGATAGGCTTAGAACATATGAAAAACCAAAAAAGTATGAATTACAAGTGAAAAGCATAAGAAAATTTGTATTACTCATGCCATTATAATGATATAGCATATATACTTGGACTTACTTTATTTTTACGTATTCCTATACATTAAATCTGTTGCCGATGTTCCAGTGAAATGAATTTCATTCTGATATTGGACAGAGTTGCTTATTTGTGATCATTTGATCCCAGTTAGGCCAATGACAATTTCAATTCCTACTCCTTTCACACTTGGACAGAGTGTTATAAAAAATATTTTGGTGCAGTATAAACACACTGTTTTGTTGAGAAGTGATGCATGTTCAGGAAGAGTTAATGAACATGAATAAGAGTTTGTCCCAGGGAAATTTATAAAATAGTTAAGATTTTTTTTCTTACCAAGGGGTTTAAAGAGCCAGAAAATGATAAAATTTTTAAAAATATGATGAATGAAATGCAAATTGCAAAAAAAGACTAAAGAAAAGTAGAAATTTCTTATGGTCATCACAGTCTTAGTTCTATTTTCTCATGCGTCCCAGTTATGCCATAATGTCTGAGTTCTGCATGAGACCAAAGTTATTGTAATAAATCCTTCCTTAGGTAATCCAATGCATTTTTTCACAGGGTCATATGATTGAATAACAAGACCCAACAGAGTGTACTCACATAGAGCATATTATATAGAGCTTTCATAAAGGCAAAAAATATGGGAGGTATAAAAAAGCTCAGATAAGCAGTTGGGACTAAGAGACTCCCAGGCACAGCTCCACAGGACGCACTTATCCAGATTATAACCAGCAAGCGGTGTGCAAGAAATCTTAGTTTCACAAGAACTTAAGCAAAAGGGCTCAGCAGTGTCTTTTTATATCTCACTTGTTACAAAGCCAAGCCAGGCTGCATAAACTTTAAAACAGATATAGTCCACCATATACATTAATAATATAAAATAACTGGCTCTGGGTATTACGAGGGGAATTTGAAGCTTTAAATAAGCATATAGATGGCCCAGCAGACATTAAGAGAGCTCCATCTTATATAAAATCAAACATAAACGGTTATATCAAATATGCTTAAATGGTTATATGAAATATGTTTATATATATATATATATATATATATATATATATGTTTACTATTACCTAATTTCCCAAACATTTCAAAGATTAATTCAACACATATTTTGATGCAGTATGATTTTTAAAATACACATATTTTAGAATTGTATGGATTAACGATTCTGAAACCACTATACATGTTTATATTATGTTGGTGCAAAAGTAATTGTGGTGTTTGCAGTTAGAGTGTAATGGCAAAAACTGCAATTACTTTTGCACCAACTTAAATTAGACTTAAATAATTAAATAAATAGCTGTCAAGTTACGGGAATCTGGTTTCTCATCGTTGGAGGCAGAGTTAGAGAAAAGAAGAGTATAAAGCTAAAATAACATATTTGGTCATGAATTCCAGTGGAAGGCATTGATACAAACTCACATTTGGCATAATATTGATATAGATATTACATATAGAAATACATATAGTTATGTGTCCATACAAGGGTTACTATAGATACATATATTGCCATGTATGCCAGTTGGGTGACCATGTAACCAGAGACATCCAGTAGCAATGAGGACATCTACCACCAGATCTTGATTCTAATACTATTTTTCAGTATTAGAGGAAACCAATATGGCTGAAGAAATGTCAGCTTTTAGGGTTCAGTTAGGGACTATGTAAGATGAGCCTGAAGCATCATATAGTTATGAAAAGTAATAAAGTGTTCAAAACATAAATATGCACACACGCACACACACTCACACTGGGGTTATGTGAAAGAGCCAAAGGACCCAACTGAATGAGTTTTCTCAAAGTAAAGCTGGAACAATTTGAGCAGCAAAATAAATAAGTAGTATTATATTACAACCCACAGAATAAAATACTCGCTTGTCCATACCGACACAAATAAATGATAAGTGAATAAATATAAGAGCATAGACAATCTCCTTTGCTAAAGTATTCCAAATAATTTACATAGACACCTTGTTTTCAAGGAAGTAAAGAACAGCACCCCATTTCTTAAGCATGGGTAGCACAAAATAATTTTTTTGCAAAGCATACAGTATGGAAAGCAGACAAAGAAAATCTGTACAATCAAGGAACGCAGTAAATACTACCTCATTTAGATGATCAAGATTAACAACAGTGGTAACTCATGTTGATGGCATATAACTTCGATATAAGATAATAAGAATGACATTTTATTTCAGGGACTTTTTTTCTCGAAATTACAAAAGTAAGTCCTTTGTAACAATGAGAACTATCTAAATTAAGAGGCATTGTATAAAATACCTGACAAATATTCCTGATAGCTGTCAAGGCCATTAAAACCAAGAACACCCAAGAAACTACCACAGCCATGAGAATCCTGAGGACACAAGATAACTAAATATAGTATGATTTCCTGTATGAAATCATCAGGGCAAAAAAGAAGTATATTAGGTGAAAAGTAAGGAAAACTGCCTACATTGGGAATCACCTTGATATGGTTTGGATTTGTGTCCCCCCGTCCCACAGCTCATGTCTAACGGTAATCCCCAATGTTGGAAGAGGAAAATGATTGGATCCTGGGGGTGGATTTGCCCCTTATTGTTCTCTTGATACTGAATGAGTTCTCAGGAGATCTGGTTGTTTAAAAGTGAGTGGCACCTCCCGCTTCACTCTACTCATCCTGCTTCTGTCATGTAATATAGGATGTGCCTGCAATCCCCTTTGCCTTCAGCCATATTGTAAGCTTCCTGAGGCCTCCTCAACCATGCTTCCTGTACATCCTACAGAACCATGAGCCAATTAAACCTCTTCTCTTTATGAATCACCCAGACTCAGGTATTCCTTTATAGCAGTGCAAGTATAGACTACTACAGACCTTTAGTCAATAATAGTATCAATATTTTTCATTAGTTATAAAAAACATGCCATACAAATATATGTTATTAATATAATAAATGGGTGTGGTTATATGGATTCTATTAATTTTGCAAATTTTTTGTGAATTTAAAAGTATTATAAAATTAAAGGTTTACTTTTAAATATACATTAAAGAACAGATTAAATGAGAAATTAGTCAATGAACTTGAGATATGCAGCCAATTGTTATTTTCATTTTTGAAGCTTTTTTGCAATACTGATAGTGTTTACATATAACACCACATAAAATGTATTAAATAATGTATTTCACTATAACTAATTTGTTTTTGTGTGTAGGCATAACATCATATCTTCATATATATTAATGCTATTGTCAAATGTGACTGGGAAGTCAGTTTTACTATTAGTAGGTTGCAATGTTTTTAAACTTTGAATACTTTCCCTCAATGCAATTGTATTATATGCATGTAAAATAAATCCAAATATTTATGTAAGCAAATTTGGTCTCATTTAGTTTTTGGAAGTATAGTAACTTATTTTTTAAAATGTTTTCAGTTGAATATCTGTATTTTTTTAATTGACACAATTGTGTACATCAATATACTGTGGAATAAAGTACCATGTTTTCATATATGTACACATTATGGAATGATTAGATGAAGCAAATTAATCTATCACCTCACAAACATTTTTTGTGTTGAAAATATTTAAAATTTACTCTATTAGCAAATGTTAAATACACAATACATTGTTATTAACTATAATCACTCTGCTGTACTATAGATCCCTAGAACATATTCCTTTTGTCCAAATGAAACTGTGCACATTTTGACAAATGTCTCCTCAATTTGTCCCACTCCCATGGCCCTGCTAACAATCACTTTACTTTAATGGTTTTGACTTTTTTAGATTCTCTATATAAGTGAGATCATGCAATATTTGTCTTTATGTGCCTAGCTTATTTCAGTTAGCACAGTATCTTCTGGATTTATCTATGTTGTCACAAATGACAGAAGTTTCTAAAGTTTGAGTAGTATTCTATTGTACATATAATGCCACATTGTTAATGGACTTTAAGATTGTTTTCATATCTTTATATATCTTGACTATTTTGAATAATGTTGCAATGAATATAAGATTAAAGATATCTCTTTGAGATACCGACTGTATTTTCTTCTAATATGAACTCAGAAGTGAGATTGCTAGATTATATTTTAAATTATAAATTTCTAATTTTTTTAGTAACTTCCATGCTACTTTCCATAATGGCTATACTAACATACACTTTACCTGAAATGGGAGATGAAGTACTTAAAATTCTCTTTAGCATAGGCATTCAGTACACAGAGCTGTCCTTAGGTCATCTAACAATTAGAATTGAGGAAACTTAATCCTTCTGGGTCACTGTAATTACTTCTGTCATCTTTGAGAGCTTATCATTAATTATAAGGCTTTTTAAATAGTATAGAACTCAGTAACCCTGTGAGGAGTGTTTACCTGTTTTTAAAAACAGAATCTCAACCTACAAAAGGGGTCGAATAGATACTACCTTTCTCCTCTATTCATCACTTCCTCTGCCTTGAAATCTTATCTAGTTTCATAACATTTACCCTTTTCCAGAATAGGTTAAAAGCATCACCCAAACCCAGTGTATTCTAAATCCAATAAAAGAGTATGACCACAGCCCAGAGGTTGACACAACACATTATCTTCTTCCTTCTATAGTTCCATTAATTCACATTCTTAGTGAGTCATTCTCTCTCTCTCTTTCTCTCTCTCTCTCTCTCTCTCTCTCTCTCTCTCTCTCTCTCTTTCAGTCTACATTAGAGACACAAAACTCTGAACATTGATTTGAAATAAGAAAAGCCAGTAAGGCTATGGCTATGGCTATTTCTTTGTTTGCTTTTTTTTCACACCACATGTACAGCTTTTTTTATGGAGCTTTCATTTCGTAGTGCCTAATAGAACAAAAAATGTGAATGAATTGGGTCATGTCTCAGTTACATACTGCTCTTATAATCCAAGACATAGTTCCAAGGATTATTGCAATGTTAAAATTTAGATAGAGGTGTAATAAAAAAGATGCATTGGACATACACAAGTAACTATTATCATTAATTTTAAAGTTATTTTTTCATGGCAAGACATAGTTTGGTTATAATGCTCTAGAGTATACATGAAAAAGACAATGAGAAAAGGTATTGGGTGATGCTTTTGTCAAGATAAAAGTGGTGCATTGTAGATATATTTGATTACACAGCTACATTTACAAAAGTATTTTCTACATAAAATCTCATTGACTTCAATTAGAATTTGCAATCTAAGTGCAGCATATGGCTTTGCTTAAAAGCAATGAGACTATCAAATTTAATTACTTTTATATGCGTCTCACATGGTTAAGGTGCTTGTTAAAGGAGCAGCACTATATGAGAATTATTTCCAGTAAAAATTAAAAACTACGAAGATGGCTACCGTCTGGTGGTTACTAATTGACAGTCAATTCCACAAGAAAAGTAATTTTCAGTAATACTTAAAAATAGCATGCAGAGAACAATGTCACTTTGTTAATTTTATTGCTGTTCTATACAGCAATGTTTGAATATAATGTGAATTAACACTACTGCACTAAAAGCAAAGTATTTCTTCTGCTTATCGGTCTTGTCTTCTTTTCTCCCTTTCCTCATGAAAAGAATACAAAGATGTATTCTTTTTAATATGTATATATAGATGTAATACAAAGATGTATTCTTTTATATATATAATACAAAATGCATTCTTTTATATACACGCACACATACATTAATAGATATATTCTTCTTTATAAACAATACAGGAGAATATATTGGTAGCAGTATACTCATTTCCTTCATCTTATTTAACTAAAAATATATTTTAAATTCAAAGTCCTAATAAAATCAGATACAGTACAATGGGTAGAAATGAGTTACATTATATTGTATAAATACACAATTTGGCCTTTAATTGAGAGTTCTAATGTTTAAGGCAAATTGGAAAGCAGATGCCATTTTTAAAGTATAAACTTTTGTTAGCTCCAGCTATTTTTCTCTTAAGCCAATTGTACTTTATCCACCGACAATCGTATTGCCTGATGAGTTGCATTTATTTTTAAAAGAAGCTGGAAATTCGCATATGAAATAAAATCTTCAACTTTTAAAATGTGGAAAAGAATTAAATAATTTATATGAAAAACATATCTATAGGATAAAGAGCTATCATGGGCTGTCTGTTTGTTTTCTCATTGTCTAGAGTTCCACTTTTATATCACCAAACAAATACAAATTAAACTAAAAATTATTATTTCTCTGTTAGTTTAGGCAAGTACATAAAATCATAAATACTACAAATCTTAAGTAATGAAAAGTAACCTTTACCTATTAAAAGAAATATTAGCAATCGAGAAAACAGTCCAGTAAAACTAAAAATAATTTTGCATTACAAAAACTTATTAAAATCTGGTAAGGTTTGCTTTGACAATTTCTAGTAAGTAATAACATTTCCTTTATGTTTATGGTAAACTGTTTTTTTTCCCTAGCTTTGACTTCACTTAAAAATCAGTGGTTATTCATAATCAAAAATGGTTGGACACAGATGATTACTATTCCTAGTACCAGAATCCCATTTAAAAAACTGAATAAGTACTTCTAAGAATTACCATGAATTTAGCTGTTAAAAAATCAAAAAGGCGGCCGGGCGCTGTGGCTCAAGCCTGTAATCCCAGCACTTTGGGAGGCCGAGGCGGGTGGATCATCCTGGTCAACATGGTGAAACCCCGTCTCTACTAAAGAAACAAAAAATTAGCTGTGCCCGGTGGCGCGTGCCTGTAATCCCAGCTACTCGGGAGGCTGAGGCAGGAGAATTGCCTGAACCCAGGAGGCGGAGGTTGCGGTGAGCCGAGATCACACCATTACACTCCAGCCTGGGTAACAAGAGCAAAACTCTGTCTCAAAAAAAAAAAAAAATCAAAAAGGCCACATCACCTACAAGTGTATTTCCTGAAATAAAAAGCATATGATAATGATTATAGAAATAGTTAAATTCAGTGGAACAGAATTCTCCTCTTTTGTATAAGCAAAAGAGCACCTCCCTTCCCGCGCCCACCTTAAAAAAAAAGTGAGTCCTCTACTTCAGGTCATTATTGGATTAGCTCCAAGATGAGTAGTAGAGGATGGTACAATTTTGTGTTGTTTTCGTTTCTTGTTATGTTGTTTTTTCTCTTTCTGAAATGGTCTGGGACTCAGGATAGATGTTTTAAGGGCTGCGAAACAGCTGTATCTGTATACCTTTTTCACTTAGCAGCTTGTTTCTGTAGTTTTCTCCTTTGAAAAATTTTGTGCACCCCCATCTAGAAACTGAAGAAACTTGCCTTTGGAGGCACCCAGAATAGAACCTAAGCAAAAACCCTGGAAACCCTGACCACAGAAATGGTTATCTCCACTCCAAGAAGGCACTGTCCTCATACAACCTTAGAAACAACCTATACTTGTACACCCCTCACTCATTATTACTAGCGCTCCATTAATCACTATCAGAGAATCAAAAAATTTTACTTTAGATTAAGGAAATGTATGCAAACAAACAACATATATCCGTAGGTGCCCCTGTTTGTAAATACTAGAAGACAATTTCAGATAAAATTATTTGTTCTTTGAGATAAGCCAATAGTATGGAGGAAAAATCAATATAACAAACCCTCAATTAGAGAGAAATAATGCTCAGAAAGGAGCATATGTTTTCGATAAATAAAATGAATACCTTCAAACTGACTAATAATATCCCATGCCAAACTGAGATTACTTAGGCTGTTATTAAAAAAAGCAAAGGTCAGATTTCTTCGAAACAGAAATTTAACTGTCAGAGAAAAATGCAAAATATAAATTAAGAATTGAACATTGTAAAGAATAATTTTTTGTGCCCAAAATACCTAACAGTGTTAGGTTTTCAAATGTTAGTGCAGAAAGTCATCTTTTTTCTCCTAGGTCATATGCTTATTTCCTCTCTCTCTTTTTTCCCTCCTCAACTTTCTTTTTAGATAGAGAGGGTATATATGCAGGTGTGTTACATGGGTATATTGCACTAAGGTATTGAGCACAGTGCTCAGTAAGTAGTTTTTCAACCCACGCTCTCCCTTTCTCCCCATTCTAGTATCTTGCAGTTTCTGCTGTTTCCACATTTATGTCTGTGAATGCTTCAATGTTTAGCTTCTATTTAAAGTGCAAATGTTAGACATTGGTTTTCTGTTACTGAGTTTGCTTAGGATTATGGCCTCCAGTGATACCCATGATAATACAAAGAATATTATTTCATTCTTTTTATGTCTGTGTAATATTTTGTAGTATATATGTACCTACCACATTTTCTTTATTCAATCCACTGTTGATGTGCACCTAGGTTGATTGTGGGAGCTACAATTCAAGATGAGATTTGAGTAAGGATAACGCCAAACTGTATCAATGGCCATACTGCTGAAAGCTACGTAAATCTTCAATAATATTCCTTTCAAATTACCATCATTTTTCACATAATTAGCAAAGAAAACTACTCTAAAATTCATATGAAACTAAAAAGAAGCCCAAATAGCCAAAGCAATCCTAGGAAAAGTAACAACGCCAAGACATCACACTACCAACTTCAAACTATAAAGGAGTAGTAGCTATCACAGCATGATACTAGAACAAAACCAGACATATAGACCAATGAAACAGAATATAAATAAAGCCACACACTTACAACCCTCTGATCTTCTACAAAGACAACAAAAACACTCAGTGAGGAAAAGTCTCTCTAGTCAATAAATGTGCAGATGGAGGCAGAGATTGGACTGATATACCTGCAAGTTAAGGATGCCATTCTGGCAGCTAACAAAAACTAGAAGAGGTAAGTAATGGAGTCTCTTCCAGGTCACCTAAAGGGAGCACAATCCTGGCAGATTTGGGATTGTGAACATCTAGACTCTGTGGGAGGATATATTTCTATCTATCTAATCCACTTAGCAAGGGACAAATTATTATAACAACTATAGGAAACTGATACATTTATAAACAAAAAAAGGTAGCAGTTTAACCAGGAAAGTCGGATATTACTTGGTGCATAAGATGAAAAAGACAGGCTAGTGCAAATAAATTTCCAATGCAGGTTATTACAAAAATCATAAAAACTCATCACTTTGATGACTAACTTACTTCACCACATACACACACCAAAAAGTGATATTTTTGAGTGTATTCACACTGTGCCAAATT
Organism: Leontopithecus rosalia; assembly: GCA_028533165.1. Lineage (NCBI taxonomy): Eukaryota > Metazoa > Chordata > Mammalia > Primates > Cebidae > Leontopithecus > Leontopithecus rosalia. Next base: position 26,778,404 of record CM052649.1, on the reverse strand, counting down.
ATATTTTATATTCTATAGTAGAAACATTTATTCAACAAGGAAATATAAAATAAAACTATGTAATATTTATAAACACTTTTTTAACTCAGAACAAGCATATTTAAAGTAAATTAGCCATGTAAAAGTACAAACTACAGTTAAACAAGTCCCTAAGGTTAAAGCCAGTGTCCTGAAGAAAGAGAACTTTTTAGTCTACTAAGTAAAGTGATCTAAGAACATCCTCTCTGCTTTATTTTTTATTATATACATTTTCATTTTCCTAAACAAATTTTATAGTTTTTATTTTATCTAACATGGAATAGCAAGTAAAGAAAATTTAACACATTCATTGCTTTTACCATTGAATAGATTTTTAAAATCAATATTATCTTAAATAATATGGTAAGTGATAAATCTATACTTCTACTTGTTTTATAGTAGCTCCAAAGGACTAATAAGCTTATGATTTCAAACATGTTCCATTGTATTTTCTACAAAACAGCATCTTAGAGATATATGGAGTATACTGTAAACTCTTTTACATTAGGATTATTGCTATAATTTGGTTAATTTAATAGGTATAAAATTCTGGTCTTTTGTATTAATAAGTATGGCATTACAATTCAGTTATAACCTAAGAAATTTAAGTCGCAAAGTCAAACAAAGTATTTTGCATGGAAAAAAATTAACTACAAGTTATAAATACAAATATTTATAACATAAAGATTTTACAATGTTTGCTATTATTTCTGAATATATTATATGGGCTACATAGTCTTTCATTTACTTAAGAATAATTTAAATTGAAGAGATCCTTACCACTAAGCTGGCATCATCAAAATAAACCAATAATAATCTCAGTTTCAACAAAAGAAAAAGGGTGCTTTGGATGAAAAGCTCTGAAAATACGGCTGATGATTTATTCACTCTAGTTTATGTTTCTTACATTAGAGACATTTTTTGGTTTATGCTCTTCCATCTCTAGCTGGATTATTATATTACATTATCAGAATACGACTCTATCTTAGTATGTGATGTTTATTCATAACTGTAGTAAATTCTAGGTAAAAGTTTCAATAATAGCAGTTTCACCAAAGATTTCAATTCTTATTATTAAGCAAGACTTTATGTTAGATACCCATTTCTATTCATAAAAAAGTACTGCCTATGCAACAAGACTTTCTTTACAGCCTTGCTGTATTATATAACACAGTGAAATTACTTCATCTGAAGGATGTTCTTTATTATGAATAATACATGGTGAAGAAAAAAACATGCTTAGCTAAATTGAAGTCTTTCTTTTTCATCATCAGCTGCTATAAAACAAGCCTATAATGATAAGATAAGTAAACTTAACTTGTGCAAACATTTGCAAGTCATATTTTCAAAACCTACCTGGAAAACATTTTGATATCTAAACTTGCCTGCTATGAAAACTTTACTTTCACAAACACAGACATTAGTAATATAGCAAATTCTCCCACATATAGCATTCTAGGATTTTATTATATGTGTGCATGTGTGTAGATAAAAAGTTGAGATTAAAAAAACATTTTCTTAATTCAAGAATATAAACGGCACTTTTTATAGCACTATGGCGATTTTTACTAAAATTGTGGTCTTTTGATATATAACGCAGATGAATTCAACCTGCTGAATCATGTGGCATCTGAAAATACAAAGCATTGTTTATGCTGATTACTAATTCAAAACCACCTTGTGTATGAGCAGATGTTTGCTACTTTTTGCCAAGCAATTAAAAGATATTGGTACAATTGAGTTTTGCATTTGATTGAAAAGATGAACAAAGTGGTTGTCAAAACTTATCACACTTGAAAATTGTTTATTGGTAGCAATAATCTTCATAAAACAAAGTTATTCAAATATATCCATTAAAATCAAGCATGGATTATTAAAAATTACTAAATAAAGCCAAGATACAGAAAAAATTATTTGTATTGCTAAATAATCAGATATATGATATGTACAAATAAATGTTGGAATTGTGGTCAACTATTACAAGTATTATAGTATGAGACAGATTCCAAGAACATTATGTCAGTTGATATTAGTATCAGTTTTCTAATTGAAGTATGCCTTCACTAGTCACATGTGCATTTAATTGTTTTAGATATACTTGCTTGCTTTTAGGACATTTAATCAATTTTGACATTTTCTCTTCTTGAAGAGTAAACAGCAATAATATTAAAGTCAAGAGAACAAAGATTTATGTTTAAAAAAATCTTTATTTTCTATATATTCTACATAAATACAATACAATGTAAATGTATAAATGAACTAGTTTTTTCCCATTAGACAAATTGCAGACTAAAGAAACCACAACTTAGGTTTGAGTCATGTTTTCATACATTCCAGGACATTTATAATTCAACACAGAAATTCAACACATATTCAAATTATTTCAAGATACACAAATACATGCACACACATAAATACACACACGTGGGTATGTAGGGTATGCATGCATTAATAGTATACATAAATGTTTTAGTCAAATTAATATTAATACTCATAACTTCTATTCATTTATTTACTATATAAAAATATGTATTAATTTCCTTGATAAATGTCAGGCATATATGTGATTTCTACAAAAAAAGTTTTCATGTTAGTTTTAAAATAGGGGATAGGGAGATGGGGAGGTGGGAAACAAATATTTGATATAATATCAGGTAATGAAAATGCAAAGGAAATTAAAACTTCATAAAAAAGGCTAGAGTAGTGGAAAGAGTTGGAGCATTTTTTGTTTTGATAGAAAGGTCAAAAAAGACTCATTTGCTGAAGGGAAGTTTAAGTGGAAACATAACAGCTAAAGAAAAGTTAGCTTGCTATTACACAGGGGAAGTGTCTTCAGGTTAAAGTTTAGCAATTACAAATACCTGAATCTGTACATTTCTGTACGTGACACTTTATTTAGTTATCACCTAGTATACAATATGTCTTAAAATGTACAATTCAATATTATGTAGTATATTCACAGAGACTTGCAATCACCACATTCACTTTTAGAACAATTTTACTACATCTAAAAAAAGTCCAGACCAATTAGCAGTCATTCCCCATTTTACCCCAAATCTCCAACAGTAGACAGACACTAATTTAATTTGTTTCTATGGATTGGTCTATACATTTCATAAATTTCATATAAATGAAATTGAACATTTTGTAGTCTTTTGTGTCTGGCTTCTTTCACTTAGCATAAAGTTTTCTAGGTTCATCTATGTTATATCATTAACAATACACCTTTTTATGGCTGAATAGTATTTTCTTGTGTGAATATACCACATATTGTTTATCAATTTATCAGTTGCTAGAAATTGGTTTGTTGACGGTAATTGACAATTAGGAACAATGCTACTCTGATCATTGTACACAAGACTTTTGGGGATATGTTTTATTTACATTTACTATATGTCTTAGTATGTTTTCACACTGCAGTAAAAAACTACATGAAACTGGGTAAATTATAAAGAAAAGTGGGTTAATTGAATCACAGTTCCACATGGTTTGGGAGGCCTCAGGAAACCTATATTGGAAGGTGAAGGGGAAGTAAGGCATGTCTTACATGGTGGCAGGAAAGAGAAAGAGAGCCATTGGGGAAGTGCAACACATTAAAACTGTCAGCTTTCATGAGAACTATCATGAGAACAGCCTGGGGGAAATCCACCCTCACGATCCAAACAATCACCTCCCACCAGGTCCCTTGAGGTACACATGGGGATTACAGTTTGTAATGAGATTTAGGTGGGGACACAGAACCAAATCTTATCAGTATATATCTAAGTAAAATTGCTAGATGATATATCATCTCTGGGTTTAACCTTTAGAGGAACTACCAACACTTTTGCCCTGTGAATAAAACTGTTTTCATTCCCACCAACAATGTAAGGAAACTCTATTTTCTCCACATCCACACCAACATATTTAGCCATCTGAGCAAGTATAAAAATCATATTTCATTATAGTTTTCATTTGCATTTCCCTGATTAATGATGTTGTGACTATTTTAATGTGCTTATTGGTAATTCGTATCCCTTTTTTGGAAAAATGTTTATTCGGGTCCATAACCACTTTTAAAATTTTATGTCTCATTATTAAAACTTAAAAATTATTTTTTATATTCTGAACACAATTTTTTGCTTATCAGATATGTAATTTGCAATCATTGTTACCTACTCTTTGATTGTCTTCATGTTCTTGATAGTAACTTTTGAAGCATAAAAATAGGTTACATTGACCAGTCTAATTTATTTACTTATTTATCTTTTCTTGCTTGTGCTTTAAATGTCGTGTTGAAGAAAGCTTTGCCTAGCTCAAGGACACAAAATGTTTATCTCTATATTTTCTCCTAAGACTTTTATAGTTTTATCTGTTACTTTTATATCTCTGATACATTTTGAGTTAATTTTTGTATATGACATGAGAAGGAGGTCCAACTTTATTATTATTTTGTGAGAACAAGTTATCTCAGTAACAATTGTTAAAAAGATTATCCTTTTACCCATTGAATAGTCTTGGCACTCTTATTAAAAAATCATTTGAATGATGAAATAAGCAAAGATTGTAGAGTAAGAATCTCAAATACTTCTCTTCCATTAATGAAATGAAAAAGGCCAAAACTATCAAAAATCAGCTTTTTCAGAACTCTGGAAATTATCCAAAGAATTGCACCATTCCAGAGAATGTTAATTTAAAAAATTTGCTAACTCTCAGTAAAAATAGAAAACTTTGTGATATTTTAACTCACACCAAACCCATCTTTTGCTCTCTTGCTCCACAATATCTATGAAAATAATAGTGTACATTCTTGATATGTAATGCATACAGTAGAAAAAAATTCTTCATTCATAAAGAATTAAATCTACACATTTTGACCCTTCTGGTGGTTCCGGGAAGGTTGGCTTAAAGGGCTTGTCTTTGTTTTGCCTAACTGGGAACTATCTCCAGTGGCAAAGCTGTTTCCAGGCTCAGATGAATATTTGTCAAAAATACTTATTGGCTAATTATATTGCTGAAGCCTTAGGAAAAACTTGGGAGAAAAGACTAAGGAATAAGATGTCTGTAAAGGTTTTGAAATTATCAAATACATTCCTGGGAATCTATAAGTCCACATGTATGGTCAGGGCTGTGTTTATGTCAAGAAACATAGGAGAAAGCCCTAAGCTCTCATGTCTAGGTGACCTTGAGACTTTACAGAAGCCAAAAGTGAAGGCTCAGACAGAATCAGCTATTCACTGGCACAGACAATATATAAGCAAAGACTGAAAGAATTTTTGGTTCTAGACACTTAAGAAATTCTCTGTCCAAATGTTAGCTAACCACTAAACTGAGGGAATAGAGGCTTGAAGGATTATACCTGGTAAAAAATAATGGACTTTATAAAATTCACTGAGAAAGTCACTAAGCAAATGAACAATAAGGCTAGAAAATGTAACTACAATAATAAGAAAATTATGGGGTGGGGAAAGAATCATATTTACAGTTACCACAGTATATTATTTAAAAGGTTTGGTTCTCAAAAAACATTTATAGGGCATGAAAAGAAAAAATACAATATGGCCCATAGACGGAAAAAAAGAGGCAATTAATAGAGTCAGTGAAACAGAATACTGGTTAATTGAGATTATTCAGGTTATGGAACAGAAAAAAATAATAAAGAAAAATTAATAGAACCTCAGGGACTTATGGAGCATCTTCAATCATACTAAATTTCTGTTTAATGGGAAGGGAGAGAAAAGGACAGAAGAAACATTGAAAAAATGATGGCTTAAACTACTCAAATATGTTAAAAAAATCAATTAATATAAGCCTTAGAGACACCAAGTAGAATAAACTCAGATCTACACTGACACACATCATAATCATACCATCAGAAGTCAAAGACAGAGAATCTTGAAAACAGCACAACAGAAGTAAATGATTCAACCTGCCCAGAGAATCTCAATAAGACTAGAAACTGGCTGATGCAGTGGCTCATGCCTATAATCCCATCACTTTAGGAGGCAGAGGTGGGTGGACTGCTTGAGCTCAGGAGAAGATATAATTCATGAACCTATTTATATGAAATTCTAAAACAGGAAAAACTATTCTATGGTGGAAAAAGATAGAGCAGTGCCTGCTTCTGTGTTTAGGGGTCCAGAATGAAATTAACAGGATATTCTGGGGTATTGCCAATGTTTCACACCTTAATAAGCTTTAGGATTATGCCAATGTGGGTACTTCTCAGAACTTAATGGGATACATACATTTTTGCATTTCATTGTCTTTACATTTCTGCTTGAAAAATTAAGTCTATAAATATATGAACTTTAGTTAATTACATTTATATTTGGTAGTAAATGTCCTGATGTCAACAAGCAGTTTTTAAATGGGTAGCATAGTAAGATAAATGATGGGTGCATAGTGGGGTAGATAGATAAATATGTATGTAATAATTTAAGTTTAATAATGTGTTAACTGTAGATCTAGTCATGTGTATGTGGATATTTATTGTAAAATTATTTAAACTTTACTGTAGGCATGACATTTTTATAATAAATTTTATAATAAATTTCTTAGAAAAAAAGCATAACAAATAGCAATCACAATTTAAGATCATATTAACCATATAAAATGAGATTTTCTTCCTCCATTGATTTTTTTTTTGGTACTGTCCCTAGGAAGCATGAAGTATGCATGTTTCTTTTTTTCTTCAATTAATTCATCTAAATACAATAAATGTATGTGTTATGTGCATGTGCTCATTCATGTGTGTACATGTGTGCATGTGAGTGTGGCGTATTTATTCTAAAGTATCTCAAATGAATGACAGTTTTTGGTTAACTAACTCACAATTCTTTTTTAAAAAATTCCTATAATTAAAATTGCTTTTAATTTGCAGAAATAAAATATAACTGGCTGGCATTTCTTTCATTTTTAAGACATTTTTTCTCCTAAAGTTTTCAAAAGATGCAGAGCTGCTCTACTACTTTTAAATTTTGTATAGATAGGGTTGCATTTAGAAATATATTCAAGACCTTGAATGATACAGAGTTTGAAATAGATAAAGATAAAGATAGAGGAAGAGATCACAAATGCTATCAAATAGATAGAATTAATAGCATTTGTGATCTCTTCCACTATCTTTCAGACAATCTTAAACACCAAACCCTGTGAGATACTGTTAATAATTGGTTGTAAAAGCATAAAACATATTTTAGTAAAATCACCAATTATCTATTCCAATGGCTCTTCTTGGGCCATAAAATAATTTGCTTGAGATCACTGTGTATCCCCAGACACAATGTATTATCATCTTCAAACAAACTTCCCTTGAACAGTCGAAGTTAGATCTTCCAAGGGCATATGCAGTGATTAGGCTGATTAAGTGTTATTGCAGGGGACTGAATGAAGAAAAAAATTGAGGCATTTCACCAAAAGTCAAAATTCATTTTTTATAATGTCATGGTAGATGATTCACATTTTCTCCAGTAATTGATCTCTCAGGCCTTCAATTTAAGAAAAAATGTAGGGTGAATAAAATTTGCTCCCAACACTTTTATAACCATCTATGCGTTCATCCAATAAACAGTACAGCATGCACATTCCAGAAATAATATCATTGGCAGTGAAGCTGCAATCATGAGAAATTCTCCCTATGTCCCTGAGATTTTGGTAAATGGCTATCTCTTATTTTTAGGTTCAATATTTTAGTAACATGTTCCTTTCTTTTAATTTCTTATATTTTCATCTGTATAAAAATCAGAATGAAATTGAGCAATGATTGCTAATTGCTATCATAAGATATCTAATCTTTAACTTTTGGGTTCTATGAATAAGTTATATAATTAAATAACAATTTCATCAGAAATGCCAAATTTGCACAAATTTAACATAAGCACTGAAGTATCATCAGTTTGGTTTGAGGAAAAAAATAGTCCTCTCTTTATGAAGGAATTTGTCATATTTTCTTTCTTTGGTCAAGATAAACATTAAAAATTTTTACTGAAAAATCGATGTAGAAAGTTAATGTAAAGTTTTCTGATGACTTGAGGTAGCAGAACTTTTGAACTTTAAATAAGAATATTTTAAAGTATTATATATTCTATGTTGCAACGTTTTAGAAGAATATATTCAAAGCAGAAAGCAGCTTCATTATGATTTCCCTTCATTTCTTTGGAGGTGTATTTCCATAATTTGGAATACTTGGTTTTAGACAATCAAAGTCTTCTTTCAGAATTTCTTTCGATTTGCAAGTTCAGACTGACTGTCCAAAGAAACGAAATGTGAATATCTCTCTAAATCCCTTATAAAAAGAAAGCCCTTTCAACTAAATAATATTCTAAGAAATGCAAAACTTTTTCAATTAGGTTGCTGAACTTGGTGGTTAGCTTATCTTTCCAATCCTTGGCACTCTAATTTACATATGATAAGGTAGTTTTTCGTATCTCACCATAATAATTTGAATTTATTTTAACCACCAGAAAAGCCCCTTGTTTGTTTTCAGGAAAACAGAGTATCACACGGATTGTATTTATATTCAAATTTTGCTTCTTAAGTTTAGAGTATGTCAATGTCTCCTCCAATTTACCAAAAAAAAAAAAAAAAAAAGAAATGGAGATATATAGAGAAAAAGTAATACTCCTGCACAATAAGTCAAGCATTTGACTTCAGTTTTAGGGCTCCATCAATTTTGGAATTTAATGTTTAGTGATAATTCCTTTGTAGTACAAATATTCCCCCTGAAAAAAGTTTTCTAACATACCTACCTTAGTTATGTAGCTCATATCTATAAAATGTTTTAGTTCTAAAAATTTCCTCAAAATTACTTGGAGGCCTAAATATCTATTATTTTTGAAGCATGATTTTGTAATTGCTGGTTTCAAATATTAAATAAATCACATCAAGTTTTCAAAAATTGCCTCTTTAGATCTTAAATATTAAAGCAGTACCTTAATAACAGTTAAAAAAAAAAGATAAAACATATGTTTAAAAATTTAAATTGAAATAAATTGCCTCTTATAATATGCAAGACAATTTAATTAAATGAGTCTTTTGAAAATGTGATTTTTCCCAGTAGAATTCCTAAAATAAATAAATGAAAAAATAAAATATCCCAGAGCAGGAAAAATAAAGGAAATATATTGATAATAATCCTTAGTTGGAACAAGTTGAGACTGTAGTGATATTTTTAAGTGAATGAGATTTTTACCTTGGAAATTCACAGGGGTAAATAATACGACATGTAAAGAAAGGTATATGTATTTAAATTAATGATAAGCATAAAGAATATTTTAACCATATGTAACAAATATGAGATGCATAAAGACAAATTGCTTCTTTCTTTTTATTTATTTCTGTTTAGAGATCAAAATTATCTGATGCATTTTTTTTCCTGTAATATGTAAAAGCCGTATGCTCCTAGAATCTTAGAAACTGACAAAAACAGAACAATCATATCAGCATGTAAGGACTAGATAGAAGGCCAGATGCAGTAGCTCATGCCTGTAATCCCAGCACTTTGGGAGGCCGAGGTGGGTGGATCAGTTGAAGCCAGGAGTTCAAGACAAGCCTGGCCAACATGGTGAAACCCCGTTTCTACTAAAAATACAAAAATAAACCAGGCAGGGTGGTAAGTGCTTGTAAACCCATCTACTCCAGAGGCTGAGGCAGGAGGATTGTTTGAACCTGGGAGGTGGAGTTTGCAGTGAGCTAAGATCACTCCACTGAACTCCAGCCTAGGCGACAGAGTAAAACTATGTTTTAAAAAAAAGCAAAGATCAGCAAAAAGGAGTTAAATAATCATCATTGATAGCCACCTATTATTACCAGATATTTGTGTTTTAGCAATTGATTAGCACTGGTAGCTTTTTTCACACTCTCACCCACACTCTTTTTCAAAAAAAAATACTTAAAAAAAGAAACCATAAGATATTCCAATAAAATAATATTGACAATTGTCCTAGATTGATGACCCTAACTCTACAGATTTAATTCCTTCCTTAAGGCAACCTATAGACGGTAGTACTAGTCATTTGAAATTTTAGTAACGCTTAGACATCAAATAATACCAATGTATTTTCATATAACGTCCATATATAAAATGACAGAATTATGAGTGAGGTGATGTCAGCTTATAAGAAAATCAAATAATGTATTAGTTCTGCAAAATGTATTAAATGTCAAAAATGATCATCTATGTAATAATTAAATTCAGAAGAATTATGAAACATAACATATGATAAAGTTAAGAACAAAAAGCTTCTCAACATAATGCATCAAGTTTACATACATTGGATTTTGAAACTACTTACCATATTTGACAACAATCAATCATTCACCACCTGAATTCTGCACAACCCATGACTCATCATTTTGGCTTTTTGTCTGTTTTAGTTTTAAAAATGTCAAGATAGCAGCAATTTTAGAAAAGTAAGGAATAGAAAACTCTTGGAGGTTTGAAAATAAAATTAGAATAGAGAGTATGAAATAAAATTAAACACAGTATTTGTTTTTGTTTACAACTGATTTTAGCCATAAGATTAATTCCATCTGAGTAGTCATTTACGTGGACTTTATTTGGTGGGATTTTTAGCATCAAAAACCAGTTGATTGATTTTCCAGACATCAACTGGGTATTAAACATTTAAATCAATTGTAATTCTAGCTACCCTTAGGATAGACCTCACAGCTGAAGGTTCAATCTCAAAGTACTGACCCCCGCCCACTTTCCCACTTTTAGAAGCCAGTCACAAGTTTTGTGCCTATTGTACTTATGACTGACCAGCTATAAATTGTTTCCACAACCTCCTCCTCAAACTGAATAATAATTTACTAGAATGACTCACAATTCAGATTCTGCAACACACTTACTTAACATTCACAAATGAACAGCCAGATGAAGATTTGCCAGCATAAGAACTTCCTTTCCATGGAGCTGGGGTGTACCACCCTCCCAGCAATGGATGCCTTTACCAGTCTAGGAGCTGTCATTTAGGGGACTTTAAAGTGAATAAGATTCAGAAGAGTTATAAGAGGCAAAGAGAAAACAAGAAATAGATGAAGATTATTAGAAGATTGAATGGCATTTGAGTTGGAAAAAAATCATTAACATAAAGAAAATTTTAAAATATGTAAACATCTTTAATGAATGATGAGTGACAATACACGTGTGGGTCCGTGAAAAAAGAGTATGGTGTGTTCTATAACCAAATGTAAATGGTAACTTATAACTGGAAATTGCAGAAGTATTATTTCAAGAATACGCCCAAAAGTCAAGCAGAATCTGATCAGTTGATACCATTATTATGTTATCAGGCACTGATTCACCCTTTATGTTGTCTGAACTGCATAAAAGATGGAGGCAGGCCCCAGATCTGGCCCAGGGATTGGAATAATCAAAATGTTAAAATATTCTTTAAGTGACTATAATATTATTTTCACCAAATGCTTACCCCTTGGTCACTTTTCCATTGTATAGTTTTTTTCTCCTTCAGACTGTTCTACAACTTGATGATTTTAGTTATTTTTTTTCCTTTGAAATGCTAAATCCATAATCCAAACCATAACTTTAACTAAAAGCTATATTATGTTTAGTTGCTTTGTAGTAATTATCCAGCTACTCACTGAGGAGTTTGGGCTAGTTATTTGTTGAAGACCATCTTCAAACACTATGGGTCAATGTCAAGGGAAGGGACCATTGCAGGTACATATCTGAAGAAAATTTGAATGTGCTGCTAAACAAGGAGAATTGTACTTGGAGAAAATAATCTCCCTGAGTACAAAGAGTTAAGGAGTTCAATGGCTTTTAGAATCTAGAAAATTTCAGGATTTTCACAGACTTTTAAGATCAAGTTAAGGAACTGGCTGACTTTCAGCATGGGTACGGGAGCAAAACAAATGCTCATTTGGCTGGATTTCAAAAGTTTGAGCATGAAGCCAATAAACTGATTGTTGGACACAAAACCTCTTCTGCAGTAACTTGTTTACTTATTTGGTTTATGACCAAGAAGAGTGGGATGATCCTTTTTATTAAATGGCATTTCTTTTTTTTTTTTTCCCCATCAGCGTTCAACTACTTGAATATTTTTCTGTTACTTCAAGGAAAATGTATTGGAGCTGCAAAATACTGAGTCCCATGAACACACAAAAAAGAGTGGAGGGAAGGATGTTTGTAAAATAGATTCTTTATATAAACAGAGGAAGAGCTAGAAGACATACATTTTCCCATTCACTGTTAGGAAGGTTGTAAAACAAAGAGAATCCCTCACTTGAGAAGTATCCTTACAATAAACTGCCCTTAACAATTTACAAAGTAGGCTTTTTTCATTTTTAATAAAATAGCAATTTCAAGGGTTTTCCACTCTAAAGAGGGAAAGAGGTCTAAAAATAGCTGATCAAAGTTTGGTGGAAAATTGGTCCAGAATATCTTAAGGATGAGAATATTAGATATTTTTTAATAACTAAAAAGCATGCATATTTGTCATATGTAAATCTTTGTTTGACTCTACTCAGGTTTGTGGAGAGGCACAATAAGAAATTCCATATAAAAATAGATTTACTAATGCTGCAATATTATAGTCTCCATGCATAATTCACACAAAGGATTACTGTCCTTTTCTTAGGTGAGTGTAGCTTTAACATTTGTAGGGTTTTTTTTCTAATTCATTGGAAACAAGCGGTTTCCCCATTAAGTACCATCTAAAGGCTTTACTCAGTTTAAGAACTGAGAACAGTTCTTCAGCAATTTTTCCACTTTTATTATTTATTTTAATTGTTGACAAATAATTTATGTATTTTGAAATTAATATTAGAACACATCTATATGCAATTTGAACAATACCTATATTAATATAATTAAAACCAATATCAAGATTTAGAAAAATTCTGTTATTCCAAAAAAATCTTAACAGTTTACACAGGAGTGTTGTCTACACTAACCACAGCCATTTGCAGCTGGCCTGTTCTTTATTCCTCCAGCTTGGCCTTTTCTGGAATGTCGTATAAAGTTGACCACAGAGTAAATGATATTTTGTCTAGTTTTTTTTTTCACTTAGTATAAAGCCTTTGTACTTAACTCACGTTTTTGCATATACCAGTTTCTATCGTTGAGCATTTTTGTTTCTACTGTTGAGCATTGCTCCGTTGTATAGCTGATTATTCTTTCATTCACCAATTAATAGACTTTGGGTTCTTTCTAGTTTGTGTCTTACCATTTTTTTAAACCTAGCCATTTTAATACAGGTTTGCTGATATATCACCTGCTTAAGATTATGATTAAGAAACATGATATGAAACAGCTTCTCACTTGTTTACTTGACACAATTTTTTTTTCTGAGACAGAATCTTTCTCTGTCACCCAGGCTAAAGTGCAATGGCGCAATCTTCGCTCACTGCAACCTCCGCATCCCATGTTGAACTGATTCTCCTGCCTCAGCCTCCTGAGTAGCCGGGATTACAGGCCCTCACCATCATGCCCAGGTTGGTCTTGAATTCTTGACCTCAGGTGATCTGCCCACTGCTTGTTTTTTAAACTGTTTAGTTATTGAGGTTTTCGTATATTAAAGAAATAAATTTTTAAATAAAAATTGTAGTTTGCAGATATTTTCTCTTTGTTGAAGGCTTTAAAGATACTTTAACATTGATAAAGTCAATTTATCAAATTTTTACTTGATAGATCATGTGTTTTGTGCCATAGCTGAAAAAAAAAACTTTTCATAATAAAGATTTCAAATACTTTTTATATCCTTTCTTCTAGAAAATGTATGCTTTTAGGTTTATTATTTCAATTTGTGATACACACCCATACACTTATGTGTGTAAACAGTATATTATATTCTGTATATATACAGAGTGTATAATATTTCGTGTATAGAGTGTGACTACTGTGTACCTTCTGTTTTTCTCTTCTTGAAGAGTTATCTGTGTCTGTTAGGCTATGTGTGTCCACTATTGCATGTGGGTTATATGAAGGGAAAAAAACTACATATCCTGAATTCACTAATCTTTAGATTTAGAGGAAGTGCAAACAAGATGAACTTAAGGAACAATGCCCGATGAGCTCCATCCACACGTGGAACTGAGCTAGGTGGCAACATCCTGCAGTTCTAGCTGATTCTATGATAGAAAAAATTCTGTGTGGCCTTTGTGAGGGAGTGAATATATTTTGCATATGGGATAAATATAAATTATCTGTAGCTAGAGGGCAAACTGGGTTGGGTTTTACATGTCCACACATGGTTTGATACTTCAAATATCAAGAGGTAAAGCACCATTATCAAATATTCATTATATTTGAGTTGCGTTTTTAACATAATCTCTGCCTTACTTCAAGTCACTTATCTTGCCCATGTTGAGAAATAGTCGTAATCATTACTGACACCCATTTTCTGAGTAATAAAAATTCCCAATAAAATACTAGTCTGTATATTTTTCAGAGGTAAATATAAAAATATATAATTATTAATATAAATGTCCAAGAAATTAACTTCTTTTAATGGATTTAACTACACAAAAAAAATCAGGAAGAAACACGGTTTGCAGTGGGGTGCAAATAACTAATTACCTAATTTATTCATCAAATATATAAATCAATTTGGGTGTTTTGATTTCTTTAATCTTCATGTATTCTAATATCGATAGTCCTTGAATGTCTTTGTACTCTTAGTATCTATAAGGTTCAAGATGTGTAACAAAACTCCAAGAATATCTGTATTTTTTGTCAAACCCTAACTTTGAAAAGCAATAAAAATAAATAGATTGTTTTAAACTTTTCATTTTGAACAAACTTGGCCTAGATATTTTTATGTCTTCGATGTGAAAAAGTTTATTTTTATTGTATAATGTTTACTTTTGTGGTGGATAAATGCAAACATTTTATTTATTTTAAAAGTAATTATTTGAATAAAGAGTCAGCCTTTCCTGACTGAAAAGCTAATTTTCAAGTTCCATTATGCAACATAGATATATTTAGAATTGTTGCACTCTTGCCTTAAAGACACATGTGTAATCTAAAGTTTCAGACCCACTGGAATTGGTATTTTCCATATAGATTTATGGCTGCTGAGCAGCAACTCGAAAACCAAAGATCTTTTTACCATCACTGAAAATAAATTCAACCAAGGACAATGACTAGTCAGCCATGAAATTGTGCACTGAAGAGGACTTCACACTGACATCAGAAATGCTGAAGGGAATTTATATGTACTTGTTAGGATCTCTTCAGCTCAGTGTTATTCTGCAAAATCTCTTCAATGATCCATTTGTAGTGAAAACAGCAGTATATCAATTTGCTGTTTCAATATCTATTCTCAAGACTTATATTGATCAAGAACAGTTACTTCAGGTTTAAAAGGCACTACCCCATGTTTCACTTTGGATTTCCCTAAGAAGGATTCTTTCAAATCATCAAGTGTAGTCATATTTTGAGAAATAACATATAGGATAAAAATTAGTATACTAATTCAATAAATATCTATAGATGAAATACTAATACTATGTATATACTTACACACTTCAAGCATACCTTGGTTACTTCAAGGTAATTGTGAGAACCAAATACTGTAAGTATAATTAGTATGCCAATTTTATATGAATCAAGAAACCAAGGCCTAGAGGTTAAGTAAATTGTTCACAGTATAAGTTTGAAAACATTTAATCTTTCAGGTTCATATTCTTAACAATTGAGCAATTGATACCACTTTTAAATATGAGTATAATATATATCTAGTGGTTATAATATTATCAATATATGTCAAATTTAGGTATTTTTAAAGTAGTAGTAGTGTTTACTATTTCACTCACAACGTATATAATAATCACAGAAATATGTGTTACTTACATAGGATTTATAATTATTTTAAAAATATATATTAGAAACTCTAAAAGGTTTTCACATAAATATGCAATGAGACCTTCCCGATAGTGCTCTTCCTTAGCTTACAAAAAAAAAAAAAAAATTAAAGCAAGTTCTGTGATTTCTCTGAATCCTATAGCTGACGTTGTACATTCAGCATTGAGGCACAAATCCATTTAGAAAACATTAATAAATGTTAACCTTTTATTTTATTAATTTCCTGCTGCATTATCAAAAACCCTTTTAAGCCAACATTGATTTTCATAGTTTTCTATTTATAACTAATTGATTATCTACTATTAAGTAGCATGCACAAAGTAGAAAATTAAATCCTATTTTATGTGCCTGAAAGGTCAGTAACAATGGAATAAATAGAAACATAAAACAACAAATAATTATTAGCTATTTTAATATATATCTTATTACTCTCATTAAACATTTTAAAACTTACATATTCCATGACCCATTCTAAAATTTTTTTAGTTAGATTTTCAATCTAATCCAGAGGTAGCTTGTGCAAGAGAACAAAAATTGTACATAGTCATTTAAAGAATAGATATATGTTGTTGGTTATTTTGTATACATAGTTCAAATATTTAATGATTTTATTTAATATCCTAAGAAATAGTACCAGAATTAAGGTATGTAAATCTAACTTTTGACCTACAGCTTTGAGTGCTTTATGTCATTATTGAATAAGCATGTTATTATAAGCACTATATAATATTAATTTAGTTTTTATATTTAAATTTTACCTAGTGATAATTAAATTTAGAATTGAAGAAACTTCAATAAATTGAACATACATATTTTAAAAAACCAATATGAGACTTAAATTATATATTAATCTTTTTATATAACAGTTAATTAAATTTTACATTTGTAATTGAAAGTAACCCTGTGATCTTAGGCCTATCAGGTCATCAAATTATTCATCTGACAATTTTTTTAAATTAATCCACCAACAAAACATAATATCAATTAGACTGAAAAACTAAAAGGCTTGGGGAAAGTTGGATGTATAAAGAAAGAATAGAAATAATTGTTATTGTACACTCAATGCACTTTCCCAGAGTTTGAGGGCAAAGAGATGGTAAAAAGTGTTAAATTATAGTTTAAGTTCAAGAAGCATTGGAAATGACAGGCATGAAAAGACACATCTGGGCTTCTACTTTGCTTTCTATAAACAGACATACTCCACCAAAATGACATATTTTAAAAATTGCTTTCCTCACAATTTTCAAATATCTGTTCCAATAACTTTCCATACCTTAGGTCAATATTATATATAACATAAAAAATAGAATTAATTGTATTTTTAAGGAAAACAACTATAACAACAAGTAAAATCTTCATGAATGTTATAGGTTTATTGAACTATGACAAGTATTCAATTAAATACAACAATATTAGTAATTTAGAAGTTATAATACTCCTCATCTATGTAATACCAAAATTGTGGTACTTCCCAACATATTTATAACTTTAGGGTGCAGCAGCTGTTTATTTCCGTTGAGCAAGATAACCATATGCTTGTCTGTCATGGATAAATATATTTACAACTTTAACTACTTTTGAGAAAAACGTGTTTAACAACAAAGCAACATTTGGTGGCAAATATTGTTTACTACTTCTAAGCACAGTAAATGGCTTTTCATTTACCCCTTTAAAAATTCAGTGTCTTTATTGACAAAATTTACTTGAACATCACAGAAATCATGTATGTGAAATAGAAAAATGTGATAACCTCAAATACTAATTTTGACAAGAGGAAATTTGTTCCATGACCGTCATCAGAATAAGTAATTGTTTTCAGCAATAACCGAAATTTCAAACACCAAAAGTGACTGTAGCAGAAAACAGGGGATACCTTTAGACTGCCGAGGTTTCTGTATCTACACTGGACTTTCAGGATGGCCAGAGGTAGCATTATACTCTGTCACTTATGGTAGCAGCAGAGGAATTGGCGGGACCCAAATATACCACACTTGGGTTCCCTCTCCAGCAACCAAAAGAAAGCAAAGAGGACTGATCCTTTGGAACCAGAAATTCATCTTGTGTAAATGTTGCACACATGGAGGGGGAAGTCATAGAGATTCATGATAGAAAAGCTGGTTTTCCTGATTTTTTTGAAAGGTAAATCTCACCTTTTTATTTTGGCACAGTAATGATTGGTTTAAAGAAAATTGGAAAAGAATACTTTATGTGTGTGTTTACGCATGTATAGATCAAATCTGTAGTGTATTTGACCACGTATAATATATATTAACCTATATCCATATGTGATGTCTTTTTATAATGTGAATTCCAGTTTAATATGCCAATTACTAAAATGTTTCTTATTTTAATGTGATCCAACTACTTTATCAAATTTTCCATTTTGATCACCTCAATTATTGAAACTGACTCAAAGGTACTGGACTATAGAGGTTCAAGATGGTGACTCATTTGTTTTTAAGGGTGAAGTTACTTTATTTTAAGTACAAAGGCAATTTATTGATCTGTAAATGTGTGTATGTGTGCAGTCATATAAACATTTCAGAGGTATTACCATGCCAAGTCTTAAAGAGCATATGCATCCATGATAAAGAAAATAAATCTATACTTTTCAGCAGATGGCCCTGTAATCTACATATCAATCCTCTAATTTCCTTGCATTTTGATGACTCATTTTACATCATAAGAATCCCTTTAGTAATCTCTAATTACAACACTGTTTTTACTATAATTCTCACTTGTCTCAGTCAGTTTTCTTCATCATTGCAAGTTTGACAGATATGGAAATTTCTGTGGGGACTAGGGTTGATGTAATCAGATGTTGATGAAATGCCCCAAAGACTGTTTTGTACAGGCAGTGTTATACATCCTTCCTCTTTCACCACGTGTAATCCCCATGATGAAATGAAACTTTCATAACTGAATTATGTCTCAAACTCTTCTCTGATGTTGGACCTCCCTATGTTAAAACAATACCTTCATTTCATCACTGAACATTGTCAACTTTTGTTTTTTTGCTGTCCTATTGCTTTCTTACCATGGTATGAATTTCTTTAAAGCATCCATGAGTGAAGGTATTCCTTTATCTATATTTTTCCTTATCAGGTAAAAATACCAAGAAAGTGGTTAATATGATTCCAGTTGATCTGTGGACATTGAAAACCATTTTTTTTCAACTACATTTAATTATCTTCAAGCAATAATATTTCATTTGCATGATAGATAGCTCCACATTCTTTCCAGCCTCCCTATTTATTATTCTTGCCTTTGACCCCTAGCAACAAGTGCTCTCTTTTCTGATTCTATATCATTTCAAGACTGTCATGTAAATGGAACTATATAGTATGTAATCTTATGATAGTGACTTCTTTTTTTACTCAGTATAATTTTGTAGAGATTCATCCAGGTTGTTGCATGTATCAGAAATATTTTACTTTTTCAAAGCTGAGTAGTATTTCATGATATTCCTATATGCATAGTTTAACATCAACGTTTAAGAAAACAATAATTTTCCTCTTTAAATTTTTCAGACAATTACCCTTAACACACAGGCCTGTTCCTACTTTTAACAACTCTGATGGGGTATGAATAACATTAAGAGAAATCCCTAATGTAGATGATGCAGGGATGGATGGAGCAAACCACCATGGCATGCCTATACCTATGTAACAATCCTGCATGATCTGCCCATGTAGCCCAGAACTTAAAGAATAATAATAATAATAAAACAATAAAAACAACAACACTGAAATCTTGAGTTCTAATATCCTTCTCTCTCATCATTATTCCCTATTCATCAACTTCATCCCACCTGTTCTTTCAAAAAAACTTCACTTGTTCTTCAAATTCTAGTACCATAAAATGTTAGTTTGCTCAGTGTCAATTTTTTATTTTCCTGGAGTCACTAATTTGCCTATCCAGCTAGTTTTTCATGTTTTAGATGACCTATTCTAGGCATACTTATTTCCCTTGTCCTGTCCAACATCCAAAACTTGCTCAATCATGTCTCCAGGCACACTCCTGAGTAAAGTTTTAAAATTTACTCAGTTTATTATTTGTGTACATTTTTTAGTTTGTTATTTCCATTTCTCATAAAAATAATTCTAACCCTGCATTAATTTCTGTTACACTCACCAAATGACATTGCCTTTAATTTTCCTAGTAAAAATGCTATTAATTATTTCTGTGAAATAGTTTGCAAATGTAAATAGGTGGTGAGATATAGAATTTTGTGGTCTTTCTCCAATTTTTGCAACTAGAAACTTATTATATCTTTTTTACTTTGCTATTGTTTCCCTTTACAAGTTTCTTCTTCAAATTATTGCCATGAAAATTAAACTTCAAAAACCAACATTAATGAATGGAAACAGTTATTCAAAGTCATCTGAAAGAGCTGAATGTCACCTGCTGGGTTAAACTTATGTGAAACTTAATTGAATGTGTTAATAAATGTCAGTAAGGAGGGACACCCAGAAGTTTGGGATGGGTTGGTTACTCGTGGAAGAAGAACAAAAGGCAAATCTCAGACATAATCATTACCAATAGCCGACTAAGTAATTAAAGTATTACATGCCCATCTGCAAAACCATCTGACCACTTAAAGCCCTTCTGATTATAACTTGGCCTCCTCAAAAGATATGGAAGCAAGAGAAAATTGCAACAAACATTATGACAGAAAGATGTGTTATCCATGTAATTGTTACATTTTACTAAAAATTATTAGATTAGAATTCTAGACATATATAAACTTTTCTTTCAGTTGCATTCAGTATGCTATGCCTCTGAAGGGGATCCAGCCTCATTGTGTTGATAAAGTCTTATTTCTGAATTTTCTGTTGCAAGCTCTGGATTTTCCAGTTTTAGTAAAGAATATCACTGTGTGTGTGTGTGTGTGTGTGTGTGTGTGTGTGTGTGTGTGTGTGTGTGTGTGTGTGTTTATCAGGAGCTATGCTTCTTATACATTTTATTATGGTTTGAGACTTTCCTCTGATCTTCTTAAAATACTTAAACCACTCTTGCTATAGCAGATGAAGACACATCCTATCTCCATAAGAAAACAGAAGCCATCTGAAACTAACTGCATTAAGTTCTTGCACTCCTAAAAAATTTAATATGTCGAACTCTATTTTTGTCTCCTGTATCAGAGGAAAAAATGTCAAATCGCTTCTATCCAAAGCTGTAGCTGTTACTGTCAGAGGATCTTCTGTGCTAAAGATCCTTTCAGATTCCTTGCCCTTTCCTATCCCACAGTAACTTTGCTCTGAAACCATGGACAAAGTGAAAATGTTCTCCTCTGGGATTTTTTTGTCCTTTCAGGGTGGCCTCTAGCCAATGACTTACTGACACAGGAGTGTGAAAGCCCAGCCACCTTTCCAGAAGTAAGAGATATTCTGCTGTGTAATTTTCATTTTTTGAGTTTCTTGCGGAATTAAGACGAGGAGGCTGCAACTTCACTTGAAATCACAACCTTGTTGGACTTTTCTTCTATCTTGCTTTTCTTAGTCCCTTTACTGTTTCTCTAAGAACATTTCCTTAATGACTCACTTGCACATAGATCCTTATCCTAGGTTCTTGCTTCCAAAGCATCTGATCTCAGATAAAAGCTAATTACAACTACCACCTGCATTTGGTGTCATATTCTCTGTTGTATTATACAGGAAATTAATCAATTTCCTAGTATGCTTATTTCATTAACATTTCTCTTTCTCTAAACTTGTTCTTTGATCCACTAAATATCCTTCCCTAATTATCACATAACTTTCTTCTTTCCTTTATATTTGCATCTCTGAAAAGAGTAGTCTATGCTCATTTTTCCAGCTTATCACCTCTTCTTTACTATTTAAATTTAGGTTGTATTTTCCTTACTTCATTAAAATTATTTCACTAAGGTTAGTTAAAGCCTCCTAATTAACAAACCTACAAGATGTTTTTGCAATATATAACACTTTTATCCATTCTTTTCATTTTTTCAACTACTCTTTCCTTGACATTAAGATAACAGTATATTCATTTATGCCTTCAAATTATACCTATTTACTAATATGTTTTATTGAATGATAGATACCAGACAAATTAAGGGATAACTGAGACAGTAATAATACACACAGTGTGATATGAAAGCAAATAATAAAGAAACATAACCTACTCTGTTAGAATGAGAGAATTTTTCTTTTCTGAAAGATACAATGTTTGGACTGACTCCTGTATGATTTGTGTGATTTAACTTGCGACATATTTCCCACACCTACAATCTCAGGTTTTGAGACCATTAACTAGACATAATGATCTTCACCTAAATCCAAGCTAACTTTAGTGTTTTGAGAGGGTTTCAGTCTCATTTGTAAAATGCTAAACTTTTAGTTCAACATTGAGAAATGACTCCTTTCACCTGGTGTGCATGCAGTTTCTGATCTCAGTATATTTTTATTTTTTCTCTGCCCATGGAAGCCACTGGCTCTGTGGCCTATTCCTTGCAACCCAGGTACCCAGATTTATCCAGCTACATAGCAGCTCTATACTGGTCCTAGCTTCTTAGCAAGGCTTCCAGTTGCTATCCTTCTTATCTGTCATAACAATTGAGTAGAAAAGAATTCTGCAAAAGCTGAGCTAAGATCCTGTGTCAGTTTAAGACTTACAGATATTGACTTTTAAAACATATTGACCAAGGCTAAATCTTTTTTCTGAAATGCTAGAACTGGGAAATCCAAAAGGGAGCAGAGAGAAACATTTGATTAAAAAACCCCTCAAATGCAGGTTAAAATTGTAGCCCAGGGAGATAGAAAAATCTATTCCTGAATTAATACGTAACTGGTAGAAGCCATTACACAGAAAGCACTGGAGAAAAACAATTTTATTTATATCGTTGAGTCGCTGTATATGAAGTAACAACTTTGAAAAACAGAAAAGTGTTCATTTAATCATAATGGCACTGCTAGAAGAGCGGGATCACCCACCTCAGTTTTATGAACAAAACTAATTCAGGGCAGCAGAAACTGCAGGATGAAAAAGAGACATCTGTACTATATGAGAAACAAATAGAGAAACTGTGTTTAACATTATCTAAGCATGTCCCAACAGGAGGTTTCTGTATCCAACCTTAGTCTCTATGTCAATTTAACCTTTATTGCTTCTGCACAGTAGATCCTCTTTCTCAAATCTAGATGAACAAAGTTCCCAGGGCTGGAGCAATAGCTTCTTGCATCACATGGTATGGGCCTAGAGGTTCATTTTAGGGTCAGTGATTCAATAAGTGAATTGTGCAAAACTCAAGATTCAAATCTGGCTTCCAATATCACAGATGTTTTTAGAATTTCCAAGAAGTTAAATTTATATCATCTATTTTTGTCTTTAACAAATGCCTATTCAAACTTACTATTTTCAAGAAAATATGATAACTACTATAAAATGCTATACAGTATTGGTGTATATTATGAGTAACTGCTATAGCAATTATCAATATTGGGGACATTTAGCTATTATGTGTTCCACTGA
This sequence comes from Leontopithecus rosalia, assembly GCA_028533165.1. NCBI lineage: Eukaryota > Metazoa > Chordata > Mammalia > Primates > Cebidae > Leontopithecus > Leontopithecus rosalia. Next base: position 26,755,084 of record CM052649.1, on the reverse strand, counting down.
AGTAGCTTTGAAAGGTCCCAGAATCATAACATCTGCTCGGCTTACAGATCACTAACATACTTTATGAAATTATTATTAACTTTATATATGTTAGAGAATCTAAGAAAGGCACTTCTAAAAAAGACATTTTTAACAAGTGTCTATAATTCATAATGCATGAAAGTTTTATAATCTGAGAAATGCTTTTAACATTTTTGCCTAAGATCAGAGATTTTAAAAAGGCAAATACATATTTTAAAACACATTGAAGTATTTTATTGTATAACTTCTTGTTGAAGAAAAAATTCTTAAGAAGGTCTGAACTTATACAAAGTTTTTATCAAATATTTATGAAGTTTGACATATTATTAACTTTGATCATGGCACATTTAAAATATTTATATACATGATATGGCAATTATATATTTTGGTCTGGTTTATTTAGAGCCTGCATGAAAGTAAAATATGCTTGTTTTTATTATATTAATCTGAAGAAATCATATAAAATTAACACCTATTTACAATATAATGTATATAATGTACAAAATTATTAATATAGCTTATCATTGTATAATTTTATTTTTATTTCAAACAGAGAATTCAGTTTAAAAGGAACATACAAATTTCAGACCACAAAAAGAAAATACAAAAACCTTCAGATGAGCTGTTAGCTAGCATTTGAAAAGCAAACTAAGCAGGTTTGTAATATAATGCAGCAGATGGAGGAAATATGATCACCCAGGGAATACATTTTCTTTATCTATCATTTTAACTTAGGTCTGTCAGTGTACCTCTCAGAAAATCAGATTTTTTTCCCTCATAACATTCTTTACATAACTGCAAAATAATGTTCTTTCAGGTATTTTCTGATCATATCTGCTCTAAGTTAAGGGTAAAGGAATGTTAATATAAGAAAATGACAAGATCATGTTTCATTTTAAAGAGCAGGCGGTTATATAATATTGTTTATTGCAAATAGGTATAGAATATATAAAAAATCATACTTATCTAGAAAATATTACATTATTTATGCTGGTCTAGACTTTGGCACCAGATATATGTGTTTCTGATTTTTTAAAAAAGACAGAATTTTGGTAGCAGGTGTTAATAAATTTAGTGTAAGAAGTTAAATCAAGTGACACCTTTCATGGAGATCAGAGACAGAAATGTGACACATATAGACCAGTTAAGACACTAATTCTACAAGCTCCATAGACAGCGAGGGGTACAAAATTACAAATAATGTGAAAGAGATTGATAACTAGATGGAGGACAAAATAAGGAGCTATTTTTAAATTGTGATGAGAAATTGCTTTGCTATATGATGCTATTTATAAATGATTAATAAGAAAGATATTGTAGATTTGAATTTTAGTAAAGATAGTAACAGTTTTAGCTGAAGAATAAAGCACACAGCAAGAAGATAGAGTAAAACTAATGTGTATTGTTTGGAATGTGTTCGTTCTTTAGTGTCTCTGGTGCATAGATGCAGATGCTCAGCAACCAGCTGCAATGTAAAACAGCTTCATCAGAGAAGGGCTAGGACTGGAGATCAGTCATGATTCATCTGAGAAGGGTTGATAGTTGAAGCCATCAGAATAGAGTAAGTGTCTAACAGAAGCATGTAATAAGAGATAATTAGAGAATTACATATAGAATCTTATTTAAAGTGGCCCTAACTGGAAGGAAGCTTTTTAAGATGACATCCGTTCATGTAATACATGTGAAAAAACCACAACAGACATGAAACATTTGATGAGTGCTTCAGGGCCATTGAAAAGGAGATGGTAGCAATATCCCAGAGAAATTCTTAATTTCTTTTTACCTGCAGTGAGAAATCTCAACTCCTGTAGTAACTGAGATGGAGTTGGCTTTCTTGGTTTTCTATTTGAAAGACCTGATATAAACCTGAAATTATGCTTGTGGGAATATTTCTCACAGCTTTTCTTCTGACCTTGTTCCTAATCTTGTAGATAGTTTCAAACTGACCAATTTATATTTATGATATTTATTACTGTTTAAACTGACCATATTTATATCTATTAGTATAAATAGATAATATTTTCACTGTTATTTTTAGGAGTGGAGTGGTTCTGGGCATTTGCATAGATGATTAGAGAAGAGAGGTATACCGATATTAAATGTGGGCTAAAATCCTTGCATTACTAGTATGTGGTCTCTTTTGCTCGGTTGCATATGTTGATGTGGTTTTCCTACAATGTGATGTAGAAAAAGAAGCACTTTATGTTTCAACAGATTAACTTTTATTCCTGTCTTGACTTGTTAATTCCAGAAGAGAAAGCAATGCTGACCTCTATAGGCTAACTAAAATTTCCGAAACTTTAAAATATATTTTATTAACAAAAATTTTCTAATTTTCTCATTTATAAATAGTCTTCCTCAGCCCATTGCTATTACCATAATATTAATACCATTCCAACAATATCAAAATATAAAAATATTCCTACCAAATGTCTCCACATCTCCATATTTCTGGAGTGATTGAAAGGTTTCGTATGAAAGAAAAGGAATCAGAGAATGTTGAAAAACACTTCATCACAAAATATGACCATAATTTTCTGTTTAGGGAATGTTCATCTGTGACTATTTCTGCACATTATATGACAATGTTTTTGTGTCTGCTGTTTTCAAATAAATATTGCATCACATGTTGCTATAAACTGAAGAAATAGATATTAAATATATTTTTGTGTTGTAAACATATGCATCTAGTATTTACTGGGTGATTTAATAAATAAATACTATATTTTATCAAAAAGTAAAATATACATATTAAAATAATGCAGGCAAATATAAAAACATTGCACCTGTCTCTTAATGTGACATAAAATCTGCATAGAAAAATCTAAATAATGCAAAAAAAAAAAATCTCATTTAACTTGTTTCCCAAACCTATCTGTACCCATCTGCAGATTGTTTGGAGCATTACAAAGAAGTAAAAACAAACAAACAAACAAACAAACAAAAAATAGATATGGAGGATTAAACTTGGAGGTTACTGTAAATTATTGGTATTTTTTAAATGGAGATATTGTTTAGAAATCCTTGTTATTGACTATATAGAAATTTTTATCAGTTAAAATTTTTAAATGCATTTACTTTTTGTACCTTACCACTCATTTTTATCAGTTAAAATATCTCTTTCTCAGTTTTGCAGCTCAGAATAGATTATGCATTTTAAAATGCATTTTACTCTTAGCATCTTACCAGTAATTTTTAACGGATATTTATTTGTTTATTTACTATTTCCAAGTTTATTTGTTTACTATTTCCAAGTTTTAACACTACTTTCTGTACTTTATGAAGTGTAAAATTTGTAAGTAAACCTTTAATTATATTGTATCAAAACTTCCGTGATTAAATATTAAATGCATGCCGGCAGAAAATATTGAAACTCTTCTCAACTCAAAATACTTTTATCCTCAACGTTAAAACAAAGAAAAATGGCCATTATCAAATAAAAAAATTGAAAAATTCCATTATCAAATAAAGTCTTCTGCTAAATCCTCTGAAGATCATAAAATGACGTAGAATATACACCTTAAGATCTGTAAAACTATATCCTGTGGAACAGATATATTTACATAAAAACACTCTGAAAGAAGACATTATCTGATGTTTGCTAGAGGATACAAAGAACGAAAATAGTGGAATGGCCGTGTGCAGGAGGAAAGACCTGATGGGAACTGCAGTGGGAATTGAAAAGAGACAAGCAGAATAATGTCTTCAAAAAATCAGTAGACTGCAACGTTCAGTCTGTTTTTGTGAAGAGCACAAAAGCGTTGAACCAGAAAATATGTCCAAGAAAATCTAGAATGTAATCTGGAGAAAAATATAATATGTTAAATAAAGTCAGAGACATAGGATAAAGAGAGAAGGTCTAATAATTGTTTAATTGGTGTCTAGGAAACTGTAGACAGAAAATGGGGCATGAGCAATCTTTGAAGAGAATATTGATCAGGATTTTCCAGAAGTGGTGAAGAACTCAATTTATAAATGAAGGCATTTTAATGTTATCAGGAAGAATAATAATTTAAAATAATCTAAGGAACAGGGACCATATTCAAAATGAAAATCTTAAGAGGAACTTAAGTGAAAGAAAGATTACCTTCAGAGAACAGTAAAAAAGGTCACCTATGAGTTTTCTACTGCCACAAAGATGACAGGGGAGTGAGCTAATAGATATATGAAAAGAATACTCCTATGGACATCATCATCTATAGCCATTAAAAATATCTTTCAGGAATGAGAAAAAAAAGAAAATCACTGTATAGCAAGAAAATAGCACTCACTACCAAGAATCCGTAATGAAGGAAATCCAAAGAAATACTTTACCGACTACATCCCTAGCACTGTGCTTGTTTCTTTCAACTCATAATCACAGTTAATCATCCCCAAACCAAATCATCATACATGTATAAGTAAATGTGTAACTTTTTAAAAAGAAATGATATCTCTAGTTTATTTTAGCTCCAAAGTCTGTGATCTTTTGAATGAAGCATGTGTGCTGCTGTCCACAAAATAGTCTTCTCAATATCTTAGTTTTAAATTTGTTTCTTACTCTATTACCTTCCAAATTTCAAGTGTGAATATCAGGAATGCTCAAACTATTTATATCTTCCTCCCTAAGAATGATATTTTATATATGTTGATTTTATTTAATGGTAATGTGAGTAATCCAGCAACATTTGGTTTATTTTCACTTAAGTTATTTGTGTGTCTCTCTTTCTCTCTCCTCTCTATTTATCTAATCTATTATCTGTCTTTCATCTAATTATGTTTACACCCTATACATCTTCAGAAAGGTGAGTTTCACCTCTGTTAAATTTAAGTACTTATAATCCATAGCATTCATTTGGAACTAAATTAAGTATAGTGACTGAACACAGAATAGATAGTGTAGTACATAATTAGACAAATGGGCTTTAGTCACAGACTGGTTTGTGTCTGAGTCTTGGCTCTATTTTTCACTGGCTACACAAGAATAAGCAAGTTAGTTTTGCCACACGTAAGAATAAAAGTGGGATAATAGAGAACCTTAGTAATATATGGATTCAAAATAGGTGTCAGAGTGCCTGGGACATGGAAGGAAAGCAGTCAAAAGCAAGAAAACGTAGTAGAATGGAGATCATCAAAAAATCAGGAGATAACAGATGCTAGAGAGGATATGGAGAAATAGGAATGCTTTTACACTGTTGGTAGGAGTGTCAACTAGTTCTACTATTGTGGAAGACACTGTGGTGATTCCTCAAGGATCTAGAACCAGAAATACCATTTGCCTCAGCACTCACATTACTGGGTATATACCCAAAGGATTATAAAACATTCAATTATAAAGACACATGCACATGAAAATTTATTGTGCACTGTTTACAACAGCAAGGATTTGTAACTGATCCAATCTCCCATCAGTGTTAGACTGGATAAGAAAATATGGCATATATACACCACAGAATACCATACAGCCATAAAAAAGGATGAGTTCATGTCCTTTGCAGGGACATGGATAAAGCTGGAAACCATCATTCTCAGCCAACTGACACAAGAACAGAAAAGCAAACACTGCATGTTCTTGCTCATAAGTAGGTGTTGAACAATAAGAACACATGGACACAGGGAGGGAGCATCACACAGTAAGGCCTGTCAGAGGGTGGAAGGGGTAGGGAAGGGTTAGCAGGAGGTGGAGGAATCAGTGAGGGATAACATTAGGAGCAATACCTAAAGTAGATTACGGGGGATGGATGCAGCAAACCACCATGGCACGTGTATACCTATGTAACAAACCTGCACAATCTGCACATGTACCTCAGAACTTAAAGTATAATAAAAGAAAAAAAAAACACTGCAGCCAGTCTGTCTGTTTTTGTGTCTCAACTCTGCCACTTTCTAATTCCTTGACCTTGGACAAGTTACTTAGTTTCTCATCCATAAAAGAAGGGTAAGATTTGTACCTAATCCAGAGTTAAGAATCATATAGACTAGGTCCATGCCTTGGATATAGTATTAATTAATTAAAACATGTTAGTATTGCTGTTATGATTACAACTGATTAACAATTTTATAGTTAATAAATTGACTTGATAATACTAGTGTGATAGTTATTTCATAGGCCTACATTAGAAAGTATAAAGATATATCTGCCCTTTAGAATCACTCTAACTGCAGCCTGACAACACAATCATTTGCATCCGTGAAAATTCTTTATTGCATTCCACATAAGTTATCCTCTTTTATTTTATTCTACAGACTATATAAATTAACAAATGCATAGTAGAAAGAAAACATCATAATATATAAACACACACACATACACAGACTGTGTAATTGAAACTATAGCATGAATCCACACATTGAAAAATTTAAGTAGATACTGCAGTTCCAACCCCTTAGAATATAAGTTTCTACATATTCTCTTTTTCCTGTTTGTCATGGAAATTGGCGTATTATAACATAAATTGTAAGGCTTAACCTAAACTGATTTATGAGTCAAGATAAAACAGGTAGTAACAATAGAATCTATAGTGTTGTTCTTCATCAGTTTTATTCCTTCTATTGTGAAAGAATTGTTCATTAAGTCTATCTAGAGTGGGCACTGTGCCAAGTGATGAATAAGCATTCAGAGGTATTCCAAAGAGCATTCATTGCTACAAATATTATTGCTTAGTAAAAACTGGCATTTCTTCTGCAAATAAATCTTTGAAATAAGTGTTTTTTAATTAGTAGAAAGTAATTATAGATAAAAATAGATAAAAATAGAAATCTATGTAAAATTATAACTTCTCTGAAAGAAACCATTAAGAATGAGGTATTTATTTTCAGGAACTCTTGAGTAAATTTAGGTTGACTCCATTTCTAACTTGCTGTGATTTCCCTAAAATAAATCTGAACATGATATCTATAATATTTTAAAAATGACTTTTAATTATAAAGAAAGCAGTACTCCTTATACTTACAAACCAAATTTGAGGAAAAAATAAATAAATAAGCTATCTTCCCAAATAGTGTATGCTATAACAAATCCTAAAATAAAACATTGTTTCTTAAGTAATACTTATTTGGGATCTATACTGTGGGCAAACTCCTCACTGAATAAATCTAAAATGTGTGAGTGAAGACATACACTAAATGAAACTGAAAACAGTAATTGTCATGAAATGCCATAGAGTACTTAATTAAAATTGGCATCAGAGGAGAACAAAAGTTAAATTAAAGCAGGGGAGATCAAAATGTTCATTTATAGACTCATGAATCTACTGTAAAATAAGAGTGAAAAGTGGAAACACTGAAATTCAAATTCGTAAGTCTTCTTCCTTTCAATTTTTCTTTTGGCATTTAGTGGAAGGACATGGTAGATGAGTAAAATAAATAAAGGACTCTGTAGAATAGATGGTATTGGCCAATCTGTTGAAGTGGGTGGAGGTGGCTGGAAATATCATACTATCTACGGACAGTAAAATAACTGTATCTATAGACACAGTTATTTAAATTGCCTTTGGATTCTAAGTTCATTTTCTTTAGAGACATAAACAGATTATATAGACACATCTTTTATGTGGGATATAAACTTATCAGGACTAGCAATTGAGGGATTCTTTTCTGAGTATAGTTGATATTCAAAGTTCTCTGTGTTCAGGCAGCTTCAGTGTCACCTGAGAGCACAAGAGCCCCGGTCAATTTGTATGCAAATCACTATTTAAAAAGTGCTGATCTAGTACAGAGATTGTTTGGCAGATGAAGATGTTCTAAATGTTTGTTTGTTTGTTTGTTTGTTTTATTTGCAGTGACAAAAAAAAAACTTACCTAATGCGGAATAATGCAAGTAAAAACTATCTTACCATTTTATCCTCAAAATTCATGCCGTTCTACTGGGAAAAAGTAAGATTCTTATTACAATGTGAATCACAAAAATTATGTTATTTATCTGGAACTTGAAACCCAATAGGAAATCATTTGCGGTTCCATTCAAAATTCTAAAACGTATCAAAAGTAGGACATGTTGCATTATCTAAGCCGTTTCTTTAAAATTTGCATAGGCCTAAGTAACTAAGAGGTTATGGTTTTATGATATATCTAATATAAAATTTTCCTATAAAAGATATTTTGAGAGCTCCTGAAAAATTAACTTGATCAAGATAGGAAACTGAATTAAATACTTTATAGTGAATACTAAGAAATCTCCTGTTCTTTCTTCTCTACATTAAGGTTTTGTGCATTTTGCCATTGATGAAATAGTGGAGTAGGTCAGAGTTCAAGTATGTGCCATATTTCGTAACTTTATATAGCAAGTATCTAAAAATTCTTGTGTATGTAATTTAGCAGAGATTATATAAAAATAGGGGATAGTGTTGAAAGTCTCATAATTTTACTCAATAAAATGTTTTGCATCAATTATCTGTTAGAAAGACACTATTTAAAAGAATACATCTTAAAATAAAAGTCTAGAAATTTAATAAAACTAGTAAGAGATAAATATCAAAATATTTGATGATTATAGAATATATCCCTCTTTTTGATGGGGCAAATTGTATTAAGATCATATTTTGATATAAATTAACAAAATAAGCATACAAAAAAGAAAGTAAACCATAAAAGGAAATATGGAGAAAATAAACAGTGGTTATTTGGTAAAGAGATTACTATTACATTTATTTATACTTCTCTACTTTTGATAGTCTTGTCAATAAATAAAATACATGTAGTACTTGTTAACGGGAAAATACTTTTAAAATAATAGCTTCATTGGTTCTTGATGAAATCTTATCATCTTAAAGCTATTTTAATATTGGAAACCTCAATTATTAAATATGATATAAAAATATACACTAATTTTGTGATCTATTAAGTCTTTCCTTCTATTAAAAATAGTAAACATTGAAATATAAAATTAAAAAATATATTCTGCAAAATGGTTCAAATGTGTTCCGTAAGGAACACATTGTAAATGAGATCTTTTATCTTTTGATGAAAATAGGTGTATTAATTAAGGTGAAACATTTAGATAATGTTTCAGTAATTATGTTTATACAAAATTAATTTATCTTTTTTGTGTAGTTATTTTTTTAATTGTCTTAGGCATTTCTCGTGGAAATTTGAATACATTGCTATTTAACTGCAATTGTTTTTATTATATTAAATATTAATCATATTACAAAATACTTATATTTATAGGAGCCTATTTGATTAAACAAATTTATATTTATTTGTTCTTTATTTTTTTAAAGCCAATAAATAATTTGATTTGAGAAGATTAATAGGATATTTCAACTTACACTAAATTATACCAAAATGCTCTCTCCCATTTCTAAGTGGTTTAAAACCTCTCAAACTTTCAACCTGGGTACTATTTCTTTCTATTATTGATACAGGGGCATTATTTTCTAAAATGACTGTAAAAAAACTGCAAGCTTATTTACCTAAAAAATAATATAATGCTTCACTAAATGTCTGTGCTATTACACCACTTGTACTTTTAAAATACTTTTTCAAACCTAGTCATTGACAATTTAATGCATTAATTACAACTCAATTTAACTATCATAAATGGCAATTATGTACATTGTGAATTATGATTGTCGTCTGATATATTTTTATTTATGAATTTTATTTCCTGAATGTAACTGATAATGCTTATTTATTTAAAACAGACAGTATTTATTGATGTACTATCCTGACAATTACCCTACATTAATTATTTTGAAATGCATAAAATGTCATTTTATACTATTCATCATTAAATTGCTTTTTAAGATAAAAATTAGAAATAAACCACAATAAAGAGATTTAAATGATTTTGCTTAAGAAATGTTATTTTTGTTTTTGCTATGTTAAAATGTCATTTAAAAATGAAAGAGCAGCATTAAAATGATATGTCAGAATGTTGACTCTTAAATGGTCTTGTAAGTTTGCAAAGTGAGGGATTTTATGTAGAACTGCCCTAACCTAGGAGGCAAGATTTTAACTGGTATTTATACATAGGTATAATCAGATGGAGTCATTTCTAAATGACACACATATTTTGAAATATGCAATATGTATTCTATACATTTTATTGATATATACAGTATGTAGTCTACAAAGGGACTAATAGCAGTATGTATACTGAACAATTGCAACAGAAAGCCACAAAAGCACAAACTTAGGGGATATTTCTTTTTCCACCTAAATAGGGATTATTAACTAATGAAAGATTTCATGTAGTGGTTCATAAATTATATTCTTTTATTTAAATAATTTAAAATTATACTTCCAATAGAACATTTATCTTTATTATTGTAATAGTTTACACAAATGATTGTACATAACAACTTGACATTGTTAATTATTTCCACAATTTTGTTTTTATTCATTTCAGGCAAGAATTTTCTCAGTCAATATCTAGTCTTAAAATAGTAAAAATGAACTTTATTACAAGCATATATTTCTTTTATAACATAAATATTTAAATTAGTAAATTGCATGAGTTTTTTAATGAAAAGTCTTAACTTTATTGAGAAAAATTTAATTGCAGAATGGTTATTACTGTGAATCAGTTTTGCATATGTGTCTTTCTACCTGTCTTTTATTTTTATTGCATCATTAGTTTTAATTGCTTTAATCATACCAAGTTAAATCCATTTGCATATTATCATTGTATATAGGTATATGTTTTAGCAAGCAAGTACTGTGATTCACAGACATCTATAATATACAGTCTGTGGATGATTCTGAAATAGATTTACATATTTATTTAGGGAGCCGTATTGGGATCACTGGGATAGTTTCCTGAAATAGAAGAACTAATTTCTGTGAAGATATTAAGAAGACAGCTGTCATGTAATGCTTCCCAAGTAGTTTTTAAAGTACATTAACAATATTCTGTAATGAACACTCAGATTAGCATATCAGATGAAAGAGTGGAAATTCATCCTGAATAACTTTTTAAAGAAAAGGCATTTTGAACAAATTAAAGAAACAAAGTTTTTTTTCCCCTTGTTCCATACTACTGTTCTTTCAATCTAAAGTTTGAGGGTAATTTGCCAGTATAAGTACCTTCTTAAATGTTGTTGAATACAATTAAAGTTTTCCAGTGAATTTAGAATAAATGTGAGACCACCATATTATAGTAGATGAATAAGAGAAGAATGAGTAAGAAAAGAATGGCACTAATCTTTTAGTAAAAATGACCCTCTAGGCAAAAGATAAATAAGTGAAGGGAATCTAAAGGTTTAGGTAGCTGACTAGTGAGTTCGCTTCATTTACTCTTCTTTTAAAATACAATAAATTTACAGATATAATTAGTAAAGTGTGTACAATAGCACATATATGTTTTGATGCAAGCCGTAGAAGAACTTTGGGATCATTGGCCATTAAGAAGTGTGATGGAAATTCACTATCAGTGATGAAGGATATCCAGGAGCAAACATCAGATACAAAGGCAATCAGGCAGCAAGACTGGAAACAGAACAACAGCCTATAGCTAGGCAGTTTGTACACCATACATACAATCTCAGGAAAGGTAGAGAGGGAAGGCTGAAATTCAGTTTCCCTCCTCTTATCGATCATTATACCTAAACCACAATTATTTCAATGTAAAAGAGTGATGATTCATAACTTATTTACTCAAAAGAAATACATGAGAATGCAAAGGAGGCTACAAAGACAAAGCATAGAAGAAGCATATTTATCCTAGTTTTACAATAAGCTAAAGTATTGCCTAGAAGTTCTTCCTAGAGTAGAAATGCCTGTAAGTACTGTAAATCCTCCAACCTAAAATATGGCAGAATTTTTGTAACAGAATTAAACATGTACTATGAGAAACCAAGGAGAGTCTGAGTCATCATGTGTGGTCCCATATTTTGCATGTGTTGCCCTCTCTAACTGCAGTGGTGAGAAAACCAAACACATCACACTAGAACTTTGAATTATAAAAAGACACAGAAAAACTCCGAAAAATTTCTCCATGATTGAAATACTATACTGTGAGGCAAACAAGAGAGAGCCAAATAAAAGTTAAATATTTAGTCATTCTTTATAAGTAATCACTCAGAATATACCTAAATAACTGAGTGCATTTATGTATTTTTTGACTACAAAAAAAAATGGAAAGTAATGGTAGTAACCTTTTAATTGTTTTTAAATTACTGATTTGGCATTGTACGGTAATTGCTTAAAAATCTATTTTATTAGATTTAAAAGAAGTTTACTATAAAAAAAGTTTACTATCTTGTAATGAAATTCTGTGTATAAAAATGACAGCTGATCATCATTAAAATTGTAGCCACCAAGGCCCAAAATGTTTTAAGGAGCTCATTTGGCTGCTGAAAGTTTCAATTCCCAGGATTATCCAGGCAGAGCAGATGTCAGATGCTCCCATTGCAACAAAATTGAATGCCCTTTGTGATTAGAAATTTTTCATGTGATATTTAGTGACAGTTATTTTTTCTTTCTTTTTCTACAATAAAGAGAACCAGAAACAGTCATAGAAATAGGAGCTGACTTAACTATTTGCATTATCCAAATATTGACAATATTAAATTCCTAAAATTGAAGACAGTTTAAAGATTAGAGCCTATTTTAAAGTAAATAGCAAATTTTTGCATTATAATAAATTTAATTGGGTATATCGTGTCAGGCAATTTCTTTTTCTTTCTTTCTTTCTTCTTTTTTTTTTTTTTTTTGAGATGGGAGTTCAGTCTGTCACCCAGGCTGGAGTGCAGTGGCACCATCTTGGCTCACTGCAATCTCCACCTCCGGGGTTCAAATGATTCTTCTGCCTCAGCCTCCCCAGCCTGTAGGTGGGACTACAGGCGCACGCCACCATACCTGGCTAATTTTTGAATTTTTAGTAGAGACAGGATTTCACCATATTGAACAGGCTAGTTTCAAACGCCTGACATCATGATCCACCTGTCTCAGCCTCCCAAAGTGCTGGGATTACTCCCGTGAGCCACAGCGCCTGGTCAGGCAAGTTATTTTTTTTTAAACGTATTTAAATATAAGTAATAAGAATATAGAAGAAATCTTAGGGAGCATACATATCAAATACAAGACACAGATGAGCATACTGTCTGTGACATTGATCAAATCAATCCAGGAAGTGACAAGATTAGCCATTAATGTTGCTTTCATTGATAAAAATAATTATACAATATTCATTGGTATTCACCAGGCACCTGGGTGAAGGAAATTTGGAGAGATGCTATTCAAAGGGTATAATATTTTAGTTACACAAGATGAATAAATCCTAGAGATCTATTGTACAGCCTGAGTCTATAGACAATAATACCAAATTGTGCTCTTATAAATTTAAGAGGGTCCATCTAATCGTAAGTCTTCTTTCCAAAATAAAAAATGCAATGACAGTTTTTGGATTTATGTAAATTGTATCTCATTGCATTTTAAAGGTATCTTCACCCCAAGAATAATATCCTTCCTTCAAGAATGTAAAACATTATATTTCCATTTATTTTAATATTTATATGCATAAAAGTATACTATGAATATATTAAACTATTTTAAAGACCAGTTAAACTTCAGAACATATCATTGGTCAGATGTAATATTCTTAATATATCATATATGACATTCTTCAACTAGCTTGCTCTGGTTTTGCTAAAGAGCATAACTTTATATCTGTGCCTATAGATTTTCATTAATATACCTCCATCTATATCAGAGAGTAGCTTATAAGGAAGTAATCAATTTGTGCATAATTTATAGGCTTATTTAAGTTGAATCAGTGAAAATATATAATCTAATAATCTATTTCAAATACAAAATGATCCTTAAAAGAACAAGAAAAGTTGTGCAGAAAATTTTATAATAGACTAAGAAAGAAAAGACCAGTAATAGAAAACTGTTAACATCCAAAGGTTGTTCCGTGATATAAGTACAAGCAGTTGTTAACAGTAGAAGAGCAAAATAAAATGCTTCAAGGTCAATAGTTATACTTAATGCCTACATAAAACCCACAAGGATCATGGTGCACATTAGAATTTCAATAGTTCTGATGAACCCTACCATAGAAAGGCTGTTTGACTTTGCTAAATTCAGATATTTTATTGGCTTGTTTAATTACTAATATCCTCAAGAACTGTGTTTTGTGGAGTAAAGTGTAAGTCTGAAACATGTTCATTTTAATTTTTAAAAACATCTTTATTGAGAAATAATTCACAACCGTCTATTAATCAATAATTTTTAGTATATTCGAAGTTGTACAACCATCACCAGGGTTTTAGAACATTTTCATCACTCTAAAAGACACCCTGTATCCATGAATATTTTCTATTCTCCTTTTCCCCAGTTCTACACAATCTCTACTCTACTTTTATTCTCTAAGGATTTGACTGTTTAAGATAATATAAGTGGAATAATATTTGTCTCCTCAAGAACATATAAATGGAATCATCCAATATGTGGTTATTTATATGTAGCTTCCTTCATTTAGCATAAAATTTTTAAGGTTTATCCGTGATTGTAGCATGTATCAATTATTCATTTCTTCTTAAGTTAGAATACTTTTTTATTGTGTGGGAGTACTATGTTTTACTTATTAATTCATCAGTTGATAGCATTTAGGCTGCTTTGACCTTTTGTTATAAATAATGCTGCTATTAACATTCATGTATATACTTTACATTCTATCATTTTTCTTAGTTGCATACCTTCCAGTGGAAGTGCGATATTATATGACAATGTTATGGTTACCTTTTCAACTAACTACCAGACTCATTTCCAAATTGCTGCATCATTTTATATTTCTAACAGAATATACAGGTTTTGATTTCTCTGCATCCTAATACATATTATCTTTCTTTTAAATTATTTCCATGCTAGTGACTGTGCAATGGATTATTATTGTTCTTTTGATTTGAAATTCCATGATGATATTATTTCATAATAATGATATTACTTCCATTATTTGAAGTATAATGATATTGAGAGTCTTTTATATGTTTATTGGCCAATTGTATAACTTTTTTAAAGAAATCTCATTACATCCTGCTTCATTTTTAATTGGATAATTATTAATTTTTAATATTTTTATTGTAATAAAATATATATAACATAAAATTTACCCTCTTAACTATTTTTAAATGTCCAGTCCACTGTCATTAAATACATTCATAATACTAGGTGATCATTACTGATTACTTTCTATCTCCAAATTCTTTTTGTCTTACAAAGTTGAAACTCTAGACTCCTAAAAGTCATACCACACTGCCTTAAAGGTACATCAGCTTAACTTCAATAATACAAAAATTCTGTTCCTTCACCAATTCCATTCCCACCCCTTTTGGTTGTTGATGACACAAAATTACCTCTTTATACATTGTATCCCCCGAAACATAAACTAGTAATTCTCTTAAATGTATTATCTTTTAAATTATATAGAAAACAAATTCTAGAGTAACAAACCAGAGTTAAAAATTACCATAGCTTTTAAGGCCAAGCATGTTGGCTCACACCTGTAATCCCAGAACTTTGGGTGGCCAAAGAAGGAGAACCACTGGAGCCCAGGAGTTTGAGACCAACCTGGGTAACATAATGAGACTCTGTCTCTATAAAATAAAAGTAAAAAATACTAACTTTAGACTAATAATTCTTTTCTTAAAATTTATTAGTTTCTTAAATAATGGAGAAAACAAAAATGTACAGTTACAAGTTCTTGTTATAATATTTCTAACATTTATGATTGCCCATATATTTACTTTTACTGAGATTGGCATTTCTTCAGATGTATTTGAGTTACTGTCTAGTTTCTTCTCCTTTAACCCTACAGAATTCCCCAGAGCGTATTTTTCAGGTCTGTTATAGTGGTAACAAACTGTCTTCTTTAATTAACAGAAAATGTCTTAATTTATCTCTCACTTTTGTAGGACTTTTTTTGGATATCAAATTTTGTTTGACAGGTTTTTTTTTTCTTTTAGTATTTTGTATATGTTGGCCCACTACTTTTTATCCTTCAAAGTTTTTGATGAGAAAAAAAAATATTGAAGATCTTTGGAATGAGACAAGTCGTTTTTCTCTTATTGCTTTCAAGATTCTCTCACTGTTTTTGCATTTCAAATGTTGTATTATAATGTGTTACAGTATGGGTCTCTTTGAGTTCATTTTACTTGAAGTTTGTTGAGAATCTTGGATGTTTATATTAATCTTTTATAAAATTTGGAAAGCTTTTAGACATTATTTCTTCAAATAGTCTGTCTGCCCATTCTTTTTCTCTCTTCTCATTCTGGGACTACCCCAATAGGTATTTATTTCTCCTGATGATATCCCACATGTCCCTTAGGCTTTGTTCACTTCTTCAATATTCTCTTTTTTGTTGTTGTTGTTCATTTACCTCAATAATTTTTATTGTAATATCTTTGATTTTGCTGATTCTTTCTTCTGCCTGCTTGAATCTGTCTTTGGATTTCTTTTGTCATTTTTAAAAATATTAGTTATTATAACATTCAACTCCAGAATTTCTTTTTCAATTATTTTCGTGTTTAAAATCTCTTTATCGATAGCTTCATTTTGTCCATGTATCATTTTGTCTTTATCTACATCTTTCTTTAGTTCTCTGAATATCTTTAACAGTTGTTTTAAGGTTTTTGTAGGGTAAGGCAGCGAACAGGTCATTTTCAGAAACAATATATATTGATTTATTGTCTTTCTTTCAATGGTCATATTTTCTTATATTTGTTTAATTTTTTAATTATTTAATTTTTTATTTTTATCTATTTATGTATTTATGGACTGGGTTATGAGACTGGCTAATTTTTGTATTTTTGGTAGAGATGGGGTTTTGCCATGCTTGCCCAGTCTTGGCTCAAGTGATCTATCCACCTCAGCCATTCCTGGCTCTCTTGTAATGTTTAATGTCTTGTAACTTTTTTGTTGAAAACTGACATTTGAATCTAATAATGTGGTACCTCTGAAAATTATCTTTCTCTTTCCCCAGAGATTGTTCTTTTCTGTTATTATCTTTATTGTTTTTGTTCTTGAGTGTTGTAGGGTCTATATGCCAAATATCAGCCTGTAGTGTAAACTTATATGCTTCTCAGTTTTTTCTGGGTTTATACCTTTCCCTGAGCATGTGTGGTCACATTGTAATTTTCTTTGTATATTCCATTGTTTTTGAACGTCCTAGTGTTTAATGTCCATCTCCCTCCCACTAAAGAGAGAGACAGAGAGAGAGAGAGAGAGAGAGAGAGAGAGAGAGAGAGAGAGAGAGAGAGAGAGAAATGAAGGAAAGAGAGATGATGCTGGTTCTTTAAATCTTCGGGAAGTCACTTCAGCCTGGAGAGGGAGAAACTTAACAGTGATAAAAGGGGCAATAACAACAGCTGCCTATCTCTCTGTACCTCTGTGATTAAAAAAAGAAGAAGAAGAAAAAGAAAGAAAGAAAGAAAGAAAGAAAGAAAGAAAGAAAGAAAGAAAGAAAGAAAGAAAGAAAGAAAGAAAGAAAGAAAGAAAGGAAGGAAGGAAGGAAGGAAGAGAAAAGAAAGAATGCAAGCAAGCAGCAGTCAAAGCTCAGTGCACGGTACCCCAGCATCTCAATATTTGGAGGAGGAAGGCAGAATCCCGTTTGTCCATCCTGCCTTCTGTAAGTTGTGTGCTGGTTTCTCTAGGAACAAGTGTAAAGCTGCCTGTCACAGGGCTGGGGAACTAATACTGTGCAAGGAGCTTAAATAGACCAAAATTACTACAGTTCTTTCTTTGTAAGTTGCAAGCCTGTAATAGATTCCAGAATTCCAAAATAGTTACATCAGACAGACTGATTCTGTCCATGCTATTGTGTAGGTGGGAAGACCGATTCCTGGTGCTTCCTACTCTGCGATTTTCCCAGATTCCCCTGAGACATTTTAAAACAGAAAATTTCAGAATATATGAGGATGATATTGCCAAGGTATAGAGGCTATCTTTGGTAGCAGAAGCTGATGAAGATACTTTATTAATTTACAAATGTAATATTATCAATTGATTTATAGAAAATATTCAATGAAAAAGTTTAATGTATATAATATGTGAAGACCAGTTTAGTTATTAAACCATTAAGACATAAACAGTATAATAACAACTAGAAAAACAAAGAGCGTAAGAAAATTACAATTAACAAGAATTTGGTAAAGAAAGCGTTAGTTATAGTCTAAATATCTGATAGCAACTTATATCTCCAAGAAAAACTAAATGTCAAAAAGAATATTAAATTATTGAGAGAAAAAAAGTCTTGAAATACCCTTTACAATGAAATTCTAAAACCTAAGTATCATAAAACTATGTAACTTTAATGTGAAAAATGAACTTTGACTAACCAAAAGCTACACAATATCAGTGGTGTGGGGAAAAGGACCTTCTCCAAATTTTGCTGTTGTCAAACGATGAAAAGCAAAATTTAAAGATGATTTTAAAGTTGGATGCAATTATAAAATTTATATACAAAACAAAAAATAACACCTCTGAAAGAGAAAAAAAGAAGGAAATATATATTTAACCAAATATGAAAATATATTTAAGACAAAAATAATTCATACTTAAAAATATACCATGTGTTTATCTAAAAATAGCAGTACATAATCTGATACTATATACATTATTTTAACTAGTAAAATGAAAATCATTCATGTAAAAAATGAAAAGATATAGGAATCAAATAGTAAAAAAAAATATTAAAAGTCATGTCTGTTAGGATAACTGTAACAGCCTATGGCAAAATGAATTCAGATCCAGTATGAAGTAAAACGTAAAAGCAAACAAAACAACCAGCAAATATCAACTAGAAAACTTATAAAATGATTATATTAAATTACTTAATGGAATTTTACTTTGAATCATAACAACTGTAGAAATGAGAAAATGAAATATTCATAGAATTGATTTACAACAATTTTCTATTCATCAAAAGATTAAGGGATAAAGTATGATATATTTATAAAATGGAATGTCATTCAGCCACACAAAGAAATGAAGGACAGATACACACTACAACTTGGATCAGCCTTTAAGACATTATGCTAAACAAACAACGCTACACACAAAAGTTCACAAATTATTTGAGTCCATTGATATAAAGGTCCAGAATAGGGTAACCTATATAGAAATAAAACATATTAGTGGATGTTAAAGCCTGGGAACAAGACAGTGGATGGGGTAATAATGGAAAGGTAGAGGATTTATTTTGAGATAATGAAAATATTCCAAAAATAATTATCATGATAATTGTACATATCTGTGATTATATAAAAGACTATTTAATTGTAGCTGTTTGTTTCCAGAAAAATCAGTTTTATTTCTCTTCTTATACATAATTTTTTTTAAATACATTTAAAATTGACAAAAAATAGTTGTATATTTTTCCTGTGTACAAATGTTGACTGGAATATATTTACATTGTGGAATTGTTAAATTGATGCTACATAAGTGGTGTCTGTGTGTGTGTGTGTGTGTGTGTGTGTGTATTTGTGTGTATGTGTAGTGAGAGAACTTAAACTCTACTCTCAGAAATCTTTGAGAATTCAATATATTATTATTAACTATAATCATCATTTTGTACAATAGATCTTTGAAATGTATTAATCCCACCTAACCAAAATTTTGTATATTTTGACCAACCTCTCCTTAAACTTTTCAACCCATATCCCTAAACTCAAGTTCCTGGTAATCACCATTCTACTCTCTGCTTCTATAAGTTCAAATTTTTAAAATTACACATGTAAGTGAGAATATGTGATATTTGTCTTTTTATGCCTGGCTTATTTCACTTAACATGACATCTCCCATCCTCTAATGGACACTTAATTTTCATTCATATCTTGGCTATTGTGAATAATACTGCAATAAACATTTGAGTGCAGATATCTCTTCCACTTACTGCCCCATTTTCTCTGTATGTTACCCGGTAGTGAGATGTTTGGATGAGATGGAGGTTCCATTTTTATTTTCTGAGGAATTTCCCTGGCTGTACTAATTTGCATTTCTACCAACAGTGTGTAAAGGTCCTTTTATCCATATGCTCACTGACACTTTTTATCTTTTGTCTTTTTAATAATAGCTATTCTAACCAGTGTGAGATAATATCTCATTTTGGTTTCAATTTGCATTTCTCTGATGATTAGTGATATTGAGCATTTTTTCATATAGTACTTCATTGTGTGTTTATATATTTGTGTAACATATGTACACATATATTAATATATGTAATATGTGAAGACCATTTAATATATGTAAATTTTTCAATATTTAGTTATTGAGTCATGTTAACTTCTTCAAATAAAACTCTGCACTAAAGAACACTCTGACCTTTTGATCCTATTAAGACACTAAACAAATGTCTAGCCCCACCCTGGGCTTTCTCTTGGAAGCACAATTTCCTGACAGTGAACCTGCTACTTTTATTATCTTTTGCATTCTGCACAAGCTGACAATTTTCAAAATTACGAAGTTCTGTTTCCCTTTTGTTTGTTATCTCAGTGTATCTCTTTCCTCCTTATTTACTATAAGCAGCAAAGAAAAAAACACTCTTTCAAACTTTGCTTGAAAATGTCCTCAGTTTTACATCCAGCTTTGTTCTTTCCCTTCTATAAAGATAATGGCTATATTAGGGATGATCATATGAATTGTTGAAGTATTTAAGAAAATAGTAGATTATATTGCTCTCAGAGGACTGGGGAGAGCTCCCTGAAATGAAGCTACATTTAGTTTCTTAAGAGAGTTTTCAAAAGACATATTTCACTATTTATATTCACCATGTGGAACGTTATCCTTATGAAAGAAATTATCCAATTAGAAAAGGCAGTACAAAATCTATCATCCCATGTTAGCTGAAACAATCAGTGACACGTCTCAGCTCTGGAAGCATTCTGGTTAGGCTCAATACACTGAGAGAATATATTCTACTAGATGGTACTTCCCACATGAGTGTTTTCTTTAGTCTTCAACCCAGTTTTTTTTTAATTTTTCTAAATACTCTGTTAGCACACCGACATTCCTCAATATCAGACTGACTTTGCTATGTGTATTATTAAATTATGTTCAATTTAAAGTAAGATATTGTATAGTTCATCTGTGTAATCCCAATTGTACGACATAATGCATTGTAAAATATGATCGCAGTAAATCATTTTTAATAAATGATCACAAATGTAATTTTGTGTCATATTTTAATTGAAGCTTCAAAAGCTAAGCTTGTTCTAAGATTTTATTGAAGAAAAAGGCTATTGGGAGTCCCTTGAAGAATTTCTGAGCAGAACAGTTTTGTAGTGAGATATAAAATTTAGTAAGATTAATTTGAAAGTGGTTTTTATATTGCATTGGAGCATTACATACAGGAGACAATTAATTCTGTTAAAGGTTGTTTCAATAATCCAAGTGGTAGATGTGATGGAGTTAATCCTAGGGGGCTGATAGTCATTATAGAAAAGAAGTAAGACATCACTTGGAAATACTCCAAGCAAACTGAAAAAAAAAATGTTAAAAATTCCATGATCATATGTTGAGAAGAAAACAAGGGCTTCTTTATTTTTTAAAAAAACTAGAACTATTAATTATGCCTTTTATTTCTTAAAACTAATGGTTAGCAACCATAGCATATGATCTAAATTTATGAATAAAAAATGATTAACAATTTACCTCTATATTAACAGAAAAGTTGTTTGAATAATTTTTTAAAATTTTTGTGCATAGGCATATAAATAAAACATGTATTGTCATATTTATTGAATTTCTTAAAACTAGCAAAATAGTTAACAAGATATATTCTTATTCAACACAGAAACTATTTAGTTCTATGAAGTTTTAAAGAAATATCATTATCATTGTACTCATCATATAAAAGTATAATTCTAATGATAAATTCCGTAGCACATGACTATTTAAGCAGTATGTGAATTGTGTTTATATTAGGCTAACCTTTATAAAGATAAAGTTTAACTTTTTTTTTTTTAAGACGGGGTCTCACTCTGTCACCCAGGCTGGAGTGCAACAGTGTGATCTTGGCTCACTGCAACCTACACCTCGCAGGGTCAAGTGATTCTCTTGCTGCAGCCTTCTGAGTAGCTGGGATTACAGTCACCTACAACCACAGCTGGCTAATTTTTGTATTTTTAGTAGAGAGAGGATTTCACCATGTTGGCCAGCCTGGTCTCGAACTCCTGACCTCAGAAAATAGTTAATCTATAAGTGTGATTATCCAAGGAAAATGTTATTGGAAAGACAATTCTTTTCTGTATGTGTTACATTCAATGTTTTTTTAAAAAGTTCATGACTGTCACCTTGAAATTGGCTTTGAATTATCTATAAACATTGAAATTTTATGTATGTTTAAATATGAATTAATATGTTAATATTCATGCAGATAATTTTTTAACATTCTTATATTTTAAACACCTGTAATATGAGAATTAAGGATCACTATATTATAGTAGTGTATATTCAAAAATAAATATTAGAATTTTAAAAGTTTTTATCATGCATCTTGTCTATTATAATCTATGTTACATTAACAAATACAAATTTCACTGAGTATGAATGAGCTCAGCAGTTGCATATGGAAAGGCATTTGCTTCAAATGAAGCATAATTTAAATATTACCATCAATACACTGACAAACTATTCATAAAAATATACATACATAATAAAAATGTTTTAGTGTTTATTATATAAGTAATCTGAAAGAAGGAAGGAATTAAGTGGGCATAAGAGCCTAGAATTTATCTTGGCATTAAACTGTGAGAGATTGTATGTACTTTACTGGAAATGACTCATCTGTATTCTGAAATACAATGTCCTATATACAAGGGCATTGATTTAAATAAAACATAATTTAAAAATTACTGCCAATAGAAAAGCAAACTATTAATAAAAATCTGTATGCATAAGATTTTTTAGTGTTTATTAAAGAAGTGATCTGAGAGAAGGCAGGAATTAAGTGGATATAAAAGCTTAGAATTTATGTTTGCATAAAACAATTGAAAAACTACACATACTTTTACTGGGAATGACTGATCATGGCTATCAAGAGCTTTATTTAAAATTTCTAAGAATTTCATAAGTTGGTTGTGAAACACAGGCATTATTAACAATGTATGTATAAACAAAATGTATCAAAAACCAAGATAATAAATACAACCTATTGTTTTCTAATTATTTTCTTAAATTTAACTCTTATCTATGTTCTGGATTTTTTTTGTCTACTGTGTGAAAATGGTGCAGAGACTAACAATTATGTATTACTATTAATCTCTTTTCAATCGAATGTTAGGGTACATTGCATAGACAGTGTTATGGGTCGAGTTATGTTATCCCCATTTTATACATTAAGTACTAACACCAGTATCTCACAATGTGACCTGATTAGTGAGAGGGTCTTTAAAGAAGAATTCAAGTTACAATGAAGTTATTAGAGAACCCTAAACTAATATGACTAGTGTCTTTATAAAAATAAAACATCTGGACACAGAGACGTGTATAGAGATAAGACGATGTGAAGAGAACTAAAGGAGAAGATGACCATCTACAAACCCAAAGAGAAAGACCAAGAACAGATCTTTCCCTCAGCATGCTCTGAAGGAATCAACTCTGGCTACACCTTGATTTTAGACCTTTAAGACTCCGGAAGTGTGTCTTAAATTTCTGTTGTTTAAGCCACCCAGTTTGTGGTACTTTGTTATGATACCTTATATTAGTTCATTCCTGCACTACTGTGATGACATAGCTGAGACTGAGTAACTTATAAAGAAAAAAAATTTAACTGGCTGACGTTTTGCAGGCTGTAAAGGAAACACAGTAGCTTCTGCTTCTGGGGAGGCCTCAAGAAGCTTCCAATCTTGGGAGAGGGCAAAGTAGGAGAAAGCTTCTTAGATGGCAGGAGCAGGGGCAAGAGAGAGTAAGGGGGGAGCTGTTGCACATTTTAAACAACCTCACAAGAACTTACTCACTATGACAAGAACAGCACTAAGAGAATGGGCCTAAACCATTCATGAGAAATCCACCCTTGTAATTAAACTACCCCCAGCAATTTGGGTAACTGGGATATTTGTCACCTCAAATATTATTTGTTCATGTTGGGAGCATTCCAATTTTCTAGCTATCGTGAAATATACAACGAATTATTAACTGTAATTGTCCTATTTTGCAGAACACTAGTTCTTATTCCTTACATATAATTGCATTTTCATATTAATTAACTAAACCTGTTAATCCCCCCTCCCCAGTACTTTTCCTAGCTTCTGGTTGCAATGATTGTGTTCATGCCTCCAAGACATCGATTATTTTTTTAGCTCCCAATGATGAAAAGAAAGGGAAGTATTCATATATTGTTGGTTGGAATGCAAATGAGTGCAACAACCATGAAAGTTCCTCAAAAATATATATATATGTGTGTGTGTGTGTGTGTGTGTGTGTGTTTGTGTGTGTTTGTAATTGCTATATGATCCAGCAATCCTACTAATGAGTATA
Organism: Leontopithecus rosalia; assembly: GCA_028533165.1. Lineage (NCBI taxonomy): Eukaryota > Metazoa > Chordata > Mammalia > Primates > Cebidae > Leontopithecus > Leontopithecus rosalia. The sequence continues at coordinate 26,730,667 of CM052649.1, read as the reverse complement.
TATCCAAAAGAAAGAAAATCAGTCTATCAAAGAGGTATTTGCACTTCTGTTTTCATTGCAGCACTACTCACAATGATCAAGATATGAAATAAGCCTAAGGGTCTATCAACAAATAAATGGATAATATATATTTTTTCCAAAGTAGGCAACTACTCTTCCAGGAGTAGGTGATTACAGAGGCAGAGAAAAATGTCAGCCTTGAACTTGGCTAGATTATATGAAGGTATGAGATAAAAGTGGGGCTGTGAACTGATAAATTAGGTTGAACAAGGGAAAATTATGCAAGTAGCATGTCAATCAAGGAATCATGGCAATCTATGGCAATCCTAATGTCAAGACATCTACCCATAGAAAGTTATGAGTCATTCTCTGCCTAAAGAACATTCCTATATAATTGAGAGAAAGCTTCCAACACTATAAGTTACTAGGGTGCTGGTGCAGAGAGTGCAAGGTGATTCTTGTTATCTACGGAATAAAGCTTATTTGGATCACTCTTCTTAACAGCATGGTCAGCCTATGAAGACATACGCCTGTTATACATTGTATGGAGAAACCGCACTATGCTCCTCAGTGACATCAGACATACTGCAAAATAAAATTATTTACTAATGAATTTAGTTTTCATGAAATTAGCCTCTATTTATTATTTGGCTTTATCCTAGTCTGCTATCTCAATTTATTAGCCTCACTTTCTCTCCAATTATCCACAGCAAAAAAATACAATACAAAGAAATAATGCAATTACTTATGAAATGAGATTGTAAGATTTGCAAAAGATGTAAGATTTCTTAGAAATCATGATCAGTTTCTCAAAACTCAAAAAAAGCTATTGACACATGAGGATCCTGTAGTGTTTGACTAGAAACTATGAAAGAAGTAAACAATGGAAATGCATATACATTCATCTCTTCTTTAGAGAGTGAATTAAATACCAACAGAAATTCATGAAGCACTAACTTTGAAGTATATAATACACTTTAAATTTAATGCAAAAGACAAAAATGAGATAGATGCTTTTATGTCATTCTTTCTTTAAAAATCAATACTTGCATATGTTTCTTCATGAAACATGAAATGTAACTTTACTGAATATAAATGAAATAATATGTATTGAGGTTTTCAGAGTAAGAAGATACAGTCTCCATAAAAATGAAAATTTTCTTTTTTAAATGGATTAACCTAAAGTGGTGTTTACCAATTATAAATCTGATATGGCATTTCAAATTAAATTCGTGCAAAATGAAATTCTTTACTTCTATATGAAGAAAAGCAGTATCTTTTCCCAAACTTATTTCTTTCTATGAATAGTAACTTAATTATGCCAATTACACAGATAAAAATTTAATTGTATTCATTGGTCTTTTTTCTTTCATCCCTCCATGTACAATCTACCAGCAATTTCTCTTAACTGAATATTTAAAATAGATACAACTAAGTTCTGAAATTTTTATTCTGTCATTCTATTTCAAGTCACCATTACTCATCACTCAGAAAATAGTAACAACTTCCAAGTTGGTCTCATTGCTTCTACTTTTGCCTGTTTAAATTATAGTCTTTACTCATCAGTCAAAGCGATACTTTTAAAACTGAAGTAAGATTGTCTGATTTTTCTACTCATACCCTCCCAATGGTTTACATTTCACTCAACCAAGCATTTGAAGTCTTCATTATGCTGTATATGGCTCTACAGGATATAGTTACCAAACACGCTTGTTATCTCTGACCTCATCTTCCGTTCTCTTATTCATTCACACACCTTTTTCCGACTCTGCCTTCTTTGTACTTCCTGGACTTTTTAAACATACCATTATGCATTTTAGGTCTTGCTCTTTCTTGTCCTGGAATCTTCTCCCCTTCTCTATATAGGTGTCATTGTTGTCTCACTTTATTTAGCTCCTTGCTCAACTTTCTTCTTATTTAAGATGATTTCTTGATTCTTAAGACTCAAAGAATGCCTCACCATAAACTGCTTCTTTCATGATAACACTTCACTTCATTCTTCTTCACAGTTAGCATAATCAACAAGGTAGTTATTAAGTTGTTTGCTGTTTCTTTTCTGAGTACAAAATATCTTTTTTTTGTTCAACACCATTTAATTCACACCTAGTATTCAGTATACACTCAGTAAACATTTATATTCTAAAAGAGACATACTAAAGAGAATGAGTGAACTGGCATGGGCAGGGGGTTAAAAATACCAGGTGCTAGCAGTCAAAACTTAAGTGTGAGCTATACAATTTATTATCCTTAAGATGTATGCAAACTGTGAGGAATGCTTAGTATTGAGCATAGATTTAGGAATCTGCAAGGCTTTTCAATATATGCCTAAATCATATAAAACATATTACTGTGAATTTTATAATGAATACAGTAACTATATCCTTAAGTCAGAAGTATGATACACTCTTGGTAGCAGAAATGATAAAAGTAGTGTTAGTAATACAATTATAAATGCCATTTATTATTTGCCATAAAACCTATATTGATCTAAGCTTGTTACATATATTATCTTGTCATGCAATACCCTCTTTAAAATGACATAAAATCATACAATTTAAATATAAGCAAACCGATTTAGAGGAATCCAGAAATATGTTCAAAGTTATGTTCTAATGTGATTAAAATCCCAGATGTAAACCCTGTATCTCCTGACTCTAAAATCTTTACAATGGCATGTCTGCTAGCATAACATGAAAGCATCTATTCCACATTTGTCATTTGCATCAACTTTAACGTTTATCATTTATTTATTTCAGAGCTTCATTGATTTTTCTTAGTATTTAATTCATTCCCTACTGAGTAACTCATACACATTTGCAAGATCTTTTTTCTTCTTTGATAGTAACAAATCAAACACTGCCAAATCTTCGCAAGTCAATAATCTTATGTGAGATTTGAGAAGCTTATTATGATTTCTTAGAAATCCTACATCTCTTGAAAAAATCTTATGAACTTATTTCATAAGTAGTTACATTATTTCATTGCATTGTATATGTTGCTGCTGACAATTGGGGAGAAAGTGAGTCTAATAAATTGAGATAATAGGCAAATAATAAATACAGGCTGATTTTTTAAGGACTCAATTCCTTAGCTAATAATTTTATTTCACAATGGTTTAGTTCTCAGTCTGATGAGAATCTAAGCTACCTTAAAGCAAGACAAGACAGGTACATTTAGGGAGACTACATTTAGATAATGAGATACATTTTATGTCTTACTTGTATTTCAATTTTAATGAGGTTTACTGTCAGTAAAGCTGAATAACTGACATATGCTATAAGGACATTCAATATTAGTAAAAATTTGTGTAATGTGCTAAAACTTTTCTTCCATTAAAAAAAACTATTCTAAACTTGAATTTCAAAGGACTTATGTTCTTTTGGGACATTTATCTGGAAGACTAAAAAGCAGTGTAGGGGCTCAATGGTCTTTATTTACACAAAAGAAAGTTTACCTAATACAAGACTTTAAAGTCTTAAGTAAACATAGGAAAATGTTTGCCTCTGCAAATAACCTTGGAGACATTCTTAAAAATATGCTAATATTTATAGTCTGTAAAATCATCCATTTTTAATGATACAATGATGGTTTCAGATATCACAATCAGGAGACAAAGACAAATAGTTTTTGAATATCTAAAACATTTTGTCGGGACCTAGATCAGAGAAATAATGTGCAATAAGGTGCAAATAATTTATAATGCCATGCCAAATGAACGGCTGGCAATAAGGTGCAGAAGGTTTAGGTCATGTTATGTCATGTTGAGACACATTTTCTTTAGTATCAAAAGGATTTGATTGGTTAGAAAATAAGAATGGCCATTATATCCAGAAGAAGTACACATAAACCTGCCCTGTTTAATAATTACCTAGACAGTGGAACATATGTTATGTATATACACTAACTTCTGGGAACACTTCAGATGAAAAATTCTATCTTTATTATAAATTAAAAGAGAGCAAAGAGAGAGAGAGAGAGAGAGAGAGAGAGAGAGAGAAAATTAATAAAGGGTTCTGTGAAAATAACCTGCTGTAAATGAATAGGGGAGATTTTCCCTGAGAAAATTAAAAAAAATTCAAGAGAAAATGTGTTAAAAATTTTTCTTTTTTTAGATAGGTAACAGATATTGTGATAGAGATAGATAGATAGATAGATAGATAGATAAATAGATAGATAATTATACAGTAAACTCTGTGACAAAATCTCTACTATGTTCTAGGGATCAAAAGATAAAACTTAGTTTATGTCCTTAATATTTTATGAGTGAAGGAAGACAAATCAACCTGTATTTTAATAAGATGTGCTATACTAATTAACTGCTGTATGGTAGATTATTAAAATACAGAGAAAGGAAAATTTCATGACGGAATTTTGGTGTCAGCACATTTTTAAAATGCATGATTCCCTGGAAACAAAATATTGAATGACAAGAGGAAACAACTGATATATAGTTGAAAGTGCCTATTTGTTTAAAGAGACTTGGAAGAAGTATAATTAGAGAAAATTAAAATTTCAGAAGCAGAAAAATATTCTTCAAGGATTAGTGATACAAAAACAATTCTGAAAATATGCCAAAATTCAGGAAAGCTGGGATAAGCACGGTAACAATTAAAATAAAACCTACCTAATGAAGACGGCAGGGAGTACAGATTAAACCTGCTAAAGCCTAGCGAAGATATAGGAAATTCGGTAGAAATGTAATTTTTTAAAAAAACATATTCAGAGGAATGTCAATAATGTAAATATATTAAAAATAAATCAACTTAGCATTTATATCAAGAAAGTAAAATACAAATTAAAACAAAATAAAGTAAATTAAACATGGATAATATATTCATCTTATGAATATATTAACTAAAAATAAGTTAACAGTAAAAAGTAAAGATTTATCTAAAAATAGGATTTCCAGAAATTCATAATTTTAAAGAAAATATATTTGAAAAGCATATCATCTTATAAATAAATGGTCAGAAACTTGGACAGACAGTTGACAAATGAATGCATCAAAGTATTTAATAAACATATAAAATTCAACAAAGTCATTTGTTCTGAGAGAAAATAATTAAGAGCTCAGAAATAAAACCATAGAGATATGGTCAATTTACTTTTGATTAATGTGCCAAAGCAATTCAATGGAGAATGGACAGACTGTTCAACAAATTATGCTGGAATAAGATGTCTGAATACAAGAAAAAAGATGTTTGACATATACATTATAGCTGATTCAAAATTGAACTCAAATTAGACCACAGACCAACGTGTAAAACAAACTATAAGATTTCTAGGAAAAAAAAAAGAAAAAAAAGAAAACTTGTATGATCTTGGGTTTAGCAATAAATTTACATAATTTTTTTTAAATGACAAATTAGACTTTACCAAAATTGAAAATTTTGTCTGTGGAAGATGTTTAAAACAATAGAAATATAAGCCAAGTCTGAGAGTGAATAATTGCAACACACATACCTGAAAAACACCTTATATCCAGAAGACATATAAAGAACCCTTAAAAGTTAATGATTTAAAAAACAATTCTTTAAACAATTGTCAAAAGATGAAATAAGGTGCCTCATCTAATAATATGTGTGATAGCAAATAATCACAGAGATAGATGTTTAGCATCATTATTTATCAAGAAAACATGATTTAAAAAAACAACCACGTAACCTAGATAAGACTGTGTTCCTGTATGTGACTTCATGCAAAACAAAACGGTCAGAGAAATGCCAACAGAAACCATAATGATAGTCTACCACATTAACAATGGAGTGGCTAAAATGAAATAAACAAACAAGCGAATAAATAAGTAAATGCCAGTGACAAACAATATTAAATAGTTGAAGATGTGGAACAACTATGGTTTCATTTATTGACTGTGGAAGAGTAAAAATTGGTACAATTACTTGTGATAGCTTGTGAAAATGTCCCTTAAATTAAATGTACATATATACTATAACCAAGAAATTCTACTCATATATGAACAATCTCACATAAACACACACACACACACACACACACACATATATATATATGTTTGTGTATGCATCTTTGTCCATGTGTCTGTTGATTTTTCTCTCATGTGCCTGTGCAATTATATCCGAAGTAGGATTATTTATAATTTTTCCAAAACTACAAATACCATGTATTAGTCAGGGTGGTCTAGAGGGATAGAATTAATGGAATAGATATTTATATAAAGGGAAGTTCATTCGGTATTAACTAGCACTATCACAACGTCCCACAATAGGCTGTCTGCAAGCTGAGGAGCAAGGAGAATGAGTTCGAGTTCAAGAACTGAAGAACTTAGAGTCTGATGTTCAAGGTTAGGAGGCATCCAGCATGGGAGAAAGATGAAGACGGAGGGCTAGGCCAGTCTGTCTTTTCACATGTTTCTTCTTGCTTATATTCTAGCCACACTGGCAGCTGATTACATAGTGCCCACCCAGATTAAGAGCAGGTCTGCCTTCCCCAGTCTACTTACACAAATCTGAATCTCCTTTGGCAACACTTTCACAGACGTACCCAGGATCGACACTTTGTAACCTTCAATCAAATCAAGTTGACACTCAGTATCAACCACCACAATACCACCCCTTGTCAACTTGAACCCATACACATCTCCTAAAATCACACATAATCTTCAAATAAAGACAATAATAAGGTCTGAATTATGTCTAACATAAAACAACTATCATTTGTACAACTGAAAATGCACCAATCCCCAAACCAAATACTATTACATAAAGTTAACAATGCTTAAATGCTGAAGTAAAGTCAGTAAATACTATGACATATGATAAAGGAAAAGGAAATAAAATGAAGTTATTTTCTTAGTACAATGTGTATGTGCACAAACATGTTTTTAACAAAAGGAGGGAATACTCATGGCAGCTACAGTCCTCATTTCTGCAGCTAATTATGTAGTTATAGCTGGTACTGATTACTACCTTCTATTATCCATTCTGTGTTCCCTTTGCCTTCAGAAAGCACCTCAGCAGGTCATGGTTTTTCCTGGTGGAGTGACCCAAACCTTCATTCCTGAGTGGTCGGGTCACTTGTAGTCCTGCCTGGATTGGGCTGTTGTAGTGTCCCATTGACATTAATTACAGGGCATGATAATCCTAAGAGACACCCTAACGGATCTCCTCTATTCCATGCATACCCTTCCTTACCTCCATTGTGGAATAGTAGAATGATCTCATCTTGATAGGCCAGGTTAATCTCCCAAACACTATAACTCCCTTCTTAATCTGTTGACTTAAAGGTAGGAGGAGATCAACGTGTCCAGGTAGCAATCTTAACTTCCAGTTTAATGGAATCATTGTTGTGTTTCCTGGTGTCTGTGTTCCTCCCTCTGGAACTAAGACCTCTAGGCCAGTAGAATGTAATGTCTTGGAAACAGGAAGCACAAATTTTGATAGTGGATCACTAGGGAAGATGGTGAGTTGTGCTATTTCTACTTCCACCCCTTGATTCCCAGATCCATGAATCCTGGCTATGGGAGAAATAGTATCATATATGGGACACTGATTCAGATCACACCCAGCCTTCTTGAGAACTGTACCCCAGTTCTGCGAAGTATTGTCACCTTGTTGGCATTTTAATTGTGATTTCAAAAGGCCATTCTACCATTCTGTCAGTCCAGTTGCTTCAGAATGATGGGGAACATGGAAAGAAAAGTGATTCCATGAGGATGAGCCCACTGACCCGCTTCTTTAGCCATAATGTGAGCACCTTAGTCAGATGCAGTGCTGTGTGGAATACCATGACAGTGGAAAAGTTATCTCCATGAGTCCATGGATGGTAGTCTTGGCAGAAACATCGGGTGAAAAACAGGCAAACCCATATCTGGGGTGTCTATTCCAGGGAGGACAAACCTCTGCCCTTTCCATGATGGAAGAGGTCCAATATAATCAACCTGCAGTGTTGGTCTCTGCTACTGGTAAATTAGGCACTCAGAAGTGGCTGTGGCCAGGTCAGCCTTGGTGAGTGGAAGTCCATGTTGCTGAGCCCATGCTTACCTCCATCCTTGACACCATGGTCACTTTGTTCATGAACCCCTTGGGCAATGACAGGGGTGACTGGGGAAAGAAGCTGAGTGAAGTTCACATATTGGGTCATCCTATTCACTTGATTTAAACTCCTTCTCAGCTGAGGCTACTCCTTGGTGAGCACTCACATAGGATACAAATATATCCATGGTTTTTGACCACTCAGAGAGGTCCATATACATACCTCTTCCCCATATTTCTTTGTCAGCAATTTTCCGATCATGCTTCTTCCAAGTCCCTGACCATTCACCCAAACCATGGTTACAACACCTGAATCAGTATATAATCACATATCTTTCCATTTCTCCTTCCATGCCCAGTGCACAACCAGGTGCATTGCTCAATGTTCTGCCTGCTGGGAAGATTTCCCTTCACCATTGTCCTTCATGGATATCCTAGAAAGGTACTATACTGCCACTGTCCACTTTTTGGTGGTGCCTGCATACTATGAAGAACCGTCTGTGAACCATGCCCTAGCCTTCTCTTCCTCTAGCAACTCTTCATAGGGAACTCCCCAAGAGGCCATCAGTGCAGGTTAGGGAACAGAAGGCAGGGTGGCAGGAGTGGAGACTATAGGCATTTGAGCCCCTTCTTCGTGTAACTTACTTGTGCCTTCAGGACATGTTCAAGCTGGATCGCGTATATGCCACTTCCATTTGATGATGGAATGCTGCTGTGCACGACTCACTTAGTGGCTAGGTGGGTGAGAAAGCACCCAGCCTATGACAGGCAGCTCATATCACATGGTGACTTAATGCCCCATAATCAAACACTCAGTTTCCACCAAAGCCCAATAATGGCCAAAAGCTGTCTCTCAAAAAGAGAGTACTTATCTGCAGAAGATGGTAGGGATTTGCTCCAAAATCCTAGAGGCCTCTGCTGTGATTCACCTATGGGGGCCTGCCAAAGCCTCCAAACAGCATCCCTATCTGCTACTGACACCTCAAGCACCATTGGATCTGCTGGGTCATATGGCCCAAGAGGGACAGCAGTTTGCACAGCAACCTGGACCCATTGCAGGACCCTCTCCTGTTCTGGATCCTACTCAAAACTGGCAGCCTTTCAGGTCTCTCAATGAATGGGCCAAAGTAACACACATAAAAGAGGAATGTGTTTCCTCCAAAATTTAAAGAGGCCCACTAGGCATTATTCTTCTTTCTTGGTTGTAGAAGGAGCCAAATGCAACAAGTAATGCTTCACCCTAAAAAGGAATATCTCAAGAGGCCCCACATCACTGGACCCCACAAATTTTACTGAAGTAGAAGTTCCCTGAATTTTAGTTGGATTTATTTACAATCTTCTGGCATGCAAATGTCTCACCAATAAGTCCAGTGTGTTTGCTACTTTTTGCTATTGGATCCAATCAGCAAAATGTTGTCACTGTAATGGACCAGTGTGATATTTTGCAGAAGCAACAGTGACCAAGGATTCTCTGAATAAGATAAGACACAAAGCTGGAGAGTTGATATACCCATGAGGTAGATATATACCCCTGAGGTAGATAAAGCTATTATTGCTGGCCTTGCCAGCTGAAGGCAAATTGCTTCTGGTGGTCTTATGGACAGGAAAGGAGAAAAAGGCATTTGCCAAGTCAATGGCTGCATACCAGGTTCCAGGAGATGTGTTAACTTGCTCAAGCAGTGAAACCACATCTGACACAGCAACTGCAATTGGAGTCACCAGTTGATTAAGCTTAAGATAATCCACTCTCATACTCCAAGATCCATCTGTCTTCTGCACAGGCCAATGGGAGAGTTGAGTGGCATGTAGTGGGAATCACCACCCTTCTATCTTTCAGGTCCCTGATGTTGGCATTCATTTCTCTAATCCCTCCAGGGATGTGGTATTATTTTTGATTTATTATTTTTCTAGGTCAAGACAGCTCTAATGGCTTCCATTTGGCCTTTTCCACCATGAAGCCTTCACCCTACCAGTCAGGGAGCCAACATGGGTGTTCTGCCAGCTCCTTGATATGTCTATGTCAATTATGCATTCTGTCACTGGGGAAATGACCATGGGATGAGTCTGAGGACCCACTGGCCCACTGTAAGTTAGACCTGAGCCAAAACTAAGTTAATGACCTGACCTCCATAAGCCCCACTTTCATTTCCTTGGAATCAACATCAGCTCAGAGCCAGTGCCAAGTAGTCCCCAAAATGTATGAACATTTCCCATCCCCCAATGCACAGTTACCCTGATAAAAGGCCAGAGGTCTCCTTGGGGAAGGATGGAAGGAAGATTCATTGTCAGTAATGTGGTGGGGTCCTTCCTCAAGGGGACTGGAACTTCCCTTTAATCAAGGAGTTCTGGGACTGTAAACTGGCTCAGTCTGGAAATTGAGGGGCAATGATTCCCTGTTTTTGTAATTCAAATTAGTCTTTTATCCATTCAGCCTAGAAGTTTTCTGCTTGTATAAATTACGTATGAATGCAGTAGGCTTCCTATTAATTTTACTCTTAGGAACACTGTGATTAATTAGCCAATGCCGGGGCTCTATATGAGTCAGACTGTTCTAATCACTGCTTTGTCTCTGCCGTCCATTACGGTAGCTATGCCCACCTTGCCTTTGATGGTTGAGTGCCACCACTTGGCCCCTGCCACCTTGGGATCCAATTATTTCCATTGTATTTAAATTTTGTAGTTGAGTGACTACAGTTTCCACCATTAGATCTGATGTACAGAGAAGAGCAATTACAGGGCTCTTCAAAGATGCAGGTGCTGCCTTCACAAATATATTTTGCAAGGCTTTGGCCAAGCGTACATCTTCTGAACTCTCCCAGCTGGGAATGAGTATGTTTAAAGTAACTAATCTACCCCATCATCCCAATCTCCCTAAGCCTTTGGGTCCCTTCCTCTACATTAAATCAAGGAAAATCAGGCATTTCCAGCTCACTCACTGTGGGCCATCTTTTAATCCATGTTTCAGCTATCAAAGCAAATAACTCCCCGAGCAACAACATTAAATGCAGAGTCCATATATGGTGGGCACAAGTTAATATATTCAGCCTGATTCACCTCTATGTTTCTTCTGCCATTATTTCACACCCTTAATATCTATTTGCATGCCTATTCCCCAGATTTCTGTTTATATAAATTAGAAAACTCAAGCAGTTATTTTTGAGTGTAGTGCACCTCCTCATGGGTCACACTCTTAACCTCACCTCTAGGGGGGCCCACCAGGACTTTGTCTAGTTATAGGTCTAGAAGCAAACAGGGGTGTTGGGAGTGGCTCCTGAGAAGAATCAACATTATTTTGCCTGGCAACTGCCTCAGGGGAGGCCATCTCTGTTGCCTCAGACAGCACAGAGTTTATCTCCTCAGAAAAAGGTGGAAAGGCTGATGGCAGCATGGGTCAGGGAGTTGTTGCAACTACTGGGAATGGGGAAGCTGCTTTTCTTTTTCTGGCAAAAAAGGTTTGTCAGCGTTTACAAACTCAGTGCTACAAACACCAGCTTCAACAAGGTCCTCCCACACATCCCCATTCCAAGTTGCAGGATCTCATTCTTTTCCAACAAATGCCCTTGCTTCAACAGTACACATCTGGCAAGGCTGTGCATGCACCTTTTGTTGAAGGTCAGCCACTCACATGATAAGAAATTGTGTCTGTTTTTACACAATTTTAGCTCTTTCTTCTGCAGGAGATAAGACTCTCACTCAGGGCAATCTTAGCAGATCTGAGGCTCAGTCTCTGCTTCTGAAGCCTAGAGACAGAATCCCTGAATTCACCATTTTCTTTCAGCACTTAGGAGCAACCAACCAGCTTCATTATGTTTCTTGGTTCTCCACATATGCTCAGAGGTATTATGTATGGAGTCACTAAACTCCCTGTCTCTCACTAGCAGTGAATCAGGAGTGTCCAATGCATTTATTTTACATAACTATCTAAACAGTTTCTGCCAAGGACTATGCATTTTTGGGTCTAATTACTAAGCAGCCAACTCCAGAAACTCCAAAACCAACAAAATAACCACACACACACACACACACACACACACACACACACACACACACACGAGGTTATTAAGTATGAACTCACATGATCACAAGGTCCCACAATAGGCCATCTGCAGGCTGAGGATCAAGGAGAATCAGTCTGAGTTCCACACTGAAGAAACTGGAGTCTGATGTTTAAGGGCAGGAAGCATCCAACAGAGGAGAAAGATGTAAGCTGGGAGGCTAGGCCACACTATTCACATTCTTCTGCCTGCTTATAGTCTAGCTGTACTGGTAGCTGATTAGATGCTACCCACTTAGATTAAGTGTGGGTCTGCCTCTCCCAGTCGACTGACTAAAATGTAATCTCCTTTGTCAACACCCTCAAAGATGCCCAATATCCATACATTGTTTCCTTGACACTCAGTATTACCCATCACACAATACAAAGGTCAACAATACTAGAAGAGATACAAATTTTCTGGTATATTCTGGTGTATTCTTATAATGGAAACCTAAACAGCAGTGAATTGAATGAAGTAGGCCTACACATCACTATCACTATTATAATACTATGTGATAGAAATCAGCACAAAAAGTGGATTGTATTCTCAATCTACATAAAATTCAAAAAGAAGTAACATAAGAGAGGATTAGTTTTGTTTTGCTGCTGTATCCAATCACCAGAAATTTACTTGCTTAAAAGAACACAGAAAGATTCTCTTACAGTTCTGGTTGCTGGGAGTTTGAAAGGGGTGTCACGGAGGTAAAATTAATGCGTCAGCAGACTGCTTTCTTTTTGGAGACTCCAAGGGCATTCCATTTATTTGCCTGTCCTGGCGTGTAGAGGATTCCTGCATTCATGGGTTTGTCCCTACTCCTTTATCTCAAAAGCCGGTTGTTGCCCTGACTTCTGCTTCTGTTTCCACATCTCTTTCTCTTATTTTGACTCTTTTACCTCCCTCTTCCATTTATAAGCACCCTTGTGATTACCCAGGGAAAACTGCATAATCCAAGATACTCTAGTTATTTGAAGGTCAGCTGAACAGCAAACCTGAATAAATTCCTCATCATTAATCCTCATTTGCTATGGAACAACATATTCACAATTCCAGGGAAGTAGGCATTAACATCTTCAGGAATCATTGCTCCCCTACCACGAGTGATCAAAGTGACACTATTGGTTAAATTTTCAGGGGAGTAATAAACTGTTAGTAAGTACTAGTGAGGCTTGTGGGTGGCAGTAACATGTTATACCTTGATCTGGGCTGTCGTTCATTACACAGGTATGTTTCCTTTGGGCGGCAGTGAGGAGGGTGCTTCAAGTACTGAAGTTATATTTGTTTTACAGATTTTATTGCAGTATTAAGCTTCAATGTAATATATAAAAACACATGAAGGAAAAATATAAAGTGATTTGCATGTAAAATGATATAAAACATTCTGTATAATAAAAGAGATAATTTTAAGAGTTTAAATTACATTTTTTAAAAATGGGGGAGGACTTTATATCTGCCTAAAATAGTTTTATTACTAACTTTATTGGTAAAGGCTCTAACATTTAAGGAAAAAAATATTTTCTATGATGCTTTTACCTTAAGTAAAGCATTTTCCAAAAGAACTTAATGAGGTTAAGATATTTCAATATATTTGAATCATATATATTTGTATTTATTATAAACCTAATACTAAGAGCTGACAGAAATGTCACAAGATTTGCATAACATGTATATAAAAATAATGTTATGTTAAATGTTTTGGGGGTAACAGGGTGACAAGCTCAAATCAAAGTTGGTTAAATCCATTATGGACCTTATAGAAGACAAAGTATTATCATGAAAATGTATTATTTTAAATGATTTATCTGTATGATCTCTTATACTGTACAGAATCATAAATGAAAATGCTATTTGTATTTGGTGGCATTAGGAAGATTTTTACATTTACATTTTGTTTATGTTTTCTGTATGTTTATAAAATATAAATTTTAATTTGGAAATCAATTAGCCTTTTAGAATAGGTATACACATTCATATACATATATAGTTTTACATATGTACCTATAGATTCAAGAGTATGTATATTTTTAAATGTAGATATATTTGAATCTACCTTTTTATTTTATTCACAGAATTTACCAGCACCTTATATAAGATTTATTTATTTATTTATATATTTATTTATTTATTATTAACTAAGCTATCTTGTGGTAGCAGTACCCCTGTTTTATTTAATTCATGGTATCTTTATATACTGCATTTGCATTTAATTTAAACTAAATATTCTTTGCATATACTTAATGTTCGAATGTCATTTTAATGTCCTTAGGATTTTTTTTTTTTTGAGACAGTGTTTCTCTCTTGTTGCCCAGGCTGTAGTGCAATAGCAAAATCTTGGCTCACTGCAACCTCTGCCTCCTGGGTTCAAGTGATTCTCCTGCCTCAACCACCCGAGTAGCTGGGATTACAGGCATGTGCCAGCATACCTGGCTAATTTTTGTATTTTTAGTAGCAACAGGGTTTCTCCATGTTGGTCAGGCTGGTCTCGCACTCCCAACCTCAGGTGATCCACCACCCTTAGCCTCCCAAAGTGCTGGGTTTACAGGCATGAGCCACTGCGCCAAGGCTGTCCTTGGGATTTTTTGTTCACACAGATTTTATGACAATTCAGCTTTCATTAGATGACATCTCATACTATATATAATTGTCATGATTTGTGTATGTATTTTTGAAGTGTATTACAACCTTCTTTTATTTGATTTTGATAGAGCTTTTTGACTTTACAATATTTTCCTTGAGTTTTGACAGCTGGAGCTCTATACATACAGGCATGCACTAGAATTTTACATAGACTTTAAGAATGTGTTATACAATTTAATTATTCTACCACGCTGGATTAGAGAAACATTTATTTTACTGTGTATTGTACAAAAAAACTCTGTAAGTTCTTGTTTACAGTCCAATATGTAAAATAGATATTAGGCAGATAATTACAAAATAATTAACTAATTGCAATGGCCAAACACCTTCAATTCTGCAAACTTACACAAACCATACACATTTCTACATTTTTGGAAGTCACTTTAACTCAGACACACATAACTGATTCAAAACCATATCAAACTGCAGGAACAAATACCTCAGATTGAATTTATCAAAAAATATTTTTGTGACATTTTCCTGAAATTTTCCTCAAAACAGTGATTCACCCATAATATCTCTGACTGCTCTATTATCTCAGGTTTCATTTTCACCTCTCCTAAATCAGCAAGTGATGTGCACAATTCTTATTAACTCCACTGACTAGAAATCTTTAGGAAGTGATTGATATGACTATTCTGAAATGAAGAAGCTACCAGCATTCAAAACTACAAAGGTGATTACTGAAGAGGATGGACTACTAAATTCTGCAGGAGAGAAAATGTTTCTATTAAGATATGATAAATGGCAGCAACTTCTCTGTTAATTTGCTTTCCATATTGCTTTAACTTCTTCATTTTTTTAACTTGAGTTTCTAATCTATCTGGAACTCTGAAATGGCTTATCAAGTATTTGTTTAAAAAAATACTTACAAATCTCTCCAGATACCCACACTACCTATTTAAATTGAATGACAAACGATGTATAGTTTGATTTTTTAATCAAATTTCATTCAGTAATTTCTTTATATACTTAATGATAGACTCTGTAAATTTAGCAGATTTTTCCTGCAACCCCTGATTCAGTTAGTCCTATAGCATACACTAGTCCGAAACATTCTAAAGTCAGTTGCTTGTGGGTCTTTGTCAATGTAATATTATCACTACATACAACTGTGACAATTGGCTTTAGGATCTTGAAGTCGAATTTAATTTAATATTTATGCACTTAGAATAAATTATATAGGCATGTAATCATGTGAACCTATAATTTCCCTTTGTTTTTTCCCATTGTGCAAGAAATCATTCCTTTTCTCAATACACACTTTAAAAAAATTATAGCACATTCACAAATACATATTTCTATGCTTGATATATTTATGTAAGCATAAAAGTGAGTAACAGAATATTACTAACCTAAATGTATAGATCTGTCAACAATTTTAGAACCTGTCCCGTTGATAATAATGAGAGCAGCATATTTTATTGGATGTAGAGTTGTGTGCTCTTTTAAAATACCATTCATTTCACCAATATTTATGTAAATGGATTGTAAAATATTCAGTGAGTGATGTATTTCTCCCCTTTCCTTTCCAGTTACTGATCAGGAAGTTAGAATGAATTATTATTGCCAGCTTAGTCAGAAGTGTGAATAATTTAAATATTAGGTGCTTTCTTTCCCATGAAATACTTTAGCATCAAACTATGTTAACTACAAACAGTGTTAGCAAACCAGAGGTAAGGAAATTCCAACTTGACTGATATTTTTGCTGGTGTATAAAACACTCTTTGTAAATTAATCTACCTATTTTAGGATTTTAATATCCTTTTCTGCAGATTTGAATGGCTATAACTTTAAGGACAACAAGATAACAAAAACACAAATAATGTCTACCATTTATTAAGTTCATACTAGGCAGCAGGAAATACACTGTAAATTTTACTAAGATTGTATCATTTAATCTTTAGAAAATTCTACAGTGTTGCTAGTGTGTTATCTCTTACACATATAAGGGAATGTAATTTTTGGAGAGATTAAAAGGATTTTCCAAAGTAAGACATTTAGTCAATAAAGGGTTTTAAAACATTTTACATTCAGTCTCTGTAACACTATCATGTATGGCTGCATATTGCAGCTGCCTCAATACAACACACTTTCTAATGAGAAGAGTTCTATTTATTAGCTCTTGTTTGAAGGCATTCAATGAGTCTATTTTCATTATATTATTTGAACTGAAGAAACTACCAACTGCAGTAACCCTAACACATTACTCAGACTTATACTCTGCCCCTTCACTGGCCTTCTTGTCCAAAATATTAAGATATGTTTCTACTTTTCCAGTTACCACAAGAGCTGGAATTTATTTTAAACCAGGAGTTTATTTTCCATTGTCTGTTTTCCTACAATAATAAACTCAGATAATCTGGCACATTTAATTTGCACGTGTATTTTATTGAGTTTAGAATTAAAAAGAGAAATACATAAGAACCAAATTATTGATATACTCTAAACATATTCTACCAATTTAGTCACTGCTACTAATCCAAGATAATATATAAATACATTTAAACATAAGCAGAAACAATCTCAAGTAAACACACATATTAAATAGCATTTAAGCATCTAGTACATTATAAATAAAGTACACTATCATGGACCCATGAAGAAGGAACCACATGTTAATTTATTGTTATATAATTTCAAGAGGAGCAGGAAGTGTAATAATGTAACAAAAATAAGCACTCTTAAGATTACTTTGTAATACTCTTTTTAGTACTGTAATGTTGTGGTTCAGGGGTTCAGAGGAGCCCTCAGTTCCCCTGAGAGGATGTTTCTCCAGGTTCTTGGTCTATCATTCCCCAAGAATGGGAGAGGAGACCATGGCACAGTGTGCAACAAATGTTGGACTCAAAAGTATTTGTAGAAAGTGATTTAGTTGGGTAGAGAGAAAGAAAGAAACAGCTAACTCTCGCACTAAGTGAGAGAAAGAAAAGCTGCTCTCACACTGAGTGAGAGGGTTCCCAGAATGGGGGAAACCAGAGAAAGAAAGCTTCTCTCACACTAAGTGAGAGAATCCAGAAAGATGGAATCCAGGAGAGGAAAGCAGCTTCCACACTGAGTGGAAGGGAATAGAGAGAGAGATGGAGTTTAGGAGGGGAAGACAGGCTTCCACAAGAGTGTGGAAGGGGACTCCAAAGGGGAAATCCAAGAGAGAGAGAGACAGCTTCCATGAAAGGAGTGTTCGTGGAAGGGGACCCAAACATGGAGTCCAAAGGGGTGTGGAAGAAGGCAACTTTTAATCTGGGAGGAACCCCCACCTTCTCTAAGACTTCTGGCTAATGAAAGGAGTTCCTTGGAACTTCCGCTGGAGTGATGACTTTTGACCCTTTCCCATGCCAGCAAAAACTAAAGATAAACCATTAGATTTCCCAGATGAATATGGATTGGTGGAGGAGAAAATATGACTCTGGGAAGTTCTTGCCCTAGAAACTACACCCCCTTGTGGACCCAGAAAGAGAACACCTTCCCACAGTATTGCCCTTAATGAAGTTCACTACTGATTTGTTTAAAAATATTATTTCCTAGAAATATAATGATCTTTTCTTGAAAACAATTTTCTATGTCAGTTGATAAACTCAGTATCATACACAATCATTACAATAGCTGTATTTACATTCCATATAATAAAAATATGCTTGGATGACATGACCTCTTGTGGTAATATTGTTCTGAATTTTCTAGCCAAAATAATAACACATGTACACACACATGCACAGTCATGAATACTGCAAAGGATGAGAAAACAATATCACCACTGTAAACAGCAGCTTTCCTCAAAATTCCCTAATTAGGGCCTTCAATAATGTGGTTACATATAATAAATAATAGCTATATATCTTATATGTCATCAGTAAGTCAAAATAAAATAGAGACAAATCTCACCAATGAAATTGCATATGTGAAAGTGGAAGATCAAACTATAAGGGTTCTAGAATAAAACATAGAAGAGTAGTTTCAAGGCTTTAAATTTGTATTTTTCATATACAATTGACCCTTTGTATATGTGGCTTTGCATCTATGGATTCAACTAATCATGGATCAGACATATTCAAAAATTTAAAAGAAATAAGAATACAATAGTAACAATACAAAAGACAGCAATATAGCTTAATGATTTACATAACATTTATATTGTATTAGCTATTATTAGTAATCTAGAGGTGATTTAAAATATATGGAAGATACATGCAGGTAATATGCAAATACTATGCTATTTTATATTTCTGACTTGAGCACTTATGGATTTTGGTAAACTTAAGAAGTCCTGGAGCCAATCCCCTGCAGATACCAAGAGATTACTGTGTAACACAAAACGTACTAATCTTAAGGGAAAACATTTATAAATGGAACTGTATTAAAATTAAATAAATTTGATCATGCTAAGACCTGTTGTAAAACTACAAAGAAAAAACCAGAATAGTAGGAGATATATACCAGACATAAACCCAACTAAGGGTTTAAGCCAGAATGTATCTAACTTCAGCAAGTTAATAAGGACATACTGGAAAAATTGAAAATGTAATTTAAAAAGCATTTCACAGAATTAGATATCCAGATGGTCAATAAGAATGTAATAGTTTTTCAATCTCAATAATAATCAAGAAAATGCAAAATAAATCATGATATGATGCCACTGCATCTCCTCTAGATAAGTGAAACTGAGAAAAACAAAACAAAATAATAATGCTGAAATGCTCAATGAGCAATAATAATTCTCATGGTTCCCAGTGTAACTAAATGACTACAGATAGTTTGAAAACAATCTGTATTACTGTCTGTTTAATTGGAACACACACATTCCCTTTGGTAGATATAGGTATAAAAAATCAGTATATGCACCAATAGATGTGAACAAATGTACATAGCACATTGTTTATGATAGCCCCATTTAGAAAACAACCCTAATGTCATTCAATGGTAGATAGAATAAAAATATTTTAATAATGATATTCACTATAGTGGTGCTGCCCAATACATCAACTGTCAGGTATAGAACATATCCATTATTAAAGTTCCATTGTTTAAAGCTGCATAGAAAAGAAACTGAATTAACCTGTGTTCTGTATTAGTCCATTCTTGCACTGCTAAAAATAACTTCCTAAAACTGAGTAATTTATGAAGAAAAGAGATTTAATTGACTCACACTTCCACAGGCTGTAAGGGAAGCATGGCTGGGAGGCCTCAGGAAACTCACAATCATGGCAAAAGCTAAAGGAAAGCCAGCACATGTTCACATGTCTGAGCTGGAGAGAGAGAAGGAAGGGGGAATTGCCACATGCTTTTAAAAAATCAGATCTAGAGAGAACTCACAATCACAAGAACACCTCCCACCAGGACTCTCCCCCAATACTGGGGATGACAATTCAGCGTGAAAATTGGGTGAGGCACAGAGCCAAACCATATCAGCTATACGCAACACAGATGAATTTCACAAACACAAAGTTGCCTGAGAGGGACCAGACACAAAAGAGTGAATACTGTATTTCCATTTATATTAAAATTCAGGCAACTTCATTTATGGTGTTAGAAGTAATGTCTTTTCTTTTTGTGAAATAAGGAGATATTGATGATTAAGAAAGGACATGAAAGGAAGCTTTTTAAATATGGTAAAAATGTATTTCCTAATCTGGGCACTGGTTAAATTGGTTTTGTCATAACTCACAAACTGTTCACATTTGATAATAAAAAATGTTATAGTTTTTTAAAAATTAGAAAAGTTAAAGAAATTAGACAAAAGAAAATAATTAATAAAAAATAGGCCTAATTCCATTTTTCTTTTAAGCAGTATTGATTTCTACAATTATTACAAAATATGAAATATATTTCTTATTTTCAATATATAGTTATATAAATAAAAATTAACAGAATTTTAACTCAAATAAATGAAATTTATTCTATTTTATAGAGGATATAAACAATTTGTTAAGTCAGTTTATTATGTGAATTACTTCAGATTAAATTGTGGGTGTAATTCTGGAATTTTGTATAATATGTTACATTGAAAAACATATTTGTGCAGGAGAGTCGTTTTTAATTAATTACTGGAATTGTATTCTTTAAATTACAAAGGGATTTTTTTCTAGTTGAATAAAAATATAGTTGATGCATAAAGCTTGTGTTATTTGCATGACTTTAGTTCCTTATTGATGTGAAAACAAAATGTTTTTAGCAGAATTGAATATATTTCTACATAAATTTATACATATTAATATATAATGTCCTACCCAATTTTATATATATTTAAATATATAAATACAAATATGTATATATATATATTTACATACACACTTGTATTTATATATAAATTTACCTGTATGTTTATGTTTGTATACCTAAACATAAAAATTTCTCAGTGAAACTGTAAAAACAAAACAAAACAAAACAATAATGCTGATTTTTGAAATGCTCAATGAGCAGTAAGAATTCTCATGGAGCAATAAGAATTCCCAGTGTAACTAAATGTATATCAACATATACATAGTTCCCAGTGTAAATACATTTATATACATATATGTATATAAACATACATATAGCATAGTAATATATAAATGTATATATAAATGTATACATATAACTATATGTATACAAATATATTAATATAGTATTAATATTTTAGTTGCATATATATTTAAATTTATATATAAATATATGTATACATATATATGCATTTATATACATAAGCATAAACATTTTTCAATCAAACATTCATGTGTATATACATATATTTATATATAAAATATTTATATATAAAAATATAAATATGTGAATTTACTTGTATTTAAATACTAATAAATATGTCACTGTATAAATTTAATACATGTTAATCAATTTATATGTGTAAATTTATATGAATATTAATTTAAATATTGACACCATGTCATTTATATATACAGACATTTGTATATTTATATACAAATTTAAATTTAAACAAAGAATTTACTATTTAATTTAAATATATATATATATAATTGCTATGAGATTAGATTAATTATTTCCAAATATCTTTAGCAAAAAATATTACTGACTTTTAGAAAATCGTCATTCCAACATTTTGTGAACCATTTGTCTTTAAAGTCCGGAAAACTTCATGAAAGTGACATCTAACACAAAATCCCAATATATTGAAAAGCAATTTAAAGTTCAAAAAGTGCTGTTTTAGCTGAAAGAAAAGTGGAAGGTGAAGACTAAAGTGAATTTCTTTATTCCGTAATTTCTCAGTGACTCTCAGAGCCCTACGAATACCTTCAAGAAACCATTATGAGAGGTCATAGATAGCTTTAGAATTAAATAATAAATTTGTTCAGTACTTCAAATTATTTAATTAAAATCCATAAGTGAAAAAGTTGAAGTATTTTATTCAATATCATGTATGTGGCCAGTTATACAATAAAGCAATAATTTTTACCTTTAGAAAATACTTATTTGAAATTCCCAGATGCACTATTTCTGCTTGATACTACACCACAGTATTTTGGAACTTCATTTAGAGTATAAAGAAGTGTGTTGACTTGTTAAGATTCATTTTTCTGCTTATTTTTCTTTTTTCTGCTGAGTTTATTTAATTATCAAAGTCTGTAGGGTCCAGCCCTACTAGAATTGCAGGATGTCCCCTATCACTGTGGTGAGGAGCTGGACCTGAGAAAAAAGAGACAAAACACCAAGACTAGATAAGAGAAGCTGGGCTGGGGGGGCAGTGGCAGCAGTACCACTTACAAGCAGAGTCAGGCCAGGCCCTAAGCATCCAGGTGCATCTGTATTTATTAGGTACAGGTTAGGGGGAAGGGTAGTGAATGAGGTCATCTTAAGGATAGTGATAGGGTCAAGACAATCATGTGAGTAATAAACAAGAGGCCTATTCCCATTAGGTCACCGAGGCAAGGAGATGAGCAGTGTGCGACATCTCTTATCTAGGGACAGGCAACTTCTAAGGTTTTCTATAAGAGAATGCTTTGAGTCAGCAGAGTAGCAAGAGAGTTGACAGGGTATACAGCCAAGAGGTGTAATTATACCGGAGGGGTTTTAAGCCCTTGGATGTTCACAGGATTGCCAGCCTGAGGCCAACTTTCTGCAAGAACTGGATGCAAGATATTACAACTCCCTTGCAGGAGGGGTGACTCTTGCTCCCAGCCTGTCATACAGTGGGTATCTTTATGATACTGAATGCTGCCGCCTGGGCTTGCTGCCATGTAGTGCATACCCTTTCAGGCAGGGGTACTACCACCTGGACCATTGATTCTTGTCCTGGTATGGCTATTTTTTCTTAGTTCATGCTCTGTGCCATGTCTGCTTCTTGACACTTCTCCGGCTACAAACTAAGATATGATTATATAAAAGGATTATATAAAAGAAAATAAATGAGGAGTAAGTTATTCTTCAGGCATTAACTGTGCCCAGGGTCTGCTTAGCTATCCTTCCTCTGCCCAGTAGGGGGCTTAACCACAAGAGTCCTCCTTGGATTTAGAAACAATTTAAAGTGTTTCCAAGAGTTTCTCAGTAGTTCTTTAAGCTTCTTTGCAAAATATTTTGTGGTTTTAACAAATGAAAAAAAAATCTAACAAGCAGGACGTCCAGAGAGAAATACCATTTTTTAATTATTTTAAACTATTGTGAGTACAGAATAGATGTATATATAATGGGATACATGTGATGTTTTGATACCAGCATATAATGTATAACAATAAAATCAGGGTAATTAGGATAGCTATCAGCTCAAGAATTCATCATTTCTTTGTGTTAGTGACATTGCAATTCCACTCTTATGGTTATCTTAAAATATACAATAAATTATTATTGATTAGGGTCACCTTGTTGTGTTATCAAATACTATACTTTATTCATTATATCTAATCAGATTTTTTAAATGGGCCAAAAATCTGAATAGAAATTTTTTAAAAGAAGATAAAGGGCAACACCTCTATAAAAAGAAAATGCTGAACATCATTAATCATCAAAGAAATGCAAATCAAAACTACAAAGATGTCATCTCATTCAATTAAAATGGCCATACAGTCACTATAGATAACATTATGGAGGTTTCTCAAAAAACTAAACATAAAACTGTCATATAATCTACCAATTCCACTGGTAGGTATATATCTTAAATAAAGAAATCAGTATGTCAAAGAGATATCTGCACTACTAATAATAGTGCAGCACTACTATTGCAGCACTATTCGTAATAGCTAAGATTTGGAATTCTCCTAAGTGCTCATTGCTGGATGGAAGGATAAAGAAAATGTGGTACAACACACAATGGGGTATTATTCAACTGTTAAATTAATGAAATCCTATCATTTGCAACAACATGAAAGAAACAGAAGGAAATTATATTAAGTGAAATATAAGTCAAGCATACCGAAAACAAACAAACAAAAAACGAAACACTTTCATGCTCTCACTATCTGTGGGAGCTAAAAGTGAAAAAAAAATGAACTCTTGGAGATGCCATTAGGTGATTCTTGCATTGTTATAAAGAAGTTTCTGTGGCTGGGTATTTAATAAGAAAATTAATTTAATTGGTTTACATTTCTGCAGATTGCACAGGAAGCACAGTGTCAGCCTCTGCCTATGGGAAGGGCTCAGAAGTTTTTTATTTATGGTGGGAGGTGAACTAGGAGGAAGCACTTCACCTGGAAAAGGCAGGAACAAGAGAGACTGTGGGTGAGGGGAGCTGCCACATACTTAAACAATCAGATCTCTTGAGAACTCATTATCATGAAGAGAGTACCAAGCCATAAGTAATCTGCTCCCATGACCCAAACACCTCTCACCAGGACCCACCTCCAACACTGGAGATTACGGTTAAACATGATATTTGAATGGAGACAAATAACCAAACTATCTCAGAGACAGTATAATGCTGGAATGTCAGTGTCTGGGGAAGGTAGCAAGGGAGGAGATAAAGTGGTGATCGTAATGAGAGAAATATTATTTACATACAATAAAAATAAGTTGTATTTTCTAACTTAAAAGAAAAGTTGTTAAAAATTCTCACTCTTGGCCAGGTGCAGTGGCTCACACCTATGATCCCAGCACTTTGGGAAGCGAGATGAGCAGATTGCCTGAGGTCATGAGTTTGAGACCAGTCTGGCCAACATAGTAAAACCTCATCTCTACTAAATATACAAAAACATTAGCCAGGTATGCTGGTGTGCACCTGTAATCCCAGCTACTCAGGAGGCTGAGGCAGTGGAATTGCTTGAACCAGGGAGGTGGAGGTTGCAGTGAGCTGAGATAGAGCCAACTGCACTCCAGCCTGGGCAACAGAGCAAGACTCTGTCTCAAAAAAAAAAAAGAAAAGAAAAAGAAAACAACAACAACAACAACAACAAACCCATCACTCTTTCTCCCTTCTAGTTGTCCTGATTGGATGAAAACATTTGTAAGTTGCCTTTCACTATGAACCACACTTAAATAATAATAAAACACGACTTACCAAAATTTGTGGGATGCAGTAAAAGCAGTATTTACAGGGAAATATATAGCATTGAATTCACGTTACAAAAGAAAAAAAATCTAAAATCCATTACCTACACTTCCACTTTAGAAAATTAGAAAAACAGAGCAAGTTAAACTCAAAGTAAGCAAAAGAGAATAATAAAAATTAAAGCAAAAAATCAAATAAATTGAAAACCAAAAATTGTAAATAAAACCAAAAGCTGGCTCTTAGGAAAAATCCACAAAACCACTGAGCCTCTAGTCAGGTTAACTAAGAAGAGAAGAGATAAAAACAAATTACTAATGATATAAATGAAAAAGGGCCATTTTGAATTATATGGTCATTCAAATTATGATAAATGAGATAAATTATTTTCAAATAATGCATCTGAAAAAGAACTCAATAACTCAACAAGAAATAAAACAAATAACCTTGAATAGACATGTTTCAAATGAAGACAGAGCAGTAAGCAAACATGAAAATATTCCCAACATCACTAATCATCAGAGAAATGCAAGTTAAAACCACAATGAGATATCATCTTACACTAGTCAGAATGGTCATTATCAAAAAGTCAAGAAACAACAGATATTTGCAAGGAACTAGAGAAAAAGAAACACATATATATTGGTTGAAATGTAAATTAGTATAACCTCTATGAAAAACAGTATGGATATTTCTCAAAGAAGTAAAAATAGAACTACCATTTGATTCAGCTATTCCACTACTGGGTATCTAACCTCAGGAAAAGAAACTATTATGTCAAAAAGACATCTGCACTCACGTGTTTGTGTCATCACTATTCACAATAGCAAAATCATGGAATCAACCTAAGTGTCTATCAACAGATGATTGGACAAGTAAAAAGTCACACACACACACACAAACACACACACACACAGACACAATATAATACTATTTACCCCATAACAAAGAATAACATTATGTCTTTTGCAGCAGCATGGATGGAACTGGAGACCATCATCCTAAGTGAAATGCCTCAGAAACAGAAAATTAATAACTTTTCTTTCTTGCCTGAAAGTGAGAGCTAAACAATAGGTACATATGGACATATAGCATGGACTAATAGACATTGGAGACTCTGAAGTGCAAATAGGTGGAAGGAAAGGAGAAAATGAAATACTACCTAATGGGTAGAATGGTCATTTTGAGTAATTGCTACATTAAAAGCTCAGACTTCACCACTATGCAATATATTCAAGTAACACAACTGAATTTGTAACTCTAAAATTATAATATAAAAAAAGGTACAAAGAAATAGTATGAATAATTATGTACCAAGAAAGCAGATCAATTTTTTAAAAAGGCACTATTTGTCAAAACACATAAAAATAAATAGATAACCCAAATAGGCCTCCGTCTATTAAAGAAATTAAATCACCACGTAATAACCTTCTGAAAAATGAAACATCAGAACCAGATGGTTTCACTGGTGAATTCTACAAAACATTTAAGAAAGAAACAACACTAATTCTCTTCAATCTCTCTCAGAAGAGAAAAATTTAAGGAATACTTTCTAATTCCTTCAGTGAAGCCAGCATTACCCTAATACCAAATTCAGAAAGGCAATTCCAAAGGAAAAAAAAAAACTATTGACCAATACCTTTTGTGAACATAGATGCAAATAGGCTTAAAGAAAAGATAGTGGACATAACAACTTACTTATAAAACTCACAAAGAGTGCTGTGTTGTCCATTGTTAAAATCATACATAAGATAATCTCAACTATATAAAGTAAAAATCTGCATAGAAATAAGAAACTTCTATTTTTTTCTTTTTTTTCTTTTTTTTTTTTTTTGACAATGTCTCACTCCCTTGCCCAGGCTGGAGTGTAGTGACACAATCTGGGCTCACTGCAACCTCTGCCTCCTGGGTTCAAGCAATTCTCCCACTCAGCCTCCTGAGTAGCTGGGACTACAGGTGCATGCCGCCATATCCAGCTAATTTTTTTGTATTTTTTTTTTCAGTAGAGATGGAGTTTCATTATGTTGGCCAGGATGATCTCAATCTCTTGATCTCATGATTCACCCACCTTGGCCTCCCAAAGTGCTGGAATTACAGGCATGAGCCATCATGCCCGGCCAAAAACTTCTATTTTTAAGAAGAAAATATTAGCAAATTAAACACAAAAATATATAAAAAGTTCTATCCACCACAACCAGGTGGGATTTATTACAGGTATGCATAGTTGGCTCCACATTAAAAAATAAGTTAATATAATTCATCACCCGTAGGCAAAAGAAGTACAATTACATGATTATATCAATAGATGAGAAAAAAGCATTTGACAAAATCCAATACCACTTATGTAAAAACTTTCAAAAACTAGGAGATACAAGGAAACATGCTCAACTTGATAAAAATAATTAAAAACTACAGGAAACCTAGAGCTAACATTATATTTAATAGTGAGGATCTTTAATCCCTCTTGCAAGGATCAAGAATAAGGCAAGGATGTCCTCTCTCACCAGATTTTCAACATCATACTGAAAGTTCTAGTAATGCAACAAGGTAAAAATAAATAAAAGATACACAGTTTGGGATAAAATCATAATAAATGGTAAAAGACAGTACATCCAAACAGGACATATTGTATAGCACAAAAAAGAAATTAATCAAACCAAAGCTGTCTTTGTTTACAGATGACATTGTCATCGATTAGCATCCCCCAAAATAAAAATACATAGGTAAACATGTTTCCAAATATATATAAAATATAATAAAAAAAATTCCAAAACTCTAACAAAAGTTATCAAAAATCTAAATAAATGGAAAGATATTCTATGTTCATGGAAAGCAAGACTCGATATTATCAACATGTCAGTTTTTCCCAACTTGATCTATGGATTTATTACAATACCAATCACAAGTCCAGAAGGTTATCTTGCAGATAAGAACAAGTACTTGTAAAATTTAGAGAGATGCAAAAGATTCAGAATAGACAACCCAATATCGAAGGAGAAGAACAAAGCCGAAAGACCGAAACTACCCAACTTCAACATGTATTTAAAGGTACAGCAATGAAGACAGTGTAGTATTGGTTAAAGAAGAGCAAATGAACTGATGGGACAGACCATATAGAAAGAGATCAATAGATCACAGGCATATAGTCCAGTGATTTTGACCAATGAGCAAAAGCGATTCAATGGAGAAAAGATAGTTTTTCAACAAATGGTGTTAGAAAACTGGACATTCACATGCAAAAATAATAATAATAATCCAGAACTTACACCCTTTATGTACCTTAACTCAAAATGTATCACCAACCTAACTGTAAAATATGAAACTATAAAACTCTTCCATGATAATATAGTAAAAAATCTATATGCTCTTGGGGTGGGTGATGACTTTGTAGATGTGATGTCAAAGGTATAATCTATGAATAAAATAATTGATAAAACTTGATTAAAATTAGAAATTTCTGCTTTGTAAAATATATTGTCAAGAAAATGAACATATAAGCCACAGACTTGGAGGGAATATTTGCCAAATAAAAATACTTATCTTAGAAAGTACTGACATACAAAATGTATAAAGAACTCTTTAACTCTGCAATGAGAACACAATCAGATTTTTTAAATGGGCCAAAGACATGAACAGATACCAGACCTAAGAAGATATTCAGATGGTAAAAATGCATATAAAAAGATGCTCACAATCAAAGACCATTAGGAAATTCCAAATTAAAACAATAAGATTAACACTAATTGCTACAATCTAGGATATTGACAATACCTAATGCTCAGGACCATGTAAAACAACAAAACTCTAAACAATTGGTGACGAGAAGGCAAAATGATAGAAGATTGTTTGGTTTTTATTTACAAAACAAAATAGCCTCTTACAATATGACCTAGCAATCATTCTTTCTGGTATTTACTTAAATGAATTGAAAGCTTATTTCCACACAAAAACCTGGATGTTTATAGCAGCTTTATCAATAATTTCTAAAACGTGGAAGTATTGAGGTGTCTTTAGGTACATCCAAACAATGGCATATCATAGAGCACTAAAAAGAAATTAACTATCAAACCACAAAAACAGAAAGAAAAAAGAACCATAATAGTGAGGGAAAGAAGCCAGTTTAAAATGGCTACATACTGTGTGATTCAATTCTATGACATCTTTTAAAAGGCAAAACTAAGGAGACAGAAATAAATTAGTGGTTCCTGGAGTGAGGGGGAAAGATAGATGTCTAGGTGGAGCACAAAGGATTCCTAGGGCAGTGAAACTACTCTGTATGATACTATAATGGTGTACACATGTCATTATTCATGTGATCAAACACATAGCACATACAGCACCAAAAGTGGACCCTAATGTAAATGGTGAACTTTGAGTGGTAATGATGTGTTACTTAGGTTCCTTTAGCTGTAACAAACATATACTCTGGTGGGGAATGCCAATAATGCTAAAGATAATGCATGTGTGGGCAAGGATATGAGCAATCTCTCTGCTTTCTGAATTTTGTTGTGAACCTAAAACTGCGCTTAAGAAAAAAGGCAATCACATCCTGCAATTTTTTCTTTTCTCTGTCATGTTTTTGTTAATAATATTGCCAGTGGTCTTTCCGGCTAAGTGAGAAATTTAACCTAAAATATTTTCTAGCATGTCATATATTCTAAAACATTCATAATTCCTATTTTACCATATATATTTATAATGTAAACAAATATAAAAATATAGTTTCATTTATTATTTTATTGCTTGAAATATTTAAAATATTAGCTTATTATCATAAATCAAATGTCAGTAATCCACAAATTATTGTACTTGCTTTGATATTTGACAATTTTTTCAAAGCCAACATGAGAATAATAATCTCTATTTCAGTCTAGACTCAAAAATTAAATGAATGCCCTGTAAAAAAATGATTGCCTTCAAATAACAGTTTCCATTTATATCATTTATGTATCCCAGGCTCTCCAATATATGTTCTTTATAAGAATCTGTAAATATGTGAGCTATAATTTTCTAATTCTCATTGCTGATTCTTTGTTTACAAAGCAAATGAAAAGTAAAAAAAGAAAAGCAGGGATTGCAATACTAGTCTCTGATAAAACAGACGTTAAACTAACAAAGATCAAATAAGACAAAGAGGACATCACATAATGGTAAAGGGATCAATGTAATAAGAAGAGCTAACTATTCTAAATATCTATGCACCCAATACAGAAGCAACCTGCTTCATGAAGCAAGTTTTTAGAGACCTGTAAAGAGAATTAGACTCTCACACAATAATAGTGGGAGACTTTAACACCCAACCATCAATATTAGACAGATCAATGAGACAGAAAATTAATAAGGATATTTAGAACTTGAACTCAGCTCTGGACCAAGTGGACCTAATAGACATCTACAGAACTCTCCACCCCAAATCAACTGAATATACATTTTTCTCAGCAGCACATTACACGTATTCTGAAATTGATGACATAATACAAATTAAAACACTCCTCAGCAAAGACAAAACAATGAAAGTCATAAAATAAAATGTCATAGAATTAAAGTCATAGAATAAAATGTCAATAAAAGTCATAGAAAAATCTAAAAGAGATTTTATGACTAGATCTCTTAGATCACAGAGCAATTAAATTAGAACTCAGGGTTAAGAAACTCACTCAATATCACACAACTACATGGAAACTGAACAATCTGCTTCTAATTGACTGCTGGGTAAATAATGAAAACAAGGCAGAAATAAAGAAGTTCTTTGAAACTAGTGAGAACAAGACACGATGTACCAGAATATCTGAGACACAGACAAAGCAGTGTTTAGAGGGGAACTTATAGCACTTTATGCTCACAAGACAAAGCAGGAGAGATCTAAAATTGACACCCTGACATTGCAATGAATAAACTAGAGAAGCAAGAGCATACTAATTCAAAAGTTAGCAGAACATGGAAAAGTAACTAAGATCAGAGCAGAACTGAAAGAGATAGAGAAATGAAAGACCCTTAAAAAAATTAATGAATCCAGGAGCTGGTTTTTCGAAAAGATCAACAAAATAGACCACTAACCAGACTTATAATGAAGAAAAGAGAGAAGAATGAAATAGACACAATGAAAATGATAAAGGGGATATCACCAGTGGTCCCACAGAAATACAAATTACCTCAAATAATACTATAAACACCTCTATGCAAATAAACTAGAAAAGTTTGCACATATACACCATGGAATACTATGCAGCCATAAAAAAGGACTAGTTCATGTCCTTTGCAGAGACATGAATGAAGCTAGAAAGCATTATTCTCAGAAAAGTAACACAAGAACAGAAAACCAACCACCACATGTTCTCACTCATAAGTAGGAATTGAAGAATGAGAACACATTGACACAGGGTGGGGCACATCACACACTTGGGCCTGTCAGCGGGTGGAGGCCTAGGAAAGGAATAGCATTAGGATAACTATCTGATGTAAATTGTAGGGAACCATTCCTGACATCACTTGTGGGTACCTCAGGTTTGGTGGTGACAGGGGAATGAGAAAAACACAGTTTAAGAATAAAAGTGGGTCCAGGGGGCCATCACTTGTAATGGAGGCAGTGAAGGTCCCAAGCTTAGGTTCACCACAGTATTTATTGGTTACAATCACTTTGATCTATAGGGTAGGGATGGAGTGATGGTGGAGAAAGGGTGACATGATGATGGGGTGAATCAGTCAGCTGGAGCTGAATCAATGAGCCAGAACTGGTGTGTCATTCTAAAGTTTGATAACAGTGGTGGTTTGGGAGTTTCACAAAACAAGAACGTGGTTATCTTTAGCCTATTATCTATGTGCAGCTGGTGGAATGCAGGCCTTACATGGAGCCTACAAGTCTGGTTATATCTTAGTGCTATGAAGGGGTTTTATGTCCTTGAGCACAATGTTTATGGTAACAGAGTCTAGGTCACCCTGCACCAGAACATGAGGCATGGAGAAGTTTATATGTTACTCATAACTAATTTATGTAGGCACTCTGTAAGCCCTTTTTTCTTTGCTGCTTCTCCCAACAGTAGATGATGGGTTGATAGAAGCAGAAAACCACCATAGCACATGTATACCTATGTAACAAATCTGCCTGTTGTGCATATGTATCCCATTACAATTTAAAAAAAGAAAGAAAGAAAGAAAGAAAGTCTTTCTTTTAAAAAATTTTTAAGTACATTGTAAAAGCAACATCTGTTCTACTCTTATAACAATTATTTCTTTTTGGAGATCCAGGATTCAGTGTGGGCTCTGCCCAGTGCTTAGGTGGATAATAAGAAGTTTATAAACCTTAATAAAACATTCAAGGTTTTTTATTGCATCCCATATTCTTCTCTATTCTCAGTTATGTTCACAGATTGCCTCATAGTTTTTCACAAATATCACAGAATTTCTGGGGTTTCTGGGATATGCTATGTGATTTCAAAATGTCTTACTGTTTCATATTCTCTTCTTTAGCTATAATATCTTTATTCTTATTAATACACCCGCCTAAATCTTGACCTCTACTTTCTTTGAAAACTCATCTTTGGAGAGAGATCCAAGATGGCCAATTACTAGCAGCTCAAGATTGTAGCTCCCAGTGAAAGCGCAGAGAATGAGAGGACGCCACACTTTCAGACGAATTTTTGTTGCTCATGGACCAGGAGATTTCCAGCGAAGGAGCCCCAAAGATCGCCAGTGCAACTCTTGTGGCTGGTGCAGAGGTTTTGCCGGTGCCACGGCGTGGCGGTTCTTGGTACAGAGTAAACAGGACTGGGTCCCCTTTTGGTAGATGTTTGGAGCTCTGGGAAGGCAGAGTGGCCTATTCAGCTGATTGAAAAAGGAACTCAAGAAGGAAGCCAGACCGGAGATTACCGGGCAGAAAACCACCATGAATCTTAATGCCACTGCTTTGGCCAGCACAGTGAGTTACTCAGATTTTGGCGCTGGGAATCAACAAGGTGGACGTCTACTCAGAAACCTAAATTGAAAGTGGGTAATTACAGAGATGACAGGTGGATTAATGTACAATTATGGGAAGAAACCAGCATAAAAAGGCTGAGAATACTCAAAATCAGAATGCCTCTTCCTCTACAGGGGATCACAGTTCCTCATCAACAAAGGAACAAGGCCTGATAGAGAACGAGTGCATTCCATTAACAGAATTAGGCTTCAGAAGGTGGATAATAAGAAACTTCTGTGAGTTAAAAGAATATGTTCTAGCCCAATGTAAAGAAACTAAGAACCTTGAATAAAGATTTGACAAAATCCTAATGAGAGTAGACAGTTTAGAGAGGAATATAGGTGAATTAATGGGACTGAAGAATACAGTATGAGAACTCCATGAAATATGCCCAGGTTTTAACAGTCAAATTGATCAAGCAGAAGAAAGAATATCAGAGGTCGAAGACCAACTTAATGAAATGAAATGAGAAGACAAGATTAGAGAAGAAACAGTAAAAAGGAATAATCAAAGTCTCCAAGAAATATGGGACTATGTGAAAAGACCTAATTTACATTTGATAGGTGTACCTGAATGTCATGAAGAGAATGAATTCAAGCTGGAAAATATTCTTCAGGATACTGTTCAGGAAAACTTTCCTAACCTAGTAAGGTAGGACAATACTCAACTTCAGGTAATACAGAGAAAACCACAAAGATATTCCCGAAGTAAAGCAACCCCAAGACACATAATCATTAGATTCACCAGGGTTGAAATAAAGGAGAAAATTCTAAGGGCAGCTAGAAAGAAAGGTCAGGTTACCCATAAAGGGAAGCCTATCAGACTCACAGCAGATCTCTCAGCAAAAAACCTACAAACTAGAAGAGAGTGGGGGTCAATAATCAATATCCTCAAATAAAAGAATTTTCAACCCAGAATCTCATATCCAGACAA
>CM052649.1:26644318-26696177 GCA_028533165.1 Leontopithecus rosalia | reverse complement strand
GTCAGGTTACCCATAAAGGGAAGCCTATCAGACTCACAGCAGATCTCTCAGCAAAAAACCTACAAACTAGAAGAGAGTGGGGGTCAATAATCAATATCCTCAAATAAAAGAATTTTCAACCCAGAATCTCATATCCAGACAAACTAAGCTTCATAAATGAAGGAAAAATAAAATTTTTGCAAACAAGCAAGCACTCAGATTTCATCACCACCAGGCCTGCTTTACAAGAGCTTCTGAAAGGAGCACTACACACAGAAAGAAACAACCAGCATCAGTCATCCCAAAAACTTACCAAAAGTTATAGAGTATCTCCATAATGAAGAATCTATATCAACTAATGGGCAAAATAGCCAGACAGCATTAAATAACAACATTAAACTCACAAATATCAATATTAAACCTGAATTTAAATGGATTAAACACCCTAATCAAAGACACAGACGTGCAAACTGAATAAAAAGTCAAAACACATTGGCACTCTGTATCCAGATCCATCTCATAAGCAAGAACACACAAAGACTCAAAGCAAAAGGTTGGAGGAAGACTCACAAATCAAATGGAGAGAAAAATCAAAACAAAACAAACAAAACAAAGCAAAAAAAAACCAAAAACAGGACAAAGAAGGACATTACAAAATGATAAAAGGTTCAATGCAATAATAGGAGTCAATGATCATAAATATATATGCACGCAATATAGGGGCACCCAGATGCATAAGACAAGTTTTCAATGACTTATATAGAGACTTGGACTCCCGCACAATAATAGTGGGAGATTTTGACACCACATTGTTAATATTCAATGGATCAATGAGATAGAAAATTAACAGGGACATTTATGACTTGAACTCAGACCTGGAACAAGTAAACTCAGTGAATATTTATAGAATTCTTCACCTCAGTTCCACAGAACATACATCTCTTTTAGTATCACATTACACCTATTTTGAAAATGACACAATAAATGAAAGCAAATCACTCTTCAACACTTGCACAGCATTTCACAGATTTAAATAAAATATTGGTTGGCTGTTTGATTCTTATTTTCCTTCCTTATTTCTTCCTGTCTCCACTGTTAAGCACAATTATCAGCATAAAGGAGGTTTTTAATATCTATTTTTAGATTGCATTCCAGCCTGGGCAGTAGAACAAGACTCCTGTTAGCTCTCTCCCTTTTCTCTTTCTCTTTCTTTCTTAAAAAAAAATAAATAAATAAAAATAAAAGTATCCTAAACAAAATAATGTACTTTGAATTGCCTACTAATTAAACAGAAAAACAAATCTATAGATCATTCAAGAAGTGTCTAGTGACACTTTTTGTAACTCATTAAAACATACATTGAGCATTATAGGAATTCAAAAAAAAAAAAAAACCACTCACTATTAACCACCACACATATCAAGCATGTAAAACGTCTCTGAGGTATAAGCAAGTTAAAAAGATTGCACAAAAAAATAGAGCTTTTCATCTCTTGCCATGTTTTAAGTTTGTTGCATTAAATATTAGAATTGAAAATGCCAAATTTTCTCATATTTTACCTGTTAATGGCTAATCAAGTCCATCTCTTCCTAAACAGGAAAAATATTGTCCTACACTTAGTTACTTCAGATCCTATAAGAAGCAATTGCTAAGGAATAATTTCAAAAATCTGCAAAAAATAAATTATTAGAAGAAACACCTATGAGAGCAAATGAAGATGTTGGCAGAAAAGGTTAGGTGAGTCTTCAGAGCATGATGTATTTCTAATCCAGTAAAGTCGAAGAAGAAAGAAGTTTGGATGAAAGCATTAGAGCTCTCTAAGTTTGTCAAAGATACTGGGGACTTCATGAGCCAAAGACTTGTGGCTCCTAGGAAGCCCACAGCACTTATCTTGACTTTCACACAAAGACATTGATGGATTTCCATATGCAGTAGATATGCTCTCATTTTATTATGTTAATTCTATTTGGATCTTAGCAAGCTACCTTCAACTGGCAAGGCTAGATAACAAACCAAACCAAATCTCTTGAGGCAGGGCTTCAAATGTGGTCGTTGGAGTGGTGATTAATGATAATTGTTGCATATGTTTATTTTAACCCATCTTTCTGTGAAACACACATTACAGAAACTGGCAAGATTTAATAAAATTGTATTAGACTTGAAGTAGTAAATTCTAAATTTTAGAACACATTTATTAATCTCCTTGAACTACAGAAACCCCTGCGAAATAACTTTTATTCTCAGTTAACTTGTATTATTTTCACTAATAGGTAATAATTTATTTATATATTTAGAATGTTTAATTAACATATTTATGCTGCATAGACAGATATGCAGACACATACAAACACATATAGTTATACACTGCATTAGTTTGTTCTTAATGCTAATAAAGAAATATTGGGAATGGGTAATTTATAAAGAAAAGGATGTTTAGTTAACTCACAGTTTCATGTGGCTGGGGGTCATTGCCTCATAATCAAGGCAGGAGGAAAAAGAGGAGCAAAGTCACATCTTACATGGCAGCAGGCAAGAGAAAGCTCATGCATAAGAATGCCCCTTTACAAAACTATCAGATCCTGTGAGACTTAGTCACTATCATTTGAACGGTATGGGGGAAACTGCCCCATGATTCAGTTATTCTTCCACTGGGTTCCTCCCAAAACAAGTGGGAAATGTGGGAGCTACAATTTAAGATGAGATTTGGGTGCGGACAGAACAAAACCATGTCATACACATACCTATTTCTATTCTGACTAATATTCAGTGGCATTTTCTGGAAAATCTTGTGTTCCATTGCTACATCTGCTCATACACATATCTTTTTCTTATCAATTATTCTTCAAGTTCATCACCATTACCATATTTTTCTGAACACTGCAGATACAGGGAAGCTCATAGTCTGCTGGAGAAAAAAATCAGTTTGTTCTCTAATCTATGTTCCTTATGCATAAAATTCAGTGATGGGAATATTGCTTATATTACATCTAATTTAAAATAATATGGTGCTATGATTAATAAAGTAATCAAAATCACCACTTCTTTTTCAAAATTTGGTAAAATACCAAGAAGAAAAATTCTGACAGTTCATTTTACAAAGGAAATTTAAGATAGATGTTCTTTACATACAGATGCTATAAATTAGCACTAACAATCCTGGTAAAGTTTAGATAATATGTTCAAAATATTTTCCATGAGATGCTTTGACTTTGTCTTCAATTCTTCCACCTGTTCAAATAAGATTAGCACTTGCTGACAAAAAAAACATTCAAAAAATATCAGGCACCACCACATTTATTAAGGCAGAGTTGTTTCAGCTGAGTAATATCATCTTTCCTAAAGACTGTATTTATCCAGTATAAATGTATTTCTTTAAAAGGTCTAGAAAACTGCCTACTTCACATAATTTGGACATGAAATATTATAGTATAAATAAATAATGTGGTAATTTCACTTGCAATATAGCTATTTATTAAATGATGCAATTAAATATTAAATTTAATTGCTTGCTTTTTAAGAATTCTGAATAGAGAAAATAAATATCCCATTTGGTATATCTGCCATTAACATATAATGGTCAGTGTTTGTGTTGTATCATGTAATCTCTTCCCACTTCAATTATTTCAGCATACCCTTATTTAAGTTAGTCTATCCACATGAAAAATTACAGATGTGTAAAAACATTATGGGCATGGATAAACCTAAGTTCTTCACTGATTATTTGTTTCTACAAATTATTTAGTTTAAATTTTATGAGAGAATCTCCTCTAATCTCTGGGGATATAGCAGTAAACACAAGACGAATTTCCTACCAACAATAACAAAAACTTATAAAATGCCTGCTACATTAAAATTATAGTACAACATGTAAAGAGAGCATATTTGGAAGAGAAGACAGTAGAAATCTCAACAAAGTGAGAATGTGAAAATTGAGTTGGCTTCCTTGGAAGTAAGTAATCAAGAATAAGACAGCACTACTGTGTGTCTGCTATTTATCCTCCATGCCTACAGGTTATATGCTGTTATATGCTAATAGATACTGCTTTATTTTTATATTGTTTTCTTAACCTCTGCCTAAACTTACATGACTTGCTTTTATTTAATGAAACTCTGTTCATATTTTCTGGTTAGAGTACAGTATCTTCTTTCTGTAGGGCTTAATATCTTTGTGACATAAGAAAACTAATTAAGCATCAGTGCCTCAATTTCATCACCTTTGGTATTGCTTAAGAACTTACCACATATCAGAAATCACTTAGTCAGTGAAAGAGTTAGAAATCAATTCATTGATCCTAAGTACAGTCACATAAGATTGATATATTATTGTTCATATTTGATAGTTTCCATAACTTAATTAACTTACCTGTGTTTACAAAGGCAGAAGAACATTGAAAAACATTTGAATTAAAATATCTGGATTCAGTACACATGCTCTTGTCTACTGCTCCATGTCCTAATCTGTATTTCAAAGTCTTTATGTGAGAAGTCAATACATCTACAAAAGGAAAGCTCTTATACTTGCTGAGACCACGTCTGAAGAAACATGAGTTCCTCTAATCATTATTTATAATTTTCTAACAAAGTAAGCAAGAAAATAATATTGGTACACTTAATAAGAAATTTTTTGTTGGTTTGTTTTATTTTACCAGAAATAAAACTGTTTTCAAAAAGAGAGTTCTAAAAATATTTTGATTTAAAATTAGTTCCACTGAATCACCACCAAAAAAAACCCTCAATAAATTTTAATTATGTTAAGCATAAAACTGTAAGATGATTTACAAGGAGGCATAAGAGAGCCATATACAGTACATAGCTGTGCTTAGTAATAGAGAAGCACTAGAGTTAGAGCAAGAAACTGTTTTTATTGTATTTATATATTTTTTGGAAGCAGAGTCCCTCTCTGTCACTCAGGTTAGAGTGAGGTACCCAGATCATGGTTCATGTACCTCGACCTCCTGGGACCAGATGATTTTCCCACCTTAGGTTTTAGAGTAGCTAGGACTACAGGAATGTGCTATCATACGTGGCTAATTTTCGTATTTTTTTGTAGAGATATGGTCCCACATGTTGCTCAGGCTGGTCTTGAACTCCTGGGCTTAGAGATGCACATTCCTGAGTCTCTCAAAGTGCTAGAGTTACAGTTGTATTAATAAAAGTTATACTATAACTATAATTTGACCTTAGCCTTTTGTAAACATTAGGTAGACTGTGACTAAAATAAGATAATTAAGTCATGGATTTATTTTTCAAATTTTTGTTTTAAATATATATGCACACATACATATGTAATTTTAGCACATAGAGTATTTTAAAGTAATGTTTTAAATTTTCTTAAAAAAAAACCTTTTTCCAAAATGTTGTAGTTATAATAGCTTAGTTTTTGTCATAATGTAATTTTGTTAAAGTGTTGACTTTATAACCTTTATCAGGAATCTGGATCAGCTCTTTCAAGACAAAAAATGCTGGAAGACATTTTGAAAAACATTCTTTACTGTCTTGAAGAACTGATAGTATAGTAAGAAACTATAAGTCAAAAATAAGTTAAATTGAGAATTTCTTTACCTATGTTCATTGGAAATATTGGCCTGCAGCATAAGGATGATTCAAAATAGAAAAAATCAGTAAATGTGATTCACCACATAAGCAAAACTAAAACCATATAATCATTTCAATACATGCAGAAAAATCATTCAAAAAAATCCAACATCCGTTCATGATTAAAAATCCTAGGTAGGCATCAAACAAACTAGACATCAAAGAAACATATCTCAAAATAATAAAAGCTATTTGCAACAAACCCACAGCCAACATCACACTGAAAGGGGAAGAGCTGATGCATTCCCTCTAACAACTAAAACAAAACAAGGATGTCCATTCTCACCACTCCTACTCAACTTAATATGGGAAGGCCCAGCCAGAGAAATCAGGCAAGAGAAAGAAAGAAAATGTATCTAAATAAGATAAGAGGAAGTCAAATTATCTTTTTCCACTGACAGTATAATTCCATGCCTAGAAAATGCTAACGATTCATCTCAAAAACTCCTAGAAATAATAAATGTCCTCAGCAGAGTTTCAGGATATAAAATCAATATACAAATATCAGTAACATTTGAATACATAACAGCTTTCAGACTGAGAACCAATCAAGACTGCAATCCCATTTACAATAAAAAAAAATCACATATAGGAATATGTTTAACCTATGAGATGAAAGATTTATGCAAGGATAACTACAAAATACTGCTGAAAGAAAATTTATATATTACAAAACAATGCT
The DNA here is from genome assembly GCA_028533165.1 of Leontopithecus rosalia. Lineage (NCBI taxonomy): Eukaryota > Metazoa > Chordata > Mammalia > Primates > Cebidae > Leontopithecus > Leontopithecus rosalia. Next base: position 26,689,921 of record CM052649.1, on the reverse strand, counting down.
AAAACACTCCATGTTCATGGATTAGAAAAATCAACATTGTTACCATGACCATACTACCTAAAGCAATCTAGAGATTCAATGCAATTCCTCTAAAATTACCAAACTATTTTTCACATAATTAGAAAAACCAATTCTACAATTCATAAAGCATCAAAAAAGAGTCCAAGTAGCCAACGCAATGCTAGGATAAATAAATAAATAAATAAATAAATAAATAAATAAATAAATCTGTTAGCATCACATTACTTAACTTTATACTACAAAGCTATAGTAACTGCAACACCATGGTACTGGTACAAATACAGACATGTAGATCAATGGGACAGAATAGCAAACCCATAATTAAAAGGCACACACCTACAACCATCTGATCTTTGACAATGTGAACAAAAATATACAATGGGGTAAGGAAGCTATTCAATAAACTATGTTGGGAAAACTGGCTAATTATATGTAGAAGAATAAAACTGGACTGCAAAAATTAAGTCAAGATGGATTAAAGATTGAGGTGGAAGACCTGAAGCTATAAAAATTCTAAAGGAAAACCCTTTTTGGATATTGGCCTAGGCAAAAAATATATGATTAAAACTTCAGAGACAAATGCAACAGAAACAAAAATCAAGAAATGAGAGCTAATAAAACTAAAAACTAAAGAAAAAATAAAGAGCTTCTACACAGAATAGACATAATCAACAAAGCAAACAGACAACCTACAGAATGAAAGAAAGCAGTTGCATACAATGTACCCAACAAAAAAAACAAATATCTGGAATCTATTAGAAACTTAAAGAAATCAACAAGAAAAAAACAATCCCATTAAAAAAGGGAGCAAAAGGTATGAACAGATATTTCTCAAAAGAAGACATAACAGTGACCAGTAAACATTAAAAAAATGCTCAATACCACTAATCGTCAGAAGAATACAAATTAAAACCGCAATGGGATACCATTTCATACCAGTCAATGTGGGTACTGTTAAAGTAAAAAAAAATAACATGTTGCCAAGGATTGGGAGAAAGGGGAATGCTTGAACACTATTGGAAATAATGTAAATTAGTCCAATCCCTGTGGAAAACAGCATGGATATTTCTCAAGAAAAAAATAAAGCAGAACTACTATTTGATCCAATAATCCTACCACTGAGTACCAACCTCCACAAAATAAATTGTTTTATCAAAAGAAATCTACACTTTGAATAAAATGTTAAATTTAAATAGATAAATTTTTGTTAATTATACTTTAGTAAAGCTGGAAAAAAAGAATCAACAGAATAGAGATTCCTGAAATCAAAGATGGCAAAAACGTAAATAATTGTTGCCGAGATAGAAAATTCACAATAGTAAAGTTGTGAGATTGGTGAAGCATGGTGGCTCACGCCTGTAATCCCAGCACTTTGGGAGGCCGAGGCAGGTGGATCACGAGGTCAAGAGATCGAGACCATCCTGGTCAATATGGTGAAACCCCATCTCTACTAAAAATACAAAAAATTAGCTGGGCATGGTGGCACATGCCTCTAATCCCAGCTACTTAGGAGGCTGAGGCAGGAGAATTACCTGAACCCAGGAGGTGGAGGTTGTGGTGAGCAGAGATTGCACCATTGCACTCCAGCCTGGGTAACAAAGAGAAACTCCACCTCAAAAAAAAAAATACAAAAATTAGCTGGGCATGGTGGTGGGCACCTATAACGCCAGCTACTCAGGAGGCTGAGGCAGGAGAATCATTTGAACCTGGGAGGCAGAGGTTGCAGTGAGCCGAGATCTTGCCATTGCACTCCAGCCTGAGCAACAAAAACAAAACTCCGTCTCAAAAAAAAAAGAAAAAGGAAGAAAAGTTTTGAGATCAACCTGAATTTCCAACAATAAAGGACTGGATAAAGAAAATGTGATATATACATACGTACTTCTATATACACAATGAAGTACTATTCAGACAAAAAAAAGGATAAAAAAATCATGTGGTTTGCAGCAACGTGAATGGAGCTTAAGGTCATTATCCTAAATGCAGTTCCTCAGAAATAGAAAAGTCAAAAACTGCATGTTCTCATCACCAAGTGAGAGCTATACAGTGGGTGCACAAGAACATAAAGATGCAAACTACAGACACCAGGGACTCCAAAATGGGGGCAGGGTGAAAAAGTGAAAAAGTGGAAAAACGACCCAATGTGTACTATGTTTACTATTCTGGTAATGGGTTCCATAGAGGCCCCAACCCCAGCATTAAGCAATATTTTTACGTACGTAACAAAGCTACACATGTACCCCCTTGTTCTAAAATAACAACTTTTTAAAAGTCAAATTGAGAAAAAAGAACATTCGCCTGAGAGCATCTGCTGTTCTAGGGAATGTGTGCTGAGATTTCAAGACTTTCTGTGGCATGAGGGAACAGCTAAGGATCCTAGACATGCCTAAAATTAGGGGACTAAGACAAGAGCACCCACACACCCATCATTAAGCTGAGACATTCATAGTGTTGCAGCCTGAAGTTAAGAATGAAGAAAAAATAAATTACACACACACACACAATACATGTGTGTGTAAAAAATAAAACTTTACCCTCAACAGAATGGGGGAAAATAAAAGACTGCATGAAAATGGAGCAACCTGACCTTTAGCAGCCTTGTAGTTCTAGTTCTCATTATATGCACAGCCCAAAATAACTCAAATAAGTTCATTTAAAGTGGTCCTGGACTGACAGTGGCTACCAAGTACTGGGTAGAAATGAAGATAAATCTCCTAATTTCCCTTTGTCTTGCTTTATTAAAGGTTTCTGCTCCCTGGGAAAATCTTATATAATAGCCTATTCACTAAAAGCCCTCTACTGAGTTTTTCCATCTGATATGGCCTTGGAGATTCTGCATATCTCTCCTAAGGACCAAGGCACTTACTCCTCCAGCTTGCAAGGATGATGCATGCTAAAGTTTGAACAATAAACACTGTATCAATCTGTTTTCATGCTGCTGGATAAACACATACCCAGGACTGGGTAATTTGCAAAGGAAAGAGATTTGATGGAGAATTCACACTTCCCTGTGACTGGGCAAGCCTCACAGTCATGGTGAAAGGTGTATGTCTCACAGGGTGGCAGGCAAGAGAAGAGAGCTTGTGCAGGAAAACTCCCCCGTGTAATTACCATCAGATCTTGTGAGATTTATTCACTGTCACAAGAACAGCACAGGAAAGACCTGTCTCCATGATTCAATTACCTCCAACCGATTCCCTCCCACAACATGTGGGAATTCAAGATGAGATACGGGTGGAGACAAGGTCAAACCACATCAAACCCTATTATTGGTATTTCCATGGATGGAAAATAGTTGCCATCTATCAAGTCATGAAGCAGCCTGCATACAAAAACTGATTGATGTGCTGGTTCAGTGAGGACATTTCTGAGGGACTGCCTGAGTTTCAGCACTCAGCTCAGTGTCTCCTTCTGCCCAGTACTGCTGACCTCATTGATCACACTCCTCAGAGTATTCCTTAATGAGTTTCTGACATGGAACTCTGAATCTCAACAACAGTTTTCTCAGAAACCCAACTTCCAGCAGGTCTGTCCATTATCTACTGCTGTCCAGGCAGGAACTGGCCCTAACTGGCCTTTGGTCTTGTTCTGGCAACTACGGATGATAATTGCAGTACTTGATAAGTTCCTCATCGAAGTTCCACATACCCTGTACTCTACTCATTTTGACCCCAGGACTCTTCCCTTCTAGTAACTTTTAACCCTTCGGCAGTTATACAGTTGAAATGCCATGGAGATATCTACATTTTCATTTTATCACTTGCAGGCAGAGATAGGAGGTTATATCTTGAAGACTTTCATGGCTTAACTATGTCATGCCACCATTTATACATAAGTATGGCCACCCAAGCTCCCAAGATACGCTTTGATGTAGAATCCACCAGAATTCTAAACAAGGTAGTTGACATGTTCTTGGTTTAGAATTCTTCCTGAACCCATTTGGTATTACGGATATCTCACTTCTCCCTTCTGTGTAGTTAGCTAAGGGTTTGGGGACAATTACATCTCCTTTTAGGGTTCTAAGTAGGATATTTACCACAATTACTAATTTTCACTATTCTTTGCTTAGTTCTTCAGGTTTCTCTCCATTCCAAGGTTCAGAATGACATTTTCATTGCCCAGGTGACAGACTCCATTTATGTCTTACCCTACCTATTACTCCAACGCTAACAGTAAAAACTGCCTTGAGTTTTCTAAACCCTTTATTTTTTCATTAAAAAACAAACCAAAACAAAGCAAAAGAATCTCTCACTTTGTTCAATGAATATTTTAGCTTTCACACTATTTTTCTTTAAAACCAATCCTAACAAGCTTTCTCTAGAAACTGAAAAGTGAAATTCTCTCTATGCTCTGTTCTAACCTCTCTTGAAAAATGGTTATATCCACTTTAATGGCTATGCTTTGTCTCAGGACCATAAGAATCACCAGTAATAAAATATGTTATTATAATCCATAAGGAAAACTAAGCAAACTTTCATTTTGAGAAACATCTTGGCCTTTTTGAGGCCTTATCTTCCAGAGAGAATCTAACATTTACTGAGTCAGTCTACTTAGGATGGGAAGGCACTCTGGGCTTACAGGGTGACCAAGACAGCCTTAAAGTGCTCCTCTGCTTGGCTAAACTTTAGACAGGCTTCTTCCTGCATGAAGTCCCATGACCTGCCTTTCCTTGGAACATTTGCTTTTGAAATTTGTCATTGCAAAGTTTATCTGCTCCTTTGAGATTCAGATTTTTTAAAAGGCTTTTTAACAGTTTTATGCCACAGTAATATCTTTTTTAAGCACTTAGGAAGCATCCCTTTGAAATTTAATTGTCAAGGAAGACAGCACTGTTCCTATTTCTCTCCGTCTTTGTGGGAGGGTAGGAGTTGAACTTCTGTGGACATATTGCTCCAAGTTGTAAATTGGCTCCGTCATAAAGATAAAAGAAAGTTTACTTTCCACTTTCCGTTGGCTAAGGTGAGCCAGCAAACACAGAGGCCTATGACCTCTTCCTGCTCCTCTCCCAGCTCTTAATAACTCTCCAGCCTTTTGTCTCCATGAAGCAGGGTACACATACTCCCTCTATGCCCTCTTCCCTATTGCTGGCAACAAAAGCAACTTGTGTGGATTTACGGTCCTGTGTGATTTTTCTTTAACACAAATCAGATCATGGGGGTATATGTGAAAGCTAGCCTCTTGGTTGGAAAGACTTCTATCAAACACATTGAAAGGTGAGGTTTTTCTTTTTCTGCTGAGTAGCATCTATGTGTTCACATTGCGGCTCAGTCAAACCACATGCTGAAATCTTTTCACTGAAGCCTGAATATTTTTTTTTTTTGTAGAATATCTGCCATAGAAAGAAATAGCTGGGTTTTCAAAGAAATATGCCTGGTATCTCAACTGTAGCAGAGTCTTCAGTTGCTCCGTAGGTCAGTTAGGAAATTTATTTTTGTTTGCTTGCAATGAAAGTTATCAGAGGAACATCTGTATTCATCAAGGAGTTTTCCCTGGTGTTTAATATATGATGAGAAGTGTACAAATAACTATGATTACTAAGGTAAGATTAAATTATAAGTAAAAGAATCATAAAATGTCAAAAGTAGAAGAGACATTGAAGTGGTATTTTAAAAAAATTTCTTATTTTGAGATGCTAAACTATGTGACCCCCCCCACCAGTCAGGACACTGTTTTTATATGTACACTCAGGCACTGGAGAAATAGCTGTGGTATAAAAGGCATTGTGGGTGTTAAGCAAGCAAATACATGTCAAATAGTTTCCATAGTCATTTTCACCCACTGGTGCTTGTTCAAACCCTTCAAATTCTGAATACTAAATGCATTTTCTTTTCTAAATAATTTTTGTTTTTTTTTAGTTTGGAAAACATTATCTCCCTACTTTATGTTGTCTGCCTAATTAACACCTTCACTCTCTCCATTCTCTTCCCAAAGAAAATTATTCTTCCTCAAAATTTATATCCTTTGAGAATATAACAGTCCTTCATGTGTTCTTTGTAGGATATTTCAATTATTTAATGAAGATTGCCCTAAATAGAATACCCCAGAATTTCTTATTATCATGTTGAAAATGTAGTAGTCAGAATTAACAATGATACCCCACATATTATCTGAACAGAAATATCTGAACAGAAATAACACACACTCAGTTGATTCCGCTTTATTTTATTCTGAGCTTGCCTGATTAGTGTTCTTGAAAGCCACATCACAGGCTAACTCACATTGAATTTACTGTCCTGTAAATCATTTAAACATTTTTGTCACTTGCTGCTGCTAATTCAGTACTTACATCATTTGCAATTTGGATCCAAGTATGGTATCTTCCATGTGTGCCTCTCTGCTACATTTAATTTGTCAATTCAGCCCATCATTACAGGTTATAAAGATCATTTCTGCATTATAATTATTCTGCAATGCATTCACTAACCCTTCAAGATTCCAGTGACCCACAAATTTAATGAACATATGAGCTTGTTCTCTGTATGCTTATCCATGTTACTGATTAAAATGTTTAGTAGGACACCACTGAAGACACAGTTCTGAGGCCTCTGTTCGAAAGGGCATCAATCTTATAATCTTGTTTGGCATTGTTATTTTTTAATGTGTTATTAATACACTTAATAAGTAGTCCTTGCATATAGACTATATAATAAAATGTATGTAATGGCATATTGGCAATAAACAATGAAAACACAATTATTATTAAAAATATAAAAAACAATTATCTGCTACATATTCCTTGCATGGCTTATAGGGGATCTAAAAGCAAAAGTGGAAAAAGTGAATGTCAAATTTTTAAAAATTTGTGTGACATGGCTTCCTTTAAGCTGTTGTTCCTAAAAATTTCATATGTGTGTGTGTGTGTGTATTATATATATACATATATATATATATATATATATATATATATATATATATATATGTGAGTCAAGGTTTCATTGTATCTATACACAGATATATATAGGATTCAAGAATGTATTATATATGTGTATATACACACACACAGATATAGGATTCTCTCTCTCTCAGTGGGTCAGTGAGGAGGTCACTTTTGTCACTGTTAAAATGCACACTCTAAATTAAGAGACACCCCATACAGGCTTTGTGTGAGCAACGTGGCTGTTTATTTGCCCAGGAATGGGCAGGCTAAGTCTGAAAAGAGAGTCAGTGGAGGGCAGTGGGATATGAGTTGGTTTCATAGGTTTGGGACAGGCAGTGGAAAGTTACAGAGGTTACAGTTTAGGGTGGTTTTTTGCATGCTGGTAGGGAGTCACAAGATGAACCAAGGTCGATAGCAAAGTCCAATTGCTTTATCAGTTAACGGGGGAATAAGGAGCAATAGAACAATGTCTCAAGTTAGTTAAGCACCACAGGGGTTGATCATTCTTCCTCTTTTCATGGTCTTCCAGTTACTTCAGATTTTCTAATCCTCGGAGGCTATCCAGAGGGGTACTTGCAGGTCACGGGATTCGCCATGGTGTCCATAGCATTGTAAGTCAGCCCAGAAGACCTTACATTCACCATCTTGGTTTCAGTGGTTTTTAGCCAGCTTCTTTATTGCAACTTGTCTTATCATCAATGTCTTTATGACCTATACGAACCTCCTGTCTCATCCTGTGACTAAGAATGCCTAACCTGGGAATGCAGTCCAGTAGGTCTCAGCCTTATTTTACCCAGCCCCCTTTCAAGGTGGAATTGCTCTGCTTCAAACACCTCTGACAGTACTATGCTGTTTTCAGACTGTTTTGTGATACCCTTCTTTCATTCATTTTACAAGAGGATAGGGACATCCTCCTCATTTTGTTAATTATTCGACATTTAGTAAACAGTAGGGGGATGCCTGGGTACATGAGCATGGTGCCAGCTTTTCCTTCTCAGGATTAAGGAAGATAAATCTAGGAATTATTGAAGTAGTTTGGACTAATTCACAATACCCACAGCCCCGGTGAAGATCGAGAACCATACAATAATGTCCCTGGAATATGCATGTGCTACTTGGAGATTGATTGATGGGATGATCTGGGACCCTGTATTTCTTGAAGTTAATGCAATAAAGTGTATCATAAAGAACCATTCTCACCTTCAGGTCTTTATCTTCAGAGAAGCTATCCTAGCACGGAATCATCTGAGTTTTTTACTGCTGTGCCAAATATCTCCATGTTTCAGTAAATACAGAGCCAACAAGAACAAAATGATTAAGATTTTTTTAGTACTTACCTTTGCAGTTCAGAAGAATTTTGTTGCTCAGAGTGTCTGTATCTAATATTCTGCAGTATACTAAAACTCCAAATCTACAGAACTCTACTCACTTCTAATTCAGTGAATCCTGTTTTTGATTTACCCCCCTGCTCTACAGAGACAATAAATTTGAGAACTAAGTGTAACATGAAAACCTCTTTTACAAATTCTGAAATTGAATAAAAATATCAATAAATCAAAAGCATTTCTAAACATGACAGTCTAAATATAAATCTGTATATACAGTTTATATGTTGCAGCTTGGATATCCTCTACTTTTCCGTTTTCAAATGAACAATGCTCTGATTCAAATTAGTTTATTCTTGACTGGTTAGTTTTCTATGTGTGCTTCGCCTCATTTTTTTTTAATCTTGGCTACCATGTAATGTAAAATATTGTCATTTAAACAGTACCTTTCAATATATCACTAGCAAAGCCATCTGCTAAATTCAATGAAATTTTAAGGTTACTAAGTCTTGTCTTCTGCAAGATATTATCATACTCTCCAGAAGTAATAATTGGTGATACTCAAACATTAAGCCACCTTTTTAAGCATTTTATAAGATAATTGAAAGGAAGGCTATGACAATATGCACAGTTAAAATAAGAAGTTATTATTCTTGCAGATAGGTTGTGCTATCTATTTTATAATCGTCTCATCATTTACAGGGATAACATGGGAATTTGGGGATATTTATATAATGTGCTTTGAATATAGAATGTCAATTTAAAATGGTGAGAATTAAAATTTTCACTTATATATTTACTCATGCATTAATATATATATATATATATATATATATATATATATATATATATATATATATATTAAGCTCCTAGAACCCAGGTAATTGTTTGTATGTTTGCCTCTCCCTCAAACAGTGTTTTTGCTTTTTAATCAACTGGTCTTTCAAATAAGAGAGGTGACTCATCCATGCCCTCATTTCCAGAGCATAAAGTGGGGCATGGTGCATAGAAGATGCTTAGTAAATATTAGGAGAACTAATTTAATGAATATACAAGTGAATTTAAAGACATCTGACTTTTGTGTACTACAGAATTGCTAAAAGGGTTATAGTCAACTAAAAGTCTGTGTTTTCAATTATTATATATTTAGAAGCACCATACAATATAAAATATCATTATTGTCATGAATATGAGTTCATTATTTCCTAACATGTATGTACATGGGTGCTATCTACCTTTATTAAGGTCAAGAACAGATCTTTACAGCATTATTTTCTGCTCACTCATATAACTACTGCAAACTGGACTCTAAAACATCCCTGCCTATACCTTATATTATACTTAGGCAAACCTGGTTTTCATTCATTTCATATACTGTGCCTTCTCCCACCTCCGTTCCTTTACTTAAATTGTCCTTGACATTTGGAACAAAATAATCCGTGCATGTTTTCCGTTCCACATTCCTGTCTTTTGCAAGTATTCAGTCGAAATTTTACTTATTCAGAGAGCATCCCTCATTAACCCAGGCCCACAAGCCTTCCACTCACTTATCGGAAGGAACAATCAATTCTAATTTACATGAAAAAGAATCTCTGGCCAGCAGTGCTTTGGGCATCCATAGTTTTGCCTATTATGGTTTTGAGAAAGCAGAGAATTATATTTGTGTACCCCAAGCTTACAATCTGCAGTTTTCATGTTTCACTTATTTTGGACCTCTTGAAAATTCAGCACATATTAAATATTTTTCTCCTACTCCAGTTACTGGGTGAGTAGATTCATGTTGGATCCCGCAGGGAAAAACTTTTTAAGGTCTGTTGGTTTTCTTAACCACACTCACTGTATGGTCAGGTCTAGGCCATGAATTTCTTCCCTTAAAATATTAATAGTTCATTTGACTTTAATGTACATTTCTCATAATTTATCTCATACCAAGGGCAGGATAAATATGGAAGCACAGTGTATCAAGCTATCAAGACTAAGATCACCCCTGCAAGGCCTAACAAATCATTTGTGGAGAATTCATATTAAAAATCATGATACTGAAGTTCTGAGCGGGTAATTAGGGTTAATTTTGAAACAGGTATATTCTAAGAATTGTGCTTACTGTGGCACTTTTTTATGTGTACATGAAGGTAATTATGGATATTAAATATGTGTGATTACATATAAATATACATGCCTTATCAGTAATATATACTAAGTTGACATTTTTTTTAAAGGTTGCTTTTCCCTGCATAATCAATTTTTATAAAAATTGCTTGTTTCTATTTGTCTTTTTTCTGCGGACATCTGTTAGATTTAGATGCCTGGCAATTCTTAGCTATGTGCTCATATTTAAAATAGGGTATTAAAATTGGTGGCCATATGACATGCAATTGAGAATTTTCAATAGTGATCTTCCCTGCAGAAATATCTGGCTTGGTTGTTTCCCCTTAAGGAAACCTCAAAAAATAATAATTTCAGGGTTATTACCAGAATTCCTAGAGCAACCTTATTTGAAAGTCAAGCTAGAGAAGAAACATGGGGCAAAAGAAAATGTCCCAATAGTGACTGCTCTGTTTATCCATCCTGAGCAATGTGATTCTTCAGTTCTTCTCCCTAAAGACATTGAATCTGCTTCTCTACGTCTTGAATCTCAGCTGGATTTGTGACCCATTTTGGCAAATAGAATGAGGCAGAAATGATGGAACTTTACACCTCTTTAGCATCACAGTTGGTCAGAGCCAGTTGTAGTAAAATGCAGAAACCTGTTTTGATATAGCTCAAGCAATAGTGCTATTGGTAGAAAATATTCTTTTAAACTTTAAAAATTGTTTATTTCATTCATGCTCCTCTATCCTCTATATTTCCTGCTTATTTTCTCTAGAATCCTGGTTCCAATTATACACATATATATGTGTTAAGTATTTATATATACATGTATATAATTGGACATCTATTCTAGGTTTTGGGGTTGGAAAATATTTTCTGTCAATGACTAGACTTTTCCATGAGGCCCAGTAAGCAGAGGCTCTAAGAAACATAGATAGATATTGTAAATACATAAATATAAATAGTGTATTTTATTGAGACAGAGAGCTATTCTATGGAGACAGAGAGCAGAGGGAGCTAAAAATCATCTGTCTATCTATATAGACTTGTAGATATCTATCTCTCTCTATATACCTGTAGACATATAGCTATATCTGTATATCTATATATCATTATGGAGAGAGACAGAGAAAGAGAGAAAATGAGCTAAATAATTTAAAAAATCCTGGGGTTCACAAAATTCATAATGTGCGCCCTGGGTCCAGGTGGGAAACATTTTAGTGTCTTTGGGTAATATGGTCTTTGCTGTTGAAGAGTAAGAATAATTACACACAGTGCTTAAACAAAAGAACATGGTTGTGGTTCAATTAGAATGCATTATTTATCAAATAGGGTAATTCACTGAATATATCTGCAAGCCATAGCTTGCTGACCCTCGCTGTCCTTCATCCTTCCTACCTCCTTTCTGCATCCCCAGCCTCACTGATATCCTCATTCCTCTCCTTTCCCAGATTAAATGGCTCTTGTCAGTCAGTGTAATTATTGTCTTTAATACACATTTGTTCACTCATCCCTTGTTCACTTCCTTATTTTTACTGTGCAAAACTTCAACCCTGGTTAAATAAAATTATCTGCCTACTCCATGCACATATCTATGCAGCAGGTAAAGCTAAATGTAGACAAATTCTACTTTGTATTTATGGCTGATCCCACATTAAATAGAGGACCACAGACCTCAGTGGGCTCTTAAGGCTACCAGTCAATCCTACTGACTTTCCTCAACACAGATACCTCACCATGCTCTCAGATGTCTATTTCACAACTTCTCCCTTATCAAGCCCCTGAATCTCCCCTTCCTTTTCTTAATGAATAGCATTTGCTATATCACATAGGAAACTGCATGAGTTAGAACAGAAATTCCATTACCAAATATACCCCCATCTTAACTATCAATATTTTGCTCTGTATGAGATCAAGTTTATTAGCGAAAAAAAAATGCTTTTATTTTTCCCATACTAAATATATATATAATCTTGATTGACTTTCCTTTCTACCTACTCTCCTATTTCTTTGTCCCAAACTGCCTAAAAGGAAGATCATATTTGTTCACTCTACTTCTTACTTTTATAGCCAACAAATGCTTTTCCTTCACTGAATCACTAATAACCTCCTACTTCTGAGAACTCAGTTCTGTTCCATTGGTCTATATGTTTGTTTTGGTACCAGTTCATGCTGTTTTGGTTACTGTAGCCTTGTAGTATAGTTTGAAGTCAGGTAGCTTGATGCCTCCAGCTTTGTTCTTTTTCCTTAAGATCTTCTTGGCTATATGGACTCTTTTTTGGTTCCATATGAAATTCAAAGTAGGTTTTTTCTGATTCTGAAGAAAGTTAATGGTAGCTTCATGGAGATAGCATTGAATCTATAAATTACTTTAGGCGATATGCCCATTTTCACAATATTGATTCATCCTATCCATGAGCATGAAACGTTTTTCCATTTGTTGTGTCCTCTCTTATTTCCTTGAGTAGTTCTCCTTGAAGAGGTTCTTTACGTCCTTACATAAGTTGTACTCTTAGGTATTTTATTCTCTTTGTAGCTATTGTGAATAAGAGTTCACTCATGATTTGACTCACTGTATGACTATTATTGATGTATAGGAATGCTTGCAATTTTTGTGCATTAATTTTGTATCCTGAGACTTCGCTGAAATTTTTTATCAGCTTAACAAGATTTAAGCTGATAAATCTCCTTAAGAGATGTTAGGGATTTCTAAATATACAATTGTGTCATCTGCAAACAGATACAATTTGACTTCCTCTCTTTCTATTTGAATACCATTTACTTCTTTCTCTTGCCTGATTGCCTTGGTCAGAACTTCCAATATTATGTTTAATAGGAGTGGTGACAGAGGGCATCCTTGTCCTGTGCCAGTTTTCAAAGGGAATGCTTCCAGCTTTTGCCCATTCAGTGTGATAATGGCTATTGTCATAAATAGCTCTTATAACATTCTACCAATACCTAGTTTATTGAAAGTTTTTAGCCCAAAGAGTGTTGAATTTTATCAAAGGACTTTTCTGCATCTATTGAGATAATCATGTGGTTTTTGTCATTTGTTCTGTTTATGTGATGGATTACGTTGATTTGTGTATGTTGAACCAGCCTTGCATCACAGCGATGAAGCCAACTTGATCATGGGAGATAATCTTTTTGATGTGCTGTTGGATTTGGTTTCCCAGCAGTGTATTGAGGATTTTCACATTGATGTGCATCAGGGATATTGGCCTGACATTTCCTTTTTGTTATGTCTCTCCCAGGTATTGGTATCAGGATGATGTTGGCTTTATAAAATGGGTTAGGTAGAACTCCCTCTATTTCTATTGTTCAAAATAGTTTCAGAAGGAATGGTACCAGCTCATCTTTGTACCTCTGGTAGAATTTGGCTGTGACTCCATCTGGTCCTGGGGTTTTTTTGGTTGTTAGATTACTAATTGCTGCCTTAATTTCAGAACTTATTATTGGTCTATTCAGGGATTCAATTTCTTTCTTGTTTAGTCTTGGGAGCATGTATGTGTCCAATAATTTATTCCTTTCTTCTAGGTTTTCTAGTTTATTTGCATAAAGATATTCATAGTATTCTCTGAATGGTAGTTTGTATTTCTGTAGGATCAGTAGTGATATCCTCTTTATCATTTTTTTTATTGTGCCTGTTTGATTCTTCTCTCTTTTCCTCTTTATTAGTCTGTCTAGCTGTCAATCTATGTTGTTGATATTTTCAAAAACCCAGCTCCTGGATTCACTGATTCTTTTGAACGGATTTTCTGTGTCTCTATCTACTTCAGTTCTGCTCTGATCTTAGTTATTTCTTGTCTTCTGCTAGCTTTTGCATTTGTTTGGTCTTACTTCTCTAGTTCTTTTCATTGTGATGTTAGGGTATTGATTTCAGGTCTTTCTGCTTTCTCCTGTGGGCATTTAGTTCTATAAATTTCCCTATAAACAGTGCTTTAGCTGTGGCCCAGAGATACTGGTAAGTTGTGTCAGTCTTCTCATTGGTTTCAAGGAACTTACTTATTTCTGCCTTAAGTTCATTGTTTACTCAGTAGTCATTCGGGATCAGGTTGTTCAGTTTCCAGGTAGTGTGTGACTTTGAGTGGGTTTCTTAATCGTGAATTCTAATTTAATTGTACCATTGTCTGAGAGACTGTCATGATTTCAGTTCTTTTGCATTTGCTGAGGAGTTATTTACTTCCAATTATGTCCTCAATTTTCAAATACTTGTGATCTGGTGCTAAGAAGAATGTATATTCTATTGATTTGGGGTGATGAGTTCTGTAGATGTCTATTAGGTCCACTTGGTCTGGAGCTGAGTTCAAGTTCTGAATATCCTTGATAATTTTCTGTCTTATTGATCTGTCTAATATTGACAGTGGGGTGTTAAAGTCTCCCACTACTATTGTGTGGGAGTTCAATTCTCTTTGTAGGTCTCTAAAAACTTGCTTTGTGAATCTGGGTATTTTTGTATTGGGTACATACCTATTTAGGATAGTTAGCTCTTCTTGTTGCATTGATGCCTTTACCATTATATAATGCCCTTCACTGTCTTTTTTTGGTTTTTGCAGGTTTTATATCTGTTTTATCAGAGACTAGGATTGCAACTCCTACTTTTTTTCCTTTTACTTTCTATTTTCTTGATAAATATTCTTCCATCCTTTTATTTTGAACCTATGTGTGAGATGGGTCTCCTGAGTACAGCACTCTGATGAGTGTTGATTCTTTATCCATTTTGCTAGTCTGTGTCTTTTAATTGGGGCATTTAGCCCTTTTATGTTTAAGGTTAATATTATTGCATGTGAATTTGATTCTGTCTTTTTAATGCTAGCTGTTTATTTTTCCCATTAGTTGATGCAGTTTCTTCATGGTGTCTATGGTTTTTACTACTAGACTTTCGGATTTGTCTTAAAAAATAGCCAAAATGACACTATCTGCCCTGCTCTCAGAATAATCTCTCTGAGCATACATTTGCCAGATAGGAGTGTATAATAACATCTATAAGCCACATAGCAAATCTGTGTTGCCAGATAGTACATTGCATAATTCAAATGAGTATGTCCACTGGAGAGCTAGCTTTATAATAGTGAAATGTGGATATATGCAACTTCCTCAGATTTGTCACTTTGAACATTTTGGTTCAAGGTTTTTCTTTAATATTGAAGAAATATAGGTACACTGATTGCATATCTGTTTTGCATGACTCTTCACAAGGCAAAGAAAACTGCAAATCCTCAGTAGGTGCAGGCTATGTGATAGTCTAGCTCCATTCAATTCATACTGAATGGGTATGAGAGCACATGAACAATAGCAGAAGAGGAGGAAAATAAAACTAAGCACTTTTTGTGGCTTTATACATTTTGTTGTAAACAACATTAAAAATGTTTAAAGTAGTTTCATTAAATGTCAGCAATATGCTTGTAACAGTTGTTTTACAAAACTCAGAATTTATTTTATCCATATGTTCTGTTACACCATAATATAATGCATACATCTATCTGATGCACAAGGATGCAAACTTCCCAAATAAATATAAATAACTTGAATTCAGAAACAGGTGCAAAATAATAAACAATAACTATTATTTTTATCCCCAAGATTCCAAGTATAAAGATTGTATGTCTTATTCACTACATTGAAAGTTTAAGAAAGAAAATCATGAAATATTATTTTGTGAACTAATATAAATAGTATTTTAATTAAAATTAACAAAACTTAAGGATATATATTTGTGAACTAAGAATTTAAGTAAGAATCTTTAACCACATAAGAACCTTCCAGTGAAGGCTTGTACTATTAATACGCATTATCACTATTTAGTGATTCTGTTTTTATTTCAGTAGAAATTCCGGAGAATTTTTTTTGTCTATACAGAGTCTGAAATTTAAAAGACAAAATATTGTTAGCCAGTGAGGAAGTATTGGTCTACATAAAACATCTTTGGTAAGTTATTCACTATTAGAACAATTATGGGAACTCAGCAACATGTCTGGATAAAAAGTAATGTGCATTTCAGTGCAATAGTCTGTATATCTGTCACTAATACCAAGTTAAGGAAAGTTGTAACGAAATCTTAAATTATCTTGGAATAAATATTTTTAAAAGTTGATCTAAACTATTTTTGTAGAAATAAAATTTTAAAAACACTGCTGTCAGAAATATAAAATATATGAATAAACATATAAATGATCCATTTTCAAAAGACGGAGTCATACAAAAATTACATCTTTTCCATTGTTTCTGTAATTGATTACCACAAACTTGGTGGCTTTAACAATAAAAATTTATTATCTTACAATTCTATAGAGTATAAGAATGACAACAGTATCTTCAGTCAAAAAGCGAAATGTCAAAATTGCCATGTTTCTTTCTGCAGCTCTAAGGAAACATGCATTTCCTTACTTCTTTCAATTTCTTAAACATTTTCTCCCATGTACCTTAACCCATTGCACACCCCCTCCATCTTCAAAACCAGCAACATTTAAATTTAGTCTTTTCTATGATAAATTTAGTCTTTTCTTCTGGATTCACATCTCTATCTCAACACCACCAAGAAAATATTCACATTTTTTACATGTAGTTGTCTTCCCCAACTCTGAGCTCCACAACTTGAGGCTATTCTCCAGAGGTAAATAGAAAGATTTCATAGTTGAAGAAGCCTTGTCCAGGTCAAGGTCTAAAGGTTAATATTTTATATAATATATTATATAGTATATATGTATACTATAAATATAAATATTTATAATATAAATATTAATTAATATATATTCTATATATTAATATGTAGTATATATACTAAATGTTAAAAATGTGAATATTTTCTTGATGGTATTGAGATAGAGATGTGAATCTAGAAGAATTGTCATATATGTAATATATCATATATTCTATATAAATATATGATATATTATGACAATTCTGAATTATGTATATAATATAGCATATATTATATATAAATATATAATATATAAATAAATACAATTCTGTATGTATCTGAAATGGAAACATGTCATGTTTTGTTGAATTTTCTGCTCTAAACAACCCTTTTCTCACTTCTATTGTCTTTCTTCTGAACTTCAGAAAAGAGAAAAAGCTGAAGTTGTATTTCCTAGAAGTATTTCCTGGAATTCCCTCCCTTCTGCTATTCTGGGTTAGAAGTTGTCAAAGAAAGGAATTGCGATGAGATTCAGATTCCATACCAAGTAGATGAGCCTAGAGATATCTGGAATGTGCAGACGTGTGATTCATGGTAGCTTCTTGACAATGATTCGCAAAAAACTTGTACGCTGTAGCCTGAGATAGTAGATGGAAACAAAGAATCCTGAGAATTGCTTGCAGGTTCCAACTGACATCAGGGGAACTACAACTGAGAATCTTTTAACAAAAGTGCCTAGTACCTGCTTTCTTAACTTGCCAGATCTAGCTTCCCTGACTTCTTTGAGTCTCCCCAAACTTCACTCCCCAAGGCTTCTAATACTCATGTAAACCCTAATAGTTATATAAAATCATTAGGGTCTCCTACTTCTCTGCATTCTGTCAGTAAATGTTAGATAGAGAGTATGGAGGATTTTCTGTAATCTTTTCAATAGGCTTCATCTCAGGTGGTGTAGGTTGCTTTTGCTCCCATCATATTGGACATATTCAGTCTTATGAAAGCAGCTAAAGACAAGAATTGTGAATATAGTCAGGCAGTATGATTTGTAGGTAAAGGAAGCAAATAAACTGTAAAGTCTAATTTTATGAAAAACAATACAATTAATAGTTTGTGAAAACATTTATTTATAGTGGATGTGTATTTGTTTTAGTTTCCTAGTGCTGCTATAAAAAATTAGCACAAACTTAGTGGATTAAAACAACACAGATATACTATAATGGTTCTATATGTTAGAATCTCATGTCCTTAAATCAGTGGGATTTTTTGTTTATTTGTTTTGTTTTGTATTGTTTTGATTTTTTGAGATGGAGTCTCACTCTTGATGCCCAGGCTGGAGTGCAATGGCACTATCTCAGCTCACTGCAATCTCCTGGGTTCAAGTGATTCTCCTGCCTCAGCCTCCCGAGTAGTTGAAAATATGGGTGCCCACCCCCACACCAGGCTAATTTTTGTATTTTTAGTAGAGACAAGGTTTCACTATGTTGGTCAGGCTAGTCTCAAACTCCTGACCTCAGGTGATCCACCCACCTTGCCTTCCAAAGTTCTGATATTACAGGCCTGAGCCACGACACCTAGCCTAAATCAGTGTTTTATAAATTATAGACAACTTGCAAAACTGGGCAAAGATAGAGACCACTATTTTTCATCCAATTTACCCTTATCCTTTCCTCACTGTAATATAGCTCAGGTTTCATTTGGGGGAGAAAAACACAAGTTAAATGTCAGTTTCCCTGATATGACTGATATGACTATGGAGGCAAAGCTGCATTCCTTGAGGGAAGCTGCAGGAGAGAATTAAGTCATTTGCCTTTTCAAGCTTCTAAATGTGGCCTATTTTCTTGGCTTGTGGTCTTTTCCTCCATCTTTAAAGCTAGCATCATAGCATCCTCACACACACACGAAAAAAACCTCTATCTTCTGCCTCACTCTTACTTTAAAGGACATCTGTGATTGCAGTGGGCCCACTAGGATAAACCAAAGATAATATTTCTATTTTAAGCTAATTATCTAAATTTCCATCTACATCCTTAATTCAATCTTGCCATGTAACATGATCTATCCATAGATTCTAGGGATTTGGATGTGGCATCTTTGGGTGGGGACATTATTCTACTTATCACAGTATGTAGAAAATTATTGCCTAATGTAAACATCTTGTAATATTTATTGTTGCTCTTTGGATAGATCCCTAGATCATTTCATCTATATTTGTAATCCTATGCTTGATTTTAAAATATAGCTGTGAATAAACACCACAAAATTATTGGTCAATTTCCGTGGTAAATTCATGCTTTAATATTAATCTTTGAAATTTTCTGCATTTTAATTAGTTGAAATAAAAAATACATCACATGTAAAT
Source organism: Leontopithecus rosalia (assembly GCA_028533165.1). Classification (NCBI taxonomy): domain Eukaryota; kingdom Metazoa; phylum Chordata; class Mammalia; order Primates; family Cebidae; genus Leontopithecus; species Leontopithecus rosalia. The sequence continues at coordinate 26,670,611 of CM052649.1, read as the reverse complement.
AAATATGAATGCAGTGAAATAATAATTATAAATTATAAATAAACATTCAATGAAAAGGAAGATACAACTTATCTTTCTTTTGAGCATAACTATACATTTAAGTGCAGTTTTAAAAAGGAAGAAATGAATAGGAGAAAAATAAAAGAATTTTGAAATTTACACTGATTATTAAAAAAAAGTCCATTTGCCAGAAAAAAATAAATTATATGCCAGTATCATCATTAAAGAAATTAGAAAGCATCATTCAAATAAAAAAAAACAGATAACTACATGGACATAACTTGGCAAAATAGCAAAAAATTTAGATATGTTAGGCATAGCGATGTATACAGAGAAACTTCTACCTTAACTTTGAAATTTAAAGTTCCTCCTGAGCTTAGAGGAGAGGGTTGTACAGTTCCTGGGAAGAAGGAAGTTCAATTACAATCTGCAAAGTTTTCCACTACCAGCAGTAGGCTTTTGATCTGAGATTGCCACATATGGTTTATGTTCTGTGAAGTGCAGATGTACAAATAGAAAAGCTCTGTGTTAAGCCTTAGCAAATGCCATCAAGAAGGTAGGAGGGCAGAGTAACAAGCAAAGTTGTTACTGTAAAAAGGATAAATTTATGTTTCTTTCTCCCAGTGAAATGACCTTACTGAAAAAGATGTAGAAATGCAAGCTGAAATGGAGAGGGGAATAGGAGGAGGAGAGTCAACCGCAAATTAACTTACAATTTTGTAAGTTTTGAGGTAACTGTAGTGTTTAAAATATTTAAGTAAATATTTTTATCTCTAAATGAAATATTATTCAAAATGTTTTTTCATTGATGTGTCATGGAATTTAGATATTTTGTAGCTGGTATTACATGTCCAGAGTAATTATAATTTGAACCAACTCACAGAGCAGTTATAAAAAGTAGAATTGATTTTTCTGCCAAGAATTTTTAAATGTCTTAAAACTCTTCATGACCAAAGAAAGAAAAGCTACTTTCTTTGGTCAATTGATTGAGGTAACTCTGGGGAACCTGTCAGATGTTCATTATGCTGTACTATTCCAGTGCTTTTTGAGGGTATATATAATGATACTCCTTAAACAACCACGAACGTGGCAGGGAGATCTAGATTATGCTTGCAGGATGTCTCCTTGGAAAGTGTGTAGGCCAGTTTTTTCAAGCTCCTTTTATTTCTTTCATTTTGGACATTTTCAATATCTTCATTGCCTTGAAAAGTCTAAATGACTGAGTATTAACATCAATTGAGGAAATTATTGTTTTCACAAAAAATTTATGTCACAGTGCAGCTCTTTTAACCTTTCATTTTTGGATTGCTTAAAGGTAATATAAGTTTAAAAAGCAAGAAATCTTATTTTTATTTGTGTAGGCAAAATATCTGAGATACAGTGATGAATATGAGTAGTAAATCTTTAAAGCCCAAAGAAAATTTAAGGAGCCATCAAGTTTTCTTAGATTCATTTTTAGCTTCATTTCCCTTTTGTTTTGAATTTTGTTTTATACTCAGTAATATATCAGTTTATAGAAAGAATGTATTTTGAATTCTATTTAATGGCAGAAATTTTGTTTCTGGAATAAAATTGGACTACATTATTCTGCTTTTGAGAAAATAGGAAAAGACACTTACGACACAACAATATGATTATTTATTAACCTAAAGACAAAAAATGTCAGAGAATATAAAAATGAAATAAATCAACATAAACATGAAATTCTACAAATGGAGGGTGATAAATGGAGAGAGTTCTGATCTATGCTGAGGCATAAAAGATGAATAATATTAAGAGGAATTACTTTAGGGGTATGGATTCTCCCTTATGTTGCTATTTCTATTAATTGCTATTAATGGATTCTCCCTTAGTTGCTATTTCTGTTAATAATGAATAATATTTTAATAAGTACTGTCACTTTAAACTGCCAGGTAAGTCACACTTATTATGGTTCATATTATTATTCTAATTCTTTATGTCCAAATACATCATTGCATTTACCTCTCTTTTCCCATATTTTATTATTGATTTCACTTTCTGCATCAATGTTCTCTTCTGGACACAGGTGCAGTAGTGATCTTTTCAAAAATGTAATTTGTATTAAGTACTCATTGATATAAAACAATTTAAATTAATATTATATTTGTGACTGTAGACATATCCAAAAACAAACTTTTCAAGTTATTTTTAGGAAACAAAAGCTAAAACTGTGAGTCTGCTTAATTTCACTTCGAGGAATAGGTGTTGTTTTATTTCTCGTGGATAAGTGATCATGCATCACAGGAAACCAAAACCAGCTCCCACCTCTAAACTACTCACGGAATTGGCCCTCTGCACCCAGGAGCAAAGACCATACACCAACTGAGCCCTATGGCTGTGACTTTTATAGGTATTGCTTCCCTGCAATAGTGAGAGGAAAAATTATAACCATTAAACTTTGTCTTGGCCTAGGCTACTTGAGGCATGATCCTCCGTAGTTACCTCTGAACAACAGCCCTAAGTTGTGGGGCCCAGGTTTGGGGACTGTTAACTATAAAATAATGGGTTGGGAAGACGTGAGCACAGATTTTAGAAAGTAACACCCCTCCCCCACACCAATGTGGAAACTAAAATCTTCTACAGTGAGTAATAAGCTAACAAAGATTGCAAAGAAAGTGAGAAAAATAATGGATTAAATAAAGCTCCAAAAGCTCTCATTATTTATTTTAAAAAGTAACTTACAGATCACTTCAACAACAGAATATATGTGTGTGTGTATATATACATACTATTTTTTTTTTTAAGAGATCTGGTCTATGTTTCCTAGGCTGGAGTGCAGTGGCTATTCAGAGGCCTCATCAAAGCTCATCTATGTTAAACTCCTGGCTTAAAGACATCCTCTAGCCTCAGCCTTCTAAGTACCTAGGATTATAAGGATGCCACCACACCATGGATGAAAATTTTATTTTCTTTTCTTTTTTTTTTTTTTTTTGAGATGGAGTTTCACTCTTGTTACCCAGGCTGGAGTGCAATGGCGCGATCTCGGCTCACCGCAACCTCCGCCTCCTGGGTTCAGGCAATTCTCCTGCCTCAGCCTCCCAAGTAGCTAGGATTACAGGCACACGCCACTGTGCCCAGCTAATTTTTTGAATCTTTAGTAGAGATGAGGTTTCGCCATTTTGACCAGGATGGTCTTGATCTCATGACCTCGTGATCCACCCGCCTCAGCCTCCCAAAGTGCTGGGATTACAGGCTTGAGCCACCGTGCCCGGCCGAAAATGTTTTTAAAGAAAGTAAATTTATATTCTTCATGAGAAGAAAACGTGCTAACAAAGATAGAAATCAGGAAATGATATAAAGGTAAATGAACTGTGCTCACTGTAAGGCCGGTTGCCCTGCTGGGAGTCAAACAGACACATTCATCACTCTCCGTGCCTGATAACTGCATCATCACCCGAGCTCATTATCTGGCTTCCCCACAAAGCTTCCCCACACCCGCCTCTGCATACCATGCTCAAGCCCACATTCAGCACTAAATTATGCATCCAACCTCCAGCCTGCTGTTAAAAAACGGTGCAGATAAATTTTTTTAAAGAAGCCCCACCGTTCCCTGCCCAACAACAACCTGCTCCGTATGCCCCCAGCAAGCCTGTGAACCCAAGGTCCCACCTACCAATGGCAGCTACTTTCATGTACTTCCTACTTTAACTCCATGTACTTCCTGCTCCTCAACAGCCAACAGAAATGCCTTCTCTTTGTTTCCCCAGTAGTCAATCAAGGCCCACTTACCCAGGGTCCCACCTACCAATGGCAGCTACTTTCATGTACTTCCTACTTTAACTCCATGTACTTCCTGCTCCTCAACAGCCAATAGAAATGCCTTCTCTTTGTTTCCCCAGTAGTCAATCAAGGCCCACTTACCCAAAGTCCAGCCTGCCTACCAATGGCAGCTAGTTTCATGTACTTCCTACTCCTCAACAGCCAATAGAAATGCCTTCTCTTTGTTTCCCAGTAACCAATCAATTGCCTGCATACCCCATAAAACCCCACACCCTGAACAGCTGGGTGCGACTTCTCTGGCCCCTCTTGGACCACTGAGGTTGCCTGGGAGCTGAATAAATTGACTTTTCACCTTTTTTCATACCTGCCTCAGTTTCCTCATTTTACGTCAGCAATAAATCTTACACTCACTTCAGCAGCACATATACTAAAAAAGGTAAAGGAACCAAATTAAACTCCTTGTAAAGGAAGGTGTTATGATTGCCATAGGAAAAAGACAAAAGTGCAAACTCAGACTTTCTAAATTAGGTAAACTCTGATCTGGTAGTAGTCGAAGAGAATTGATCAGTTAGTTATACTTAAGAATTCACTCTAAATTAGCAGAGAGAAACAACAAAAGAATAGAATAAAAGCCAAGTATAAATCCCTGGATGGGAGACTGAGGAACTCCATCAAACAATTAATAGACGTTTTTGAGAAAGAGCATAGAGTCAGTGGCAGAGAAGCTATTTTTGAGGGTAATTGCTGAGAATTGCCCTGCCTTTAAGATTAGCATCTCTCTTTAATTTTAAAAGGCCAATGAAAGCGAAATACAACTTACTTATATAAATCCACACACCTAGACACACTATAGTAAAACTGTAAGACCAAAGTCTTTAGAAAAAATCTTTAGATATATTACAAACAAAAAAACAAATAACTAACCTCATGGCCTGAAAGGCCCGTGTGACTGTATCTTAGAGCCTACCAGTTCTCTAGCTTCTGATAGGGCTTTAGTCCTTGGGCTCTAGGTAACTGCCACGTTGGCCTTGATCAGTAGATTAAGTTTGTCTTTAACCCAGCCTCTTCCTGTATGCTGTTAGACAGAAGAATCACACTTCTACTATACTTCTTACAATTACATTCTACTTATTCAGATTTTTTCTAAAATTTTTTTATCTTAGAACTTTCTTGAGATATCAGTTTGAAACATTTTCTCATGCACTTACATTCTTTTATTATTTCATGCACTATGATCTTCTACTTCTTGCAATGAACAGATTTTGTAACTACTCCATTGTATTTACATTATTTAAAGATAATTGTTTAGTACCCAGGCAATATCTGGGAAATATAAGATTTATCTTATGGTCAAGCATTTTCCAAAGTCTTTTGAAATATATGCTTGTTTTTGGATGGATTTTCCTGCAACTTTGCAGTGGAATTCATGAGGGAAGTAAGTAGATAGTACATATGGATGTTTTTATTTCCTTGTAGATTATCCATTGAAACTGACTGCTGCATGAAGCCTCTTGACAAGGAATTGTATCTCTCTCCTATGTGTATCTATTCCCTGTTACATATCAACCTGAACGTTTTAAATATAATTTCCCTTACATACTCAGTTCCACAGGATCCCAATTTTAACCAACAGAGTGGCCAGCTAATTCTATGATGTTCAAACAAAAAACTGATAAACATACGTTGTTTGAGGATTTCTCTCAGGAAGGAAAACTGTCCGATTGGCTGTCTTGTGACCTACCTTGTGTAACAAAATGAGTATCGGCCTTTCATTCTTTGGAATTAATCAGGTTCTTCTGCAAATTCTTTTTGCTTAAACTTTGTTTACGCCTTAAAATTCTTTGCTCATTTATTCACCTTTGCAGAATTGGCTCATTCCCCCACTGATACCTTAAGCCTGGTGCAATAGGATCCATGGGCTCTCTTCTGTTGGATTCTAAATCAGGATTCCCTGATTTAGCAAGAAGTCAGAACTTCCTGATCAAGTTTCAGAGAAAGAGGGCTTTAGCTGGAAATCTTCTTGCCCCATCCTCTATATATTTCATTTCTTCTCAGCAGTTGCTGTAGTCCCTTGCTTATTTTCTGCTTTCTTACATGATATGTCTCATTTACAAGGACATGAAGCTCTCTAAGCCATATTCTCACATGAACATGTTATTACCTATCTCTGATTCAGCTCTCTTCAGGATTTTGCAAAGAAAAACCCTCTTCTTCCAAGCAGCTTATGAACAATGTATTTGATTTCTTGTTACCTGTGAGCATATTTTTCTATTGTTCATCCCACACATTTGCCTATAAATCTACTTTCCTTTGTAAGATCTGAAAGACATTTATGTATGGAGATCATACTCTGCTCTATTACCAATTTATCAAGAATCTCCTTCTTGATTTGTGTGTCTGGACTTAGCCAGTTATAGCAAAGCTTAGTTATTCCTCTCAGAGATGGAATCTGAGAGGTAAGCATGTAAATTCTTCAATGCTAGTGTGATAGATCGAAGCCTTAAAATATTGCTTATCATTATCAGGTCCTTAGAAACACAGGGTCATGCTGTTCTGATTGAAGACATTCAGAAGGTCTCTCATGCTCCCGTGAAGATCTCAGATCTGTAGCCAACCCTAGCAGAAAATGTATCATTATAACTTAAAACCTGGATTATTGAGAATCCAGTTTCTGACTTTGATTTTTCTATGAAAAATTTTTCTTTTCTTTTGTTTTTAAATAAATCCCATAGAAATAAGATTACAGTGTTCATAAATACTCTTTTTATTATTCACACTTCTTTGATTGTCACAAATGTGCTATCACAAATTCTTGTTTACTTATAAATATCTTATCATTTCAATATCCACAGTATAGTCAATGTAATAGAGACTGTAATTACTTGACAACTTTTATCTACTACCTGGCACACAATGGGTGCTTGATAACATTTTATCATAAAAAGAAGAAAATTTTCTGATTATTTCTCTCTTACCTGATTTGCAGTTACTCTTGTTTTTCAATTCATACATCTTTACATAGTACCGTCTGAACATATTTTGGTCCTTACCTTGCAGAAAAGTCTACTGTCCCCTTACTCTGAAATGACTTACTCCTCCAACCATTGCAGTAAGAAAGCAGCCATGGTGTGATGGAGTAGGTTCATTACAGCATTTTCCATCTCCATCGTGTTGATTCTCATTCATGACCATTAAGTTCTATTACTCAATATACTTTCCACAAAGCATTCAGAATGCACAGGAGCATCCCAGATGACTCAGTAGTTAAAATAGAAACATGGCGAACTCCTGAATTTTTTCTTTCTGTTCCCATCCTGCTGGTGAGAGAAAAGGTCTACAGGAAGTTGAACTGATATATAATTTATTACACAGCTTATCATCTGAACAGAGACACTTCGGAGCGTGAAAGGGAAACAAAGTTAAACTAAATGATCTAATGTGGAAACACTTTATTTTTACCATCATTATTACATTGGAGGGTGTAGTATCTATATTACTGTATTTTCAAAAAAAATTGCTTCTAAATCAAAAATATAACCTTAGCAGTATAGTGGAACAAGATTTTTTAAATAAATTCTTATATTGTGAGCAATAAACTACAAAAAAATGAACAGAGAAAGTACTCTGCATATTATTATATGAATCAGTTTCTCAGCTTCTAATTATCTCTATTTTAATTATGTTTTATACATTTATTTCAATATGATCATATTACTTTTTTATAGAAGTTCCAGTAACTTCTTCAAAATTGTGTTTTATTATTGCAAAATTTGAAACTGAGATACTCTTTTATTTAAACCATGTTTTTTATTGAAAAAGTAATTTATCTTAAAATGTTTAACTGAAAACAAATTCTACTAATGAAGTATTTTCTTAAAGCTTTCTTTTTGCATTTTAATGTGTAAATACTTAAGCTCTAGCGTTTTCACAGATGGTTCGTTTTTTTCTTTCATTTTCAGTATCTTTTTTGATAAACATTTTATGAAATGCAACTTGTTTTATAGGCTTCCTTTACTTATGATTATTAACAATATTTTTCCAGACTTTGTAGACTTAAAAGTGAAAACCCTTATCAGATTTATTCTATTTTGGTTCAAGGATATTCATTGACCCAATTTAAAGATTTGTATGCTGAGAAGTATTCTATTAACAAGTTAAGATATTCAAACTTCAGGTCAGACACAGTGGTTCACACCTGTAATCCTAACACTTTGAGAGGCCATCATGGCAGGTGGATCACCTGAAGTGAAGAGTTCAAAACCAGCCTCGCCAACATGGTGAAACCGAGTCTCTACTAAAAAATACAAAAATTAGCCAGGCATGGTGGGAGGCGCCTGTTATCCCAGCTATTCAGGAGGCTGAGGCAGGGAGAATCGCTTGAACCTCGGAAGCAGAGGTTGCAGTGAGTGGCAATGGCACCACCGAGCTCTAGCCTGGGTGACAGAGCAGACTCCATAAAAACAAAAAAAAGAGAGAGAGAGAGAGATTCAAACTTCAAAATTAAACCATGCAGTGTTTCCGTTTGCCCTATTTAATGTTTTTAGGTTCTTTTTAGCTTCTTTAAGGAAAATCGTAAGTAGCTTCCTTTTGAAATATTTGTTTTCAATAACAGCAATTTACTAAAAGCTTCAAAAGCTGTTGCTGCTGTTTTAACCATAGAATATTTTTCTAAATATTTTTGACAGATATTGAACTAAATACAACTAAAATATAGAAGACACATTTACACATTTATATATGTATACATATTTATACATACACATTTATATATATATATATATATATATACTAACATTGTAGCATGCAGATTAATTTATAGCGTAGTTTTTACAGCAGTCAAACATTTTTAAATCTGATAAATAACTGGCAGGAAAAGGAGAAAAAACAATTACAACTGAAACAAAGATTAAAAACAATCTAAATTTTAGCCTAAGGAGATAACACTCTATCTATTTTTCCACTATGCATGTGTACAAAAGAAAACTTCAGAATATGAGTAAAATCACTTTAAAACAGAAGTCATTTCGCCTAAATGGGAAGACAGATTTCAAAAAGTGTTATGCAGAGAATTCTTATACAAGCACTGTGATAATTCCTCTTCCCTGGAGACAGTCTTCTTAAAAGAACTATTACCATTTCCTCAATAGATTTATGTTTTCTGATTTTCCTGTGGCCAAGGCCATACAGCTTCTATCATGGTTGTGATTGTAGACAAACATTTTATTCATACTATCTATTCATCTTAAATCTTAAGAAATTGAAATATAATGCTTACGTTTTCATTTTGTTCATGGAAAGGAAGTGTACATTATTTTGAATATGGAAAGTGTTAAGGAAGAAAATAAAGAGTATCTTGCTATTAAAGGAAAACCTGAAAAATTCAAAATGGGAATTTAAGACAACAGAACATACGGTCATTTTTAGTTTTCAACCCAACTCCTGTCACCTCTTATCCTGTACTGCGGCAGGATAATTGATAATCATTGATCAGAAAGCTCTTTCCTTCCAATGTCACATGCTGCCCCATATCCTTTCAATATCCAATCATTTCTAGTAAACACACAAAGGCAGAATTTGGTGATCAAAAGAGCTCAAATTTAATTCATCAAAATAAGTGATGGGGTAGAAGTTGTCTATTCTTTTCTTGACAGTGTTTGTTTTTAATATCCAACTTAACATTTGTGTTCTTGAATATTGGATTTCAAAATCCATGTAACATGTTATCTATTGAATAGATTATGGTGATTTTCAAGGTATGGCACCTAATAAATATTAGCTGGCAATAATCCCTATGTAACTCATAGCTGGAAACAAAACATCTTACAGAGCCATATGAAAATGTTGTTAATAGCTTTCCTTTTTTGTGACTCAGCATCTATTTTTTAAGATACATAGAATTTCAATTTGAATTGTAACATTATATTTCAACTTTTTTCCCTATTCTTTTTCTTTCACTTGAAGGACTATTATACCAAATGCAGAAAAAGAATAGAACTTCATGTAATGATTTGATTATAGCTTGTTAAGAATAGAGTTGTTTTCTACTCATCATTCCCTCTTCAATTTTTCACTGAGCTGTGCTCTTTTAGAAATTTTGTTGAGTGGGAAGATGTGAGCTTATGTAAACATGCATTGAACAGCTGAACTGAAATGTTTATAGCCCCAAACAGGAGATTACTCATTGGCACTAGTACAATGCACAGACATTTTCATGCATGTCCTGTAATTGCAATATTGTATTTGAGGAAAAATATATTTGATAAAGAATGAAAACAACTCTACAGTTGCTTTGGGAGATAACATTGGTAAGTTAACTAAATCAATGTTTCATCTACTGGTTTATATTTCATCAGATTTAAGGAACAGCATGTTATGAAGCATGCTGACATGCTAAATTACAATTAAATAAGATGCGGTATAAATAATTCTAATTCATCCAGTTGAAGAACTCTGTTCAATTTTGTATGTATATAATAATATTATTCATACAGGAATTATGCTGTTACCTTAATGTACATTTTACTTTTTACAATTGGTGGAAAAAGTTCTATCAATTTCCATCCTACTGTTTTGATCAATCTATCAGAAATACTTGCTCTAGGTGGAAAAAAAATTGAATACAATACACTATTATTTTGCCTATACCAATTTAATAGAATTTTCCATCAAATTTTCTTCAGGTTGGTCATTTAAATGTTAGGACTTTATGTAAAACAAAAAGAATGACTCGATTATTTTATTTAACTTGCTATGCATTCAGGTGATGTCTTGGGAAGAGATAGCTGATAGATTACATATTTTTTATATTTTCACTTTATAATCTTCTGCTATAGTTCATATAGCGTTTTTATCTTCTTCTAAGGTTAGGGACATCCCTCCTTGTAGCCTTTTAAAGTGCTGATCTGAAAGTAGAACTATTACCAGAAAGAGGTCCCTATCCAGACCCCAAGAGACAATTCTTAGATCTCACACAAGAAAAAATTCAGGGTTAAGTCCTCAGTGCAAAGTGAAAGCAAGTTTATTAAGAAAGTAAAGGAATAAAAGAATGGCTACTCCATAGACGGAGCAGCCCCAAGGGCTGCTGGTTGCCCATTTTCATGGTTATTTTTTGATGATATGCTTAACAAGGGGTGGATTTTTCATACCTTCCCTTTTTAGACCCTTTAGGGTAATTTCCTGACATTGTTATGGCATTTGTAAACTGTCATGGTGCTGGTGGAAATATAGCAGTGAGGATGACCAGAGGTCACTCTCACGTTCATTTTGTTTTGGTGGGTTTTTGATCAGCTCCTTTACTGCAACCTGTTCTATCAGCAAGTTCTTTATGACCTGTATTTTGTGCTGACCTCCTATGTCATCCTGTGACTGAGAATGCAGCCCAGTAGGTTTCAGCCTCATTTTACCCAGCTCCTGTTTAAGATGGAATTGCTCTGGTATAAATGCCTCTGATAGAACCACTTTTCAGCTTTCAAATCAGATTTGGAAAGAGCTGGAGTGTTGCTCCCACCCTTAGAACAAGATAAAAATCTATACAACTACAAATTAATGACTTATCATGAAACTATCAGAGAAATGAAGGTCAAGCAACTTACCTAAAATCTGATAAAATGTATGTTCCTGAGGAGAGAGATAGAATATGGGCCTTTGCTTATCTTGGATAAACACCTTTCAATGTCATAACATCTAGTTAGTAGATTCAACTACAAAATATATATGAGTTGCAAAAGGCTGAGTATGAGCTAGCATGAGAGTATGAAGCTCTAGCTGACCAGAGACAAAAAGGAATTGCACTAAGACAAAAAGGAATTTCTTAGTCTTGCACTTGTAGGCTGTTTCTCCTGGAACCCTGCCAGATGCTCACATGGAAGACCAGGCAGAATCCTTAGAAACCATTCCCATGTGGTGCTGACTCATATAGGAGGAACTGGCTCTGTAGAAGTCCTTCCAGATCTATCTCCCATCTCTCTCATATGGAAGAAAAGTCTTAATATACCAATCTAAACAAAGAGAATATAGGATAAAAGCAGTCGACAAAGCCTCAGGAGTGTGGGATTATAACAAACATTTGTGTTACTGAAATCCTAGAAGAAAAGGAGGAGAATAAGGCAGAAAAGATATATAAAGAAATAATGACTGAAAATATCTAAAAAAACTTACAAAAATACACAAACCTATATAATTAAAAAAAATCAAGCTAAGTAAACATCAAACTGGATAAGACCCTAGAAATACAGGACAAGAGACATTATAACAAACTGCTGAAAAATAAACACAAAGAAAAAAATCTTGAAACAGAGAGACAAAAAATACACAATACTTTCAAGAGAAAAATAATAGAAATGATTTCAGACTTACCATTAAAAGCCAGGGAGATAAGAATAAAGAACACAATACTATTCAAGTGCTAAGGGAATGAAACTCAATTCAGAATTTTAAATTAGGTGGGGAAAAAAAAAAACCCTTCAAGGATAAGGGAGAATTCATGATAACCTCAAAAGACTGTCAAATAAGATAATTTGTGGCCAATCTGATTCATACAAAATAAATATCAAATAATTCAAACCGATACAAAGGATTTAATTAAATAAATTAATTAAAGAGAACTAAATAAATTAAAGAGAAGGTAGAAACCTTTCTTATAGGAGCATTCTGATTCACAGATATAAAAAATATGTTAAATAGAAAATCACCATGAGAGCACTACAGCAATAATTATTGCAGGCTGATAAATGTTAAAATTCATAGTCAAAAACTTTAAATAGAAATAGAAGTTTCATAGCTTCAAAGTATTTCCCTCCAAATATTGGATTGCTATGGTGTTTTTAACATATGTTGAGAAATGAGACTTTATTTTTTCACCCTTGAGTGTGACTGAACTTAGTGACTTGCACCATGATATCTCGTATCTCCTGATACAATGGGATAGGAAGGCATTCCAGTTCTGTGGTATTTATACATATCCAAGAAGAAGAGTATTCTGTAAGTTACCTGTCCAGTACTCTCCAAAAGGTCATGGAGAAAAAACAAGAAAGAAACCATCATAGAGTAAAGGAAGCTAAGGAAACATGTTGTCTAATTGTAATTTAATATCCTGGATTGTATCCTGGAGAGAAGAAAGGACATTAGTGGGAAAATTGGGGAATTGTAAATAGAGTTTGTAGTCGCACAAAACATAGTTACTACATTTTGATAATGGGCAAAACATATAAACCTACAAAAGTAAGAAGCTAAGTAAAGCTCAAATAGAATAAATCAAAAAAAGTACATTCCAAAGCATAGATTTTGACAGTAATGAAAGCTAGGTGAAGGATAAGAGGAAACTCTCTATATTACCTTTGTTATTCTTTTGAATTAAAAACATTTCTAAGTAAGAGGAAGTTATAAAAATCTTAAGATAAATATCTGTGGTGTTTCCAGCTCCAACAGTTCTAAGGATGCTCTTATATCCAATCCTTGTTTTTACTAGAAAATACAATGCCCAAATATGCAAGTAAACACACTTTCTGTAATATTTAAACTTAGAAGCACATTGATGAAAACACATCCTTTAATGTAGTCTTTCATTTGAATTTTACATGGATGAGTCAATAATGCAAATATTCTGCATCATTATAGAAAAAATGTTTCTGACAGCACCATTTTCTCACCTAGAGGAACATTTTCATGTACATATATTGCTCCTTAAGTGACAACTATGAATTTCTATTAATAGGGACAATGTTTTCTCTTGCCCTGAGCCTGCCTCTGGGAAGATATCTTCCCACATGTGACTGTACCTCAGCAATCCTGCTTTCCCCTTTGCAAAATCAATAGCTTGTATAACACTTTATATTTTATCCTCTACATTATTTTTAATTTCTCCAAATAATCTAAGGAATTGACATAGAATTATGTTCCACATTTTTGTGAACTTTGATGAAGAAAATGTCATCTACTTATTTAAATGCCCTTGAAAGCATTTTTACTTTATTTATTCATACTATCTTCTAGATAATGGTTTTGTATTTTTCTTGCACCTTAGGTATGGAGACACAAATTTATGAATTCAAAATAAATAATTTGAATTCCACATAGAAACTATGAATCACTACAAGCTAGAAAGGCAGTTTCATTTTTTACTGGAAGTTTAAATCTGATTTGGAAAACACTGTGATTCTTTATAACTTCGTATGTCTATTTGTTATGCCACAAAATCAGTGATGAGCTAATCCATTCACCTTTATTGTCCATTATACACTTTTGTTATTCTGTTTAATTAAATTATACTTATTCCTATTTTCACTCACATTAATAACTACGTTCAATAGATGCCTAGGTTAGTCACAGTCTATAACGTTTTAAAAGTCTGAATCCAGAGTTCCTAAAAAAACAGTTTACTTGAAGAACTCAGCTTCCATTGAACTTTCTTTTACGTGAATCACTAATATATAAACAGGAAGAAAATAAAGAAAAAATGTTATTTGCTATATATAAATGGCACTATTTTTACTATCTTATTCATATGTTCACTCTGTAATATGGGTATTATAAATCCCCCTTTGAAAATAAATTTCAAATTCCAAATACTCTATTGTTCATGCTTCATTCCATGTACGTTTTTTATTTGTAAGTATTTGTAGGTGATAACAATTTTTTTACTTTAAACATTCCTGACTACTAAAAATTGATTGAGATTTACTCACATAATAGAGTGTCTAGAATATAGTAGAATCTCAAAATAATTTGGATTATAATTTTAGGTTATCAAAAGAGAAAGAATATAAGACGTTCCATATTATAATTGAAGATGTTAGCTAAATTATTAGACTTGTAAATATTGATAGAGTCTGCTAAATTTATATTACCATTGCCTTGGTGTTCTAATCTAATTCTAACTTGTTCCAGAGCGCTGCAAAAAAAAGTCGTGTATATCAACATTACCCCTACTCTCAAAATCCTTATTCACCTATAACAAAGAAATTAAAAGTCAACTAAGGTTCAATAATAAATTATTAATTTCTTCCTGACTTGGTACTTACTTTTTTCAGCATAGATTACATCTTAGTCTTCATTAGGTATTCTTAATTTTGATTAAATCACTTGTAATTACTTATAACCCACAAACACATGGATCAGTTCTTATCATCATAGTAGATTTAGTGGATAGATGAAAGGAAAACTAGTTCATGCTGTGTTTGTGTAGTTTATCTTCATGGGGAATTGCATATATAGATTAAGCCCTCATGAGAAAAGCATCCTGAAACTCTTTGCAGGAGAACAAGGCTCTCTGCATCACACCCATCCATAGTGCAACAAAAGATAATGAGGAAAGCTTGTATAGATGCTTTGACACCCAGAAGTAGCTTATGCCTACCCGCCATGTGACCTTTTTAGTATGTATAAAATTCTACTCTGAGATAAATAACTTTTTTCCTCATCAAGTTGATTTCTAAGAAGTCTATTCCTTGAAGATGCTGAAGACATTATCCTTATTTACCATACAAATTATTGTTAATTATCTGTTTTGTTGTTTATCCACATTTTATATTTCCATTGCCTATTTTAGACAATTATCTTAATTCTTACCTTGAACTGGTGGGAGAATATGTACCTTTACAAAAAAGAAAGGCACTCTCTCTGTTGTTAATGTGATTTGTGTTACATGGAGAACCTTTTCATGCCAGGCAAAGTCCACATTCTATGCTAAACTAAGGGAAGCATTGTGGAAGCCTTTATCTTTTTAATACACCAGATATAACTAATGCATTCATAGGAAATCTGCATGCAGAGATTCATAACACAAGTTAAATTATTACTGTATTTCTCTTGGGTTCCCGTATGCATTTTACCAACTTGCATAGTGTGTAATCTTGTAGAATTGTTCAACAGGAGAAAGAGTGGTGTTTGTTTCCTATTTTATGCTGCACATTTTGGCTATTACTGCTATGGGGTATGTTTTTCTTATTAAAAATACATATGCTCACAAAAAACATTTTTTTACTATAGCTGTTTCAAAAGCACAGAATTCAGTGAGCTTATTTTAAAGAATAGTGATGAACAATTTATCCTCCTAAAACAGTTGTTTCACATTTATTCTAGTATCTCTTCTTTTTGGCATTTTGTGTATATGGTTGGAATTTTTGAATACATCATTCAATTTGCCTGGGTTATAGATTGTTAGGAATGATAATCTTACGTAACCCTTTAGTTTATAATTCTACCAAAGAGAACAAAGAAAACGCACATTGAGCTAACTTCAAAATGCTTACCTCAATGGGAACCAGCTCTCACAGACACATCCACTGTACATAGGCTGATACATATGCATGTATCATATGCAGAGGTATGTACATATGCATGCTGATAATATCACATTAAACCTATGTGCATTGGTGTAAAAAAAGATTCACCTAGTGAATAATTTTCAATCATCACTGGTAGAGATTAACAGAAGTACAATTAGAGCACCCAATAAGACAATAATGTTTTTAGATATCTACATTTTATATGCCCAATACTTTCTACCAGTTTTTCAGTACTTTTCTTGAGTCTTGAAAATATTTCTACTTTTTTTTTTTAAGACGGAGTTTAATTTCATCGCCCATTCTGGTGTGCCCTGGTGCAATCTAGGCTCATTGCAACCTCCACCTCCCAGTTCAAGTGATTCTCCTACCTCAGTCTCCTGAGTAGTTGGGATTACAGGTGCCCACCACCATGACTGGCTAGTCTTTGTATTTTTAGTAGAGATGGGTATTCACCATGTTGGCCAGGTTGGTCTTGAACTCCTGACTTCAGGTGATTTGCCTGCCTCAGCCTCCCAAAGTGCTGGGATTACAGGAGTGAGCCACTGTGCCTGGCTCTACGTACTTTTATTGTCTGCAAAAGTTAGCAAAACAAATCACTCACTTGTTTATAATGGTTTCTACAGTGACTAAGGTAGCCATAATGCTAAAATGTCCTTCACATTCTGTACAGTTTTCAAGGGAATATATTGTATATTTTGTTCCATTTTGAATGAGAATGTATATGCTATGCCTTAGGTGAAATGCAGTTCTGTAATATGTAAAATGTGTTATGTAATAAATAAGTAATGTGGAGAATGTTGCCTATACTGCAACAGAATCATATGGTATTATTCTTATTCAAATGTTTCTTATTATAATTGCTATGAGAAAAAGAGAGAAATCAATCTAAATTAAGCAGGCCATGCTGCCATTTGACTCAATGAGCACTTTTTATCCTTATGAGATGGGAATATTAGTGTAGACTTTTTATTCAATTATCAATTTCTTTACAGAAGATACATATTTCCAAGCTAAGCATAAACCTGAAAATGAAAACATACTGTAGGTTTTCTTAGGAAAATACAGTCAATGTACTACTGCTATTTGGCAAAATAAGCCTTCTCTTTCTTATTCTATGTTGGTTTAACAGTATTGTTGGGAAGGAGGGAAATGGGAAAAATGGCTTTTGGAAAGGATGTTCTGACTCAGATATGACCTCAGTGCTTTCTCTTCTTGGTGTTTCAAAACACACATTAAAATATAAAAGATTGAAAAATTCTGCAGTGTGGAAATCTAGGGAAGAAAATATCTTGACTGACATGGAGCTGATTTGTATTTCATCTGACTTTCTCAGAAATCTTATTTTATTGATTATTTGTGCTTTCTCAGTCTTTTGTTTCTTAGTTTTTATCACTTTTAATGTGCCCCATATTGTAAAGCAAAGAAGCATGAAGCATACACACACACACACACACACACACACACACACGCTCTCTCTCTCACACACACACACAATGCGCACAAGTTAATGAAATATCACACTCCAGCTGCTTTTATGTCTCATTTAAAAATAAGTATCTTTATTCATTCACATTACATCATTTCCCATTCATTTCTTTGCAGATTAAGAACTGAAATTTAACCCAGCACTCCAATAAATCTTTCCATGGCAAGTACTCAAAAGTCCCTAAATAAAATATGGCATTTTTAATCCTTACCTTGCATATATTTTAAGAATCATTTAACACTGTTAACTTCCCCTTTATTTTAGAACACACACTTTATTTAGATTTTATGTTTCATGCTCTACTTATTTTAACACTTCATCTCCCAATTAACTGTGCAGATTCTTCTTGCTATACCTGATCCCTAAGTTTTTGTGGTCGTTGTTTGTCGGTTTTTTTTTTTGAATGATAAGAATGATAACATTCTTTTCATTCAACACACTCACCCTCAGTAAACTCATGCACTCCAATAGTTTCAAGTTAAATTTCTAACTCTGTTCTTTTTTTCCTATTCTAGAACTATCTTTAAAACAATTAAACATATAGGCATATATATTTACACACAAGACATTCCAACTTTTGTCATGAAGGCACAAAATGCTCAAAAATAAATGTATCTCTCAACAAACATACTACGCTACTTATGCCCTTCATGTCACTTATCCTCCCAGTCATTTATTGTGTGGTTTATGTAAAACTTTTGAATACTCCTTGATATCTTCCTCTTTCTCGCACTCTGTGAAGCATACCTAATCATTAAGTCCTGTCATTTCACACTTTAATATGCATATTAAAGATGTCTATAATTATTTTTACCTTCAGAGCCACTTTTCTAGACAAGCCTCTGTGATGTCTTACGTAGAATTCCATAACATTTTTGGACAGATTCTTGTACTTCTTTTTCTGCCTGTCCCCCATTTGTTTCCCAACATTCACTCATTTAAGCACAAAACACTAAATCCCTGCTTAATCAAATTCCATCTATATCTAGTTATTCATCCACCTATTCGATTGCAATCTTGACCCACAAAGATTATTCATTTAGATTCTACAGTTATGTTTTAAATTGTCTTCATTTCCTTTATCATCATAAACTATATCCTTACATAATGAAACAAAAAATAGAGATTTATTTTTAAAAATATTTTTGTGAAAATAGATGTTTTCAGGGTCGAATTTTAATGTAGTAAAAATAATGAGTTGTTTTTCTATTTTCAGCATTGAAAGACTGTGAAAAGCAGAATTAATTCTAAATTGATATTCTATAAATTGACAACAGTACAGAATAAGACGTTAATGTTAGGGCATTATATATCACAAACTTCAGGATTACAAAATTTTATTCCAACCCTGACTATAATGCTTTGAACAAGTCACAGCTAATTCTCATAAACAAAATGGACATAATGCTAAATAGACTGAGGATTTTTAGTAAGAACAAAATAAATGATAAATATTTGAAAGAAAACATAATCGTCACTGAAAATAGAATAGAAAATTCTATCAGTACACAGAAGAGTTACAGTGCGTACTTAGAACTGATCTCTGCCCTCTCAATAAAATATAAATTAAAAACTAAAAACAAATAGTTCTAATGGTCACTGTTCTTGCATAATTCAAGCTCTTGCTTTTAGGATTTTTGTATATGTGTAAGTTTTTTAAAAAGGAAAAAAATAAATTACCTACTTTAGTTATTTTATTATTATATTGATCGTTTCCAAGAAGTGAATCAAAAGAAATGGGACCTTTCATTCTCTTTCAGTTTTCCTCTACCTTACAGGAAATTGTATAATTATTCTTTCTGCCACAAACTTTTAGGAGCCCTACATTTGCAGACGAAAAGGGAATTTAGTTGGTGCTTGTCTGACTGCCAATAAAATAATGCACTAATCTTTCTTCGTCAGTGATGTCTGCATCTCTTTGATCTATTTGTAGGAATCCATGAAATTATTGTATGTTCAAACCACGTAATTTCTAATGTTATGATTAATAAGGCTACTATTAATATATTTTAATTGTTAATAAAATAAAAGCAATAAAGTTGAAATTTGAAGACCACACATCTAGAGTGCTAAGGTATATAGGGAGTGGTAATGTGCGTGCATGTATTTAAATTTATATTAGCACTTTTTGGTTTACTATTCTTTGTCAACGTGTTTACAGAAACTTTAGTTAGAATAAGAACATTTATCTTCATATTTTGTATTAAAGAATATGTAGGTTATTTTGCAGGGAATAAGTCACATCCCCCTTAATTCTTAATTAGGATCTAGCTTTAAAGTGAAAAATATAAAAAGTATATTGCAAATATCCATAGAAGCTTATTTGTGAGCTTAACAATGCTAGTTCATTTCTTTCTCACATCCCATAGATTACTGAGAAAAAAAATGGAATATTTTATATCTATAGAAAAATATAAATTCAGCATGTAAAAGAAATATATAATAGATATGTGCCAACTAAGAGTTGGAATTGTTGTTTTTGACACTACAGAGTTAGCATATAAAATGCACATTTTAAAAATGATTTTTAAGACAATATACCCTTAACTATAGAATAAAATTCATATTTAACAGGATAGATTCTTTGACAACCTGGATTAATCCTCTATTTTTAGTTTCAACTTTAGCCATTCCTCTCAGTATGCCTCAGACTCATGATTTCAGATTTTTAGATCTTCTTGGAATTTGCTAATAACACTTTATTATGTTTAATTATGTATTTCATTGCCGAATTTAGATTACAAGTCTTTTAGCATGTGTCATGTAGCACTGAAGTGATTCCAAACTGTTACAGAGTTTGCTAACTGAAAGACCACGTGACTTGATGTTATAAAAAACATAGTTGTAATCTCTCTTTCCATGAAAATGTTACATCGTGCCTTATCAGACCACGTGTATGAGCTATTGACCTCAACTACTGAACTTTCAAACACATATAAAACCAATATTTTAACATACAATTTGAGAATGTAGATTGTGACAGGACTACTCTATGCCTGCCTGTAAGCTTTTCTCCAAAGCTTTGCCCATGTCCCAAGCATCAGGGTCGTTGGGCTTTGTGAATGTCCACTGTGATGGTTAACCCATCACATGATAAAGTATGCCTTGGCTGGGTGTGGTGACTTACACTTTAATAGAAGCACTTTGGGAGGCCGAGGTGGGAGGATCACTTGAGCCCAGGAGGTCAAGGCTGCAGAGAACTGTGATTGCACCACTGCATTCCAACCTGAGCGACAGGGATTGACCCTGGTATAACTCAAACTTCAATTATGCTTTACATGCACAGGGGTCTGCTCTTATTGTAATTTAGCAACTAGCCTTTGATACTGAACTCTAAATAAAACTGAAACTCATTCACTATGGGTTTAATGTACCCTGTTTGCCAACTATATTCCCTGTGAGATTAGTTACTGTTTTCTCGTTTTTCTTCCTGTCTTTAAATACTGTGAAAAATAATTATAAAAATATATTCATATGGAAATAAAGCATTTGATGGTGAAATCATACTTTGATCACCTTCTTATTTTAACTACACAAAAGAGAATGCCTTACGTTCTTTTGTTGAAGTTTGAACATGATGTATGGGGTGAAAGAAGTGAGATATGTTGGCCTTTAATTTTCTATTTATGTGGCTAAGAGTTCAGCTTTGTTTGCATTCTGTTGTAGCTTTAGCTTCACAGGCTCAAATTACCTGTAGTATGCTTGTTGTTGTCACCCCTGTCATTTGGGGTTTTCCTACAGACTCCCTAAATAGAGTCTGAGGCTTGCAGGTGTTTTAACTGTAATAGCTCATAATTATAAGGAACATTACAGATGTGGTGGGAAGGTGTTGGCAGAGGAAAAGCTTTCATTACTTCTATGATTAGGTCTTAGTCTTTGAGTGAGGTTGAGTTGGCTATTTCTCTTCCTCCATGTGAAAGGACAGAGGGAGCTGGAGATTAACATTTCTTTTTCTCCACCTTGGTGAGGCTTTGGTAAAGCCCAGTAAAGTTAGGCTCCAGTGAATTAGTTTCACCTGAGGGCAGGCCCGGTAAAGGATAACAGAGAGCTCTGAGAATACCTGAAAATATATTTCCCCTCTCTGTGCTGAAATCAGGATGGGGTTTATGTCCCATTTTTATGGTAGAAGCAGGAGGGCTCCTTAGGGATAAAACTCTGGAAAGTGTAGAAGTTCCCCTGAGTCTGGGCCGCTTGGAGTATTTTACTCTCAAACTATTCTACATTGAGCCGCCATCCATTTGTTGATTACAGCTGAAGTCTCCCTAAGTTGTTGTCTAGCTCTGGGCTTCTGTTCCTAGCTGAAGTAAGCTGAGGTAAGCTGCTATTTTTGTTATCTGCCTGTCTGTTTCTTCAGGTTTAGGATAAGCAGTGTCCCTGTGACTTTAATTATCCAATGGATGTAAGAAAAGAAGTCGATTTTTAGTTTGTTCATTCCTTTTTCTTGTGAGGATAGGAGTGGCAAAGTCCAAGCTCTTTACATGTTCAATTAAAAACATGATAGAAATTTAAATGTTTGTCTTTTAACTTTCTCGCACTCTCCACCTAGATGAGTGAAACTTATTTTGATTGTAAAGAGAAATGTTCATTAAGTGTAACTCAGATAATGAGGGTATCATTCTAGAGCATTAGCTATATGGAAACCAGGAACTCAGAAAAAAAAAACAGAAATAATTGAAATAAAAGGATTAGCTAGGCTTGACAGAATCTAAGGTAGAATATGATTACTTGCAGGATGCAACAGAGAACTAATAATAACTCTTACCAGTGCCTCATGCACAATTTTCATCACAGCTCACCCCTTTCTGTGAAACTAAGTTGAAATGACTAGCCACAGTCTAGGGTCATTAGTATGACTCAATGTTCTCTACTTCTGCTTCTCTCGTTTTTTCATGAATACAGCATTTGTTATAATTATTTTTCCCCAATAAATCTTCATCTTCAATCACTCATTAGATTCCGTGTTTTTCAACTTCTACTCTGCTATCAGTGACTAATAGCTCTTTCCCT
The DNA here is from genome assembly GCA_028533165.1 of Leontopithecus rosalia. Lineage (NCBI taxonomy): Eukaryota > Metazoa > Chordata > Mammalia > Primates > Cebidae > Leontopithecus > Leontopithecus rosalia. The sequence goes on along the minus strand of CM052649.1, from coordinate 26,648,093 downwards.
CTCTCCTCCCCACCCATTTATATATACATATACACCCACTGACAACACACACACACATGACATACACATATATACATCTCTCTTTGTCTCTCTATCTCTATGGTTATTCCCAACATATCCACATTTTAGAACTCATTTGATAATGTATTTAATCCGGAAAATATTAAAGTACCAAAAATTTAAAAAAGAAGACACAGAATATGGAATACAGTGACTGATCCACAAGAGAAGAGACATGAGTTTGAGCTAGCCAGTGGAGGAGACAAACTGAAAAGCAACCACAATAAAAAAGAAGAGGAGGTTGAGGGTCTTTGAAAGAGGTAAAAAGAAAAGAAAAGGCAAAAATGGCAATTATAGGCCTTTTAGTATAATTCACACTTTAGGTGAAATTAATGATATAAGAAAGATATAGCATGTAATCAATCAATCAATACAATGGCAGCAATAATTACTCAAGCAGAAAAGACAAAAAAATTATAAAAGAGAGCAACGTCAGAAATAGAAAGTCAACTAAACCACGGTATAATTTGGAAGAAGAGGTGAGTGGATAAGAAGGGAAGAGAGAGTGTGTGTGTGGGTGTGTATGTGTGCATGCGCTCACATGTGTGTGAGAGAGAGGACAAAAAAAGAGACAGAGATAGAAAGAGAGAATAATAAAAACATTGCACTTTTTATCATGATAATATTTTTTTACTGGCCTCTTGGTTGTAAAATTGGGATCTTAGAGAAGGAATTATAATCTACCATATCATCAGTACATAAAATATTTAATTCTAATATTAATATAGCCAATATCATTTAGCATTAAAATTTTATTAGCATATATGATTATAAAGTAAAAATTAAATATTATTTTTCTTTTTGAATTTATTTTTAATTGTATTTCAGGTTCTGGGGTACATGTATAGACCATGCAAGATTGTTGCATAGGTACACACATGGCAATGCAGTTTGCTGCCTCCATCCTCCTGTCACCTATATCTGTCATTTCTCCCATCTTATCTCTCCCCAACCTCTCACTCCCCCCCATCCCTCCCTTGGCCCCCTCCAACACACCCCAGTGTGTGATGCTCCCTGCCCTGTGTTCATGTGTTCTCATTGTTCAACACTTGTCTATGAGTAAGAACATATGGTGTTTGATTTTCTGTTTTTGTGTCAGTTTGCTGAGAATGATGATTTCCAGACTCATTCATTTTCCTACAAAGGACAAGAACTCATCGATTTTTATGGCTGCATAGTATTCCATGGTGTATATGTGCCACATTTTCCTTGTCCAGTCTATTGTCAGTGGGCATTTGGGTTGGTTCCAGGTCTTTGCTATTGTAAACAGTGCCGCTATGAACATATGTGTGCATGTGTCTTTATAATAGAATGATTTATAATCCTTTGGGTATATACCCAGTAATGGGATTGCTGGGTCAAATGGAATTTCTGTTTCTAGGTCCATGAGGAAGTGCCACACTGTCTTCCACGATGGTTATAAACTAAAAATTAAATATTATTTTTTTTTTAAATTTTTCTTTTTTGAATTTGAAAGTACAGCAAACACAGTTTGGAGGTAAAAGAATTTGGAGGTTAAAAGAGGAAAGTTGAACTGAAAATAAATATTAAAAATGGAATGGTCGGAAGACTCAGCCTATTCTTAATAGAAGTTGTTTTGGAGATTAAATTTGTGTTTCCACTAAATAAAGTGAAAGTTGCAATGAACCAGCAATGAGAAAAGTTAGCGAATGAAGATTGAAGGGATATGAGTTCATGAGAAAATCCTTATTCACCCCAGTAGGAAGTGGTCAATATCTAATGCTGATACATGAAATAATAGCTATAGAATACATAGAACTTAGAGAACTGGAACCAAAAATTCGAAGTACTCAGAGGCCCAAAAGTTCTGGTTTCTGAGAAAAGGAATGAGGAGTAGGTTGTACTGGACAATTAACTCTATTCTCTACAATCTGCTGTGTTTTACTGCTTAATTTTATAAAAGCTTAAACATATTTTTAAAATAATATGGTACACTTGTCTGTTTTATTCACCTGATATTTATTAAGAATCTCCTACGTTTCAGCCCTATGTTTTGGATTAGCATGTGATACAGGCAAGTGTATTTTATTACCAAATTTAAATTATGCATGATTATATAGAAAGTAGAAAAGAAAAAATAATAATACATGTGATAAGAGGTAAGAAGAAAATAAGTAGTAATGGGTCAAGAGTAAAGGGGCAACCGGTTCATGAAAGACCTTTTAAATGACAGCATCAAAGATGAGACATCAAAGATGGAATGGAGTCAGAATAAAAGAACTATATGCCTAGTATAAAACAGTGTACAATTTTCTAGGGCCCTTTAGAGGGCCACTGTGTATAAAACTATCTTCATAAGAGAGGACTCCTCAGCAGATGCTGCCCCAGGAGTAAATGTGTTATAGGTTCATAAGCCATTACAAAGCATTTGAGAATGGTGAAAGGTTGAAGAGAGTGAGCAGTATATAAACATGTACTTGACAGAAAGATCAACAGAGCATTTTAAGCCATTAAAATATTGGTTTAAAAAAACATTTTAAACAGAATGCTCCTAATTTTTGGCTTGGATAAATATGCAGACAGGGATGTAATTATTCACAATGCTGGGAGAGTGACGTAACATAACAGATGAAGGAGGTATAGTTGAGCAAGCTTCAAACATGTTATAATATTTCTCTGACTGTAAACTGTCAAATAGTGATAAATAGGCAATGTGATATATAAGCATGAACTTATAAAAAACAATTGGGCTGGAGGTCGGGGGAAGATGGAGCTATGGAAGCAACTCAGGATTGCAGCTCTCAGTCAAGACACAGAGGGTGAGTTCACACTGCATTTCCAGACAGATCTTTATAGCCCATGAATGGGGAAAATCCCAGGTGCAGGAGGTACACAGGATGCCAGTGCAGCAGTCTCCTCTAGCGCAGCAGTCTCTGCGCAGCCAAACAGCCGGCGCCGCAGCACAGTGGCATGGCACACAAAACACAGGCGTCTGGGCACCCTGTTAAACCGGCAATTTGAGATTTGGGAGGACAGACCACCATATTCATCTGATTAAATGGGATTTGGACAGTGAGCCAGACCAGGAGATTTCTGGGAGGGGAACTGTGAGCCAGAGCAATGGGTTGCTGCACAGGAAATCACACAGATCCCAGTGCCATTTCAAAAAAAAAAACAAAAAGGCTCGGAGGCAGGGAGCCAAGTGATCAGGCTCGACGGGTCCCACCCCCACAGGGACAAACAAAACGGTGATTCGAAACACTCGGGGTTGAGAGTTTCACTGCGGGCACAGCTGAACCCATGGCTGTGCAGCTCAGTGGGGGAGGAGCGTCTGCCATTGCCGAGAGCTTCCGCCCCACTGAGATACTCGCCCATTGCTGATACAGTTAGCCGTTGCTGAGGCAACCCGCCAAAACAGAGAGACTCCACCAACAGGGCAGAGCCCACATCAGCAGGGTGGAGCCTATGTCAGTAGGGCGGAGCCCAAAACAGCAGGATGGAGCTCACAGCAAAAGGGCGGACCTCCTGCCAGCAGGGCAGAGCCTCGGCAGCCAAATAGTGACTAGACTGCCTCCTAGCTGGGCAGGACAGCACAACAGATACTTACAAATAAAGCCCTAACTCGCCGAGACAGAGCATTTGAGGGAAAAAAGGTGTTTTATGAGTTCTGCCACAACAGACATAAATGTACTTGCCTAGCAACACTGAATGAACAATGGAGCTCACAGCTCAGCACTTGAGCTCCTATAAAGTA
>CM052649.1:26610044-26643818 GCA_028533165.1 Leontopithecus rosalia | reverse complement strand
TGTCCTTTGTAGGGACATGGATGAATCTGGAGAACATCATTCTCAGCAAATTGACACAAGAACAGAAAATGAAACACCATATATTCTCACTCACAGGCGGGTGATGAACAATGAGAACACATGGACACAGGGAAGGGAGTACTACACACTGAGGTCTATTGAGCAAAATAGGGGAGGGACGGGGGGGAGGGATAGCATGGGGAGAAATGCCAAATGTGGGTGAAGGGGCAGAAGGCTGCAAAACACACTGCCACGTGTGTACCTATGCAACTATCTTACATGTTCTGCACATGTACCCCAAAATCTAAAATGCAATAAAAAGAAAAAAAATTGGGCTTGAATATGTAAATATGTGGTTTAAAGAATATAGAATCTATACTGTACATGGTACAGTAATCATGTTACCCAGGGGAAAATAAATGTAGATTGTGAATAGGTCTTAGAACCAAACACTGAGGAACTCTTAAAAGATTATTTCATATTAGGTGAAGTGTCAGTTTACTTTGTCATAATGGAAGTGTACACACTTAAATGAGAGGTGTTTTCAAATGATTATTGCAAGTAAGAAAAGTGTGGGTGATAAACTTGTTATCAATATTGCACAATATGGGGTCACCAGTTTAAAAATTTTCTGATATTTTAATGAGGTCAGTGAGCTAAATTCGACAACACTTTGTGGCATTAGGGCCATCCTGGCAACTGTGGGTTACATCTCAATAAAGACATGGTGTGAGACAACTGTGAAAAGTGGAGCTGAAGGTGAATTTGTAGCTTTTCGCTTACCTCAAATAAGGGCAGCAACAGAAATATAATAAATAAAAGCTTGCATTCCAAATGTGCTCTGCTCTATTACTGCCTTGAGGAAATAGTGTTGATTTTCAAACTTTTAATGAAGACCTATCTTAGTGACCCAGAAAAGTATGGCAGTATCTGAGATGATATTAGATAAATATGTACATGTATTATCATAAAATAATGTTATAAATTATTCTAAACATTTGCCAATGATGTTCTTCAATTAATGAAAACTAAACTGAATGAATCAGTATTCAATTGGCATTGAATAGTGATGCTCAGGTTCAAACAAATCTGAATCCATCAATCATAAACTTCCTGAACAACCCTATTGAAGAGATGATTGACTTTGTACTAAATAACTTCTATAAATGTCATTGTATAAGATAAATTTATCCTATGCTCAAATTTGCTCTTCATCTCCACTGTCATCCTGTTTAGATTAGCAAGCATTCTTATTTAGAAAGTTTTTTTGGTGTGTTTATTTTTGCTATTTTTATAACTCATGGGGAAAAAGTTACTAATTCTCCCAATTCAACAAAAAAGTCATTTCAAAGGAGTTGACTTTACAAAGCAAAATTAATCCTCCCAAAGATTCTGTTTTATCTGATAATTCCCTTCATTCTGATAATAAAAAATTGAAATTTTTGGTGAAATGAAAAAGAAAATGCGTGAAATTAAAATATAGGTAAAATAAATGTATCATTAAAACTTATGAAATCAGAAATAATACACACACATTTATAAAGTAAGTAGAAAAATATCAGAGAAAATGAACAGTTAAATGATAATTTCTGCATCTAATTTGTATGAATATCAGAAAGAAAAATATATACTTTTTTCTTGGCATTAAACACTTGCCGGGATTAATTGTATATTGCTTTTCTCTAAATTCAAAAAGGTAATAAACAATAAGATAACACTCATAAACAAGGTCAAGTTTTAGGTGACTGTTGCAATCATACCAGAGAAAACAACAGAAATCTATTAATCTAAAAGGCAATAGAAACTTTCTGCTTATACTTCCCAGCCAGGCACCACACATTAAAAAAGCTAAGGCCTTTCCTTTCCACACATTTTTTTTAACTTTAACTTTAATTTTAGGGGTACATTCCATATTTGTTATCTAGGTTAACTGGTGTAACGGATTTTTTTTGTGCAGATTATTCTGTCACCCAGAGAATAAGCCTAGTTCTCATTAGTTATTTTTCCTATTCCTCTTCTTCCTCCCACCATTCACCCTTCCTATAGACCCCAATGTGTGTTGTTACCTTCTGCATGTCCCTGTGCTCTCCTCATAACTAGTTTCCAGTTATAATTGAGAACATGCAGTATTTGGTTTTCTGCTTCTGTGTTAGTTTGCTAAGGATAATTGCCTTCAGCTCCATCTATGTCCTTTCAAAGGACATAACCTTGTTCTTTTTATGGCTGCATAATATTCCATTATGTATAGATACCATATTTTCCTTATCCAGTCTATCATTGATGGGCATTAGGTTGATTCTATAACTTTGCTATTGTGAAAAGTGCTGCAGTGAACATTTGCATGCATTTATCTTAATAATAAAATGATAGAATGATTTATATTCCTTTGCATGTATACCCAATAATGAGATTGCTGGGTTGAATGCCACATATGTTTCTTTTTTCTTTCTAAATTCCAAAATAAATATATTTATGCTCACTCTTTGGTCTATGGCCTAACTTCCAAAGTACACACAGTTACATGCAAAATGGATCAACTTAGGAAACAGAACTAGCCCATATAAGGTCATCTTTGAGAAAAAAATGACTGGCCAAATAGAAGCTACCTCACTGGTTTGGCCAATTATCTGAAGAGTAAGCAGTTTCTTTCATAAATAAATCATTTCTCAAGCATTGATGGGCAAAGGTCACAGGGACTTTTTTTTTTTTTTTGAGACAGAGTTTCACTCTTGTTACCCAGGCTGGAGTGCAATGGCGCAATCTCGGCTCACCGCAACCTCCGCCTGCTGGGTTCAGGCAATTCTCCTGCCTCAGCCTCCTGAGTAGCTGGGATTACAGGCACGCACCATTGTGCCCAGCTAATTTTTTGTATTTTTAGTAGGGACGGAGTTTCACCATGTTGACCAGGATCAACATGGTGAAATCGATCTCTTGGCCTCGTGATCCACCCGCCTCGGCCTCCCAAAGTGCTGGGATTACAGGCATGAGCCACCAGGCCCGGCCCACAGGGACTTTTTAGGCTATATTTGATTTCTCTCGCCTCTCTAAAAATAATCCATGTCATATTCTTCAAAAGTCTTACAGGATGTTATTATTGTCCACAATCCATAAGTTGAATTCTGGTCACACATATACACATAACTTGTATCACATTCAATATACCTTTCAGCAGGACTTACAATAAAAATCACTCAAGTAAAATGCTATAACTAAATTTTAAGTATAACAAGCAATGAAGTAGTCATCAGATTTTAGACAAAATGCTTCTAGTAATGGCTGGCAGCGTAGTCCAGTTTAGGTTGCTATAACAAAATACCTGAGACTGGATTATAAAGAATGGAGATTTATTTCTTACAGTTCTAGAATCTGGAGTCGCAGGGCCAGCATCTGGCAAGGACCTTCTTGCTATATCATGCAATGGCAGGAGGCAGAAGTGCAAGAGGATATGTACACATGTGCATGTGTGGAAGAAGGTAGGGAAAGGAGCTACACTGATCATTTCATCATGAATATATCTGCAAAATAACTAACACATTCCCACAATAATGACAAGAGGGTAGAGCTTTGATGACCTAGTTACCTCTAAAATTTTCACCTCTCAACATTGTTGCATTGGGGATAAAATTTTCAACACATGAATTTTGGGAGTTCGTTTGGGGTCATTCAAAATAGCAGTGGCATCATTCATCATGAAGCTTGATATCTGTATGCCTAAAATAACCTTTTCGTTTGTTTGTTTACTTTGAGCAGCAATCTGTGAAATATGCCTTTCAAATATCTATTCTGGTAGGTGAGGTTTCTCTTACACAGGAAAATATTTTATTTATTAACTTAAAAAATTTCCAAGTAAAAAATTTTATTTTACAACAGCAAAGAGCTGGAATCAATCCAAATTCCTATCAATGATAGACTGGACAAGGAAAATGTGGCCAGTCTATCATGTACACCATGGAATGTACATGGAAACATGTACACCATGGAATACTGTGCAGACATATACACCATGGAATACTATGCAGCCATAAAAAATGATGAGTTCATGTCCTTTGGAGGGACATGGTTGAATCTGGAAACCATCATTCTCAGCAAACTGACACAAGAACATAATATCAAACACTGCATATTCTCACTCATAGGCTGGTATTGAACAATGACAACACATGGATACAGTTAGGGGAACATCACACACTGGGGACTGTTGTGGGTGTCTAGGGGAGGGACAGTGGGATTGGGGAAATTAGGGAGGTATAACATGGGGAGAAGTGCCAGATACAGGTGATGGGGAGATGGAGGCAGCAAACCACATTGCCATGTAGTATCTATGCAACAATCCTGCATGATCTGCACATATACCCCAGAACCTAATGTACAAGAAAAAAAATCATTGTCATTTTCTATAAAAATGTATCTTGCCTTAAATAATAAATTTTATATTTTTAGAAAAATAAATACAAATAATTTATTTTATATGGCATGGTAATAGATACTCCATAGTCACACATAATGCTCCAAGAGGGATTACACTTGTCTTTATCACTATGTTTCTATGCTAAAATTAATTTATGTATTTATGAAAGTCAATTACTAATCAAATTAATTACTTGTTAATCATATTGTTATTAATTTTAGTTGGTTGGATACTAATTTGTTTTAGATTTTAACTTCATTAAAACTTTTAAGCCCCCTATTAATATTGATCTTCAGTGCTATCTATTATTTGCTCAAAAAATTAAAATAACAAGTATATCTAAAGAGTATAAGGTAAGAGCATATAATTCAAGCCTGATTTCATTGAAGTTTTAAAAGTCTATATATTTTCTCAATTATATATATATATTTATCTATAATATACAATTAAAGGAAATATTATAAATATATAAAAGCAAGGATTATATATTTTATGTAACATACAATTAAAGCCAATGTATAATACACACATTATGTATAATACACATTAAATATATAATGTGTGCATTATATATTGTATATTATATATATATTGTATATTATATATTAAATATATAATGCACACATTATATATTTAATATAAGTATAATTTTATATAATTTATATTTATATCAAATATATTTATGTTAAAATATAATATATGTTTAATAATTAATAAATGTGATTATATACAATATATAATATTTTAATGTGTATATTATAATATAGAATTGTCTATACTAATATATATGTATAAATAATATATATATTTGTTTTAATTATGTTATATATAAAATATTTGCTTTAATTATATATTATAAATGTGTGTATATATATAGATATGTGTGCCTATATATATATATAATTTTACTTTAATTATGTGAAACAGTGAAAAAATACAGTAAACCAGAAAGCCCTTCCCTATGGATAGTCCAATATACAAATTCAGGGATCTATTTTCTTTTGAAAATACAACTCCCTGCATTTTATCAGGGTAACATTTTCAATATAAGATAACAGATTTTAATTTTTCAAATAAATTTCTCTTGCACTCTAATTTTAGGAATCTGCAAGAAAAATATATTAAGACATTAATAGTAAAAGTAATTCACTGTTAGGTTGTGTCTATGTATATCTACTAACATGTTTCTGTGTTGTGTTGTTATTTGTGAGCCCATCTAAATTTCAACAAAAAGTGAAAAAACTTAAAATTAATAAGGGTTTGGAGATCAAATACTTCAAAGTGCTAACCTAAATATGAATTTCTCTTTTGGTTATTGACATATATTGGACTGCTGCTGCTTAATGTCTGCTCCAAATTTGGTGACTTATTTCTTGATGACACAATTTATGGAATTATTTTAAAAATTGTATGATTACCAAAAAAAACCCTCATATATAATTGTAATACATATTTAATAGGTCTATGGTAGTTGTACATGTTTTGGAGACATAAGTGATATTTTCATACTAGTATTCAATGTGTAATGATCAAGTCAGTATTATTGGGAGAGTCATTACTTCAAGTGCTTATCCTTTTTTCATGTTGGAAACAGAACAATTCTTTTCTTCTAGCTATTTTGAAATATACAATGAATTATTCTTTATAATATCTCTATTGTATTATCAAATGCTAGAAATGGTTCCTTCTATTTAACTGTAATTTTTTATCCTTTAACCAAATTATCTTCTCTCTTCCTCTCCTCTTCATTTTCCATCCCCTAGTGACCAACCACCCTTCTGCTCTCTCCCTCCTTGAGATACACTCTTCTCACTCTCACTGATGACACAGAATATGTCTTTCTGTGCCTTAGTTATTTTACTTAACATAATGACATACAGTTTCATCGATGATGCTGCAAATGGCAGGATTTTACACTTTTGGTGGCTAAATAATATTTCATTGTGTATATGCACCACATGTTCTTCATCCATTCATTCCTTAGTGGACATTTCGGTTGATTCTATACCTTGGCTATTGTGAATAGAGCTGCAATAAATATGGGCTTGCGTATATCTCTTCAATATACTGATTTCCTTTCTTTTAGCTGTATATCCGGTAGTAAAATTGCTGGAGCATATTATAGTTGTATTTTTCATTTAAGGAATTTCGATACGGTTTTTCAGAATGGTTGTACTATGTTACATTTCCACCAATAGGATACAAGCATTTCTCTTTATCCACATCTTCATCAACTTTTTTGTTTTTGTCTCTTGGATGAATGCCATTTTTAATTGGGTGAAATGATATCTAATTGTTTTTTATTTGCATTTCCCTGATAATTGCTGATGTTAAGCATGTTTTTTATATACCCATTGGCCCTTCGTATGTCATCTTTTGAGAAACGTCTATACAGGTTTTGCCTTTTTGTTATATGGATTATTTGTTTTTATGCTATTGAGTTGTTTGAGTTCCTTTTATATTCTGGTTATTAATAACTTGTCAGATAGCAAATATCTTCTCCCATTCTGTAGGTAGGTTGTCTTTTCACTGTATTGTTTCTTTTGCTCTGCAGAAGCTTTTTAGCTTAATGTCACCTCATTTATTTTTGCTTCTGTTGTCCGTGCTTTTGAAATCTTACCCCAAAACCTCTTGCCCAGACCAATGTTCTCTAGCATTTCCCTATAGAATTACATTTAAATCTTTATCAACTTTGGCTTAGTGTTTATATATGGCAAATGATATGGTTCTAATTTTATTCTGCATATGAATATGCAATTTTTCCATCACCATATTTTAAAGAGACTGTTTTTTCCACAGTTCATGTTTTTGGTGACTTCGTTGAAAATAATTTGGCTGTAAATGTGTGAATTTATTTTTTATTTCTCTATTCTGTTTCATTGTTCTAAGTGTCTGTTTTTTATGACAGTGCCATGTTTTTTCAGTTGCTATAGCTTTGTAGTATAATTTAAAATCAGGTAATATGATGCTTCTATCATTGTTCTTTTTGTTGAGGTTTACTTTACCTATTCAGGGTCTTTTGTAATTTAATAGGAAATTTAGGATTGTTATTTTCTTCCTGTGAAGAATGTCATTGGCAGTTTGATAGAAATAGTATTGAATCTGTAGGTCACTATGGGTACATTGACATTTTAACAATATTGATTGCTTAAATCCAATAAACGTAGAATATATTTTCATTTATGTGTCTTCTTTAATTTCTTTCATTAATATAATTTTTCTTGTAGAGCTCTTTCATTTCTTTGGTTTCTAGCTATTTTTATAGCTATTATAAAGGGAATACTCTCCTGATTCCTATTTCCAATAAATCCTATCAGTGCACATAAATACTACTGATTTTCACATGTTGATTTTGCATCCTTCAACTTTACTGAATTTATTTATCAGCTCTAAGAGTTTTTTTGTTAGAGTCTTTATGTCTCTCTAAATATATCATATCATCAGCAAACAAAGATACTTTGACTTCTTTATTTCCAGTTTGAATGGCTTTTGTTTCTCTCTCTTGACTAATTGCTCTGGCTAGAACTTCTAGTACCATGTTGAATAAAAATGGACATTCTTGTCTTCTTTCAGATCCTACTGGAAAGGCTTTCAATTTTTCCCCATTCAGTATCATATTAGCTGTGGGTTTGTTATATGTGGCCTTTATAGTGTTGGGTTATATTTATTTAACACCTACTTGTTGAGGGTTTTTGTCATAAACGGATGTTGAATTTTATTGAATGCATTTTCAGTATCTATTGAAATGATTGAATGTTTTTTATTCTTGATTCCATTGATGTAATAATGTGTCATGTTTATTGATTTGTGTAAATTAAACCTTCTTTGCACCCCTGGGATGAATTCCACTTGATCATGAGTAAAAGATTGTGTGTGTGTGTGTGTGTGTGTGTATGTGTGTGTGTGTGTGTATGTGTGTGTGTGTGTGTGTGTGTGTGCATGTTTTAGACGGAGTTTTGCTCTCACTCACTCAGACTGGAGTACAGTGGTACAATCTTGACTCACTGCAACCTCTGCCTCCTGGGTTCAAGTGACTCTCCTGCCTCAGCCTCTCAAGTAACTGGGATTATAGGCATCCCCACACCACAACTGGATAATTTTGGTATGTTTAGTAGAGACAGGGTTGCACCATGTTGGCCAGGCTGATCTTGAATTCCTGACCTCAGGTGATCCACTCTCCTTGGCCTCCCAAAGTGCTGGGAGTGTAAGCCACCGTGCCTGGCTGTGAGTGAAGTTTGTAAACATTGTTGAATTTGTTTTGCTACTATTTTGTTAAGGAGTTTTAAATGTATACTCATTAGAGATATTGGACTATCATTTTCTCTTGTTGTGTTCTTTTCTGACTTGTTATCAAGGTAATGCTGGCCTCGTTTAATAATTTTGGTCGTATTTCCTTCCTTCATTTTGTTTGAAATAGTTTTAGTAGAATTTGTATTCGCTTTTACTTAAATGTTTGGTAGTATTCAGTAGTAATCCCAGTAGGTTGTGTGCTTTCCTCTGATGGGATACCCTTTGTGCTACAAATTTGATACTCATTATTAGTGGTTCAGGTTTTCTATTTCTTCCTGGTTCAATCTTGGTAGGTTGTTATGTGTCTAGGAATTTATCTACTTCTAGGTTTTTCATTTTGTTGGAATAAAGTTGTTCTTAGTAATCTCTAATAATTCTTTTTATTTCTGTAATATCAGGTATAATTTTCTTTTGTTTCTCTGGTTTTATTCACTTGGGTTTTCTCTCTTTTTTTAGTTTAGGTAAATGTCAATTTGGTTTATCTTTTCAAAAAAATAACTTTATATTTTGTTAGTTTTCTGTATTGTTTTAGGCCTAAATTTCATCTATTTCCACTCTGATCTTTATTTGTTCTTTCCTTCTACTATTTTTGAATTTCATTTAATCTGTTTTTCCAGTTCCTTGAAATATATCCTTTAATAATTTATTTAAACTCTTTATATTGTTTGATGCATGTGTTTATTGCTATTAAACTACTGTATTAGCACTGCTCTTGATGTATCCAAGAAACTCTTGTATGTTTTCCTTCCACTTTCAGTTGTTTAATTTTTTCCTAATTTTCTTCTTAATTTTTTAATTGACACTGTTCATTCAGGACCATCTTTTAAAATTCCCATGCATTTTTTACAGTTTCCAAAATTACTGTTATTGATTTCCAGTGTTTTTCTGTTGTGGTCAAAAGAGATGCTTGGTAAGATTCTTACTTTTTTTTAATTGATTGTTACTTGTTTTGTGGCCTAACATATGGCCTTTCTAGAGAATAATTCATGTGCTGATGAAAAGAATGTGTGATCTGCAACAGATGAATGAAACGTGCTAAAAATGTCTGTTACGTCTATTTGGTCTATAGTATACTTTAACTCCAGTGTTTCTTTGTTAATTTACTGCTTGGATGATCTATCCACTGCCAAAAGCAGGCTGTTGAAGTCCCCTACTGTAATTGCATTGCAGTCTCTCTCTCTCCCTTTGGATATATTAACATTTGCTTTATATATTTTGGGTGGTCCAGTCATCTATATTGACTATTACTATATACTCTTGCTGAATTGACCATTTTATCATTATATAATGACCCTTTTGTCTCTTTTTACAGTTTCTAATTAAAATCTATTTTATCTGATATAATTATAGCTCATACTTACATCAGACAAAGTAGAAAGGGCCAGACTGCTCTTCTTTTGTTTTCATTTGCAAGTAATACTTTTTCTGTCCCTTAACTTTCAGTCTATTTGTGTCTTTATAGATGAAGTGAGTATATTATTAAGTAGCATATTGCCTAGTCTTGTTTTTCAATCCACTCAGCTAATCTAGTTTTTTAATTAGATAATTTAGTCCACCTCCATTCATTAATATTATTGATTGGTAAGGACTAAATATTGCTATTTTAATACTTGTTTTATAATGCTCTTCTTTCTTTCTCTTTTTCTCATTCTTTCTTTCTTTCTTTCTCTTTCTCACCTTTTCTTTCTCTCTCTTTCTTTCTCTTTCCCCTTCTTTCCTCCCTTCCTTCCTTCCTTCCTTTTTTCCATTCTTTCTTTCCATTTTCTTTTTTTGCTTTCTTGCTGTATTTATTGTTGTCTTTCTTTTTCTCTGGTGGTATATTTTAATTTATTTACATTTATTTTTTATATATTTTATTTTATTTTTGATACAGAGTCTTGCTCTGTCACTAGACTGGAATGCAGTCACATGATCTTGGCTCACTGCAACCTCTGTCTCCTGGGTCCAAGTGATTCTCCTGCCTCAGCCTCCTGAATAGCTGGGACTGCAGGGGTGCCACCACACTCAGCAAATTTTTGTATTTTCAGTAGAGATGGGGTTTCGCTATACTGGCCAGAATGGTCTCGAACCCCTGACCTTGTAATCTGCCCACCTTGAACTCCCAAAATGCTGGGATTACAGTCATGAGCCACCACACCTGGCTTTTTTTTTTTAAATGTGTCTCTATTAGACTGGGCACAGTGGTTCACACCTGTAATCCCAGCACTTTGGGAGGGCAAGGTGGGCAGATCATGAGATCAAGAGATTGAGACCATCCTGGCCAACATAGTGAAAACCCATCTCTACTAAAATACAAAAATTAGCTGGGCTTGGTGGCAAGTGCCTATCATCCCAGCTACTCAGAAGGCTGAGTCAGGAGAATTGCTTGAAGCTGGGAGGCAGAGGTTGCAGTGAGCTGAGATTGTGCCCCTGCATGCCAGTCTGGCACCTGGCAAAAGAGTGAGACTCTGTCTCAAAAAACAAAAATACTGTCTCTTTACAAATTTGCTTTGCGATTACCAAAGGATTTACAAAATATCCAATTGTTATAACAAGTTATTTAAAACTTATAGCAACTTAACATTGTTAACAATAAGAAAAATAAAACATATTAACAACAAAACCCATACACTTCCTTTCCTTCTTTCCCCACATTTAAAATTTTTGATTGCACAATTTGCATTTTTATATTGCCTGCCTTGACAAATTGCTGTATTATTGTTTTTAATTATTTTAATTTTTTAGTCTTTCTAGTAGGATATAAATGGTTATATACCATATGTACAATATTAATGTAACAATCACAGTAGCAGCCTGGTTTTGTTTGTTTTAAAGAATTCCCTTTAGCAGTACTTTTAGGACATATCTGGTTGTGAAAGATTATCTCAGCTTTGAGAAAATCTTTATCTCTCAATTCTGAAGGAGACCTTTTCTAGTTATAGTATTGTTAGTTGGCAATTTTTTCCCTTCAGCCTTTTATATATAATATGTCACTCCTTCCTAGCCTGCAATGTTTCTGCTGAGAAGTCTGTTGCCAAGTATACTGATATTTCTTATATTTTATTTGCTTATTTTCTTTTGCTAATTTCAGAAGTCTTTCATTGTCTTTGACCTTTGACATTTTGATTATATGTATTGAGGTATTCATATTTAGTTGCATCTGACTGGTGACCTTTGACCTTCCTATACATAGATAGTTATATCTTTCTCCAATTTTGAAAAATTTACTTTTAATGTTTTTTTATTTAAAAAAAGCCTTTCGTGCTTTGTCTTTTAGATCCCATTTTAATTCTAATAGCATACATTTTTGCTCTTTTGATGTTGTTTGACAAATTCTGTAAGCTTTCTTCAGTCCTTTTGATTCATTTTTTTCTCCCTTGACTGTGCATTTTTAAATAGTCTGCCTTCAAGCTCACTGATTCTTTCTCCCATGTGATCAATTTTATAGTCTTTTGTATTTCATTCATTGTAATTTTTAGCTCCAGAAACTGTTTGATTTTTTAAATTATTTCAATCTCTCTGCTAAATTTATCTGATAAATTTCTGAATTGATTCACTGTGTTTTCTAAAAGTTCATTGAGCTTCCTTAAAACAGGTAGTTTCAATTCTTTGTCTAAAATATCACACATCCCTATCACTTTAGGGTCAGTATCTGGCACCTTATTTTGTCCATTTAGTAATGTCATGCCACCCGGAAGGTTGTTGATGCTTGTGGAAGTGTGACAATATCAACGTGCATTGAGGGATTTCTTATTCATCTTAGTCTCTGCAGTCTGGCTTGTTTGTGCCTGATTTTCTTCTGAGGGTTCTCCAGGGCTTCTAAGCAGACTGATCGTTGTATTTCCTGAACCTGTGATCACTTCAGCCATCTCAGCACTAGGTGATGTGTTAAGCCAAGGCGTGTTGTGAGTCTTGCAAGCACTCTATGGTGCTTTCTGGCTCAAATGCATGATGGGAAAACCCAAGCCGGGTACTGGGGCTATGTGGGTATGCTGGTCAGGGGCCTGAGTTCAGAAGATTGTCCTGGTAGCCCAAGATGCCTCTCAGTAGGTCTCTGCATGCGTACAATGGTTTCTTGACTGGAACAGAACAGAAATTGCCAGAAATGAGATGGGGCCTCCTTCAGATTTGTTGTGGGATGGAGGTTGGCATGCCTGTCACATTCACACAGGCACACATCTCTCAGCAAGTCCTTGTATAGATGGGCTGCAGCAGGAGGTGCTGAAGCTGAGACTGAGCCTCCTTAAAATCTGCTATAGAACAGAGATTGGAAAGTACAGTTCGACTGTCTCAGAGGATATGCATCTCCCAGGAGAACTCTGTATACATGGGATAATTTCCCAACTGCAGTTAGAAGATCTGGAGCTAATATGGAGCCCTCTTAGGATTTTCTATGAGGCTGAGGCTGGAAAGTCTTGTTAAATCAGAGGGGCATGTATCTCTCAGCAAGTCCCTGCAAAGTTGACATAGTTCTCCTATTGCCAGGTAGGCATGCGAGGCAGTGGCTGGAGCTGGGACTGGGCTTGTTGGAGTCCAATGTGGGGAACAGGCTGTAGAGCACAGTCTTTTTGGCTCACAGGGGTGCACATCTCCCAGGAATTCCCTGCAAAGATGGTATAATTTCCTCATTGCAGTGAGAGGGGCTGCAGTTGAGATTGTGTCCTAACGGGATCTGCTTTGTGACAGGTTGGTGAGCCCATAAGGGAGGCACAAATTCCCAGGCTGCAAGATGTGGCTGAGTCTCCCTCTGTGCCCTTGTATAAGCAGCTCTTTTTTTAAAATTATTGTAATTTAGATTCTGGCAAGTGCAGATCATGCAAAATTGTTGCATAGGTACATTCACAGGAAGGTGATTTGTTGCAAAGATCCCCCCATCACCTATACCTGACATTTTTCCTCATGGTATTTCTCCTGCACCCTCCCTCCCACTATCCCTCCCAAAGCCCCCCACAATGGACTCCAGTGTGGGGTGTTCCCCTCTTTTTGTCCAAGTATTCTCATTTTTCAACACCCACCTATGAGTGAGAACATGCGGTGTTTGATTTTCTGTTCTTGTGTCAGTTTGCTGAGAATGATGGTTTCTAGTTTCATACATGTCCCTACAAAGGACACAAACTCATCATTTTTATGGCTGCATAGTATTCCATGGTGTATATATGCTGCATTTTCTTTTTTTTCTTTAAGATGGAGTTTCGCTCTTGTAACCCAGGCTGGAGTGCAATGGTGCGATCTCAGCTCACTGCAACCTCCGCCTCCTGGGTTCAGGCAATTCTCCTGCCTCAGCCTCCAGAGTAGCTGGGATTACAGTCAGGCACCACCATGTGCAGCTAATTTTTTGTATTTTTAGTAGAGATGCGGTTTCACCATGTTGACCAGAATGGTCTCGATCTCTTGACCTCATGATCCACCCACCTCGGCCTCCCAAAGTGCTGGGATTACAGGCTTGAGCCACCACACCTGGCCTGCTCCATTTTCTTTATCCAGTCTATCATTGATGGGCATTTGGGTTGGTTCCAGGTCTTTGCTATTGCGAACAGTGCTGCAGTGAACATTCCTGTGCATGTGTCTTTATAATAGAATGATTTATAGTCCTTTGGGTATATTCACAGTAATGGGATTCCTGGGTCAAATGGAATTTTTATTTCTAGGTCCCTGAGGAAGTGCCACTCTGTCTTCCACAATGGTTGAACTAATTTACACTCCCACCAACAGTGTAAAAGTGTTCCTATTTCTCCACATCCTCTCCAGCATCTGTTGTGTCCAGATTTTTTAGTGATCACCATTCTGACTGGCGTGAGATGGTATCTCAACATGGTTTTGATTTGCATTTCTCTAATAAGCAGTGATGATGAGCATTTTTTCATATGTTTGTTGGCCTCATTTATATCTTCTTTTGAAAAGTGTCTGTTCATATCCTTCACCCACTTTTGGATGGGTTTGTTTGTGTCTTTGTTGTAAATCTGTTTCAGTTCTTTGTAGATTATGGATATTAGCCCTTTGTCAGATGAGTAGATTGCAAAAATGTTTTTCCATTCTATTGGTTGCTGGTTCACTCTAATGATTGCTTCTTTTGCTGTACAGAAGCTCTGAAGTTTAATTACATCCATTTGTCTATTTTGGCTTTTGTTGCCATTGCTATTTATGTTTTAGTCATGAAGTCCTGGCCTATGCCTATGTCCTGAATGGTTTTGCCTAGGTTTTCTTCTAGAGTTTTTCTGATGTTAGGTCTTCTGTTTAAGTCCTTAATCCATCTGGAGTTAATTTTAGTGTAAGGTGTCAGGAAGGGGTCCAGTTTCTGCTTTCTGCACATTGCTAGCCAATTTTTTCAATACCCTTTATTAAACGGGGAATCCTTTCCCCTTTGCTTGTTTTAGTCAGGTTTGTCAATGATCGTATGGTTGTACATGTGTAGTGTTGCTCCAGAGGCCTCTGTTCCATACCATTGGTCTATTTATCTGTTTTGATACCAGTACCATGCTGTTCTGATTACTGTTGCATTGTGGTATAACTTGAAGTCTGGCAGTGTGATGCTGACAGCTTTGTTCTTTTTGCTTAGGATTGCCTTGGCTATGTGGGCTCTTTTTTGGTTCCATGTGAAGTTTAAATTGTTTTTTTTTCCAGTTCTGTGAAGAAAGTCGTTGGTAGTTTGATCTGGTATAGTGTTAAATCTATAAATTACTTTGGGCAGTATTATACTGCTGTGTTATAAGTAATTTATAGATTTAAATTGGCCATTTTCACAATTCTGATTCTTCCTAACCATGAGCATGGAATGTTTTTCCATCTGTTAGTGTCTTCTTTTATTTCCTCGAGCAGTGGTTTGTAGTTCTTGAAGAGGTCCTTTACCTCCTTTGTGAGTTGTATTCCTAGGTATTTTATTCTTCTTGTAGCAATTGTGAATGGGAGTTTGCTCATGATTTGGCTCTCTCTTTGTCTGTTATTGGTGTATAGGAATGCTTGTGATTTCTACACATTGATTTTGTATACTGAGACTTTGCTGAAGTTGCTTATCAGCTTAAGGAGAGTTTGGGCTGAGATGATGGGGTCTTCTAAATATACAATCACGTTGTCTGCAAATAGAGACAATTTGACTTCCTCCTTTCCTAATTGAATACCCTTTATTTATTTATCTTGCCTGATTACTCTGGCTAAAACTTCCAATACTATATCGAATAAGAGTGGAGACAGAGGACATCCTTGTCTAGTGCCAGATTTCAAAGGAATTGTTCTAGTTTTTGCCCATTCAGTAGGATATTGGTAGTGGGTTTGTTGTAAATAGCTTTTATTATTTTGAGATACGTTTTGTCAATACCTAGTTTATTGAAAGTTTATAGCATAAAGGGCTAAGGATAGCCAGAGAGAAAGATTGGGTCACCCACAAAGGAAAGCCCATCAGACTCACAACAGCTCTCTTGGCATAAACCCTACAAGCCAGAAGAGAGTGGGGACCGATATTCAACAACCTTAAAGAAAAGAACTTTCAACTTAGCATCTCATATCCAGCCAATCTAAGCTTCATAAATGAAGGAGAAATAAAATCCTTTACAGACAAGCAATTACTGAGAGATTGCATCACCACCAGACCTGTGCTACAAGAACTCCTGAAGGAAGCACTAAACACAGAAAAAACATCCAGTACCAGCCACTGCAAAAACAAACCAAATGGTAAAGACCAATGACGCAATGAGGAAATTGTGTTGACCAATAGGCAAAATAGCCAGTAACAAAATGGAAGGATGAAATTCACACATAGCAATATTAAGGTTAAATGTCACAATCAGAAGACACAGACTGGCAAACTGAGTAAACAGTCAAAACCCATCAGTGTGCTGTATTCAGGAGACCCATCTCACAAGCAATAGACTCAAATTAAAGGGATAGAAGAAGATCTACCAAGCAAATGGAGAGCAAAAAAGTATAGGGATTGCAATTTTAATCTCTGATAAAATTGACTTTAAACCAGCAAAGATCAGAAGAGATAAAGAAGGACACTACATAATGGTGAAAGGATCGATACAACGAGAAGAGCTAACTGTCTTAAATATATATGGACCCAATACAGGAGCACCCACATACATAAAACAAGTCGCTAATGACCTATAAAGAGACTTAGACTCCCACACAATAATGGTGGGAGACTTTAACACTCCATTGTCAACATTAGACAGATCAAGGAGACATAAAATCAAAAAGGATATATAGGACTTGAATGCAGAACTGGAAGAAGCGGACCTAATAGACATCTACAGAACTCTCCACCCACAGCCACAGAATATACATTCTTCTCAGCACCACTTCACACTTACTCTAAAATTGACCAGATAATTGGAAGTAAATCACTCCTCAGCAAATTAAAAAAAAAAAAAGAAATCACAACAAACAGTCTCTTAGACCACAGTGTAATCAAATTAGATCTCAGGATTAAGAAATTAACTCAAAACCACACAACTGCATGGAAAATGAACAACTGGCTCCTGAAAGTTGACTGGATAAACAATGAAATAAAGGAAGAAATAAAGATGTTCTGTGAAACCAATGAGAACAAGGACACAACATACCAGAATCTCTGGGACACATTTAAAGCAGTATCTAGAGGGAAATTTATAGCAATAAATGCCCACATGAGAAATGAGAAAAGATCAAAAATTGACACCCTACAGTCAAAATTGAAAGAGCTAGAGAAGCAAGATCAAAAAAATTCAAAAGCAAGCAGAAGACAAGAAAAGGTCAAAGCATAAATGAATGAGATAGAAACATAAAAAACTCTTCAAAAAATCAATAAATCCAGGAGCTGTTCTTTCAAAAAGATCAACAAGGTAAACAAACCACTAGCCAGATTAATAGAAAAGAAAAGAGAGAAGAATCAAATAGATGCAATAAAAAACAATAATGGGGATATCACCACCAATCCCACAGAAATACAAGCTACCATCAGAGATTACTAAAAAAAAACTCTATGCACATAAACCAGTAAACCTGGAAGATATGGATAAATTCAGGGACACGTGCACCCTACCAAAACTAAACCAGGAAGAAGTTGAAACCCTGAATAGACCAATAACAGGGACTTAAGTTGAGGCAGAAATTAATGACCTACCAACCAAAAAAGTCCAGATCCAGACAGGTTCACAGCCAAATTCTACCAGATGTACGAAGAGGAGCTGGTACCAATCATTCTGAAACTATTCCAAACAATACAAAAAGAGGGAATCCTCCCCAACTCATTTTATGAGACCAACATCATCCTGATGCCAAAACTCAGCAGAGACCCAACAAGAAAAGAAAACTTCAGGCCAATCTCCATGATGGACACAGAAGTAAAAATCTTCAATAAAATACTGGCAATTCGATTGCAACAGCACATCAAAAAGCTTATCCATCATGATCAAATAGGATTCATCCCAGGGATGCAAGTCTGGTTCAACATACACAAGTCCATAAACGTAATCCACCACATAATTAGAACCAAAGACAAAAACCACATGATTATCTTGATACAGAGAAAGCCTTAGATAAGCAACTCTTAACTGAGAACTCAGCTGAAGAAGGCTGAAGTAGGGCCACAGGGCCACTTTCACAAGCACTGCTGCTACTGCTGTCAGTGGACAGATGACTCTTTCCATCAAGGTACTAGTGTGCGTGATTCCTCCTAGACCACTTGGCAGATGGTTTTGGTTGCTGGCTCAAAGCCAAATGGGGCTGCCAAGCTACAAAACATAAAGACATCACTACTTACGTTTTCCTGGCTATTCTCCACAAGTTATTCCGTTTCCTTTAACTCCTTTTCTTCTTTCTAAAACTTAAATAAACATACCATTTTTATAGGGCTATAATGCAGATTAAATAAAATAAGCCATATATAAAATATAGCACAGTTCTAATTAAATAGTCATTAAATAATACCTTATATTTAAATTCTCAATGTTGTCATTGTCATTAAAATTGTCTATTTTTAGAACACAATTATACTTTTTTATTATCTGAAATGGGTCCATATAATTTTACAGGATGTTAAACATGAAGGCTTACATTTAAAATAACCTGTGAAGAGAGAAAGAATTTTAAATAAACAAATATGCTATACAAGTTAACTACTAGATTATCAATTATATCAACTACTAGATTATCCATTATATCTCTTAAAGATTATCACAATCTTCAAATTGAGAATTAGATTATCAATGTACATAATCTCTTTATTAAAATATTCTAGACTTTTTATGTACTTTGATAATCTTAAGGATAGTTTTTTTTGTCTAGTATGACAGTTATTTATTACAGTGACTGATCCACGGTAGCCACACAGTAGTTCCTATGCTGAATCAATTGAGTGTAAATGTGTTTTAACCCACTGAATAAACTTTTTAAAACAATTGTAATTTTGCACAGTTTACCAGGTATGTCAATTATGTTCTTTAGTGTCTCAGAGAAAATAATGTCCTTATTATTCCAAAAGATCATTATCCTTTAATAAATAATTTTTAAAAATTTTAATTTGCTGCATACATTTATTATATTCCCATACATCACCATTTTACTCTTCACTCCCAGTTTCCTTTCCTTTTGGGACACTTGAGCTGTGCAAAATATGCATTTTATTTGCTTTTAATGTAATGTCTGAAATTCACATTTTTTTCATAGCAACACAACTAAACTACATTTATTAAATAATAATAAATGATTTCTTACCTTGGGCCCTTAAGATGGGTAAATAGTAATATATTTTCAAAATATCGATTGATAGTAAAAGATAGAAGGAAGAATGAGTACCATCCTTATGAAGAAAAGAGAAGACATTCAGAAGAGACAGAAATAAAATTTGAGAGAAGTATTTTGAGTAACAAGATGACACAAAGACAACAAAAAATAGATTTTAAGATTTCTCAAGTTCCAAAAATTATTTTAAATCTCCATAATGGAGAGAGGAGTTTTAAATAGACAAAAAAAATGAGCAAATATCTATTGGAAGGCAGTATGCATATGTCCATTTGTTCCAAATGTTTGCCAACTGATACTTAAAGTAGCCCAATGAAGTCTACTGTGTGGAGAGAATCTAAAAATTAACCTCATCATAGATGAGCAGTCACTGTGGTCAAGGGAGATATGTCATAGAAAGGAAGAAACAATGATCCATGTTAGTTACATTCTGAGTTCAGTTCAGTTAAAGCAGTATGTAAGAAACTTTTTTTTAGGTCCAGCAGCAGCTGTGTCAGAATAGAAACAGATGAGAGACTTAGATATAGATTAGGAACAGTTAGAGGAATTAGTGTGATTAAAAGCTTTTATACCTAATATGCCTAGATGCACAAAATGTTCTGAAGCTTCAGCATCAAAGATAAAAGCCTACATAGAGGAAAAGCAGGAAAATGCATGCAGCTCAAGTACTGTGAGGGCATTTAGAGAGTCATATTTATCTTATTTCTGGAAGCACATCAGGGCAAAAATGAGTTAATCAGTATGATAAGAGGGGATTAAGACAACAAATAGGTTATTTTATTATGTCCTTTGTCTTAATGATCCGTCTGTTTTCTGTTTTCAGGGTCTAAACACATGTAATACAGACAATTAAATTTAAAAGAATTTAACTGAGCAAAGAAGGATCCGTGCATCAGTCCGTCTCCAAAGCCAGAATAGGCACAGAGACTCCAACGTATCTATATGGCAGAAGAAGATTTATAGACCGAAAAAGGAAAATGATGGTACAGAAAGAGGAAATGAGGTACAGAAACAGTTGGATTGGATACAGCTCATTGTTTGCCTTATTTGGACACAATTTGAACAGCTGGCCACCTTTGATTGGCCACAGCTCGGTGACTGGCACAACAGTAGTCTGCAGTCTGTTTACAACTCCATTTAGGTTATAGTTCATTACATACAGAGAAACCTTTTGGCCAAATTTGAAATATGTATGGAGACAGCTTCAGCCTAAACTTGATATAACAGTGGTTTTAAGCTTAAAGACGTTAAGTATACAAATAACAAGAGCAAGAACAACTCAAGACTTAATAGACGACAATTCCTTGGTTAATAGTTAACTAAATGCTAGAGACAGTCAATATAAGAGTTACAAAGAAAACATAATTTATTCTGGGTGGACTGAATAGTGAATACATTTTAGAAAGCTAAATAAAAGGGGAAAAATAATGAGGTAAATATTAGACATGAACTTGAGCTCAGAAAATCATCAGGTAATTTTTCAAAAACACCTTTCTATATAAATATGGTAAACTGAGAAGTAACTGGAAAGGTAGGCCAAGGAAAAAGTGAATTATTTAATTATTTGTTTATTCATTTATTTTGAAAGAGAGTTTCTCACTCTCTAGCCCAGGCTGGGGTGCAGTGGCACAAACACAGCTCACCACAGTGTCAATCTCCTGAGCAACCTTTCCACCTCGGCCTTCCATGTAGTTGGAACACAGACATGCCACCGTGCCTGGCTAATTTTTTGATTGTTCATAGAGATGGGGCCTCGCTTTGTTTCCCAGGCTGGTCTTGAGCACCTGAGTTCAAGCAATCCTCCCTCCTTAGCCTCCCAAAATGGGAAGATGTGAATATAAAAGTTAGAGAGGGGAGTTTAGATAGATCCTGATGTAGAAAGTGTTTGGATTCATAACTGTTAACTTCAAATTCATCTCTTAACATTTATGAATTCTGAAATCTAAAAAGCCATTTTTAATTCTAAGTGATTCTTTTAGTTCTTCAGTTATTAAAAATAAATACATAGGTCTGGATAGCTGACAAGTTTGGATGGCGTGTTTTTTGTTGGCACATTAAAGATGACTCAAGGAAGAACCCAATACTGCATTTCACAATGATGATCATTCTGTTTGCAATCAGCTGAGCTCCATCCTGCCTTCAGGCCTTTGCCCCGCTGTTTTCTCTGCTATTTTTTCCACTACTGTCAGTCTCTCCCCAGTTCTTTGCACAACCAATTCCTTTTCATTTTCAATTTTCATCTTAAATATTACCTTCTCAGAAAGTCAGACCCCCATCACTCTCTCTCTTACACTTCAATACAATCTCACTTGTTTTGCTTTATAGCACTGATAGAAATTACTACTTGTTTTTCTACTTATTTGTACTTTTCTGTAACTTTTAATAAACTGTAATATTCATGACAAGAACACTATATTCTTTGTTGTGTTGTGTATGTGTGTGTGTATATATGTATGTATGTATAGTTTTGTCATACCATCAGATTATGACATTTTAAATTAAAACAGAAAACAAACAAACAAAATTTTCTTATGAGAAAAATATAGCCTCTCTAACTGCTATGGAATGATTGTGAGTGTCTCCCCAAAATCTATGTGTTAAAATCCTAACTCCTAAATGATGGTAAGAAGAGACGGGGCCTATGATAGGTGATTAGGTCTTGAGGGCAGAGACCTCAAGAATGGGATTAGTGACCTTATAGAAAAGACTCTGGAAGACTTCTTCATCTCTACTGCCATGTTAGGTCACAGCTAGAAACTGACCACCTATAAGCCATAGGAAGTAGGCCCTCAGTAGAGGCTGAGTTTGCTTGTGCCTTGACCTTGGACTTTATAGCCTACGGAACTGTGGGAAATCACGTTTTACATTTATAAGCTACCCAGTGTATGGTATGTTTGTTATAGCAGCCTGAACTGACTACGATAGAAATTAGTACTGACAAATGGGGGTGCTGTTGTAACAAATACCTAGAAATGTGGAAGTAGCTTTAGAACTTGGTGATGTGGAGACTGAGGAGTTTTGAGGTGAATGCTAGAAGCCTGCATTGCCATAATTGAACCATGAAGAGTGACTCTGATGAGGGACTAGGAAAAAAAAAAGGAGGAGTACTATAAAAAGCCTCAGTCTTCTTTAAGAATATCTAAGTAATTTTGAACAGAATGTTTGCAGAACTATAGATAAGAAAGGCTCTTCTCATAAGAGCTCAGATGAAAATAGGCAACACGCTATTGGACAATGGGGAAAAGCCAATCCTTACTACAAAGTGGTAAAGAACATGACTCAATTGTGTTAGTGTTCCAGTATTTTGTGAAAGGGAGAACTTATGAGTAACGTAACTGGATATTTACCTGAAGCAGTTTTTATGTCAGGTGTGGAATGAGTGGTCTGGTTCACCCTGACTACTTATAATAAAATTCAAGAAGAGATAAGTGACTTATAGATAAAATTGGTAAGCAGAGCAAAAGGAGAACTTCAAAGATTTGAAAAATTCTCATTCTATCCATATTGGAAAAACTAAGGAAGTGTATCTGGGGGGAGAACAAAGAGTGTAGGCAAACATTTGTTTGATAAAAAGATTAGTATAAGTGTAAACCATGAATTAAATCAGCCATGGCAGGGGGAAACTACCAGTTTGAAGGAAGAAGATGGTAAGGAATAAAGGCAGACGTTGGACTTCTGAGATTTTTCTGAATGGGAACACAGAGCTATTCAACAGAGAACATATACTATTCTTCAACAAGAGGAAAAATGACACCAAAGGTGACTCAGAGATTAATAGGGCTGTATTTTGGTTTCAAGAGAGGGTGCAATGCCTTACTTTCAAAGGCCGGTTGACTATTGCCCAAAGCTGTGGGGTCACAGCGACTTAAAGCTGTGAGACAGGACCACCTGACAGAGTTCCAAAGGTATGACACCTGCCACGTAGAGCTGTGGGGGCAGAATCTTCACCCTCAGTTCTGGATAATGGGACTCCCACCCCCTCTTTGTTCCAAAAGGCCAGATTTCCCCTACCTCACTGGGTCAGAAAGGTGAGTCCCTGCCCCATTGAACTCTGCTTTTTCTTTTTCATGGAACTCCCAATAAAGGCTCTAATCTAAGCCTCCACCTTGCCACCATCTTTTTCTCCTGCCCACCCTGGTATCTTTTTCTTGTGGCCTTGAGTGCCATGCCATGCCTCCAGTCACTAAGACCTATTGACATAATAAATGTCATTTTCCTGAGCCTGTCTTTTGTCATCTCTTAGGGCCCTATCAGACTTTTCATCTCATAAAAATATGAAATATTTGTGTTCACCATTTCCATTCTAATTTAGCAATACTATATAACACATAACTACCTGATACTAAAATATTGATTGGATAAATATATCTAAGAATATAATTTTACCTATCATTATTATTATTCTACAGATAACACAATTACATTATTTTTTAGCAGCAGAAGGTAAGAGTGAATCTCTCAACAAATAAACTATTCTCTGCCTCGTACCATGTAAATATACTAATGATGCTAACACTAACCCCCCAAAAATACAGACACCCGTAGAAAAACACGAGCATAGCCACACAAGCAGTTGCAGTTGGACTCTCAGTCGTTTAGGGAATTCACCCTAGTCATCAAGCAGCCTCTGCCATATATTTCATATGCTATCAAAGGACTCACATAGGCTCTCAAGACACACAATTAAACACACATACACACACACACACACCCTCACAATCACTGTATTAGGATTCTCCAAACACAGAACCAGAGAGTGTATATGTGTGTATTACTTTATCTACATATTTTATCTATATATGATATATAGACAACATATATTATATATATATGTATGTGTGTGTATGTATGTGTGTGTGTGTGTGTGTGTGTGTGTGTGTATATATATATATAATTTATTTTTATTTTTTCTTTGAGATGGAGTCTTGCTCAGTCATCACCCAGGCTGGAGTGCAATGGTGCTATCCTGGCTCACTGCAATCTCTGCCTCCCAGATTCAAGCAGTTCTCTTGTCTTAGCCTCCCAAGTAGCTAGGATTATAAGCACCTGCCACCATGCCCAGCTAATTTTTGTATTTTTAGTAGAGATGGAGTTTTACCATGCTGGCCAGTCTCGTCTCAAACTCCTGACCTCCCATGATCTGCTTACCTCGGCTTCCTAAAGTGCTGGAATTATAGGCATGAGCCACCACGCAGGGCCAATACAACAAATTTTAAAGCCACTTTAAGAAAAATTTTAAAATCAACATTGCTTTCTTACAAAAGTAGGCTTAGTTTCCAGACATTATTAACAATTCTCAAAATACTCCGTCATATTTTATATTAACAAGGATTTTGGAAAAAGAAATCACTATAATATTTCACATCAAAATCTAAATTAGCTAATTTTGCCTTTATTAGTATGTTAAAATTACACAAATCTATAATTGATTATTTATGGTCTTATTAAGAATTTTATTTTCCCTATTGATAATGTGTTTTGTTTGTGATACTATTATTCTTTGAATTAATTCTTGTTTTTTTTGTTTTTTTTTTGTTTTGAGATGGAGTTTCGCTCAGGATGGAGTGCAGTGGCACCATCTCGGCTCACTGCAACCTCCATCTCCCATGTTCAGGCAATTCTCCTGCCTCAGTGTCCCAAGAAGCTGGGATTACAGGCATGTGCCACCACACCCAGCTAATTTTGTATCTTTAGTAGATACAGAGTTTCTCCATGTTGGTCAAGCTGCTAGATTAATTCTTAAATGTGATATTTTTCCTTTTGGATATAACACTACCACCCATACATATTTGGGAATGGAGTAATTATTCTGCAAATTCTGTGGAAACACCTGTGTTTCTTTGAATGTTCAATACTTGAATCTAGTACTAGTTGTTTAATTGAAGAGACTTTATTTTTACTAAAAAGAGCAGTTTTTTAAAACAGTTATTTACTATATGGTACTACCATCTAAATTTCCTTCTGACAGTAACATTTATATGCAATAATTTGAATTCACTATTTATAAATTTAATTTATATTATTACATATTCTTAAATAAATAACACTTTGCTAGTAAGTATAAACTGCAGTATTACCTAGAATGGGATGATAAATTATAAAATATTTAACAGTGGTTTTTGAATATTTATGTTTGCTTCTGCTCCTACTCAAAACTATAAATGTATAAACCTTTCTATAAGTAGTGATAATTAGGTGACTATCACATAATTTTTCTATCAGAAGAAAATGGCAATATTATTAAGTACATAAAAATTTATCTTAGTGGACAATTTTTCGACTTTCAGATTTATAGTTCAAAGTTAATGTATTTTTCTGGAATTTAATATGCTTGCTTGTAAATAAAAGAAAAGCAAATTTAGCAATAGTGTTTATGATTTAAAATAAATGCTTTACAAGCCATAGTTTAACCATCATCCATATGCAAACTAATAAATATTTTGGCAAGAAAACATTCAAGGCAAAAATATTTGTATTTGCTTGGCCATGAGTTGTCAGTAGCTAAAAGGACTTTTGGACATAGGCATCTACCTTGTGAATTGATTCAGTTGACATGTTAAGTTCATAAAAACATCCTGCCAACATCTCTGCATCCCTTCTCAACTATTTTTCACTTCATTTGGGCCAATACGATGAATAAATAACAGCATTAGCTGGAAATGTCATTCTCAGAACTTTAAGGTAATTGTGCTTGTATATGTTATTTAAATTGTTAAAATTGCTTTAGAGAGGCTTTCATTTCTTTAAGAATTAGTAACATGAAAGGAACATATGTAAGAGAACATTTATGTTAACTTGATATTTTATAAACATTAATAAAAGTAAAAAGAAATAGACTTTATAGATGTTTTGAGAGTGTCTAGCTAAATTGGGATTCCAGTACCAGAAGGGCTAGCACCCCTAGCACCCCTGTCTTAGCATGAAATGAAGGGGAGCTGGATGTGTTTACAATGTGCCTGCCTTGAGATACTTCTTTTGCCTGACAAATAGCCTTAGGCTTAGCTGTCTAGCCTGAGACCTGGGAAAGGGGCACTGGAATTTTTTTATTTATTTTCTTTTTAAAGATGGGGTTTCACCATGATGGCCAGGCAATTTGTTTATACTGCTAAAAGCCCTTGGGCGTGGTTCTTGTGTGACCATTCCAGTTTATGCCTGTCTGACCGTCACTCTAGTGCTGAGAGCCTGACCCTGTGTCTCCCCTGGTGTTCCGGGGAAATCCTGGCCTGGAGCAGCCCCTAGTTTTCCAAATGGAAGGCACATATTCAATATGCTACCACAACAGGTAACTATTTCAAAGATTTCTACTTACAGAACATGGATAGGGAGATCATAATGAGGGCAGTCCACTGTCCCTGGGTCATCCGACACAGGAATGAAGAGTCAAGCACAAAGAGAGGGATTGAGTGAGTGGCAACTAGCGGTATATATAAGGGAGTAGAATGTGGGTGAATTCAATTTCAAGGACAAATGCCTAAATTCTCCATTTTAAAAAAAGTGGCAAGAAAGCAGGTAGCCAAATATACTAGTCAGAAAAGAGGCTTCTAAGTTCTTATGTCCGGCCACCAATTTGAGCCACGTCAGTGAGATGTATATCTAGAAACTGTGTCAAGCGTAACCAGACTCTGCTTCTGGTGTGAAAAAGTTAAACTTGTATTCAAAACGGATGCCAAAGCAGCACAAAATTACAGGAATTCACTACAACCGAGTGCTTACACGACAAAAGTTGCTTGGATTCTGTTTTGCTTTCAGAAAGCTCTGACTCTTTGATTTTAGTTAATTTGAATTAACCTTCCATTATGACAGCACTTTACTTTGAAGTGGGATTTTTGAATGTCAAGAATGAAAATCACCTACCAGTTGGTTGACAATTTATTAAAGCAAGAGGTCTCAGGAGATTAGCACACATAATATTGTAGAGACTTAATGTCACAGGGCTTGTCGTTATAAAACAAACATTTTAATATGGATCAGAATGCATTTTGAGTCTCTCTTTCAAAAAGTCAGAAAAGGCATTTAAAAGGGTAACATTAAAATGAATGTTTTAAATTCTCTTCTGAAGAACAAAATATCAAGACTATTAAAATTTTTCAAATGTGCATGTGTTAAAGCCTGTCAAAGAAAGTAAAAATTGGCCATGTTTGTACTGTTAAAAATAAGTTAAGTGGGGAAAAGTCAATCATGTGTTACATTGTGTTTCTTTCCTCCAGAATTGTAATTGCCCCCCACCTGTTCCTATTGCTAGCATTATACTCAGAACTTTTTCATAGTTGATTAACAGCCATCTCATGTGTCTTCAGAATGAGTTGGATATGACGATGATCATAATCCGACTTGTTTTATGGTATTCAGTAGCAAGCTGAGAACTTAAGATGAAATATAATTTGAATTTGAATATAGAAAAGATTGAATTGAGTAAGCAAGTATTGTGCTGTTATGTTGTGGCAGATCTTTCACCGTTAGGTTTGATAAGGCAAATTTTTTTGTATAAAGTTTAATGTCAAGGTGTGGATATAAAATGTTACCTGTGCTTAGTAGAAAAGGGTGTAAGTTGGGGAGGAAAGCATAAAGAAAACGAAGAGATACTTCATTAATCCCCAGTGCTTATGTTACCATGGTTTAATCTTGACCAGTATATTATACCTCTATTTCCATATATAGCTTACTTATACACACATATAATTATTAATATATTTTAGACATTTAAAGAAAAAAGAAAGTAAACTATTGTTGTTTGGGTAATAAAATAGGAATGTTTTAACTTAAAAGTTTATTTCTAAATATGTTAATCGACAGTAATAATTTATTTTTTAACTTAATTATAACAAAAGTGGGAGTAGCATTTATATGCAGATATTTAGGTTTTCCCCAGAGACACTCTTTTGTGCTCTCTCTCATTCTTTCTCTCTCTGTCTCTCTCTGGCCTTCACTCTGTTTTCCAATCCATGGGTAATACACACATTTAATTCAATACAATGCAAAATTTATGAGAAAGAGTAAATGTATATTAGTTTAGCAATTATGATGTGCCAAACTCACTACTAGATGTGTACCTGTCTATTATCTATGTATCTAAGCATCAGAAAGAGGTAAATTGTTTGAGGTCATATCACTCGTAAGTGCTAAAGCTTAACAGAATATTCTAGACTATTTGATTAGAAAGCCCATGCCATTTTCTTTCATAATAATCACTTCCAATCCAAGTGACTATGGTAGAAGTATTAACATTTATCAAAATAAAAAAGAAATTTTTAATTACAATGGTTTTATTTATCAAAGAGTAGTACTGCTGATGTTTAGTTTCTTTATGTAGATACTAAAATATTTAACTTGAAAATCTATGTCTTAAGGATAATATACATATGAGCTTCTGATGATCACAGAATAATTTGTCCTTTCATTAATTATGTATGATTTTAAATGATAAGTTCAGAAATAGTTAAAACATTTAAAAACGTTAATTTTACAATATTGGTGATGAGTACCACCAAACTCAACTGTGATAACAAACACAAGGTCTATACCCTGCACTTGTTTATAACTAAATGGCATCTATTCATTCATTACTCACTTACCATTTTGTACCTGTATTCATCTATAGTATCAAATTGGAGTATTATAGACCCGTATATAATCAATAATGATACGCATTTATTTAGTCAGCAAATGCTGCAAAAAAAAATCCACCAGATTCTAGTTACAAACATTATTAACATGTATGAAAAAACTACTATAAAGTAGTTTTCAGTATTGAATATATGGAAAATAAATTCATAAATATAATTTAAGTAAAATTAACATAACAGAAAAATGTCATCGTCTGTAACAATCACAATAGACTTTAATTATATATATGCACTTGGAAAAACCAAAGTTAAGAGCATATACCACAAAATAAAATAGGATCCAATGATATAAAAAGTATGAAAACCTACTCTAAATTTTAAGTCACTGGATACATTAAAACTGTAATTTCTATATATTCAACAATGTTATATGCAAATATCAATAGTATTTGCTATACTTTTTAGAAGAATTACAGTCAAAATATTGACTTCATTAAATACAGAGCAATTTTAATTAGGAAATTAGGACCTTAACTACAGCTAAGTGTAAATTTTGTGTGTAACTGGTCCTGTGGGTACTTAGCTATTTAGTATTATTCTGGGTCTGTCTGTGAGGGTGTTTTAGATGAGATAAGCATGCACATTGTTACATTGAGTACAGTAGTTTCTTTTTATCCTTGGATGAGACAGCTTCTAAAATCTTCAGCGTATTCCTAAAACCACAAATAGTTGTGAATCTAGTGGCTGTCAATTGGGACATATTTCTGTTCATTTCTTCCACCCACAAATATAAAGCCTTTTCCATCTTAACCAAGCACTTATCACTCACTCTGGCTATAAATTTTGCAGTTTGAGGTGGGACAGCAAAATTAGCCTGAATTTATTTTCTTCTTCACAATTTCATGGATAGAAATTCTCTTTTACTGTAAATCTTAGCAGCCTCTACATACAATATTTTTCCTTGTTAAATTGAGGACTTTCAGTTTTTCACTTAAATGAAGGACTTTAGAGTTTCTTTTTGGCATATTTGAGTTGCCAGCATCACTACTATGACACTTTGGGGCCATTGTGAAGTACCCCTTGAACAGCAGCACTGCTGCTGCACCGCTATTCTGCAACCCTCAAGCTGAGAACCAAAGAGCTACTAAGTGACTAATGGGTGGGTGGTGTATACAGCATGGATCTGTTGGACAAAGGGATGATTCACGTCCTACCAGGGCTGATGTGGGATGCTGTGAGATTGCATCATGCTACTCCAAATGGTATGTAATTTAAAACTTATGAATTGTTTATTTCTAAAATGTCCCATTTGACATATTTGAATCATGCTTGACCATGGGTTAATGAAACTGCAGAACTGCAGGAAAGGGAGGATAACCATGAAGCAGCTAGCCATAGCTAATGTGAGTGGGCTTCATCCAATCAGCTGAAGAGCTAAACAGAACAAAAATGCTGAACCTCCTCCAAGTAAGGGAGAATATTTTCTACCTTTATACTGAAACTGACATATTGGCTCGTCCTGGATCTTCATCCCGCTGGCTGTTAAAATGGAATTGCACCATCAGCTCTCCTGGTTCTCAAGTTTTTGGACTCAAACAGGAACTATACAATTGTTTCTTCTGTGTGTGACTCCAACATTTCAACTCACCCTGGAAATACTGAGATTGTCAGCCTTCATAATCACAGGAACTCTTTTCTTAAAATAAATTCATCTTTCTTTCCTTCCTTCCTTCTTTCTTTCTTTCCTTCCTTTCTTTCTTCCCTTCCTTCCTTCCCTTCCTTCCTTTCTTTCTTCCTTCTTTCTTTTCTCTCTCTCACACACACACACAGATACACGCACACACACACACACACACACACACACACACACACACACTCCATTGGTTCTATTTCTCTGGAGAACCCTGACCAATATACTGTAAATGTCACTTTTACAAAGAATGAGAACTGCTCTTAATAATTTTTTTTTCTAGGTCCTCATTCATTGCCTAGTAAATGAGTAACTGTTGAAGGAGCGATTCTCAGATTCATAGTTTTGGTATAACATATACCAATGCTATTCTGTTGGTACAAGATATTTTCACTTACTGACAGCCAGTGGAGGCAACTTGTCTTTTTTTTTCTAATTTTGTATTTCGTTATAATTATATAAGTAAAAAATAAATTCCAAAATAATTTCTTAATATAAAACTCCATAATATTTTGTATTCTCAGTTATTTAGAAATACAGAGTAAATTTCATAGCTAGTCTAAGATCTTAGCAGCATGATTCATGAAGACTTCTAAGAAACTGACTACTATTTTCACAATTCTTAAGTTTGAAAATATACCTAATTTCAGCTGTTCTCCTAGGAAGCCTTAGTGCAATGGGTGGAATGTTTGTTTGCTTGTTTGTTTGTTTTTGAGATGGATGGGTTTTTTGTTTGTTTGTTTTTGAGACAGAGTCTCCCTCCTTTACCAGGCTGGAGTGCAGTGGTGCGATCTGGGTTCACGGCAATCTCTGCCTCTCAGGTTCAAGCAATTCACCTGCCTCAGCTTCCCAAGTAGCTGAAACCACAGGAGCCAGCCACCATGCTCAGCTAATTTTTGTATTTTTTAGCAGAGACAAAAGTTTTACCTTGTTGACCAGACTTGTCTGGAACTCCTGACCTCGTGATCTGCCTTCCTCAGCCTTCCAAAGTGCTGGGATTACAGGCCACCGTATTTTTAATACATAAATATGGTGCATATTTAATCATAAGTACCAGATTGTTTGTTCACTGAAAAATGTGAGACTAAGGAGATATACTAACAAGAAAAAGAGGTATCTAACCAGTGTCTGCAGTATAGCGAGGATGTCGGACAGATTGCTGTGCTTCTAGAAGATCTGACATGACAATTTCTCAGACATAATCATTCTAACTTTGGATTTAGGGTTTTGTAGCTTAAACTTTTCTCTATAACAAAACATGGAGCTGCTTTATCTATACATTAACTGCAATAATTTTCTTCAATATCCCATACAACTTACTTGATTAGCTTTGATTTAGTTTTTGATTTAGTTTACTTTTCATCATAGCAACTTACAGGACTTTATTGAAAACTATGATAATATTATTAGCATATATGCTTAAAACATTCAAACTATTTTTCACTATTAGAAGCATTCAGTATACTGAAATGGTAAGAACAATTTATAATAAAAGTATAAATATTACTTACTTTTAGAGAAATTACATAAGAAATGTTAAACATTTTGTTTGATATCACAAAAGAGAAAACTCTTAAGTTAATCAGACAGAGTAATGGATGTTTAAAATTTTACTGATGATTTTTTTTTCTCTAAGGTGATAGAAAAATTGAATTTGTTTAAATGCAAATGGGATCCAGAAAACAGGAATATTTTGCAGACATTGCTAAGAGAAGGAATAATTGATAGAAAAGTGTCTCTAGAGAGCACAGAAATGGATGCAATACAATGAACATATGAACTCTTATTTCTTGCCCTGAGAAAGATATATATTCCACTGCAATTGTTGGCAGAAATAACGAGAGGTGAGCCAGATTATCAGTGGTCAATTAACCTTTAGTAATTTCAACTTTTGCACTCTCCCTGGTATCATGTGGACTGGATACGTGAGAATGACTTTTCTCAGATTTCTAATCAACATAACCCCAGGTTAGCTTCCACCATCAAGAGGTACTTACATAACATATACAGACTGGAAGCCATAATTGTCTTCCAGAAGGAAGAGGAGTCCCATGAGCAGAAAGTAGACGCAAATTTTGCCCTAATTCTAGAAATTTTCAACAAATGTACTTTAGTGTTATTAGAGGTCGTTGGTGGCTGCTTCTTCATTTTCTGAAATCCAGTAGCATTATTCTCTGTCTTTCATCCCACTAGCTCTTCTAGAGGCTTGCTAATACCTAATTTACTATATGTTATCCCTTCTGGTTTGAAGTATTTAGAACACTTTGTACTTTCATGACTCAAACTCGACTGATGAAGGAATGTGGCTTCAAATACATTTACAGTTATAATGGCTGAAGCTTGAAGCAGTTTCAATCTGAAATGTAGGAAGCAAATTTAGTCATGAAAAGGAGGGGCCAGATATTTTTAAGAAACAGTATTGCTCTGCAGAGAACAAGAGCAAGTATTAACTTGGCAAATACGGTATAGCTTGGCAGCCATATAAACTAGGTAAATTTGATAATGAAAATAGAGTGGCCAAACTCTGTGTGTGTGTTTTTTATTAAGTAGCAATTGATGTCCCTAAAATTTCAAAAGTAGAGTAGGGAAAAGAAGGAATTTTTGTATTTTTCTTTTTATTGCATTTTAGGTTTTGGGGTACATGTGCAGAACATGTAAGATAGTTGCACAGGTACACACGTGGCAATGTGCTGCCTTCTGCCCCTTCACCCACATTTGGCATTTCTCCCCATGCTATCCCTCCCCTGCTCCCCTCCTCCGCTGTCCCTCCCCTATTTCCCCCAATAGACCTCAGTGTGTAGTACTCCCTTCCCTGTGTCCATGTGTTCTCATTGTTCATCACCCACCTATGAGTGAGAATATACGGTGTTTCATTTTCTGTTCTTGTGTCAATTTGCTGAGAATGATCTTCTCCAGATTCATCCATGTTCCTACAAAGGACACAAACTCATCATTTTTGATTGCTGCATAATATTCCATGGTGTATATGTGCCACATTTTCCCAGTCCAGTCTATCATCGATGGGCATTTGGGTTGGTTCCAGGTCTTTGCTATTGTAAACAGTGCTGCAATGAACATTCGTGTGCATGTGTCCTTATAGTAGAACGATTTATAGTCCTTTGGATATA
>CM052649.1:26577924-26609944 GCA_028533165.1 Leontopithecus rosalia | reverse complement strand
ACCAACAAACCAAAGAAGTTCAGGATTTTAGTCCAAATAATTCTGGTGAAAGTAGGTTTCTTTAAGGGAGAAGTACAGGTGTTGGACAAATAACCAGATAAGTGTGTGTGAAGCATTTAGCCTTATGTGAATTTATTTAGGTGCTTTTAGATTTTTTTCATACTTTCAATGGTTGAAGGTAAGTTGATGAAGTAGAAGACTGTGAACCTAAATTAATTATTTAGGATGACTACAGTACATGTGAAGGGGAAACAAATTGTGAGATGCCAACTCTGGCTAATGAAGCACAGTGACTGGAAAATCTGAAATAACAGCATATATAGAGATGTGTGATTCTTATTTTTCTTCAGGTAATTTAAAGAAAAGAGAATTTTGCAGCATAGCTTGGGGAGTTAATCCCATGGACAATGATCTTTGTGAAAGAGATTTATATTTTAAGTCCAAAACAACAATTCTGACACACAACCCACTTTTTTCTGAAATTTAAATGTGTTCAGAGTTCTTTTCAGTCCTTCATTTCTTTAATTTGTGAACCTGAATCATTTATTATCTTATTCATATAACTTACTTCTGGGTATGGTCCAAGAAGAGATAAGGCTTTGTTACCATAGGTAAAATTATTCATTTCTATTTTAATATTTCACCTTTTTTCCTCTTTTTATTTCCTTAAAATTAAAGTCTAATTATATGGCAGACTACTGTATATTTCTTTTGTCAATGTCAATATGGTTCAAGTTTTTGATCTGGTGTCTTAGTTTATTAATTATAGTTTGATGAACTGAAATTAAATGAATAGGAGTGATTTAGATATGGCAAATTGCTTAGTAATCTAGACAAGTCACATTGTAATGATCATATAAAATGTTCAGGGCCAATTAATGGCCAAAATCTTATTATAAGACTGAATGTATTAGAATATAAATATAAATATATGCTTTTACTTTTAAATAAAACATGACATTTTGTTGAAAAATTATCACAATCAAATCAGTCACAACTCATTTAAACAATTACCCCAAAACATACAAGAAATCATTATTACTTCCTCTACTACACTTAATTACATTTACATTTTCATCACAAAACCGTGTTCACTTTCTAGAGCCCCTCCCTCTGGATAATCTCTCAACTGATTTCTGTTCTCTGGAGCTCCTCTCTTCTATCTTCTGGCCAAAAAGCTTGGACTTTACTTATCTCATTCTGTTGGACTCTCTGCAAATATGTCCAGATCTGGGATAAAGCAGCATGCAGAGAGACAAAGAAAAATAGCAATGAGAATTCTCCCCATAGCCTTTGTGCCCGGCTTCTCAACACTGAAATAAAAATATATTCTTCCTTAGAATTTTACTTCTTTGGAAGAGAGGGAATGTTGTTGGTGTCCCTACAAATTTCTTTAGGTATAGTACATGAAAGAACAAAGAAAAAAATCTAACCAAAAGAGTGGGAGGGACTCCCCACTTTGTCTGAATATCAGGAGTTGCATTACTTAACCACGTGGCTAGATAGCTTTTCTATTACTTTCAAGCATGCTGTAAAAAAAATTACCTAAGCTTAGGGATTTGAAACAACAGAAATTTGTTCTCTCACAGTTCTATAGTCCAAAAGTTTGAGAGGAGTGTGGGCAGTATTGGTCCTGGAGAGTCCAGTGCAAAATTTATTCATTTGCCTCTTCTACCTTCTGATGGCACTCGCATTCCTTGGCTTATGGCTGTATTAATTCAGTCCCTGCTTCACAAATCACATTGCCTTATTTTCTTCTATAGTCGAATCTTTCTCTGGTTCCCTCTTCTAAAGACACTTGAGTTTTCATTTAGAGCCCATCCAGTTAATTCAGGTTAATCTCTCCATCTCAAGATGCTTAATTTAATGGCATCTGAAAATTTCCTTTGTCTATATAAGAAAACATTCACTAGTTCCAGAGAATACGACCTATTTATCTTTGGGGCCATTTTTCAGCCTTCACAGCTTCTGCTGGAACTCTTGTTATCAGCAGGCCTGTGCTCACTTTTATGTTCAGGCTGTGGGAGTCAGTTCAGGCTGAGAGGATGCAGAAGGGAGAAAGAAGTAAGCACAGCTAGTTCAATGAAAATTCAGATCCTGGCCTTCTTCCCCAGTCTGCCTCGTACTATTTAATTTTAAAATAGTTGCTTCTAGCATTAGGTCCAAGATTAATAACTACATGTAGCGGGAGAGACAAAATGGTGTATGCTTATGACATCTTATCAAGAGCTATAACCTTCTTACATTATTTTTTAACTTTCATTTTTATTTGTTTTGTTTGTTTTTTTGAGATGGAGTCTTACTCTGTCACCAGGCTGGAGTGTAGTGGCGCAATCTCGGCTCACTACAACCTCCGCTTCCTGGGTTCAAGCGATTCTTCCACCTCAGCCTCCTGAGTAACTGGGACTACAGTCGCGCGTCATCACACCCGGCTAATTTTTGTATTTTTAGTAGAGAGGGGGTTTCACCATGTTGGCCAGGATGGTCTCGATCTCTTGACCTCGTGATCCACCCACCTTGGCCTCCACAGTGCTGGGATTACAGGCGTGAGCCATCGCACCCAGCCAATTTTCTTTCTTAAATCAATGTAATGCAAAAATTAAGTCCTTAAACACATATTTAATGGTTGGAATGAAAAAAGCATTCCCTTTCTCTACATTTTCTTTTACCTGGTTTCTGTGACCCATAAGCTACATTTTCCACATTTTTTTTTTTTTGAGATGGTTTGTCGCTCTATCGCCCAGGCTGGAATGCAGTGGCGTGATCTCGGCTCACTGCAACCTCTGCCTCCAGGATTCCAGCGATTCTCCTGCTTCAGCCTCCAGAGTAGCTGAAATTACAGGCGCTCGTGACCACTCCCCAGCTTTTTTTGGTATTTTTAGTAGAGACAGTTTTTCACCATGTTGGCCAGGCTATTCTTGACCTCCTAACCTCAGGTGATCCACCTTCCTCGGGCTTCCAAAGTGTCGAAATTATAAGTCTGAACCACCGCACCCGGCCCATTTTCCACATTCTTACAGGTATTTTTCCTATTGATTAAGGTATCAGAAAAATATTATGCAATTGTTAGTCTTTTATATACATCAGTAGCCTACATGTTCTTTAGTCTTCTGTAAATACACCTGTGTGTGTGCATGTGTGTATGTATATGTGTGTGTGAGGGTCTTTTATTTTATTTTATTTTTTGTAATTTAACCTGTTTTTTGGTGGGTTTTGCTTTTTTGTGTAGGAAGGTCTTTATTGGCATGGAATATGGTCT
Organism: Leontopithecus rosalia; assembly: GCA_028533165.1. Taxonomy (NCBI): domain Eukaryota; kingdom Metazoa; phylum Chordata; class Mammalia; order Primates; family Cebidae; genus Leontopithecus; species Leontopithecus rosalia. Next base: position 26,606,685 of record CM052649.1, on the reverse strand, counting down.
TACATGGTATCATTAAGTTCCCGTATCAACAGCTCCCTACTTAAGTGGCTTCTCATTATTACTCAAGGCTGCAAGAAAGAAGGAGAGAGAAAGAAAAGCAAAGAAAGGGACAAAAGAGAGAGAAAGATATGGCTACATTGGTATGGAGGTGTCAAAATAAACCATATATGTAAAGCTCAAAGCCATATTTACTGGATTTTTGCTTAATGGAGGAAGTGAGGCCTGACCCTTAGAAATTTTAAAGGACTTGGAGTGTCAATGGCTAAGCCTAATGGCTTTTTCTCCTCTTAGGACATGTTACCAGACAGAAGACTCAGAATTTCTTTAAAATATGGGATCAAGAAGGAATAATCATGGATGAAACCAAATTATACTAATAAGGCAAGGATTATATTTAATGTTGGTGGGAAGTCACATGATGACAAAGAATTAGAAGAAATTATTTTATCAGAAGGATCAGAATGCAAAATTATGGGAAAATGTTAAGAAATGAAAACATTAATGTGGGGAACCTTTGTGAGGGTTTTAAGACTTTGTGCTGGTTTTGAGATATTAAAAAAATAAAAAACTAATGTTCAGCTTACATTATTTAACATTCTTCTTTGTGTATTTTCTCTTTTTATACCACTCCCTTCAGAAAAATTAACATATGGACACATACATACACACACACACACATATATATTTCCTTAAGTCTTACCTTATAATAAGTATTACAGGAAATAGACCACGTTTATACCTTTGTCTGCTTCTTTGTAAACAAAACAGTATTAGCCTAAGGGGTTAATATTCACTGGTAATGGGTAGCAATCATTAACTATATGTACCCATATGAATATGAGGAAAGCAGGGAAATGCAACTGGAGTACAAATACATATTGTAGATGGTTGATCTGTGATGGGTCTATTGGTGTGAGCATGTGCCTATGCTCGTGGGTGTGCATGCACTCATTAGCATTTGGAATAGGAAGCTGCTTGATCCTTGCTTTCAAAATGGTACCAACACTTTTTTTTTTAACATAAGCCTGGGTTTATCTTCTTCATGTTCTCATTTTCTAATTTTATAACAACGTAATCACTTAGTGTATGTTTCTCTCTAATTGTGGTAGATAGCACTTAAGTAATTTCTCTGAAGAAATTTAAATGCAAGGAGAGGATTACATCATGAAATTTGCATGTGCCACTATCATATTTTTGCTCTTTTAAGAGCTGTATATTTTTCTGTTTGAGAAATAACTTTCCAGACTCTATGAACATTAGATCATTTTCTGCCGAATGTGGCAAATCAGTGAACATTTCATTTTAATAATTATTGTCTTTCTTTCCTAGAAGAGTGAATTAAGGGATATTCAGTCTCCTGTTTATTATCATCTTTTCCCAATAGAATAGAGTCTGGTAATTGGAAAAATGTTCAGCCACACCAAACTCATTTCACATGTGCTTTCCCTCATCACTGATTAATGATTCTAACTGTCTCTTTTCCTCTAATGTGTGAAATTAGGTCTTCCCACTGTGACATGGCTTATTAAAAGGGAAATTTACGCTACTGTCATGTGGTATGATGCACTCCATGTATTCTGTAAAGCAATCATTTACAGGGTCAGGCACCATGGGTCAAATCAGGCACAAAGATGTAAGAGAAATGTGCTATGACAATCTGGAGTAAAATGATTTCATTTCAAACTATGTTAATTACTTGATTTTATAAGTCACAAAAGGCTAAGACTAAGACAGGGACTACATCAAAATTCAGTTTTCTAGAACACATTTCATGAAAATGAAAGACCACAACGTGAGAGTGCCTGAGGCATCCCATGACTGTGAAGCTGACTGATTCTTTGAAACTGATGCTTAAAATACATAAGCTTCCATTATAAATTAGTTTTTAAATTATCCAGCTAAGGTAGATATTAAATTTAAAACAAATCTATATTTTGTAAATTCTAAGTAGATTTTAGATCAAGGAAATAATGTGTTTTCATAAGCCACATACTTTTTCTTTGTATACGAAGTTGTCTTTACCATCTGAAAATTTGTTTTAGAAAACTGGAAAGTAGAGCATATTCAACTGTCTTTCAACAACTTGTGCTGTGTTCTTAAACAGTTTTATTTTTGTTGAAAATTAGTTTGTGAAAAATGACCTTGGTTCAGTCATACCCTAAAAAATTCTGTTTTGATATAATATGCTGTGTCTTTAGAGTATAGGTGGTTGTTGACAGAGTGAAGTGTTATTTTAAACATACAGGGAAAAACAAATGATAATTAAATTATCCTTTTCATAAGAACATAAATCTGAGAGTCTTGAACTTGTAAATCATTATGACAAAAAAATAGAAACAAAATAGGTAAAAGTAAATATTACTTTATAAAGCACAATATAGGTTATTGAAAAAATAATTATATTTATATTAATTCATAGGTAAATGCAAAAAATTAACATGAGTATGAGAGTCATTGAATAATGATGAAAATATTTACTGGGGTCTGAACTTCATGAGAACAGGGATTTTATTTTTTTATCTTTCATTCACTGCTATAAACATAGTGCCTATTAGCAATAATTTACATATAAATAACATTCAATGAATATTTTCTGAGAAAGAATTATTTCCTTATGTCTTAACTTTTTTTTAACCCTGCAATACTAGAAATATTCTACTTATCAGTTATATCATTATATATGCATTTAGAGTGTAACTGACAATGATTAACTTTGGGTACCATGAACGCTCATAATAATGCCAAAATTTCTACATTTTTTTTTTCTTAAAACTCAAAATGAGTAAGTTTGGTGCTAATTTTTTAAAATATTTTTTTCTTTCCCGGTATTGAGAACATGAATTTGTCATAAATAAAGCAAACAAAGCAACAAACATCAAATGTAAAATGTTAAAACAGGAGATCGTCATTCATTCATCCAGTCATTCAAGAAACCTACTATGTTTATGTTTAGTACCTTAAGAGCTTTACAGCTTAGTGGATAGGAAAGACATACCAAAACAAAACTAAGTATAGGAGTAGAAAATGTTCAATGCTAAAGACATTTGAAGAAACAAAAAGGACTGGCCCACCAAACCTGAACAGCAGTACAGAGGAGTAATCAGAGAAAGTGGCAAAGTTTAACCTAAGACTTAAATAATAAATAGGAATTTAAAATATTATTTCAATGTGTGCACCTATGCAAAAATCTTGCATGTTCTTTACATGTACCCCAAAACCTAAAATGCAAAAAAAATTATTTCAGTCATTTCAAAATTCATAGACCTAAATCAGTTATAGTCTAAGGCTGCATATGAAAATATGCATTCCCTCTACTTCTAATATTTCTGAATACTTTAGACACTGACTCTCAAAATTCTTCTAACCAATAAATATTTTTATTCATAGTTCTCAATAATTTTTCCCAACCATAAATCTTATCATCTTGTATAATATTAATGTTTTCATTTTTTAAAAAAGCAAACGAACAACAAGACAAAGTAAAATATGCCTTTTATTGTTTTTGGGGCCCTGAGATAATTCTTCACATTCGCTATATTTTAGGTAAACATTCTGCTGATTGTGAATCAAAGCTACTCTACTTGTATATTCTTTTTTTGAATAATCAAAATTTGTCTACAAACACCTATTGATTCTCTAGCGCATTTCTATAATGATCATTATTATTGTGTTCCACGGTCACCGTTAGTTTTTTTTGTTGTTATTTAAACCTTTATTTCTTTAATGCCTTTACATTTTCTCTCTCTTGTCTTCACTTATTTCCTTATCCAGCTTAGATTCTATGGTACAAAATTTCATCCACTCTTTTGATGTTATCAATTGGCTTAATCCTATTTATTTTATATATATGTAGAATCAGAAAGAGGGAATAGAACAGTTGAAGAAGAAAATATATAGACACTTAATGAGATATTATTGCACAAAACAGGACTGACCATTCTTGCTACTCCCCAAAATTCTTATGTGGAAGCCTTAACCCTAGTGTGAATGTGTTTGGAAGCCTGACTTATTCATGGTTTTGCATTTAACTCTTTTAATTACCTATGGTCAAGAATGGTCTAAAAATATTAAATGGAAAATTTCAGAAATAAATAGTTTATAAATTTTAAATTGTGTCTTATTCTGAGGAGAGTGATGAAATCTCAAGCCATTCCACTCGTTCTTGCCTGGAATATGAATTATTCCTTTGTCTAGCAGACCCACTCTGTCTACACTACCTTCCCATGACACACTTAGAATTCCTCTGGGTTCTCAGATCAATGGCTGTGGTATTGTTACTGGTTTAAGGTATTCAATTTATGGATGGTGAATCTGTATGGGGTCTGCAGCAACCTCAATTCTTGCTTCCTTAAAAGAAAGAACTTTTACTGAAGAGCATAAGGCCCAAAAAGAGGCAGAGACAAGCTTCAGAGCAGGAGTAGAAGTTTATTAAAAACTTTGCAGAAGAAAAGAAGGGAAAGTTCACTTGGAAGGGACTCAGTGGGTACCTGAAGGTCAAGTGCAGTGTTTAACCTTGATCCTATATACTGACCCCTTTCCCAAGATTCTTTCCTCAGGGTGGGCTGCCTATGTGCACAGTACAGTGCGCTCCTTACTCTTGGGAAGTGAGCACATGCAATGTGTTAAGAAAGTTGTATTCTTGCCCATCAGAGCCTTCCTTCCCTCTTTTGGTGGAGTGACCCAGGAAAATCATACTTCACCATTTTGTCTTTTAATGCACATGCTCAGGCTTACTTTCCCAATATCTGAGATTTTATTGGAAGCTCTTTTTTATTTTCTCTGAGACCTGCTGCCAAATTATCATTTTTAAAGAGGCCATGTGATAATTGTTGAACCATCACCTGATATTCCTGGTGGATTGGGGAAGAGCCCTCTCCTACCCAGCTCACATTTATCTAACTGTAACAGTATTGTAGTGCTTGTGTTCAAGTCACCCTAACATTAGTCAATATATTATTCAGTCCCAAAGCTCAAGAGCGGTGATGGAGGCAATTGGAATATGCCAAAGAGCAGCCATAAAGTGCTTCCTTTAAGAAAAAGTTCTTTACTTAACAATTTAAAAAAAGTCATATGCTGAAGTTGCTATGGTAAAAGTGAATCTTCTATCCGTGAAATTGTGAAAAAGGAGACAGGAATTTTTGTGATGTTGGAGATCAGTTCAGGTGGTGGGAAAAATTATAGCAAAGATGCAAACCTTCTTGGAAGGCCAGAAGCTTTTGCAAAAGCTTTGGGAAAGGTTTATGGCTGAAGGCAGCCTAATCCTCTTACCTTGAGCTAATAGCAAACAGCAATAGCTAATAGCAAACAAGGGAATGAAGTGGAGTTTATCTAAATACTTTGCCTATTTTGCCAGAAACCAACCTTTGATCATCTGCATGCATGACTGCTCTCTACTTTGGGAGTTGGCAATGTTAATGGCCCGCAGATGGTGTTTGCTCGAGACCTTTGTCATTAAATCTGTTCTAAAATGAATGCAAGCATCTCGAGCATATGGGGGCTGCATGACTGGACTCCCTCTTCGGCATCTGTAAGCCATGAAGTCCCCTAGCCATGCTCTTATGGGGAAGACACCTGGGTCTGTGTACTTCTGTCATCCGTTGCTCAGCTAGAGTCTGAGGATCAGATTCAGTAGTGCTAGTTTGACTGTCACACCTCGAACTGCAGCAGTTATAGCCATGGTGCAGGATTAGTGCTTATTTTACATGGAAAAAGCTTTATGTCTGTGGGTGGAATATATAAAAAAACAGGTTCTGATTGACAACAATCAAATTCTGTGGTTTCAGGCATAGACTGGGAGTTTTGAAAGGTATCATTCACGGGGATAAGTGGAGATGACTAGAAACTTTAAGAAGGTGAATGAAGTTAAACGTGGTCATAAGGGTGAGGCCCGATTCAATAGGATTAGTATTCTTATAAAAGGAAACACTAGAAAGTTCTCTCTCTCTCTCTCTCTCTCTCTCTCTCTCTCTGTGTGTGTGTGTGTGTGTGTGTGTGTGTGTGTGTGTGTGTGTCTGGCTCTTTCTCTCTAAGCAAACACAAAGAAGAGGTCAAGTGAACACAGAGAGAGATGGCCACCATTTGCAGACATGGAAGAAAGCCCTCCTGAGAAACCAATGCTATTGGACATTGATCTGGGATTTCTAGCCTCCGGAACATCAAGGAAATAGATTTGTCATTTCAATCACACAGTCTGTGATATTTTGTTATTGCAGCTTGAAGAGAATAATACAGCAAGTGTCAGGTGAACAACTGAGCACAAGATGTGTAATGGTTATGGTTGGGGAGTGTTTTGTGACTTTGTGACTTCAGGAACAAAATAGTTCAGGAAAAAGAAAATTCTAAGAAATGGTTATGGGTGTGAGTGGTGGTTCAAGGGGTAATAAAATTCACTGAATCTCAATAGGTCCAGAGGACTACAGTTTAGGGTGAGATAGAATTAACACAGAGAGAAATAAACATGAGTGAAAGGAAGAGGATTTATATACTTAAACAGCAATAACAACAACAAAAAGCCTAACAGGCGTATAACAAATATGGAATCCCTTCACCTGGATATTTCAAAGAGAATGTAGTTTTTCTCCTATGTAAAAACAAATCAAGCCTTCTGAAAGGCATTTATAAGAGTACTCTATTTTTTGTGGTGAATACTCTCTCTCAGAGTAGACAAAGCATTGTGCCATCTGCTTTGATAATATGACTACTAGGTTACAAGTTCAAGGCTGCTTTAGTTAAATATCCCAGGGGAAGAAAGAGACATGGTCTGTCTATATGCAATAAATTTGAATGGTAAAATGCTAATAGCCTGAAAAGTAACCTCACTGTGGACAGGACCAGCACACAGTAATATGGGTTCATAAAATTTACATTGGTCTAGAGAAATTTGAAGAGTACAGCCTACCAAGATTAGATCCAGAAGGTGAGCTTACTGTTCCTAGGGGAGATATATTTGCAAAGAATCCTGAAAACAGATTCCTTATATAACAAGAAGTTTAATGCTTAGATAAAACTATTAGCTGAGGAAAAATTACAGCTTCAATCAATTTAGGTTTAGTTATTTCTTCAGTGTTTTTGATTTTTCTTTTTAATGTATCAGTTTATGTTAAATTTTCTTTTCTGGTTTGATATTTTGAGGGTTGCAGATAAATTTTTCTTAAAGAATGCATGCCAGATAGAAAACACAAAGAACAATTATCAACTCAATGAAAGTTCACTTATCAGACAAATTTATTGTGCATTTCTAATTGTAAAACACCTATGGCTAAATACATGTTATAATACCTTTCTATAGCATGGGTCCTATGGTTTTGTTTGAAGAAGTGCTCTTTGAAAATACATGAACCTGTTGTCTCATGTCAATATCTTCAAATTAAAAATGTTTGTTGGAGGAAAAATTTTGGTAACTTTTACATTTGGATTAATCATTCCTTTGTTTTATATTTCAATTTAACAAAATTTCAGATGTTCAAAGTTTGGTGTCAAATCTAAATGTATGTTTTATCAATATGACTTTCACCTAAGCCCTTGCTGTTTTACCAGAGTGATCTAATTTGTCCCTATTTAAGTGTACTTCTGTTATTCATTTTGTATGTCTCAAAATATTATGTATTTTAAAAAATCACTAATTTTAAACTGTTTGCTATATAAGGAATATCTCTATATAGATTCAAGGAACATATCTGTTTTTATACATTATTAAGTCCCAGTTATCTAGCATAATGTCTGGCATAGTATGGGCTTTTAACATATTTATTTTATACATTCATATTGTGTCTCTCGTATCTAAAATCTCCTCAAAACATAAAATATTAGCACACATTTTAAACTGTGCTTAGAAATATGCTATGACTAGATGTTGCCCATGAAACTTAACAGATTGCAACATAAATTTCTATGAAGGAAAAGTAAATGTCCTTTTAATCACATGAAATAAAAATATATTTGGTGAAGATAAAGTATTAATAAAAATAATTATTATTATAGTTATAAATTTTGAGCTTATATGATGTGCCAGATGTGCTCTAAAACATGTTGAAAATTAAACAAAAAATTATGGGCAGCTAAACCCTAATTGCAAGAGGAAGGTGTGGATGATTAGGAAATAATAAAAGTAGAGAAAGTGATATTTTAAATCTGACAGCTGATTAACTATATTAAGCTGAGAACATAATTAAAATTTAGCAGCTGGGAGGCTGGCAACATTTTCAGTTATGGCCAACTATATGCTACTCCAAAAGAGAACAGAGAGAAGGGAAAACCGTTTACTAGTTATTACTGTATCCCTCTGTGCTTGGAAGGACAAGATGTGCAGATTATTTATAAATTATTAGATTAAAATTAAATTGGCTTTTCATTGCATTTTGTGTAGTATAAATATAAATATATTTATAGTTGTATATTCACATTTGTAGTATAATTGAGAAACCAAGAAATCCAGTTTGTCTCTTAAATTTGTTATACTAGATGGAAAAGGATATGAAAGATTACTGAATATAAATTATAATTGATTATATTGGAGGCATTATTTGGAAAGTTTTGAAGAAATGACTATATATGTATCTGTCAGATATGTCTTTTAAAAGGAAATTGAATTGTACAAAAGTTTTTCAAGGATTTTTGAATCCCTGAAAATATTTTTCAAGGATTTTTGAATCCTTGAATATATTTCAAGGATTAATGAAATATATTTTAAATATAGTAAAATTTAACTTCTAAAAATGTGAAGCTCAGTAGTTTTGACAAACTTATAGAATCACCACATTAACACAAAAAGTTGCCTTGTGACCCTTTTTCAGTCAATCCTCTCCTTCCAACCCAAACTTTGTCAACTATCCTGAGTTGCTAGGACTACAGTTGTGTGCCACCACGCCCAGCTATTTTTTTGTATTTTTAGTAGTGATGTGGTTTCACCATGTTGGTCAGGCTAGCCTCGAACTCCTGACCTCAAGTGATCCACCTGCCTTGGCCTTTCAAACTGCTCAGATTACAGGCATGAGCCGCCGTGCCTTGTCTTATATTTTTTTTCCTGTAGCTTTGCCTCTTCCAGAATGTCATATGACTGGAATCACAGAGTAGCAGCTTTTTCTTCCAGATTTTATTTTTCACTGATTCTGAGATCAGTGTATATATTTGCGTATTAGAAGTAATTTGGTATCCTTGACTGCTATGTAATATTTTGTTATATAGATACATGTATAAAAATTTATTTTTATATTTGTTAGTTGAAGGACATTTAAGTCTTTTCCAGTTTATGGTTATTTTGGAAAAGCTACTAAAGATTCAGATACAGGGTGTTGTGTTGCTACATATTTTCATGACTTTTGGGTAACAAAAAGGAGTAGGGGTCAAAGGTAGTAAGACAAACACATGTTTAATTTACAAGAAACTGACAATGTTTCAAAACAAGCATAATATTTCAGATTCTCATGAGCAATATGTGAGAATACTACTTATTTCATTCTCACCAGTATTTGATATTTTCAAGTTTTTGACTTTAGCCATTCTCATATTGTTTTAATTGAAATTGAGTTGTAATTAAAACTACAATGTGGTGTCACTGCAGAAAGGCATAGAAAATGATAGTAAACATCAATTTACTATTAATCCATATATCTTTCCAAAGAGGGTATCCATCGATACCTCAATTTACTATTGATATTGACTATCATTTTATTTGACTTTCTGAATCCATAGATCTTCTTTTGTGGTGTCAGTTCATATATTTTGTCAAATTATTATTGGGATTTTCTTACTGTTGAGTATTGAAATTTAAAAAATATATTCAAGATACACATCTTTTATCAGATACGTGCTTTAGAAATATTTTCTACTAGTCAGTGGATTGACTTCATTTTCTGTTTTTTTTAACTTTTATTTTTAAGTTCAGGAGTACCTGTGCAGGTTTGTTACATAGGTAAACCTGTGTCATGCAGATTCGTTGCACAGATTATTCCATTACTCAGGTATCAAGCCTAGTACTCATTAGCTACTTTTTTCTGATCCTCTCCCTCTTCCCAACTTCCACTGTCTGAAAAGTCCCAGTGTGTGTCTTTCCCTCTGTGTCCACATGTTCTCATCATTTAGCTCCCACTTATAAGTAACAATATGCAGTATTTGGTTTCTGTTCCTGTGTTAGTTCGTTGAATTTAAATAGCTTCCACCTTCATTCATGTCCTTGAAAAGAACATAATCTCATTCATTTTTATGGCTGCGTGGAATTATGTGGTGTATATGTATCACATTTTGTTTATCCAGTCTATCATTGATGGGCATTGACGTTGATTCCATGTCTTTGCAACTGTAAATAGTGCTGCAGTGAACATACGTGTGTGTGTGCCTTCATAATAGAACGATTTATATTCCTTTGGATATATACCCAGTAATGGGATTGTGGGGTCAAATGGTATCTTTAGGTATGTGTACATGTGTTTTTATAATAGAATGATTTATATTTCTTTGGATAGATACCCAGTAATGGGATTGCAGGGTCAAATGGTATCTTCAGGTATCTGAGGAATTTCCACACAGTCTTGCACAGTGGCTTAGCTAATTTACACTTCCATCAATGGTATATAAATGTTCCTTTTTCTCTAAAACCTTGACAGCATCTGTTATTTTTTGACTTTTTAATAGTAGTATTCCTGACTGGTGTTAGATGATGTCTCATTGTGCTTTTCATTTGCCTTTCTCCAAAGATCAGTGATGTTGAGTTTTTTTTGTTTGTTTGTTGGCTGTATGTGTATCTTATTTAGAAAAGTATCTGTTCATGTCCTTTGCCCATTTTTATGGGGTTCTTAGTTTTTTTTCTTATACATTTATGTAAGTTTCTCAGAGATGCTAGATATTAGACCTTTGTCAGATCCATAGTTTGTATTTTCTCATTCTGTAGGCTCTCTGTTTACTCTGTTGATAGTTTCTTTAACTGTGCAGAAGATTTTTAGTTTAATTAAATCCCATGTGTCAATTTTTGCTTTTGTTGCAATTGCTTTTGGTGTCTTCATCATAAAATCTTTGTCCATGCCTATGTCGTGATAGTCATTGCCTAGGTTAGATAGAAGTGGTAAGAGAGCGCATTTTTGTCTTGTGCCAATTTTAAAGAGGATTGTTTTCAGTTTTCTCCCATTCAATATTATATGAGCTATGAGTTTGTCATATATGGCTCTTACTGTTTTGAAGTATGTTTCTTCAATACCTACTTTATTGAGAATCTCTAACATAAAGGGTTGTTGAATTTTGTTGAAGACCTTTTCTGCATCTATTGAGATAATAATGTGGTTTTGTCTTTGGTTCTGTTTATGTAATGAATAACATTTATTGATTTGCATATGTTGAACCAAACTTGCAATCTGAGGATAAAGCCAACTTGATTGTGGTGGACAAGTTTTTGATATGCTGCTGAAGTTGAGTTGGCAGTAATTTTATATGGATGTTGATCAAGGCGTTGATCAAGGCTTCGATGAGATTTGCATCAATGTTCATCAAGGATGTTGGCCTTTTTTGTTGTATCTCTTCAAGAGTTTGGTATTAGTATGATGCTGGACTCGTAGAATGAACTAGAGAGTTTCCTTTTCATTTTTTGGAATAATTCCACTAAAAACAGTGTAAGCTTTTCTTTGTACCTTTGGAAGAATTCAGATGTGAATCTGTCTTGTCCCATTTTTTTCTTTGTTTGTTTTTTTGTTTTTTTTTTTTATTTTGTTGGTAGGCTATTTATTACTGCCCCAATTTCAGAACTTGTTACTGGTCTATTCAAAGATACACTTTCTTTCTGGTTCAGTCTTAGGTGGATGTATGTGTCCAGGGATTTATGTATTTTGAATTTACCTTCAGAATATTTCTAACCATCTTTATTTCTACCATCTAATACAGACGACCTGTTCAGAAAATTGACTAATATTCACATTTTTTTACCTTACCAATATTTTCTCCTTACCTTATGAGACAGAGGTTTGTTCATATTTGTATTCCTAGATAATTGGGTCAGTGATTTGCCAAATAGGTATTTAATAATGCATTTCTTCTAGATTTTCTAGTTTATTTTCATAGAAGTATTTATAGTATTTTCTTATGGTTGTTTGTATTTCTTTGGCATCAGGGGTGATATCCTCCTTTTAATTTCGGATTGTTCATTTGATTCTTCTCTTTTCTTCTTTATTAGTCTAGATAGCGATCTGTGTATTTTTTTTACAAAAAAAAAAACAACTCCTGGATTCGTGATTTTTGGAAGGGTTTTTGTGTGTCTATTCTTGGTTAGCTCAGCTCTAGTCATGGTTATTTCTTGTCTTCTATCTTTGGGATTTGTTTGCTACTGCTTCTGTAGTTATTTTACTTCTGGTGTTAGGTTGTTATCTTAAGATCTTTCTAGTTTTTGATGAGGCCATTTAGTGCTATAAATTTCCCTTTAACACTTCCTTAAATGTGTCCCAGAGATTCTGGTGTATTACACCATTTTTTCTCAGTAATTTCGAAGAACATCTTCATTTTTGCCTTTATTTTTTTTTTCTCAAAGTCATTCAGAAGCAGGTTATTCAACTTCCATGTAATTGTAAGGTTTTTTTTTTTGAAAGAAAGAGAAAGAGAAAGGGGGAGAGAGAACAGGAGTCTTGCCCTATTGCCCAGGCTGGAATGCAATCTAAAAATAGGCATTAAAAACCTCTTTTATGTTGATAATTGTGCTTACCAGTGGAGACAGGAAGGAATAAGGAAAGAAAATAACAAACAAACAGCCAACCAATATTTTATTTAAGTCTGTGAAATGCTATGCAAATGCTGAAGAGTGATTTACTTCCAATTATGTGGTCACTTTCAAAATAGGTATAATATGATACTAAGAAAAAATGTATGTTCTGTGGACCTGGGGTGACGAATTCTATAAATATTCAGAGTTTACTTGTTCCAGGTCTGAGTTCAAATCATAGATGTCCCTGTTAATTTTCTATCTCATTGATCTGTCGATTATTAACAATGTGATGTCAAAGTCTCCCGCTATTATTGTGCGGGAGTCCAAGTCTCTTTATAAGTCATTAAGAACTTGTCTTATGTATCTGGGTGTTCCTATATTGGGTGCATATATATTTATGATCATTGACTCCTGTTGTTGCATTGATCCTTTTACTATTATGTAATGTCCTTCTTTGTTTCTTTTAGTCTTTGTTACTAGTAAAGTCTATTTTGTCAGAGACGAAAGTTACAACTCCTGGTTTTTTTTTTTTTTTCTCTCCATTTGATTGGTGAATCTTCCTTGAATCCTTTGTTTTGAGTTTTTATGTGTTCTTGCTTATGAGATGGATCTGGATACAGTGTACTGATGGGTTTTGACTTTTTATTCAATTTGCTTGTCTGTGTCTTTGATTGAGACATTTAATCCATTTAAATTTAGGGTTAATATTGATATTTGTGAGTTTAATATTGTTATTTAATGCTAGCTGGCTATTTTGCCCATTAGTTGATATAGATTTTTCATTATGGAGATACTCTTTACCTTTTGGCAAGTTTTTGGGATGACTGATACTGGTTGATCCTTTCTGTGTATAGTGCTTCTTTCAGAAGCTCTTGTAAAGCAGGCCTAGTGGTGATAAATCTCTGAGTGCTTGCTTGCTCGGGAAAAATTTTATTTTTCCTTCATTTATGAAGCTTAATTTGGCTGAATATGAGATTCTGAGTTGAAAATTCTTTTCTTTGAGGATATTGAATAATGGCCCCCACTCTCTTCTAGTTTGTAGGGTTTCTGCTGAGAGATCTGCTGTGAGTCTGATAGGCTTCCCTTTATGGGTAACCTGACCTTTAGCTGCCCTTAAAATTTTCTCCTTTATTTCAACCCTGGTGAATCTAATGTCTTATATGACTTATAATCTAATCTTATATGTCTTGGGGTTGCTCTACTTGAGTAATAACTTTGTGGTATTCTCTGTATTACCTGGAGTTGAGTATTGTCCTGCCTTACGAGATTAGGAAAGTTTTCCTGAATAATATCCTGAAGAATATTTTCCAGCTTGGATTCATTCTCTTCATGACATTCAGGTACACCTATCAAATGTAAATTAGGTCTTTTCACATAGTCCCATATTTCTTGAAGACTTTGCTCATTCCTTTTTACTGTTTCTTCTCTAATCTTGTCTTCTCATTTCATTTCATTAAGTTGGTCTTCGACCTCTGAAATCCTTTCTTCTGCTTGATTAATTTGACTGTTAAAACCTGTGCATATTTCGTGGAGTTCTCGTATTGTATTCTTCTGTTCCCTTAACTCACTTATATTCCTCTCTAAATTGTCTATTCTCATTAGAATTTCATCAAACCTTTTTTCAAGTTTCTTAGTTTCTTTACATTGGGCTAGAACATGTTCTTTTAACTCGCAGAAGTTTCTTATTATCCACCTTCTGAAGCCTAAATCTGTTAATGGACTACACTAGTTATCCATCAGGACTCGTTCCCTTGTTGATGAGGAACTGTGATCCCCTGTAGAGGGAGTGGCATTCTGATTTTGGGTATTCTCAGCCTTTTTAGGCTGGTTTCTTTCCATCATTCTAAATTTATCCAACTGTCATCTTTGTAATTACTGACTTCCAAATTAGGTCTCTGAGTGGACATCCCACTTGTTGATTCCCAGCACTGGAATCTGAGCAACCCACTGCACCAGCCAAAACAGCAGCATTAAGATTCTTGGTGCTTTTCTGCCTTGGAATCTCCGGTCTGGCTTCTTTCTTCAGTCTCTTTTTCAATCAGTTGAATAGGTGACTGCCTTCCCAGAGCTCCAAACATCGACCAAAAGGGGACCCAATCGTGTTCACTCTGCACCAAGAACTGCCACGCCGAGGTACTGGCAAAACCGCTGCACTAGCCACAAGAGTCGTGCTGGCAACCCATGGGGCTCCTCTGCTGGGAATCTCCTGGTCTGTGAGCAACAAAAATTTGTCTGAAAGTGTGGTGTCCTCTCATTCTCTGTGCTTTCACTGGGAGCTACAATCCTGAGCTGCTAGTATTCAGCCATCTTGGATCTCTCTCTATAATTGTAAGGTTTTGAGTGAATTTTGTAGTCTTGATTTTATATTTAATTGCTCTGTGGCCTGAGAAACTGTTACAATTTACATTATTTTGCACTTACTGAGAAGTGTTTTACTCTGATTATAATATTAATTTTAGAGTAAATGCCATGTGGCAATGAGAACAATATATATTCTGTAGTTTTTGGGTTGTGAGTTCTGTAAATCTCTATCAGGTACATTTAATTCAGTGCTAAGTTCAGGTCCTGAATATATTTGTTAATTTTCTGCCTTGGTGATATGTCTGATGTGGTCAGTGAGGTTTTAAAATCTCCCACTATTATTGTGTGGGAGTCTAAGTCTCTTTCAAGGTCTCTAAAAAATTGTTCTGTTTAGACAACCACCACTTTCTTTTTTTTCACATTGATTTTCCACTATACTTCCCATTTACACAAAAACTTCAAAAAAACCAGCTTCTTCAGAATATCATGTCATTGACAAAAGTATACTGCAATCTAATCTTAAAACAATGAACTTCTTTCACCTGGTGGTTCACAAAATATCTAACAAATTTTAAGTATTGCTCTATCTCCCCCCCAAATTGAAAATATACCCTATGAATAGCACACATTAACATTCTCTCTCCTTTATCTCCCTCCGTCTCTCTCTCTCTCTCTCTCTCTCTCTCTCTCTCTGTCTCTCTTTATTTCACTCACTGTGTAGCTTTCTCCATTTGGAAATCCTGATGGCATTACCTTCAAAATATTTCTGCCCATCTTCATTTCTACAATCTAATACACTCTTCAGAAATAGTGACTATTTTTTATATCTCTTTACCTTACCAAGATTTTCTCCTTTGTGAAACAGAGACTTATTAACATTTGTGTTCCTATAGGATGGGGTCAGTGATTTGTCAGGATAGGTATTCAATAGCTGAACGATATATGGCCTGAAAATAGACATATAATGTAACAAGATGTGTCCAAGCTGAAGACTAAAATTCAGATATGTATGTTCCCAGTCTTGTACATTCTCTATGACAATGCTGGATAATTTCATGTTTGCTGAGAGCAGTATTAAGAGACAGCATGGCAATAAGGCAAGGAGGTTTGGTTCCTTCTGAGTAATAACCATAGAATACAAAGTGTCATCACCTTGTCCGTAGAAGGAAAGTGGTCACTGTTTTACTTCAAAATCAATAGCTCTATCTGCAATGCTACCAATCTTTACTACTGCATTCTTGTAATTGCAATACATAACTCTCAATTATTGTTTATTAAACTTCATATATCTTTTGAAAATACTTCATTTACAAAGTTTTAAACATAGTACAAAATTAAAATAATTTTTCTGTAAGTCCCTATATACTCAAACATTAACTTTACCCAGTCTTGTTTCACACATCTATTTATTTATCCTATTTTTTGAAGACTCTCAAAGTAAATTACAAATATTGGCATACTTATCTTAGGTTTTCAGAGTTCATTTATTAACCAGGGTTAAATAAATGCTGCCTTTTTGTGTAAAATTGAATACAGTGAAGTACACAAATATAAACTGCACATTGGTTGAGTTTGATAAAAGCATATATATCTTTTGGAGTTTCCATTTTCTTCTAATTGCCAATGTGATGATTAATTTTATGTGTCAACTTGACTAGGCTAATAGATGCCAAGGTAGCTGGTAAAGCAGTATTTCTGGCTGTACCTCTGAGGGTGTTTCTGGAAGAGATTAGAATTTGAATTAATAGACTGAGACAAAACGTGTCCTCACCAATGTAGGGAAGTATCATTCAATAAAATGAGGGCCTAAACATAACAAAAAAAAGACAGAAGAGTGAATTCTTCCTTCCTCTCTATTTTTGAGCTCATACATGACATCTCTTATCTCCTGCTCTATTGTAATTCACTCAGGGTGGGTGGCAAAATATTAGGGAAAGTTAGAAGATTACAGTCTCAAACCTTTTGGAAGGTCGGAAGGTTTTAATGAATGGGCTGAAGGCAGCCAGTTCATTACGTTAGCATAGGGTAAGAGATAGGAACAACAAAACTTCCTCAGTTAAGTCTGTTTTCCCTATATTTTTTTTGTTTCTAATTTGTTTGCCCATGTAAACTTTGTGCTGGTTGGTCCTCTCAGGGGGAGGTCAAAGGGGAATTACAAATTAATGGTGCTAATTCTGTGTCCCAGAACCTAAAGCTTTTATTTGTAAAACCACTTGTTTAACCATATTAATTATTCACGAGTAAGTTGACTTAGAACCTCTATTATTATTCTATCCTGAATGAATACGAGGAGGGACAAGGAGTTATGGTCTGTTAGCTGCAATCACCCTCTAAAAGCAGCTGATGACCACCCCTAGCCCACTTGAATAACTATACTAAGGGTGAGAGTGTATTCATTCATCTGACCATTAAGTCAGGGTCTGTAGGACAGACTTCACAGGTGGTGACTGATATCTCAGGTGGTGACCTCAATGTGATCAAGGTCTCAGCTGGTGACCCTGACATAATACTTACCATAGCTGGTGCCCAAAGAGGGACACCAACATGATCAACATCTCAGGTGGTTACCCCAACGTGATCAAAGTCTCATTCCTCTCCGAAATTGTAACTCCTGGTTCTTAGTCCTTCTGACTCCAGGACTTCTGACTTCTGTTAGACTAATAGCCCAACAGACCTTAAACCAGTAGAATATATTGTTGGCTCTGTTTCTCTGAAGAACTGTAATTAATACAACCAATTTAATTGCATACAAAAACTTTAATATAACATATTTTATTAGTGTTCTGTTATAAATATGTTCATATTTTTATTATGATTTCTTCTTTGAATCTAATGTTTTTCATTTAAATTTTAGGTTCAGGAAATAGATGTATAGGTTTGTTACAAGAACATGTTGGACGACACTGAGGTTTTTCCTTCCATTGATCCTATCCCCCAAATAGGGAACATGCTCCCCAGTAGGAAATTTGTCTTGTTCTTGTTCTTCTCCTTTCCCACCATGGAGTCCCTAGTTTCTGTTGTTCCTGTGTTTGTGTCTGCACATTCTCAATGTTTAGCTCTTTATTACAAAAGAGAACATGTGGTATTTGGTTTTCTGTTTCTTTGTTAATTCATCTAGGATGATAACCAGCTACATCCATGCTCTTGTGAAGGACATCATTTTATTCATTTTTATGACTGCATAGTACTCCATGGTATATATGTATCACTTTTTTAAATCCAATTCACCATTGATATCCACCTGTCTTGATTCCATGTCCTTGCTATTGTAAATAGTGATGCAATGAACATGTGAGTGAGGATGTCTTTTTTGTAGAATAATTAATTTTCCATTGGTTATATACCCAGCAATGGGACCACTGGATTTAATGGCAATTCTTTTTTTAGTTCTTTGAAAAATATCCAAAATGATTCCACAGCAGCTAAACTAATTTACATTTCCACCAACAGTGTTAAGTTTCCCCTTTCTCTGCAACCTCACCAACACCTGTTATTTTTTTCTTTTACTTAAAAATAGTTACTCTGATTGGTTTGAAATAACTCATTGTGGTTTAGATTTGTATTTCTCATGATTAGTGATGTGGAGCATTTTTTCGTGTGCTTGTTGGCCATTCATATTTCTTCTTTTCAGAAATGTCTGTTCATATCCTTTGCCCACTTATTAATGGGGTTGTTTTTGTCCTCATTGATTTACATAAGATCCATATAGTTGTTGAATATTAGTCCTTTGTCAGTTTCAGTTTGCAAGTATTTTATCTCATTCTGTAGGTTGTCTGTATACTTTGTTGATTGTTTATTTTGCTATGAAGAAGCTTTTACATTTAATTAAGTTCCAATTGCTCACTTTTTGTTTTGTTGCATTTGCTTTTGAGGACTTAGGCATAAATTCCTTGACTAAGTCAATGTCTAGAAGAGTATTTCCTAAACTATCTTTTAGGATTTTTATAATGTAAAGTCTTACATTTAAGTCTTTAATTCATTTTGAGTTGTATATTTATATAGTGAGAGTTTGGGGTCCAGTTTCATTTTTATGCATATAGTTAGCCAGTTTTCCCAGCACAATTTATGAAATCAGGTATATTTTCCTCATTTTATTTATTTTTATCAAATAATTCAAAGACCATATGGTGGTAGATATGTGGCTTTATTCTATGGTTTTCTATTCTGCTCCATAGGTCTATGTGTCTCACTGTAGCAATATCATGCTATGCTAGTCACTCTAGTTTTCTATAGTTTGAAATTGAGTAATGTAATGCCTCTGGCTTTGTTGTTTTTGCTTATAATTGCTTCACCTATGAGTTCCTTTTTGTTTCCATAATAATATGGTTTGCCTATGTCCCCACTCAAATCTCATTTTGAATTGTAGCACCCACAATTTCATAATTCTCTCATGTCATAGGAGGCACTGGTGGAGGTAACTGAATTTTGGGGGAATTTCTTTCCTGTGCTATTCTCATGATAGTCTCATGAGATCTGATGGTTTTATAAGGTGAAGTTTCCCTGAACAAATTCTCTCTTGTCTGCTACCATGTGCCTTTGCTTCTCCTTTGCCTTCTGCCATGATTGTGAGACCTCCCCAGGTACATGAAACTGTGAGTCCACTAAATCTCTATTTCTTTAGAGGTTATCCAGTTTGAGTATGGCAGCATAAAAACAAACTAATACAGTAAATTGGTATTGAGAGTGGGGTAATGCACATATGAATTTTTGAAGTTTTTTTCCTAATTCAGTGAAAAATGACATTGGTAATTTCATAAAAATTCAAGTTGTAGATCGCTTTAGACAGTATGGACAGGTTAACATTAAAAGAATCATGAATATTAAGTCTTCCAGTGGATGATCATGGAAGGGTTTTCTAATTTTTTTCAGTCTTTTTTTCTCCAGCAGGGTTTTATAGTTCTTGTAGGGATCTTTCACCTCATTGGTTACATGTATTCCTACATATATACTTTTTTATGTCTATTTTAAATAAAATTGTATTTATAATTTGAACCTCAGCTTGGATGTTATTGGTGTATAGAAATGCTACTGATTTTGTACATTGATTTTGTATACTGGGACTTTACTGAAGTTGTTTATTTGATATAGTAGTCTTTTGCTGGAATCATTAAAGTTTTCTAGGTATAGAATCATATCTTCACTTAAGACATATAAGTCGACTTCCTCTTTTTTTCTGTTTAAATGTCTTCTATTTCTTTCTCTTGTATGATTTCTCTGGCCAGGACTTTCAGTACCATTTGAATAGATGGTTTGAGAGTGAACATTCTTGTCTTATTCCAGTTTTTAGAGGAAATGCTTCCAACTTCTGCCATTTCAGTATGAGGTTGACTGTGGGTTTGCCATAGATGACTCTTAAAATTTTTTGGTATGTTTCTTCAATGCTAGTTTGTTGAGGGTTTTTATCTTAAAAATATGTTAGACTTTATTGAATGACCTTTCTGGATTAATTCAGATAATTTGTATAATAGATCCTTCTTCATCACTGTACTCCAAGCCTATGGGAGTCATTACATGTGAGATGAGTCTCTTGAAGACTGCAAAAAGAAAGATTTTTTTAAATGCAATTTGCCATTGTTGTCTTTGAATTGGAGAATTTAGGCACTTATGTCCAAAGTTAATACTGATATTTGAAGTTTTGTTCCTGTGATAGTGTTGTTAGCTAGTTGTGTTGTAGTCTCCTTTATGTAATTGCTTTATAGTCTTTGTGGGCTATGTGTTAACATGTGCTTTTGTGATAGCAAGAATTGTTTCTTCATTGCCAAGTTAAAATGCTCTTAATCACCTATGGTAAGGCCAGTCTAGTGATTATGAATTGCTAGAGATTGCTTGTCTGGGAAAGACTTAATTTATCTTTAGTTTAGTTGAATATTAAATATTTGGCTAGCATTTTGTTTCTTTAAGAATGTTAAAAATAGGCCTCCAATCTATTTTGGTTTGTAAGGCTTCTGCTGTTAGTTTAATGAATATTCCTTAACAGGTTATATAGCCCTTTAGTTTAGCTGCCTTTAAGAGTTTTTATTTTGCATTAACTCTGTATAGTCTTATGACTATCTGCCTTGGGGATTGTCACCTTGCATGGTATCTTTTAGGAGTTCTCTGGAGTTTTTTGGATGTGCATGTTGGCCCCTCTAACAAGATTGAGGGATCTTTATTGAATTATATCCTTAAATATGTTTACCAAGTTGTTTACTTTCTCTTCTTCTTTCTCAGGAATACCAGTAAGTTATAGATTTGATTACCTTACATACTCTCATATTTTCAAAGGCTTTGTTTATTTTTTAAAATATATTTTTTTATTTATACTTGACTGGATTGATTTAAAGAACCAGTGTTCAAACTCTGAAGTTTTTTCTTCTGTTTGGTCTAGTCTTTTGTTAAGGTGTACAACTGTATGGTTCCTGTAGAAAATTTTCAATTCCAGAGTTTCTGGGGTTTTTTAAAATTTATGTATGTAATCTTTCAAACCTTAGATTATTTTTCTGGCTTCTTTCTGTTGAATTTTAAGTTTTTCTTAGATCTTTTTGAGTTTCTTTGCTATTTTTATTCTAAATTCTATATTTATCATTTTCCATTTCATTCTGGTAAGATTCACTGTTAGGGAGGGAGTATAAGACTTTGGATGTGATGAAACACTCTAGCTTTTTGTTATGATGGAGTTCTTGTACTGGTTCCTTCTCATTAGAAGAAGCTAATAATATTTTTTTAATATGCTTTTGTTCGAATGGGGCTTCTTGATATTTTTTCCCCCTTGAGAGTACCACTATCATGTATATTGTGTATGATTTATTGCCTTTTCTCTGGGTGCTTTCATAGAGTGAAGGCTTTGTACAGTTCCTTGATTGCAGTTGGGTTCATTTTGTGATTTTTTTTCAGACATTGCTTGTTGTAGTGACATATTTTTGTTTTGTGCTATAATTCAGACAGTAGTCCAGTAGATGGTGATTAAGAGTCCGAGACAGCAGGTAGACTCGTATTCTGCCCATGCTTACCCTCATTGAAGGCAGTGGCAGTGAAGCACAAAAAACATCTTCCCCCATAAGTTCACTCTCAATGTGGTGGAACCACTGGAGAAACCTGGGAAGTGTCTCTTTTAGCCCACTACCTGGATCCTAATGGGAAGAGCTGCTGTGGGAGGCTAGAGATGATGTCTTCTCCAAGCCCATTCCCAGATATTGGTGGTGATGTTGCCTTCAGAGGCTAGCACCAAACTTGTGTTTCCTTTGACTCAGGTGGGCTTTGGTAGGCTGTGCTCCCCACTCCCTTAGAGGCAGACTGCATTGAAGAGTAGATCTCTAGGTGAGTGGGGTCCACCTCCCTTCCACCCCTTGAAGCTGGTAGGGAACTGTCCCTCAAATGACCAAGGGAGCACTGTAAGACACCCAGCAATGACATAGGCAGACTGGTTCTAGGTCATAAAGTGGTTTCTGGCTGCACATCTCACTCACTAAGAGAAATATCAGCTTCAGCAACTGTCCTCCTACTCCAGTATTGTGATGGCAGAGAGACCAATTCTAGTGCCCATTTCTGGGGCACTCTCCAAACTCACACTCAATTCTGGCTATGTGTACCATTACTCTACTCCAGAGCAATAAATATAATCTCTAGCTCCAGACTAAAATTCTTGTGGGTGCCACTGCAGGTAGCAAAACAGTGACTTTGTGTGAGCCTGGATTAAAAAACGCTGTCCTTCTTTTAGTTCTGGAATTGAGAAAATGCCTACAGCTTTTCCTGGTACCTTTTCCTTTCTCCACCTTTCAGCCTTTCTCCATGTTAGCTCCAGGACTTGAAAGAAACTGTGCTGTTTTTGTTCTAAATTACACAGATCCATACTGAAAAAGTGAGTCACAGAGGGAGAGTGACTGCCCCTACCCTTTACTAGGGCTTCATTCAACTTTATCAGCCAATCACTATCACAGGGACTGCTGTCCATCTTGTCATATCTGGAGTCTGAGTTGTTCTTAATTTTTCTGGTGAAATACCATCTTGTTGATTTAAAACTCTCAGAATTGATCTTTATGCACTGTTTAGCTGTTTCCAAGTAGATAAGGCATGCTAAATGTCTCTAATTTGTAATCTTGGATGGAAAAGCCTTATTTTAAAGATTTTGTTGTTGTTGTTTTGTGTTATTCTATGCTTGCAATGATGTCAGTATAGTTGGATTTTGATTAAAGAACAAGTTCTAATGTTTGCTGTTTTGTGGAGTGATATGGTTTGGCTATGTCACCATCCAAATCTCACCTTGAATTCCCACATGTTATGGGAGGAACTCAGTGAGAGGTAATTGAATCATGGGGGCAGGTCTTTTCCATGCTGTTCTCATGATAGTGAATAAGTCTTGTGAGATCTGATGGTCTTAAAAACAGGAATTTGCCTGCACAAGTTCTCTCTTCTCTCGTCTGCTGCCATGTGAGACATGGCTTTCATCTTCTGCCATGATTGTGGGCCACTCCTGGCCATGTAGAACTCTAAGTCCATTAAACCTTTTTCTTTGGAAAGTGCCCAGTCTTGGCTATGTCTTTGTCAACAGTGTGAAAATTGACTAACACATGGAGATTGCTGAGATTTTCTTTATATCCTAGCCTATGTTAAAATATCACAAATATTACTCATGTAGATCAACATTATTTCTATTTATGTGCATTGGATATAGTAATTTTTATATGTATCTTCAGTCAAAATTATTCATTACATTGTTCCAATTGTTTGAAATTTTTAATTTTTTTTTGAGATGGAGTCTCACTCTGTCGCCCAGACTGGAGTAGAGTGGTCTGATCTCGGCTCATTGCAACCCCCCCTCCTGGATTCAGGCGATTCTTCTGCCTCAGCCTCCCAGGTAGCTGTGACCAAAGGTGTATGCCTCCACACCCAGCTAATTTTCTTTTACTTTTAGTAGAAATGGTCTTCACCGTCTTGGCCAGGCTGGTCTCGAACTCCTGACCTCTTGATTCACCTACCTTGGCTCCCAGAGTGCTGGGATTACAGGCATAAGCCACCGTGCCCAGCCAGGCTATATGCTAATTTCATTTAAAAATTATCTTCAGGAGGAGAAGAGAAAAGATGGCGCTGTAGGACCAACTCACGATTGCAGCTCCCAGTGAATCTGCAGAGGGTGAGTGCACACCACATTTCCATACAGATATTTGTTGTCCACAGACTAGGAGATTCCCAGGTGTATAGCCCCATGGGCCGCCAGTGTGGCTGTTTGGGCCGAGGCCATAGCGCAGTGACACTCCGTACAAAATACACTGGTTTGGTTCCCCTGTGAAACTGGCAATTGGAGATTTTGGAAGGCAGATTAGCACATTCATCTGATTAAATGGGACTTAAACAGAAAGCCAGGCCAGGAGATTCCTGGGCAGCAACATGGTTTGAGCTGGTGCAGTGGGTCACTGCACGGGAAAACACACAGATCCTGGCGCCCTTGCAGCAGGCAACTGGAACACCTGGGAGAGAGTCAACCATTCAACTTAAAAAGAAAGGGGGCTCTGAGGCAGGGAGCCAGGTGATCAGGCTTAGCGGGTCCCACCCCAACAAAAACAAACAAAATAGCAATTGGAAACTCTTGGAGTTGAGAGTTTCACGGCAAGCACAGCTGAATCCAGGACAGTGCAACTCAGTGGGGGAGGGGCATACGCCACTACCGAGGAACGCGACCCCTATGGAGGTACTCAGACATTGCTGACGCAGCCTGCCATTGCTGAGGCAACCTGCCATAACAGAGGGAGGCTGCCACTACAGAGGTGCCACTGCAGTTCTAACCACACCCATATAAACAGGACTACAAGGAATTACACATGGCAGCAGGGCAGAGCCCACGGCAGCAGAGCAGAGCCCACAGCAACAGGGCAGAGCCCATGCAAACAGGGCAGAACCCACAGCAGCTCATCATAGCCACTACAGGCAGGCAGTGACTACACTGCCTCCTCGTTGGGCAGGAAAGTGCAAGGGATACTCATAAATAAAGCCTAACTCCCCGGGACGGAGCACCTGAGGGAAAAAAAGGGGCTTTATGAGTTCTGCTGATGCAGACTTAAATGTACCTGACTAGCAGCCCTGAATAAACAATGGAGCTCACAGCTCAGCACTAGAGCTCCTAGAGAGTACAGACTGTCTCCTCAAGCAGCTCTCTGAGCCCCATATATCCAAAGAGTCACCTCACAAAGGACTGATCAGACTGACATGTGGCGGGCATCATTCAGGAACAAAGATAGCAGAAGAAGAATCTGGTAGCAACACTTACAGTTCTGCAGCTGCTACAGGAGTTCCCCAGGCAAGGAGGGCCTGGAGTGGATCTCAGCAGTCCTACAGCAGTGGGGCCAGACTGTCAGAAAGAAAACTAAAAAACAGAAATACTTCATCATCAACAATCAGGATGTCCACTCAGAGACCCAATCGGAAAATCAGCAACCACTCAGAAGACAGGTGGATAAATCCACAAAGATGGGAAGAAACCAGCGCAGAAAGGAGGAAAACACCTGAAACCACAACACCTCGCCTTTTACAAAGGACCAAAACTCCTCACTAGCAAGGGAACAAAGCTGGACGAAGAATAAGTGTGATGAAATGACGGAATCAGACTTCAGAAGGTGGGTAATAAGAAACTTCTCTGAGCTAAAAGAACATGTTCTAAATCAATGCAAAGAAACTAAGAACCTTGAAAAAAGATTTGAGGAAAAGATAACAAGAATAGACAACTTAGAGAGGAATATGAGTGAATTGAAAGAGCTGAAAAACACAACACGAGAACTTCACAAAGCATGCACAAGTTTCAACAGCTGAATTGACCAAGCAGAAGAAAGGATATCAGAAGTCGAAGATCAACTCAATGAAATAAAATGAAAAGCCAGGATTAAAGAAAAAAGCAAATGAATAAAGTCTCCAAGAAACGTGGGACTATGTGAAGAGACCTAATCTACAATGATAGGTGTAGCTGAATGTGACAAAGAGAATGAATCCAAGCTGGAATATATTCTTCAGGATATTATTCAGGAAAATTTCCCCAACCTAGCATGGCAGGCCAATACTCAAGGCCAGGAAATACAGAGAACAACACAAAGATATTCCACAAGAAGAGCAACCGAAGACACATTACCATCAGATTCACCAGAGTTGAAATGAAGGAGAAAATGCTAAGGGTAGCCAGATAGAAAGGTCAGACTACCCACAAAGGGAAGCCCATCAGACTCACAGCAGATCTCTCAATCTGGGGCCAATATTCAACATCCTTAAAGAAAAGAACTTTCAACCCACAATTTCATATCCAGCCAAACTAAGCTTCATAAGTGAAGGAAAAATAAAATTCTTTGCAAACCAGCAAGTACTCAGATTTTGTCACCACCAGGTCCACTTTACAAGAACTCCTGAAAGAGGCACTACACATAGAAAGGAACAACCAGTACCAGCCATACCAAAAACAGACCAAATGCTAAAGAGCATCAACAAAATGAAGAATCTGCATCAACTAATGGGCAAAACAGCCAGCTAGCATCAAATGGCAGTATCAAATTCACACATAACAATATTAACCCTAAATGTAAATGAGCTAAATGAACCAATCAAAAGACACAGACTGGCAAATTGGATAAAAAGCCAAAACCCATCGGTGTGCTGTATCCAGGAAACCCATCTCACATGCAAGGATACACAAAGGCTCAAAATAAAGGGATGGAGGAAGATTTACCAAGCAAATGGAGAGCAAAGAAAAGCAGGAGTTGCAATTCTCATCTCTGATAAAATAGACTTTAAAGCAACAAAGATCAAAAAAGACAAAGAAGGACATTACATAGTGCTATAAGGATCGATACAACAAGAAGAGCTAATGATCCTAAATATATATGGACCCAATACAGAAGCACCCAGATATATAAGGCAAGTTCTTAATGACTTACAAATAGACTTAGATCCCACACAATAATAGTGGGAGACTTTAATACTCCACTTTCAATACTAGACAGATCAACCAGACAGAAAATTAACAAGGATATCCAGGGCTTGAACTCAGACATGGAGCAAGCAAACCTGATAGACATTTACAGGACTCTCCACCCCAAATCCACAGAATATGGATTCTTCTCAGCACCACATCACACCTACTCTAAAATTGACCACATAATTGGAAGTAAAGCACTCCTCAGCAAATGCAAAACAACTGAAATCATAACAAACAGTCTCTCAGACCATAGTGCAATTCAGTTAGAACTCAGAATTCAAACACTAACTCAGAACCACACAGCTTCATGGAAACTGAACAACTGGCTCTTGAATGTTGATTGGATTAAAAATGAAATGAAGGCAGAAATAAAGAAGTTCTTTGAACCCAATGAGAATGAAGACACAACACACCAGAATCTCTGGGACACATTTAAAGCAGTATCTAGAGGAAAATATATAGCAATAAGTGCCCACATGAGAAGAGTGGAGAAATCCAAAATTGACACCCTATCATCAAAATTGAAAGAACTAGAGGAGCAATATAAAAAAAAAACTCGAAACCTAGCAGAAGACAAGAAATAACTAAGTTCAGAGCAGAACTGAAGAAGGTAGAGACATGAAAAACCCTTCAAAAAATCAATAAATCCAAGAGCTGGTTTTTTGAAAAGATCAAGAAAATAGACAAACCACTAGCCAGACTGATAAAAAAGAAAAGAGAGAATAACCAAATAGATGCAATAAAAAACGATAAAGGGGAAATCACCACAGATTCCACAGAAATTCAAACCATCATCAGAGAATATTACAAACAACTCTATGCACACAAACTAGTAAACCTGGAAGAAATGGATAAATTCCTGGACACGTCTGTCCTCCCAAGCCTAAACCAGGAGGAAGCCGAAACTATGAATAGACCAATAACAAGGTCTGAAGTCGAGTCAGCAATTAAGAGCCTAGCACACAAAAAAAGCTCAGGTCCAGATGGGTTCACAGCTGAATTCTACCAGACACACACAAAAAAGCTGGTACCATTCCTTCTGAAACTCTTCCAAATAATCCAAAAAAAGGGAATCCTTCCCAAATCATATTATGAGACCAACATCATCCTGATACCAAAACCAAGCAGAGACTCAACAAGAAAAGAAAACTTCAGGCCAATATCCATGATGAACATAGATGCAAAAATCTTCAATAAAATACTGGCAAGCCGGTTGTAACAGCACATCAAAAAGCTTATCCATCATGATCATGTAGGATTCATCCCGGGGAGGCAAGGCTGGTTCAACATATGCAAGTCTATAAACGTAATTCACCACATAAACAGAACCAAAAACAAAAACCACATGATTATCTCAATTGACACAGAGAAGCCCTTTGACAAAATTCAACAGCCCTTTATGCGAAAAACCCTCAATACACTCAGCATAGATGGAACGTATCTCAAAATAATAAAAGCTATTTATGAGAAACCAACAGCCAATATCATACTGAATGGGCAAAAACTGGAAGCATTCCCTTTGAAATCTGGCACTAGACAAGGGTGCCCTCTCTCACCACTCCTATTCAATATAGTACTGGAAGTTCTAGCCAGAGCAATCAGGCAAGAAAAAGAAATAAAGGGTATTCAAATAGGAAAGGAGGAAGCCAATTTGTCTCTATTTGCAGACGACATGATAGTATATCTAGAAGACCCTATCGTCTCAGCCCAAAAACTCCTGAAACTGATAAGCAACTTCAGCAAAGTCTCAGGATATAAAATCAATGTGCAAAAATCACAAGCATTCCTATACACCAATAACAGACTGAAAGAGAGCCAAATCAAGAACAAACTGCCATTCACAATTGCTACAAAG